>CM031239.1:23825077-24425077 GCA_018340775.1 Taxus wallichiana var. yunnanensis | reverse complement strand
ACTCCGTGGCACCTAGAGAGGCCTCGTCTGATCAAGCACCTCAAAGCATATAGACCCTCTACAATATCCTCTCTCAGTTTTTTCCTTATCATTTCGGTGCTCTCGTTGTCCTAATATTTGTAAACATGTAAAATAGTGCAATGGTTGGAGCCAGTGTAAGGTTGTCAAACGCTATATTTTACAAACGGTGGGTCGTGGCACTGAACCGACTACGTGAGAACGTCTAGGTGGCTTGGTGAATGCTACAGAGGTGGTATTTTGGTGCGTGAAAGGGTCGCTTTTCTTCTAGCCTACTTCGCTTCGCGTAGTCCCTTAAGAGCCCCGAGACCAAAATATCGTTCAACTTCGACGGGTGACTACTCGGACTCCATGGCACCTAGAGAGGCCTCTTTTGATCCAAAACCTTGGCACATAGACCATCTAAAATAGCCTCTCTCATTTTTTTCCTTCTCATTTCGGTGCTCTCGCTCTCCTACTATTTGTAAACACGTGAAATAGTGCAAATTGAGCCAATGTAAGGTCACAAGCGCTATATTTTGCAAACGGTGGGTCATGGCACCAAATCGGCTACACCGAACATGTCTAGGTGGCTAGGTGAACACTAGAGGAGGTGGTGTTTTGGTGTGTGAAAGGCTCATTGCTTTTGGGCTACTTCGTTCGGGCGTAGTCCCTTAAGAGCCCTGAGACCAAAATATCATTAAACTTCGACGGTGACTACTCGGACACTGTGGCACCTAGAGAGGCCTCGTCCTAACTGGAACCCGGTGTGTGAACCCTATACAATATCCTCTCTCACTTTTTTCCTTCTCATTTTGTGCTCTCTCTATCCAATTATTTGCAAACACACAAAATATTACATGGAGCCAGTGTAAGGTTGTCAAATGCTATATTTTGTAAACGGTGGGTCATGGCACCAAACCGACTACGCCAGGTACATCTAGGTGGCCATGTGAATGCTAGAGGAGGAGCTTTTTCAGTGTGTGAAAGAGTCGTTACTTCCGAGCTACTTCGCTTCAGCGTAGTCCCCTAAGAGCCCGAGACCAAAATATCGTTCAACTTCGATGGGTGACTACTCTGACTCCATGGCACCTGAGAGGCCTCGTCGATCGAACACCTCAAAGCATAAGGACCCTCTACAATAGCCTCTCTTATTTTTTCCTTCTCATTTTGGTGCTCTCGTTGTCCTACTATTTGTAAACGCGCGAAATAGTGCAGTTAGAGACAGTGTAAGGTTGTCAAACGCTATATTTTGTAAATGGTGGGTCATGGCACCGAACCGACTATGCCGGCACATCCAGGTGGCCAGGTGAATGCTAAAGGAGGTGGTGTTTTGGTGCGTAAAAGGGTCAGTTCTTCCGGGCTACTTCGTTCGGGCATAGTCCCTTAAGAGCCCCGAGACCAAAATATCATTCAACTTCGATGGGTGAGTACTCAGACTCTGTGGCACCTAGAGGAGTTGTTTTTAAATTTACAACATTTTCAAAATTTACAACTTTTTCAAAATTTACAAATTTTTCAAAATTTACAACATTTTCAAATTTTACAACTTTTTCAAAATTTACAACATTTTCAAAATTTACAACTTTTTCAAAATTTACAAAATTTTCAAAATTTACTCAACTTTTTCAAAACTTACAACTTTTTCAAACAATGAAAGCTTCTTTTAGCTTCGAGAATTTAAAATTCTCTACTAATGATTACAACCACATGAAGGTGGAAGCTTTTCTAGCACCACTAACCTAAACATAAAATTGTTAGTCAAAGAAATTTAAGTTTCAAATCAAAACCATATACTATCTATATACATGTATACAAAAATACACAAATTTAAAATAAAATATATTCAAACTTAAATCTAGATATTTAAACTAAAAAAATTATTATTAGTGCAAAATCACAGCACTCGGATGTTGATCAGATTTCTAGGTTGATCATACTAACATCCAAAGTGTGATTGCATAACATTGAATCCTTTCTCCAAGTGTGGGACTTGAAGAGTGAGAAAGGAATCTCCAGAGAAAGGCTGGTTCCTATTCCTCTTTTCAGTGCACATGAAATATACGAGGGGTTTTCTCAAAATCTAATCTAATCATCGAGGAGACAAGGTAAGAAGATGCATAAAATAAATCTAAGCTAATAGAGGTGATGCACCGAGGAATGAAGAACATATGCTTTGCCAAATTAAACACAGACCATGTAGATATAACACAACACCATGCACAGATAGCAAAAATGCAATGAAAGATCAAGAATGACAAGAATAAATATGTAAGAGGGTTTTAGAAACCACCCACACACATATATATTGCTCAAGGATCGATTCAATACATTGCAATGGCCAAAAGGCAAAAACGGTGTTACAGTCTATATGGGAGGTTCGAAAACTCCACAAATCTTCTTATGAACAGGAGAGAAGGGAGGGTGCAAAGTAGAAATGTCCAACATTAGAAAGAAGCCGCTCCTTACAATTTATAAGAAGAAAGGGAGAGAAAAGAGAGAGGAATTCGAAATCTGCCTCAACCACCTCCATAATGCACTCAACTCATCTCATTATGGCGAAGCAAAGTGGATCTTGTCAAAATGGCGGGCTGCCTAGCGGCGGTGAACCGTCTCGATCCATTAAAACTGTTGGTTGATGCATTACTTCTATTTGTTGTTTCGCGCCGGAGGCATTTCTTGATTCTCATCCTCCAAACTGAACCAAAATGCAAGATTGACCCCAGAAACGTGTAGAGAATTTCACCAGCTTTCCGTTGATATAAAGAAAGTGCAAATCCGAGCTCGGATCAAAAGATATGACGATCCAAGATTTAGAGCACTAGCAGTGAAAACGGATTTTTGAAATTCTTCCGCGCTCCGCCACCTGGATGACACGTGGCGAGGCTCGAATGGTCGCGCGATTCTCTCTCCACCCTTTTCGGTAGGCTGTCCTTTTGAATTTTCTATGTGGGCCCTAGTTAGGACACGTGGCATTATCCCATTGGTTCGGACCGTGCTCAAAAAATTCACCCCTTTGACCTTTTGAATTTTCCTCCGTGATGACACGTGGCGCTTTCTCGTTGGTTCGCCTCGCACGGCTCTTTTCGCGTATTTAGCCTCCATTTTTCCCGGATGTCCTATTTGATTTTGGGCCCTTTGTGCTCATTTCACCTGGCCTCGCCGATTCGCGCCTTTCTCGGCCCGCTTGTCCCGCTTTTCCCTGACCGCTTGGACCCCTTTTCGCCTTGTTCGGCCAGGGGTTCATGCCTTTATGGCCCGCTTGTCCCAGCTTTCCCTCGATCTGCTTGGACCCTTTTCACCTAGTTTGGCCGGTTCGCACCTTTCTCGCCCGCTTGTCCCGATTTTCCTCGATCTGCTTTGGACCCTTTTCACCCGGGCCGGCCGGTTCGCGCTTTTCGCCTCGCTTGTCCTAGTTTACCCATTTGATCCTCGACTAGGACTTAGCCGATTTTCACGATTTTCCCGGATCGGCCTATTTGTCTTTCTACAAATTTTGATGCATGTTATCGAGATTTACTCTGGGGAAATTAACAACAGCTTTTGACGACTCAATGGGGTCACCCGCCTGCTAGTGAATGATCGCTGGCCTTTCTAGCGATCCATTGGGCATGGAGTTAAGCAATAACTGAAATAAGCCTCGATACTACAACTTCTTCTCCAGTAAACACTCTGTCATCAGAAAACAACCCGAGAGCAAAGTGAAACCTGTGCAAAAGCACTTAGGGAGAAAGAAAACTAACTACAACAGACAATGTGCATACGCACTTAGAGGAATTAAGGGAAATCAACTAATATTTACAAGGGCAAACCTTTCTCTTAGTAGCAATGTTAAAGATGGATTCCGTTAACCGAATCGAAGTTCCTCTCCATCTAATGCGCATAATTGGAAGGAATTACTACTTTTGCATCCCGTGACCATGTAGGGACCACTCCAGATGGCATCAAACTTGGAATGCCTTCCTGGTTTCGCCCGATCTGCATCTCACTTCAGAACTAGGTCCCCTCCTAGAAGGTCCTTGCTGTAGTTCTCTTATCAAACCATCTTTTCACTACGGCCTGATCCTTTTCAATCATCTGAACTGCATGTTCTCTGATTTCTTCTAATTCCATCAATTCTGCATACCTGGCCTCCATTGGTTTTAACTCAGATAACTCAAGCTGCTTCATGAGCTCCAAGGCTGGTAATTCTAATGATATAGGTAATACTGCCTCCTTCCCATAAACCAACTTGTAGGGAGAATTACCTGTAGACCTCTTTGGTGTTATTCTGTCAGCCCATAACGCCGATTTTAGCCTTGTGTGCCATGTTCTTTGATTTTCATCCAGAGTCCTTCTGATGATTTTTAGCAAATTCTTGTTTGTGGACTCTGCTTGTCCATTACCCTGCGGGTAATAATTTGAAGAGGTGCTCAAATAGATTCCATTCTTGACAGCCCATTCTGTAATTTTTGAACCTATGAATGCTAATGCATTATTTGATATGATGGTGGCCGGCACACCAAACCTAGTTACTATTCCTTCATAAAAGTCTAGTATGCTAGACTCACTTGCTTCTTTGAGCGCTACTGCTTCGGTCCACTTGGTGAAATAGTCATCATTTGTAAGAATCCACTTGTGACCTTGACTCGAATTAGGATTGATGACTCCAATGAAGTCCAATCCACACTACATGAATGGATGATCTACTGAAATTGGACGAAGAGGCAGTGCTGCTAACCTTCCTTTCCCTGTGAAGAATGCACATTTCCTGCATTTCTTAACCCATGAGTAGTAATCATTAAATATAGCAGGCCAATAGTAACCAGCTTTCATGATTTTGAGAGCTGTTACTCGTGGGGTGAAATGGCCTCCTGCCTCCCCGTCATGGAACTCTTGTAAGATCCTCTCAATCTGACCTGTCCCAATGCATCTCAATAGAACACCGTTGATGTCCTTTTTAAACAAAATACCATCAACAAGCACATAAGGAACTGCTTGTAATCTGAAGTACCTTCTTTTTGCTTTGCTCATCTCTGGAGGGCACATGCCCATCTGTAGGAAATGTATCATATTCTGAGTCCAACAGGGAGTGGACACATCATCATTTTCCTGTTTTTGATCATCTTGTAACAGCAGGACAGCGTCTTTTTCATTACCTGTTTCAACTTGTTGACTCAAGGCTAGCTGCTCGCATAGTCCCTTCCCACGTACTAGTTTGGTAACCTTGATCTCGATGTCATATTCCATGACACGAGTTATCCATCCTGCACGCTTCTCATTCAGATCCTTGTTTAGAAGGAAGTCCTTAACTCCCGCATGAGAGACTAACAATTGGATCTTGTTGTTTGAGACTAGGTGTTTGAATTTCCTTAAACTTCTGATTACCGCGAGGACATGCTTTTCAATGAAAGAGTACCTAGTTTCGTATTCCTCCAAGCCTTGACTGAAGAAAGCAACTGGTTGCTCTAACCCTTCTTTGTTTTGTTGTGCCAGGATTGCAGAAATCGTTTCCCCACCACCAAAGGCGTATAGCACGAAGTCCTTGGAGAAGTCTGGATTGACGAGAGTCGAGCTTGAGATATAGCCTCTTTTATTGCCTCAAAACTTGCCTTGCCTTCAGATGTCCACTTAAATGCCATGCTCTTCTTTAACATCAGCGTTATTGGCTTCACAAGAGCAGCAAAATTTGGAACAAATCTACAGACAAAATTGATCCTTCCCAAGAAGCTTTGAAGAGCCTTCTTGTGACTTGGCAATGGCAATGCTCGAATTGCTTCAACTCTTTCTGGGTCAATCGTCAACCCCTCCTTTGAAACAATATGGCCTAGAAGCTTTCCCTCGTGAGCCAAGAATATGCATTTTTTGGGATTCAATGATACCCCAAATCTTCTACATCTCTGAAATACTTGCCTCAAATGACAGAGGTGATCCGCTGCATTTTTTGAGAATACAGTGATATCGTCAAGATATATCAAAACTATTTTATTGATCAACCCCTTGAATGCCATATCCATTTCCCTTTGGAAGGTGGCTCCAGCATTTGATAGCCCAAATGGCATTTTCTTGTAGGCATAGGTTCCCCATTTGGTGGTGAAAGTTGTCTTGAATTGGTCATCTTCTTTCACCATCACCTGATTGTACCCTGAGTAGCCATCTAGGAGAGAGAATCTCTCCAACCGGATACTACTTGCAATATTTGTTCCATTGAAGGAAGCGGGTAATGGTCTTTGAGAGATGCCCTATTGAGGTCTCGGAAGTCCACACACAACCTGATTTCTCCGCTCTTCTTCCTGACCGGAACCAAGTTCGCAACCCAGCTTGAGTGCTTGATAGGGAATATAATGCTTGCCTCGATTAGCTTGTTAAGCTCTTTCTTCATTAGAGGCTCAATGTGAGGGTTGACTGGTCTCTGCTTCTGCCTGACGGGCTTAGCATCTGGATCCAATTCTATGGTATGTTGTGCCAAATTTGGATCGAATCCTCTTAAGTCTTCATAGCTCCAAGCGAAGACATCTGGAAACTCTTGGCAAAGTTGTATGAAATTTGATTTCTCCTATTCAGTGGCCACTTTGCCAATTTGAAGTGTTTTGCCTTTCCCAACCGGAATTGGCTCTGAATCTTCTCTCTTAACTTGTATGTTTTCCTTTTCTTTACGAAACTGGTCGTTAGGGTTGAAGATAGACTCCAATGTTACCAAACCCTTAGGAAGCTTGTTTGTCCGCAGCTGCACTACTTGATCCCCATACTGCTGCTCTAATCTGTCCTGATTCCTAGCTGAAAATTCAGCTTCTTCTTGCAAGAAATTGACGATCTGTTGATCGTTCTCAAACACCTGCCAGCTTGTGTTATTATCTGGAACTGCTGGCCTTACAACCACATGGATGTGTGGCTGCGTTTTTCTCTTCTGATGTTGTCAACCACATCAAATGTTGCTCCAACTGCTGCGAGCCTATCTGCGGCTTCATTTCCTTTCCTGGGTATGGACACAATGTTGAAAGCTTCGAAATCCTCAATGAGGTCCCATACCCTATTCTTGTAGCTCCTCAGCAAGTCGTTTTTTGTAGCATGTTGCCCCCTAACTTGGTTGACGATCAGCTCGCTATCTCCAAACACCTGCAAGTTCTTTATGCCCTTTTTCCTGGCCCAATGAAGTCCATGAATCAATGCTTCGTATTCGGTGGTGTTATTTGAACAAGAAAACTGGAAACGAAAAGTGAATAGTACTTGATGCCTCGGCGAAATTAACATTGTACCACCTCCAGCACCCTGTCTGCTTCTTGAACCATCGAAGAATAATCTCCAAATTTTGTTTTCATCTTTTTGTTCAGGCTGAATGATGTCAGGAATGGGTGAATTTTCCTCGTGTATACAATACACGCCCAATTCAGATTCTTCAATTTCTTTGTATGGGTCAAATTCATGACTTTTGTTTGCCCATTCATCCAAAGTTAAATCAGGAATTCCCTCGAC
This sequence comes from Taxus wallichiana var. yunnanensis, assembly GCA_018340775.1. Lineage (NCBI taxonomy): Eukaryota > Viridiplantae > Streptophyta > Pinopsida > Cupressales > Taxaceae > Taxus > Taxus wallichiana. Next base: position 24,417,628 of record CM031239.1, on the reverse strand, counting down.
CTTAGTACCTGTTTCTAGATCACTTGAACATTCCTCCTGATCAAAAGCTGAGCAATTTGCATTGATAGGGCCTGGTACATAAGGCTCAATATGGAAATGGGCAATTGGTTCTGACCTGATTGTTGCTTTGGCTCCATACCTTGTCCTAAAAATCATGTGTGACCAATCTGCAGATAAATATCCACCGATTTTCGCAGTGAAGTCTCTTGATAGACACAACGCAAAGAGTGGCGGAAGGTCAATCACAGACACGTCTTGCAAAACTGTAACATTAGGACAGGAATGTAGTGTTAGGCTTAACCCCTTGATGACCCCAACAGTCCCCACTGCCGTTCCATCTAGCTGTACTACTCCTTTCAGCACTGGCTCATATTTCAAACCCAGTTGGTCCGCTATTTGCTTTGGCATCACCGAACTACTGGCCCCTGAATCCAACATGCAGTTGTGCACCAAGTGATTTCCAACAATCAATGAAACATAGAAAGGTGGAGGCTTCAAATTTTTTCTTGTCTGCCCCCCATCATGTTGCACTGCATTAGTGAGAACCTTCTCATGTCCTAGGTTTGATACATTTGTGGCAGACCAATCAGTCATTGCAGCTTGCAATAAATCTCGTTGCCCTGGGATCGCCAGTGATTCCCACATGGAAATGTTCACATGTGTCTTCTTCATTTGATCGATGATGTTGAAAGGGGATGAACTATCCTTTTGCTGCCCCTTACTTGGTACAACCTTTTCTGGGACTTGGACAGGTGCATGTATTGCTGCAACAGGTACCTTAAGTTGATTTTGCACATTTGGAGCTATGTTTGGTCTGCTGCCCCCTTGTTGCGTAAGAGTGGGTTGAGAAACAACTGGATTAGACTGTTGTCCCTCTTCTATGCTTCTCTTCTTTGACCGTGTATTGGCAGCCACGCCTTGAAAAGGCTGTTGGTTAACTCCACAGAAGTCTTCCGTTTGCCAATTTGCCAATGTGGTTTCTGTTGGAGGTCCTTCTTGTTGCTGTTGATTCTCCTCCTGGCTTGGATCTTGAGCAACACCAATGGTTTGCACCATCAAGGCCTGATTTAGTGCACCATTGAAACATGCTGACTGATTGTGAGGTAGATTGCAAGGGTAACACCAGTCGTACTCCTGTGCCATGTTATTTTGTGCTGGTACTAATGCCTTAGAGGCAGATATGGCATTTGGATTATAGGGCTGGAAAGGTCTATTGACAGGAGGCCTTGTTTGATTCATATTTGCAGCTGGATTAGGTGGTCTTTGAGGCTGATATGGCTGCCTATTAGGTTGAGCTTGAGGCTGATACGAAGGTCTAAAACCTTGAGCTTGCTGTCTCTTGAGTGTGACCAGCTCATTACCTAAATTTTGCAGTTGCTTCATGACTTCTTGAAGCTCATTTGGGGCACTTGGAGATGAAGTGGAAGCTTCATTTGAACTCTGATTCCTAGGAGTGGGAATAGGATCTAAGACAGGTGCTTGACTAGCACTTGGGCTCTCTATACTTGGATATAATGGCATTGGAGGCCTAGGAGCTAGCTTGCCAGCTTGAATCAGACAATTTTCAGCTCTAATGGCAATACTATATGCAGCAGGGATAGTTGTGCCTCCCATAGATTGAATCAACATAGAAATATCAGAATTTAAAGCTTTAAGGTAGTATAGAAAAGCACCTCCTGCTGTTGGCCTGACTGCTACTGGAATTCTATCCCAAGATCTTTGAAATCTGAAGTTGAAGTCAGTTAGCTGCTCATTGGAAGCTCTCTTGATGGTTGTCAGCTGCTCCAAAAGAGACAAGTTGTCTCCCTTCTCTCCAAATTGATCATGAAGTGCAATACACAGCTGATTCCAGTTTGTGATAGAGCCAGCTCCAAGGCTCCTAAACCATTGCAATGCTTTCCCCTTGAATGAAGACGCCAAAGAACTCGATAACCTACTTGCATCTCATCGATCTCATGGATCGCACAAATGTTAGCAATGTATTTGACGTGATCACCGTGAGTGGTTTGATTTTCTCCAATGAAGTATGGAATGTTCTTCAATGCTGCAATCGGGATTGGATTTTTGTGCATTGAGAGCAAGTGGGTCACCGCCCGTGAAGTTGACATAGGGGTTTACCGGTTGTGCCATTCGAGTGGTCTTAAAACCCTTGTATACTCGAAAGAAAGGCCGCTCAGTGGGGAGCGAAAGAGTTCTGCTTTGGTGGAGATGGAGACCTTTGAATCCTTCTTCCTCTTTGTCTTCTTCTTGAGATAATTGCAGGTATTCAAACAGCACTTCCTCTTCTCCAGCTCTTGACCTTGTGATTCTTCTCATAAGCTTTTAGGCCTGACTGCTGAAACTAGTTGATTCTTCCCCTTGGAGTCGCCAGATATGCAAATAATAGCTCTTTTCAGCAAGAAAATTGCAGCAGATGCACATCAACCTTGTTGCAATAAAAATGAGACCTTTAGGTCCCACCGGGCATGCCAAAACTTTTAGTGCAAAATCACAGCACCCCTGGATGTTGATCAGATTTCTAGGTTGATCATACTAACATCCAGTGTGATTGCATAACATTGAATCCTTTCTCCAAGTGTGGGACTTGAAGAGTGAGAAAGGAATCTCCAGAGAAAGGCTGGTTCTTATTCCTCTTTTCAGTGTGCACACGAAATATGTAGAGGGTTTTCTCAAAATCTAATCTAATCTTCAAGGAGACAAGGTAAGAAGATGCATAAAATAAATCTAAGCTAATAGAGGTGATGCACCGAGGAATGAAGAACATATGCTTTGCCAAATTAAACACAGACCATGTAGATATAACACAACACCATGCACAGATAGCAAAAATGCAATGAAAGATCAAGAATGACAGTAATAAATATGTAAGAGGGTTTAGAAGCAACCACAGACACATATATATTGCTCAAGGATCGATTCAATACATTGCAATGGCCAAAAGGCAAAAAACGGTGTTACAGTCTATATGGGAGGTTTGAAAACTCCACAAATCTTCTTATGAACAGGAGAGAAGGGAGGGTGCAAAGCAGAAATGTCCAACATTAGAAAGAAGCCCTCCTTACAATTTATAATAAGAAAGGGAGAGAAAAGAGAGAGGAATTAAATCTGCCCCAACCACCTCCATAATGCACTCAACTCATCTCATTATGGTAGAAGTGTTGGATCTTGTCAAACGGCGGGCTGCCTAGCAGGCGGCAAACCTGTCGATCCATTAAAACTGCTTGGTTGACGATTACTTCGCTTTGTTGTTTCGTGCGAGGCGTTTATTGATTCTCATCCTCCAAACTGAACCAAAATTCAAGATTGACCCTTAAACATGTAGAGAATTTCACTAGCTTTACATTGATATAAAGAACGTGCAAATCTGAGCTATGGATCAAAATATATGACAATCAAGATTTAGAGCACTAACAGTGAAAACGGATTTTGAAATTCTTCCCACACTCGCCACTGGATGACACGTGGCGTGCTCAATGGTCACGCGATTCTCTCTCCACCGCCTTTTCGGTAGGTCAGTCCTTTTGAATTTTCTATGTGGGCCCTAGTTAGGACACGTGGCATTATCCCATTGGTTCGGACCGGTGCTCAAAAAATTCACCCTTTGACCTTTTGACTTTTCCTCCTGTGATGACACGTGGCAGCTTCTGGTTGGTTCGGCCCTGTCGGCTCTTTCGCGTACTTCACCTCCATTTGTCCGGATGTCCCATTTGATTTTGGGCCCTTTGTGCTCATTTCGCCTGGGCCGCCGATTCGCGCCTTTTCTGGCCCGCTTGTCCTGCAGCTTTTCCCTGATTGCTTTGGACCCCTTTTCACCCGGTTCGGCCGGTTTGCGCTTTTCGGCCTCGCTTGTCCTGCTTTCCTTGGACTGCTTGGGACCCTTTTCACCCGGTTCGGCCGGTTCGCGCCTTCGGCCCGCTTGTCCCAGGCCTTTCCTGACCGCTTGGACCCTTTTCACCCGGTTCGGCCGGTTCGCGCCTTTCTCCGCCCACTTGTCCCAGCTTTTCCCATTTGATCCTTGGACTAGGACTTAGCCGATTTTCACGATTTTTCCCGGATCGGCCTATTTGTCTTTCTTCAACTTTTGATGCATGTTATCGAGATTTACTCGGGGAATTTCGACAACAATTATATATATAAAAATTGAAAAGAAATCAAATATATACCGTATATGAGCATTGTAAATTCATTCTAATAAACCATCGTGATCGGATCTACTTTGAATAGTAGATAAGATTGCTTCATGATCTGACTCTCGAACCTTCCAAAGAATCTTGTTATTAGGCCTTCCTCAATATCTATACAACTAAATATTTGTTGCTAAAACTAGATGTGAATACAAGAGTATTTTCCCGTGTGTCTCAAAGTCTTCAAATACCCAAACAGAGGAGTTTTTTAATGGATACCGTCAAGCGAAGTTCTAGTAACTACCACTGACTCTGTAGGATACTCAATCTCTTCGCCATCTATAATAGGAGAAGTCAACTTGTTTCTTTCCTTGATGCAACGACATAAGAAATGGTCTGTTCCTTCTTCATTGTCTTCTGTCGCAATTACTGCAAACACATGTCCTAAAAAAAATAACCAAGGTTGAACAACTCAAATTTAAATTACATATTAAAATTTCAATGGACATAACTCAATACAAAAATTAAATAAATAACCATAAATACCTTGTTGCACCAAAATTGAAATTTTGTCAAAGTCCTTGGATGTTGTAACTTCATCTGTAGAAACAAGTTGTAATGCTTATGGAGGTTGATAACTAGGAAGCGGAGTTAGAGGCCTACAAATCCATCCTTCCACCCATTCTTGTGAATCACACTCAGCAGTGACAAATTTGATACAAGATACACAAAAACATGTCAACTTTCTTGTCCATACGGCCCACGAAGTAGAATCTGAGCTACAAAATGAGTGCATATCACTGGACCCAGTGAGTTTCATACAATCCTCATAGTTAGCAATATGTTTTTCCTCTATCAACCAAAAATATTTGCAAACTGTGGAATTTTCTTGAGAACCTCGTGCCATGTTATCAAGACACCATTCCACTATGCTCTTTGCATCTTTTAATTTAGCACCATCTTTGTACTTCAACTCTTCTCTTGCAAGAGCTCTTTTCACACATGCCCCTCGCACCGTCATGCTCTCCTTTTCCATGTCCAAATTTCTCAGAAACTCCAAATATGTTACACACCCATCTTGACATGCATCCTTCTCATCCAATAAAACATTCATGCATTCTTAAACTGAGACGTGTAATTATCTGACCATATATAATGTTGTTTGAAGTGGATGTCCCTATTAGAAAAGTTTCCATAAAATAATTGGAAACACCCTTGCATAAATTTAGTAGAATGAGTATGATCATCACTGATATAAAAGTGGTACTCTCTTAAAAAAATTGATCATTCTTTGTACTATCAGGAGAATGTAGAAATGCTATATGCACAAAAATGGCAACTTGTACTGAGTTGTAATATTGCGATTGAACCTCCATTTGTGGTTAGCAATGTGTAATTCTCTATAAAATCGACCACTAAAACAATAGTACCTATAGGAAATATGTCTTTGCATAGATTGAATTGTTCATCCAACCATCGAGCTCTATGTGTATGCCTCACATACTCATAAACAATTTCATCCTTAAATTTTCTCATAAATTAAAAATGGGCATTTGTTCTGTAACTAGCTCACACCGTTTCGACTCTTTTTCCATCTTTCAACTGGTATGCAACTGATTTATATTTATCAAATTCAACTAAATTATGTCCTATTGTACCTTTAATTTTCTCATGGATGCAACTTTCCAATTTAGGTAATCCACCGCATGTACTACAACTTCCATCTAAACAATCTTGACTATAAAAAAATTGTCCAACTTCTTTTTCAAAAATATAGTAGGAATGAAATCCCTGGAAGATATTGATGGAACTTGAACACCACATTCAGATAACATAGTTTCAGAATGAAAATTAGAATGAATACGTAAAAATTTAGCATAATGCATCGCAAATTCAACATGTTGCCTACAACAAGTGGTGCGAGCATGGTTGATTTTCACATAGAATGGTTTCAACATTTCAAAAAAATGTTGACTATTTTTAATTTCCACATTCCCTTGTTCAAACTTACGAAAAATTGAGTTTGAGTCATATCTAAGAAATGCTTTAGATGTGGTTCAGGATTAGTAGAACCAACTCTCCATTTTATAACATCTCTTGTATTAGGTGAAACCCTAGTGTTATCATGCCAAAATTTAATAACAACTTCTCTTATAGCATCAGAATTATTTTTGTCCTTACGTGGTGCTCTAGCAGAAAAATGCCCAAAAATTGACATTATTGAGTGATTGAAGGATATTACGTCTTTCAATTGCTTTCATTAGAGTTTTTCTATTAACTTGCAACATTCGAATTGTTTGCGTAATCAAACGTTGTTTTTTTATTGATTCACTTACAACACTAGTAGCAAGTACACGATGCACAATATTACTATCCCTAGTGCATCTCTTGACACCAACAATGTGATATGCATCATGAAGGTTTTCAACAATTGTAGAGGTTTGACCACATATATTAGATGTTGTCAATCCTAAGGTGTTTAATGTAGGTCTCATTTTAATCAATTTCATCAAACTAACCAACAATTGACATCTTTGGGAATCATTTAAAATTTCAAAATGATTATCCCAAATTTCAGTGGCTTTTCTTCTAATTTTTCGTTTAGAAAGTTTGTCAGACATTGGTTTCAAAATGTTTTCATCAATTTCAATAAAAAAATTAGGTTTCTTACGTAAAATCCTAGGAGGTGTTTTTGTCAAATTTTTCTTGTCTACAGTTTCAACGTGAATTTCCTTATTCACATTTTCATTGTCTCCTTCAATTTCAACATTTACTACATCATGAACATTTAATTCTTCTTCAACATTGACAAAAAAACTTTTTCATCACGAGTATTTAATTCAACTTCAACATCGATGTAGAAACATTACCTAGTTCTTCATTGCTTACAATAGTTGGGATTGAAGATGAACCTCTTCTAGATTCACGAAGTTTCCGCATTCACTCGGTATTTTGAATTTTTTTGGCCTCTAATTCACTTGGTGTTTTTTTACTTAATGAATTCCTTTTTTGACTTCGTTTTTGTCTCCCATGATGTTTTGCTTACTATGATAAGAAAAACATGCGTAAAAGATAGAATTTCACAAGAATTCATATGGTAAGGTCGAGAGTAAAAATCACATGGTAATTCAGATATTGGGATGTGTGTAAATATGATTTCTGAACCGCGATTGTGCTTTATGAACCAAGAGCACGCTTTATAAACCGTGCTCGAGGTTTACAAAACACGCCACAAAGATTGTTAAAAAAACACAATCGTGGATCTCTCTTAGCCGAACCTAAGCCTCGTAAAATCTTTGTTTTTCCCCAACCAAAGCTATGGAAGGTCATTATGAAGTGTAAAAGGTCAAAAAACCTCAAATCTTCTCTTCCAAAGATTTGAACCATGTTCAAAAACTGACAACATTTCACAAAAATGGTGCCATCGCATAGGGGAGACTCTTAGCTTCGTATAAATATTGTTTTTAAAGTGAATAGAATAAGATAAATATCATTTTATAATTTCTTACTAACAATAGGTCTTTAAGACATTTTTTCCCATGAATGTTCATGTTTACGTTTAAGATCAGAATTTTGTTTCGCTTATCAAAATATGATAAAACTTATACCATCCCAAGCGTGGACAAATTCTATACACGTTAAAAAAAAAAATTGATTTCGATATTTTTTGATATAGTTATGGTGGGCAAATGGAAAGAGCTCCATTTTCTAAATATTTTCAGACCACTCCCATGGAAAAAATCATTAAAAAAAATAGTGCTAAAAAAATACAAAATAAAATCCATCCCAAGATAGACAACTACATCTAACATTTCACCAAAGGAAAAGAAAAATAACAAGATTTGGTAATCCAAAATGCGGGCAAATGGACTACAATCTTATAAGTTTTTTCAAAAAAAAAAACTAAGTCATATAATTTTAAGTGTTTAATATAGCTAAACTTGTCCGTTTTTTACAAAAATTAGTATTTTAGAAACTAGATTCCAAATTCTACGATTCATATTTATATAAATTTTTCTAATTTAGAGTGCGTGTATAGCTAATAATCCCTACAAGTTGAGATTTTTCTGTTTTTGCAATATGATGTCCACGGATGACCCTATATTTGTCCATCAACTTCCTGCACTTACCCTCTTGTTGAAGAGACAGAGGCCGATGCCACACTACTTCAAAGCATGATTTCCTTGAGAAATAAGAAGTAAGAATGGTCTACTTAGTGGATGAAGAAGAAGTAAAAATCTGATGTAAACCATTCAACAGGTAGGTGTGAGATGTTGGATAGTGTAGATAAGACCACGCGTGCCTATCATGAACCTATGAAGATGAATAAGGTGAATATTGGATCAAATTCTAAGCCTAAAGTAACCATAATTGATACTATTGATCATACTCAAGTGGAAAAAATCATAGAGTTACTAAGGGATTATTAGGACTTATTCCCTAGGGGTACCATGAACTTAAATGCGTGCATGAATCATTAGGGGAGATGAAGATAAATCTTAAAGAGGGTGCGTGCCTAGTTAGAAAGAGACCCTATAGGATGAACCCCAACTTGCACCAAAAAGGTCAAAGAAGAGATTGAAAAAATGTTGAAGTCTGGGATTATCAAGCCCTTGATGAGTCAGAATGGGTTAGTCCAATGGTGATCAATATCAAGAAGGATGGACAGATTAGGATTTGCGTGGACTATAGGGAGTTGAATGTTGCATGTGTGACTGATCCCTTTCCTATGCCATTCATTGAGGAAATACTAGAAGGCATTGCAGGCGCAAAATCTATTCATTTACAGATGGGTTCTTTGGGTCTCATCAAGTTTGGATTTCCTAGGAGGATCAAGAAAAGACTAATTTTACTACTAAATGGGTTATCTTCACCTATACTATAATTCCTTTTGGTTTGAAGAATACACCTGCTGTATTTTTGTGCATAGTTGTTCAAGCATTCAAGGAATTTATTCACAACTTCTTACAGTTTATTTGGATGATTGACGGTGTATGGATTAGTTAAGGATCATTGTGACAATCTACGTTTAATGTTTGAAATATGTAGATAGTTGAGTATCTCTTTGAACATCAAGAAGTGCATATTTTCTACACCATTTGGAATACTATTAGGACACATAATATACAAGGAAGGTTTGTTGGTTGATCCAACCAAGGTTGCAGTTATTATAGGCCTAAGAGAGCAAACCTTGCAGAGTGAGGTGCATGGATTTTTGGGTCATATAGGATATTACAGAAATTTTATCAAAGGATATGCCAAATTTTCCACACCATTGGAGGAGTTACTGAAAGGGAAAGGTACGTTCTATTGGGGATAACCGCAACATCACAAATTCGAGACATTAAAGGAGAAACTTACTACCATGCATATTCTAAATTTTCCTTCATGGTATCAACCATTTCATGTACATGTGGACACCTCTAGCATGACCATTGGTGTGGTGTTGGCTCAACCTAGAGAAGTTATTATAGATCATCTATCTATTTTCCTAGTAGAAAGATGACTCCTACAGAATAGAATTACACAAATACATAGCACAAATATTTGTCAATGATCTATGCACTACATAAATTCTAATAGTACCTGCTAGCTACACCATTCGTATTTTATACAAATCACATGGCATTGAAATATTTAGTAAAAATCTCATTCTATAAGGGCATATATGTAGATGGGTACTCTTATTTCAAGAATTTGATTTCACAGTTATGGTAAAACTAGGGAAAAGTAATTCTAGACCAGACCATTTATCCAAAATACAATGTGAGAAGAAGCATAGGCAATTGAAGATACCATGCTAGATGCATAGTTATATAGGTTACAATGGGCACCATCAGAACTAGAGGACATTGTTGTCTTTCTACGAACATGTATGGCACTAGAAGGAATGAAATCCTTGGAGAAGAAACAACTTGCTATACATGTAGCCCCTACATGTTGATTAGTGGTGACCTGTACAAGTTAGGTCGGGATGAAGTATTACATCATTGTGTACTAGAACATGAGCACATAGATATTATGGAAGAATCTCATGGTGGTATTGCAGGTGGCCACTATGTAGGTGATGCCACTGCACGTAAGATTCTACTTGCTGGATTATGGTGGGAGACCTTGTATAAAGATTACAAGGAATTTTGTAAGGCTTTTGATCATTGTCAATGTCTTGGGAAACCAAGTCAATGAGATGAAATGCCTCTAAGACCTATTACTAGTGCAAAACCATTTGAGAAATGGGCTATATATTTTGTGGGTCCTATTTCACTAACTATGCGTAGAACGGATCGTGCTACATCATAATAACTTACACAGATTATATAACAAGGTGGGTAGAAGTAGCACCTACAAATGATTGTATAGTGGCTACAACAGCTAGGTTTCTATGGGAAAATATGATTGCACACCATAAGACTTCATCCTATCATCCTAAGGAAAATAGAACTACTGAGGCTTTCAACAAAATTCTGAGCTAGACATTGAAAAAAATATGTGATGTTGGAAGAAAGGATTGGGATGATAAAGTATCTATAGTACTTTAGGCATATTGAACAACATATAAAAGGTTGAATAAAGCCACACCATTTCAGTTAGTGTTTGGCATAGAAGTAGTTCTTCCTATGGAATTTATGTTACCTTCTTTGCATATTGTGCATGTTGGAGGTCTAGCTAATGAGAAAGCATTAGAAGAATGAATTGAAAAGTTACTTAAGCTAGATGAGTGATGAGCCATAACACGTTGGAGTCAAAAACAAGAGAAGGCCAGGTAAAAAGCATGGCATGATAGGCACATCAGGGATAAAAATCTTGAGATAGGACAGATGGTGCTCCTTTATGATTCTAAATTTTTATACCATCCAAGAAAACTCAAGGTACATTTGTTGGGGCTTTATGTTGTCATTCATATACTCGAATCAAGCACTTGTCAATTAGAGGCACTTGATGGAATATGGTTACCCAGTTACTTCAATGGGAGTAGGTTGAAGCCCTACTATAAATAAGTCTTCTTGGTGTTTGTAATAAGGAAGTGTTTCCATTTAGATTAGGTTTTCAATTATGCATTTCCTTAATCTTTTTCCTTCTTTGTCACTATACTTTGTCAATTTAGTTGATGTGCTTGTGTAATAAGCATGTTTACGTGCTAGAAGCTAATTCCTATTTAAATAATTTTTATACAAAGAGGACTGCACATACCCTTAGTGTGGGGTAGGTTATTGATATCCAGGTATAAAAATAATGGAAATAAGTACACATGAAGGAACTATCTATGGGTGCTATTTAAGGTTGGTGAATTGAAAAAATAGAGATTTCTTCTAGACACAAGGACCATAAATAGAGAGGAATGAAGAAATAAGTATAACATGAGGTAAGTAGAGGCCATGAAGACTACTAGTGGAAGGTGTATTGATAAGGTATTAGGCGTATGGAAGTGCACTAAAGAGAAGTCTCAGCCAAGAGGTATGAGGGTGTGATAGAAGGTTATAACTTGGGCACAAAGATGTAACCTCGTAGAAAGAATGAAAATGGTTGATTAATGAGAGGATTGTTGGTAGGTGAAGGATCAATAAATGTAGTAAATTTTTAAAATTATATATAAGGATGAGATGTGAGTTCATTTCTACCATTACAATTGAGATAATTTGAAAATTTATAAGTGCAAATGATCCAAGCAATTGTATTGAGGTGCGAGGAGTGTGAAACCAAATGTGGAGAGAAGGGTTATGTGTAGGAGAAGCTTGTATTCCCATAGGTGAAGGGTTTGAGTGAAGAAGATGCGTTACAAATGATCTAGGGCATGTGATTTCCACTAGGGAACAAAGATTTAAACTAGGGTTTTGACTTTCTCGATTACAAAGGGAAGAAAAGAGAGATTTTTCAGATGACATTGAATAAAACACCTGCACAGAGAAAAAGGGAAGAAGAAAGTTAAAGTGGAAGAATAAATTACTCTCACGAGTAATTTATTAAAAATGTAGTATCCAGAGGGCATGATTGTGGGACAAGAATGATATTGACACATCCACAATGTAAAATCAATGATTACAACCATCGAATATTAGATAATAAGAAGGAGTTTGATGTGTTCTAAGCACAAAAAAGAAAAAGTGCACAAAAAAACATATGCCAAAGGTTGTACGATGACACTAGTGATATTTTACCAAGAGAAATGGAGTCTAACAATTAAACAAGATACTATACTTTGGGAAGTATGAACCATTGTATCAATGGTTGATGAGAAGAGTTTGTGAGGACTTATTCTACTTCACAGGATGGAGGGTTAGGATCATAGCTGCTTTGATTTCAATTGTGACAAGAGTAAGGGCCTCAGGAGTGGATTTGTATAGTGATTTAACTGATAAGGCTGCAATCCTGGAGATAAGAAAGGAGATGGGGTATACCAAAGGTTTGTGCAGCATGGACATTGACAAATTGAAAAAGTACCCACTAGTGTAGGAATCTGCACATCTTTTCGTAAAGAATATGTCTAAAGGAGTGGTCTATAATATTGGAGATCACATAACAAAGACAATCATTGAAGAAACATGGATAGGTGATAGAATAAGTTTTGGAATTGTGTTATTTTCTTTAGTATTTATGGAGATTGGATTGCCTCGATGGGCTAAAGGAGAAGATTTGGGAGAACCCCACGTAACACAATTCACCAGAGAAAGATTTGGAAAGTACTTGTGTGATGAATCAATAAGTGGACCATTCAAGAAGAGGGAAGAGATGTGGTATGATAGACTTCGTGCGGCATTTGAAGAAGAGTGGTGCATACCCAAGGATTTGCCTTCGGTGGTGGGTAAGGTAGTTCAGTTTGCATTCTACCAACATTTTTACATCACATGATTTACGATGAAGGATAGGTCTTAAATCCCATTGTGTAAACTGTCGTATGCCTTCAAAACAATGTATTTCTACGCATCGCCACTGATTTTTAGATGTGCACCACCTAACCTTCAATGCAGATAAGGTAGATTGCGACTACCACACTCTGAGAAATAAATATGTATATCTAGGGTGGAATTCCTACATTGAGAGGCTTATCTCAGATATTATAAGCATGAATCCTGTAAGCTTGGTATTTGGGGAAACCAGAGCACTCCTTATGTACGTACAACTCAAACCCAAGCTGGAGAACACTAATTATGTGGAGAATGAGTTCACGCTCCCGTATCCATTAAAAGGTAGGCATATAATGGAAAATGTTCCAATGCCTAAGCCCACAAAAACAATTCAAGTAGATGATGAAGAAGAAGAGCATGAAGATAGTGGTGGTTTAGAGCACAGGGTAAAAGACAACCTCTAAATAAGGAAGAAGTTGAGTGCATGAATACACCACCTCAACTACAAGAGGGAGATGATGAGGAATTGAATGCAGTCCAAGGAGAGCACCATTTCAAAAGAGTTTTTAGGAGAATAATGACCCTAGGTGCTACTATCCAATTAGTGCATAGATCACCTCGACTCTCTCCATAGAAGGAGACAACTAAGAAAAGAAGAAGGAAATTCAAGCTGAATGAGGAAGTGGAAGAGTCTGAGGAAACTATGCCAAATTCCCCTACACCTCCAGAGAATAAAGAAGGACTAGAAGACGAAGATATGAAGGACAAAAAGGAGAAAAAGAGGTAGATGAGATATCAACCAAGACTTCTCATGACACAACACAAGTTCCAAACCTTGAAGACAAAGTTCCTAAGCAACCTAGATAAAAATAACAAGTGGATAATATATTCCACTGCCATGGGCTATGCCAAGGTCATGTTAGTGTAAATTCACAACACCCCCAAAATGACCTATGGATCTTACTTTTCTAAGGAAATGCCATTTGGTGTGAATGCACTACATTGAGCTTTCCCAAAGTGTGGGACCTTTACAAATGTGGAAAGCTCTCCGAGAAGGCTAGTTCCTCTTCCTAAACTACTCGCCATAAGTTATTCTAGTGTAGGAAAGCTAATATAATCCTAATATAACTTCTAAGGAGACAAGGAGAGAGAGAAAAGAGGAAAAATAGAAGCCTACACTAAAATGGTGACACACTAGAGAATGAAAATGCTAAAAATCTATCAAAACTACCATGGAACAAGAAGAGATGAGCAATGGGAAGGATGGACAGATACATCATAGGCCCAAGGATATATTTCACACAAAAAGTGTCCCAAAACTCCATGAACACATCTCCAAAAATTTCAATGAACATTCAAACATGCATAAATACCTGCAATGAAGAGAGGTAAGAAAAAAACAAAGAAAAACAAGTATGGATGGACAAATGCATCACAAAATACATTTTTTTATTGCTCAGAAGTTTGCACGAACATCATTTCATTAGTAAGAGGAAAAAATTCCATTATAGATTAGGGGAGGAGGTTCAAACTCCATTTCAAACCCTGGGGAAGAAAAGAAGGGAGGGTAGAGCAGAAAAGATGAACAACCTTTACAAATAAGCCAAATCTAGATTTTAACCATCAAACAAAATGAAAGAAATGTGGAAAAAATGGGCAAATCAAATTAAAACTTCAACCACCAACAAATACCTCCAATCTTTCCCGCAAAGTGATGTGATTCATGGACAAACCCATACACATAAGCACATTGTTCTGCAGAGCAAGAAAGAGGCCCATACTTCATTAAGTTTTGTGGTTGGGGGCATTTTCTGCATTTTTGCATGCTAGAGATGTTTTCCTATTTTTCTCCCAAAATATCCATCAAAATTAAAATTTAACCCTCCATCATGTATAGGATCTCAACATATTTCCATTGATATAAAGAACGTGAAAATCTGAGCTCGGGATCGAAATTTATGCCCCTCTAAAGATTTAGGGCAAAAATAGCAATTTTAGGGAAAAATGAGGTTGGCGGGCTGAAACTTGAAAATTTTCCATTTTTTGAATTTTGGAAAATGTCACAAGAATTACCTGTGCCTCTGCTACTCATATGCCATGTGGCTCTTTCCCATTTGCTGATGGAAATGTGGGCTCAAACCTCACTTTTCCCCTTTGTTTTTTTATTAGGAAAATTTCCCAACTTTTTCCGCACTCCACCGTAACAAGGACACGTGTCGCTACCTCATTGGCTACGGGCATGTAATTCAAATTTTTTTGGGCTGCTAGCCACTTTGGAAAAATTTTCCATTTCCTTCCGTGCCTCTGACCCCCACCACCGACAGGACACGTGGCGGCCTCAAAATGCTCTGTGGGCCTTTGGGCTAAAATTTTCCTTTGCGCCCGATACCCTCTTTGGAAAATTTTCCAACTCGGGTCTCGCTTGCATAGCCTCCACTACCATGTGGCACCGCCTCATTAGCCACGTGCCTATCAAGGGAAATTTTCCCCCAAAAACTCCGTCGAGCCATAACTTGAGAAATACTTGGAGTTAGGAGGAAAGTTTTACCTTTCTAGAAAGGTGAGGAAAAATCCTATCTTATGGAACCATTTCCAAATCCCTTGAGTTCCTGAAATGTGTAAAATTTGATATTGAAGCACAAGGAAGGCAAGAATGAAGGCAAGTTAGCCAAAATAAGCAGGGGGCTCATTTTAGATAACAATTTTGGTGACTTAGAGGGGTCATCTACCTGCTAGATGAATGATCAGTAGCCTTTGAAGCATCCATTAGGCATGGAGTCATGAGTTGTAGCCTACAAAATGATCTAAAATTTGATAACTTCCTCTCTAAGCCACTTAGAAACCCACCGAACCGGGTTTTTCATCAAAATGACACTCAAATGGATTGTGCAAGAGTAAAACCAGCAAAGACTAAAAATATGTACAAAATCGAAAATCATACATGCTCCAAATGGAACATGCAAAGTGTGTACAAGCACTTCTTCTACTAAAATAAAACCTACCTACTCTACTCTAACTGGAAGCAAAGGTGAGCTAAACAAACCCTACAACTGGTTGTGCAAAATAGCTTCCTTTCTTCAAAATGGGCAGCCATGCAACTGATTTGGCACTGAACATGGCTGGTTGGATGAGTGGAAAATCAACAAGAAGTTGGTATTCTACCCAAATCAGCAAGGTGTCAACTAAAAACAAATCCAATACCTCTTTTAGTTGCTCTGCATTTGGATTGAAGAGGTATGGCAGCTGATCCTTGGTACTTTGTAGCTCATCCTCATGCTTAGAAGCAAGCATGACTAGTTGTGGCTTCTCCTTTGGCTCCAATGAAGCCAAATACCTTATTGGGAAAGGTCTGATCCATTTGATATGCCCATAGCTCTGAAATTCAACTCCAAGAATGGAGCCTTCTTGTAGACCTCTTTGGATGGATGGTGTGGAAGAGGTGATGGAATTCTTTTGCTATTTTCCTTCTTCCTCCAATGAAGAACATGGAAGATTTAAAGCTTCCAATATTGATCCCAAAGAGCTGATATAAGATACATGATGTTGCAAATGAATGGTCTCCTCCATGACAGTAGGTTCTTATGTTTGGAATGTGGATGATGAAAGAGAAAATAGTGGAAACTCAACTAGTTCTTCTCCATCAAAACATTCCTCCAAATCTAACAGATAAACTGCCTCATTTCTATCCTACTGTAAATGCTCAACTTCCTCCATGTTGTCCTCTTGATTAGCAACTTGTTCACCATGGTTTTCCTCATCCTCAATCATTGATTTTAAGAGATTAAACTCTACTTCAACAATAGAACTCAAGAGAGATGAAGTAGAAATAAGAATTGAAGGTTATTCTATAGCCTACTTTGTGCTCAAAGCCTTTGAATTTGCACTTTTCTCCTCCACAGATGGAATGTGCTCCTCTTCTTTTGGATTTGGAGTAGCTTCTCCTTCCTCTTTTGTTTGAAGACAATCTTTCTCTTGATTGAACTCTTCCTCTAGCATGAAGTTTTTCAAGTCAAACTCTTCAATCTGCTGCTCTAGAGGACAAGTTGGGACTGCAAGATCTTCTTCAGAGCTTTCTTCCTCCATGGCTGATTGTGCAACTTGAATTGGATCAGCATTCTCTTTGGGAAAAGTGCCAACATGGACACTCAACTCTTCACAAACAAACTATTGTTTTCCACTTGTTCTCCAACTCCAACCTCTTTTGAAGGCTTAACCATCAAGGGGATCTTTTTATCCCAAATTTGAGAGCCAAGCTTACCAAACTTATGATTTTTTCTTCTTTGTTTGGCTCTTCTTCTTGCTGTCCTTGATGACTGATTTTCTGATTTTCATTCTCCCAACATGGATTTGGGAATGCAAGAGGAGGGGTGGGTTGTAACTCAATTGATTTTGCAATTTTTTGTGGTGGTGGAGGAGGTGAAACCTCTTGTTTCTTTGGAGGAGAGGGTGTTTCATTTAGCTCTTGTGGAGGGGATGACTATTTGGAAGGAAAAAGGATAGAAGAATTGAGATGAGGTGGAAGACTAGGGAATGGAGAAATGGATTCAACACTTGGGGCAGCATTCAATGGGAAGCTTGAAAATTGAAGCCCAAATTGAGATGGTGCTACTTGAGGAATGGAAAGAGAAGAACCAGATGATGGTGTAGAACTTACCCATTGACAAGGTTGTTCAACACCAAGTTTATAGGCCTCTATCTCTGTTGTCCATTGTGCAAGTTGGGGCAGCATCTCCATCATGAAGTCCAGCTTCTCCTAAGGGCTGAAGTGTCTTGGAAATGGCCTCCCCATGGACAAGGAGTCCTGCAACCAATTCTGAAAGCCTTCATTTGAGTTGTTTCTCTTGATTGCACCATTTTTTCCTCCATCTTTTGGATTTTCTCCACAAAATCAGCATCTTCCATTTGATTGTCTTCATTACATGTGTACCCTTGCTCTTGATATGCTTCACAACCAAACTGATTTTGGTATTGCTCATATGGGTAAGCATGCTGATCTTGAATTTGATCAAAATGCTGATTTGAAGGAGTTGTAAAACATGTTGGAGGTGAAATATATTGTTGTTGTTGTAAATGTGAATTCCATGATGGAAATGAAGTCATGATTGCACAACTTCATGGAATGAAAGAAGATGGAAGAGATGGAAAGAAGAATGGATGAAAATGGATGGAAAACAGGTCTACAACTCAGAGAATGAGTTATTTACCAGATGGAGTCGCCAGATGTGCTTTTGAATATGCCTCCAAAGGTTGAATCCTTAATAGGAACACACCAACCTATCAAAAATAAAGTGGAAGACCTCTAAGGTCCCACTGGCATGCCAAAACTATTAGTGAAAATTCACAGCACCCCCAAAATGACCTATGGATCTTGATTTTCTAAGGCAATGTCATTTGGTGTGAATGCACTACATTGATCTTTCCCAAAGTGTGGGACCTTTGCAAATGGGGAAAGCTCTCTAGAGAAGGTTGGTTCCTCTTCCTAAACTACCTGCCACAAGCTATTCCAGTGCAGAAAGCTAATCTAATCCTAATCTAACTTCCAAGGAGATAGGGAGAGAGAGAAAAGAGGAAAAATAGAAGCCTACACTAAAATGGTGATACACCAGAGAAGGAAAATGTTGAACATCTATCAAAATTGCCATGGAACAAGAAGAGGTGAGCAATGGGAAGGATGGACAGATGCATCACAAGCCCAAGGATAGATTTCACACAAAAAGTGTCCCAAAACTCCATGAACATAGCTCCAAAACTTGCAATGAACATTCAAACATGCACAAATACCTGCAATGAAGAGAGGCAAGAAGAAAACAAAGAAAAACGAGCAAGGATGGACAAATGCATCACAAAACATGTTTTTTTTAATTGCTTAGAAGTTTGCAAAAACATCATTTCATTAGTAAGAGGTAAAAATGCCATTACAGAGTAGGGGAGGAGGTTGAAACTCCATTTTCAACCCTAGGGAAGAAAATAAGGGAGGGCAGAGTAGAAAAGATGAACAACCTTTACAAATGAGCCAAATCTAGCTTTTAACCATCGAACAGAATGAAAGAAATGTGGAAAATGTGGGCAAATCAAATTAAAACTCCAACCACTAAAAAATCCCTCCAATCTCACCTGAAAATTTATGGGCTTTATGGACAAACCCATACGCCAAAGTACATTGCTCTGCAGAGCAAGAAAGAGGCCCATACTTCATTAATTTTTGTGGTTGGGGGATTTTTGTGTTTTTACATGTCAAAGAAATTTTCCTATTTTTCTCCCAAAAATCTCCATCAAAAATCAAAATTTAACCCTCCATCATGTAGAGTATTTCAAAATCTTTCCAATGATATAAAGAACGCAAAAATCTGAGCTCGGGATCAAAAGTTATGCCCTTTGAAGATTTAGGGCAAAAATAGCAATTTTAGGGCAAAAATTAGGTTGGCAGGCCGAAACTTGAAAATTTTCCATTTTTTGAATTTGGGAAAATGTCCCAAGAATTCCCATGCTCCACCACTCCTATGCCATATGGTTCTTTCCCATTCACTAATGGACATGCGGGCTCAAACCTCACTTTTCCCCTTTGATTTTTTTATTGGGGAAATTTCCCAACTTTTCCCCGCACTCCATTTGTCCCGGGACACATGTCGATCCCTCATTGGCCATGGGCATGTGCTTCAAAATTTTCCTTTGGGCCACTAGCCACTTTGGAAAAAATTTCCATTTCCTTCCGTGCCTCCGACCCCCGCCACCAACAGGACACATGGTGGCCTCAAAATGCTCTGGCGGCCTTCGGGCCAAAATTTTCCTTTGCACCCCGATACCCTCTTTGGTGAATTTTGAACTTGTCTTTGCTTCCCGACCTCTGCCACCACATGGCACTACCTCATTAGTCGCGGGCCTATCAAGGGAAATTTTCCCCAAAACTCGGCTGAGCCATAACTTAGGAAATACTTAGAGTTAAGAAGAAAATTTTACCTTTCTGGAAAGGTGAGGAAAAATCCTATCTTATGGAACCATTTCCAGAATCCTCGAGTGCCCGAAATGTGTAAAATTTGATATTGAAGCATAAGTAAGGTAAGAATGAAGGAAATTTAACCAAAATAAGAAGGGGGCTCATTTTGGGTAACATGTCACAAGTAAAATTGTCTACACCCGTTTCTAAAGCACAATGACACAAAATGAGTTATATGGTTAGGATTTTATGGATGAAAATATGGAAACCATATACACAACGAAGCAACTATCATGGTCGATGCACTCACATATGGATGAACCCAATTTTGATGTATGTGAATATTTTTTGTGTTTCAAGGAGGTTGAAGAAGACACCTCAGGCCAGGAACATAATATTAAAGCCTACTATTATGTCATATGAACAACTAAGCAATGCTTTGGTGAAAGTATCGACAGAAGTGGCATGACAGAATATGGATAAAGATGCAACAATTAGGGTGTTAAGGGAGGAGATCAAGACTAAGGATGAGGAAATAACGTGCCTAAAGAATGAAAAAGACTTGGAATAGAAGAAGAATGTTATTTTTATCAGCATGATAGAGGAGAATGGGGAAAATTTCATGAAGGCTAGGCCACACTTGGAGCCGAAGGTACCTAATACATTTCCTTCGGTAATACATTATGTAAGTACATTGGTGGACTAAGTGCTTCCGAATGAACCTCTATGCATACCAACACCAAAGGACCCAAAGTAGGAAGTAGAGTGAGAAAATTGTTTAGTGATGCAGAAGATTGCATCATATGAGGGGTTACTTCAGAGCTTGCAAGAGGAACTAAATAAGGTAGATCAAGCACCAATATTTTTATAGTGCCGAAGTTGTTATAAGGACCAGGACGATTTTGGAAGACAAATAGGTCTTGAAGGCCATGAAAGATGAAACATTGGGCCACGCAAAATAGAAGTGCAAGGCCCTTACAACAACTCAAGAACCACACAAGGAAAGGATGGATGAGCTTGGAAAAATCATCACACAAAAGATGGACTTACTAGAAGGGAGAATGACTTCCATGTCTAGCATTGTGTTGGTCTTATAGAATGAGAAAGGAGAGATTGCAAAGGATGAGTTAGAATCAATTACATTAGATATTCCGTATAAGGTAGAGGCTGCACTTAATGATTAACGAGAATCTAGAGGTAGAAATAAAAGAAAAATATCCAACATCAATTATTCAAAGTTGAAGTACAAGATACTCGTAAGGTAAATATATTCTTTTATTCATCAAAATTATTTATATTCTTTGTTCACATTCTTTGATTCATTTTTTGAGACAACCATTTCCAGGGTGGAAATGCAATTAGTGTGGGGAAATGCTGGTTAGTCAAAATATGGCACTTAGCAAAGGACATGTAGAAGGTTTGCACAAGAGAGTAGAGAATATTCAAATGCGTGGAAGTATTGGAAAGGATCATGCGTGAAGAATAGAAACAAGTTCGGGACTTATCCATTTTCATGGTGAGGATCTATTTTTAGAGATAGCATGTGGAGCACACAAATCAGTTAGAGACTTGCACAACACAAATTGGATATTTTGGGAGGATCAACTACAAAGTGCTTTGCATGGATACATGTTGAGAATAGATCTACTACTGTCAGTTAACTAAAATTAGTCTATTGTTAACGCACTTGCATGTGTGGCTATTTTTGTAACGGCACATGGATAATAATAGCATGCGACCTATTTTTGGATTAGATAAGCGGTGAAGGGAAATTCCCCACCCTTATAAATATGTATTGAACCATGTAGCATAAGAGAGAGAGTGTGAGAACTGTGTTATAGTAAGATTATGCTGCCAAATCTGATATGCGCATGAGCGTATACTACTGTTATTGTAAGGAATATTCTATGTATTATTGAATTTAATACAATGGAGATTGTGGATTGAATCAAGATGTTATCATGGTTATATTTTAAGTTTGTTATTCTCTAGATCTAGAACTGAACATGCACTGTAAAATGATATATCACCATAGGTATGAATGCATTAATTCTTCATCATGCTAACATCTTGCAATAACAATCCTAAAGAGGGCATGGTAACTTTGTGCACTTCGGGTGAGCGGTCAGTCTCGGGTGAGTGATGTTCCAACACACTTGGGCTTGTATTGGTGAATTATACTCTGCATCACTAATCACGTTTTCATCGCCAATCTTCTAACTACATTTTCCATGTTTTCTATAGCATTCACATTGTTCTTCTACTTTTTTCAGAACATCCATGGGTGTAATATTTCATTTTTACCATATTTATGAGAACCTTTGTCCCCTTTTAATAAAACATTCTTCTCCTTCTTTTCTATCATATGTTTCTTGGCCAACTTACACTGGGGCATGCTTGTTCCTTCCTAACACTTCATTGGTTTGAGTTCATCATCATGTTGAACCTATCTACCTTGGCCTTGATCTAACATATCTTCTTCTTGTATATATGCACAATATTTTCCCTTGTATATTCTCACCTCTCGTTAGGGGCATCTTTGCATCTTCATTTTTCCTATACATAGCTTTGGAAAACTTTCAAAAAAACCCTAAAAATTCACAAACAATAAAAATCCAAAACATTGGTAAAACATTCAAAAAATCCTAAAAATTGGTAAAACATTCAAAATATCCTAAAAATTGGTAAAACATAAAAAATCCAAAACATTGGTAAAACATTCAAAAATCCAAAAACATTGGTAAAACATCAAAATCCAAAAAAATCGTAAAAATAAAAAATCCTATAAAAAAAATTGGTAACAAGTATGCATGTAATTGAAACCTATATCAAATACATCATACCAAAACATCAAGAGGTATCCTATAAAACATCTTTCTTTGGTCCTCAATTATTCTCGCAAATGACTCATGGATCATCTAGATCTACCTCCATTAACAAATATGGTTTTCTTACTATGTCTGTACTCTTTGGCATAACAAGTTGTTGGGTATTGTTTCATAGTGCATGAATGATTTTTCATATGACCCAAGTGTCCTCCATTTATTCCCCTTGTATGTATTATTTCTTGGGGCACCGTCATTAACCCTTTTCGTCATCGAACATTTGGGAATTGAATCTTTATAACAAAAACATTTATGTAACTATCTTGAACTTTATTTTTTTGAGTATGTATGTTTGTACTTGTTTCCCTATTAGGTTAACTTGTGTAGTTTATCATATTACATTGCATTATGTATGTTGCATGGAGTCAACATTTTTTGGAAATGAATTTTTTTTGTATCATATCTTCTCATGTTATGGTACACTTTTTTATATGTGAATAAGGGCTGATGACGATGATCATAAGAAAAATGATGATATAACACTTTTTTTTACATAAAAAATATGATATCTATTTCCATCTCCATTCATATTCAATTTTTCTTCACTCTCTTATATCAAAACTATTATTCCAAAGCAAATTGGGGTAATAGGGATTCATTCTTCTATCTTTTTCTTTCATATTTTTGATTATTGATCGACCTCTTTCATCACCCCATCGAGACTCGAGGGGCATCCTTCCTTTTAGTAATTTTTCTTCTATTGTTTCAAAAACTTTACTTGTCTACTATCTTTTAAGTGGTGTCACTTACACCACCCCAAAGAGGGGAAAATCTAGATACCTAAAATCCACTTACACATTTGTAATAATAAAATTGCACTAATTATTTTCTTTCTCGTCATTTCTGTAATGATTAGTATTTTTATGCTAATTAGCTAACATTCCTCTTCATATTAGTTAATTAACAAAATTTCATTAATTAATTGTCCTTCCTATCATTCAGGATTTTGATTAACGACATTTCATTAATTAGTGTTCGCTTCTACTTGGGTTAATTAATTATTATTAATTAATTACGCTCGCAACTCTAAATACATAAATCTTCATCTATTGGATCAAATTCCTCTTATATCCCTCAAATCACACTAAATTTCCTCTAATAAGCTTCTATAAGCTTTCTTCTATCTATTAATTAATCACCCTTGATTAATTAAAACATCTCCCAATTCCCATGGTTGTTAATGACAAATTAAAATTATCTAAAGAAAACTTATCCATTCCTAATCTTATTTTACCCTTATCCCACATGCACCAGTTGCACATCTCTCCTATAAAATTCAATCTATATAAAGGACCAATCTCCTTAAATTTTTACAAACACCACACTTTGAATAGTGAAAAATTTCATCCTCTATTCTTAGAAAAAGCTTCTCCATCTCTCATCCTTTCACTCAAATTTGAGTAATATGGGAAGATCCAAAATGGCCTTGTAGCCATTCTTGGTGATATTCCATTCTAAATTATTGAGATCACCACCAACCAAATTTAAATGCTTATGTTCTTCATAGCTTCATAGTTTAAGTTAGTAATCAGAAAGAGTAGGAAATAGCTTAGCATGTAGTTTCATTTATGCATTGAAGAAGAATTTCCTTTAAGCTCTTATGTTGATGGTTTATTGTTTAATTAGTGTTTTATTTTGAAGCTATGTAGATATTAGTTTCAATTTATAGATTAGTTAATTATACATGAGCACAATATTTTCAGGTCCATCTATATTCCTTTGATATTATTTCACACTCCTACATTGGTCGCACTTTTCCCTCCATGCATAACTAGTTAAAATTTGAACCAAAACTTCATTTTTATATGTTTATGTTCTTTCAAACACATCATAGGTCAGTCCTACACATTTATCTCAATAAAAATAAATCCCAAAAATAACATTAAATTAATATAAACTCATGAAATTGACCCATGTAAGTTGGCCATGCTCAAATGTACCAAACAACCTCAAAACCCGATCACCTTGATGACAAAAAACCACAAACCCCATTACCATTATTATTCAAGATTATATATTTCTCACACATGTCAAATATGATATAAGAACATCTTGCATGGTCATACATTATATTTCAATCAAATTATTCATAACTCTATCAAGAAGGATCATATCCTTCTCAAAACAATTGTTTCTAGGAACTGTCTTCACCTATCATGCTCTAGATCACGCAATAAAATCTCAACTATGGAATGTAACCACTCACTCGAATATCCTTGACATGTATATAAAATTTATGATTTATATAACTCATGTAACATCCACCCATGAAAACCACACCAAATTTCCTCTTCACTAAACTAAGCTACCTAGAAAGCAATTTTTAAAAATCATCTGGTTTGTACCCTTTCTTCTACTTTCAAGACCTAAAAATTCCTTCACTTGAAAAAAATGCATCCCTTATAACTCTAAAACTGATAGTAAGCATCAAATATTCCATTAAATGCATCATCCACCTCAATCTTATAGTTTGAACAATCCTATCCTGAAAACAACAAACCTTCTTCTTCACAAACTAAGTTGGTTAACCTAACTCGTTAAACTCATCATGAGACAAAAATTATACCATTGGAAATATATTTGAATACTCTTTCTATGATATCTTATATTTCCTTCTAGCTCCAAGTGGAATGCCTTCAACTAGGTCCATCTCTCAACTTCTCCTTTAGGATTGTAGGATGCATGAATTAAGCTTAAGACCAACTTACTCTCACATCCAAAATCACTTCCAAGATTTACTAAATCATGTAACACCCTTACAAATATTTTATAAGAACTAAAAACCTTCAACAATCATGAAGAAATCATAATTATCACCTTACCTCATGAAGAAACTCAAGACCCTGTTTAGTTAGGCATCCTCCATATTTGACCTTCAAATATAATGTCATAAATTTCTCATACCATATAACAAAATTTATTTTTATATATCATTAGAAATATATCTGAACTAGGATCACAAAAACTTGAATCAAGCCCTACCTCTACCTGTAGCTCCTGAAATTTAACTTTTACCATAAACTTCTCTAAACTACCCCAAAAACCAATCCTCATAAATAGGGAACAATTTTCCTATTTCTCCTCAAACATGATTTATAAATATCATGGACATGCATAAACACTCCCAATCTAAAAAAATGTAAATTTATTCATCACCTTCTTTGGATAACTTTGCCACAAATTAAACTTATTCGAAGCAATAATTTTTAGGTGGGGCACACATATAGTCGAAGCATTATCTTACCTTTCTGGAAATATGCAGGAGTCCTCTATAACCTCAAATCATCAATTTTACAAAACCAATCGAAACAGACTTAGTACACACCTTTTTCTCCAAGTCACTTTTAGCTAGGGTTTCAAACTAGCTTATCTTCTTAACAAGCATTCATAAAAAAGTGGCAATCAAACCACCTCATGATTTTTTGAAAAACTTAATAACTTACCTAAGAATATATCCCAAAGAGATCAGGTATCCATGTAAAACACACAGTCCACAATGAGCATCAACGCGTTAACTTATACCTCAAATTCACACTCTAAAAGATCCATTTTTACCAAAAATGACATAACTTTCCATTCCTTCTTCGAATAACCTAAAACCTGTCATGAAGCATCATGAAAACATCATAAAACTTATTATACTCAAATTTTATCCTATATAGGTTTGAAACTATCCAACTAATCTCACTTAGATGTGTTATCTTGTGTGTTCTTCACCTAATTTCTTCCCATTGACCGCATACATGCACTAAAAATATGAGTACTGACCTAAAACTCATCATACACCACATATAAAATACCACCATACTACCACTATGCTCCAAAAATATTGGTCATCTCCAAATCTCATGCCTTTATACCATTATGCATGCTCCAGGCTAGGAATATGCTTGGAATGACTACTACAACTCATGACATCACATGAACTGCCAAGATGACTCAATGTAGACACATTAAAACATGTAACACAACTATACGAACATGTTTGTAATGCATATAACATGACTGGTATATGTGATGACTTATGTTAAAGAAGGTTCAAACATTGATAGGTGGTTTTTTCTTAAGACAGTGTACTCTTATGACTTATGAAATCATGTTTGTAGTAGGTAATATGTTATCTATGGAAATAGGTACATTACTTGGCATGTTTTTTTTAATTTATAATGAAGCAACCCATCTATGTTTGTGTAGAATAATTTATTGCTTGGGATTGACAAATTGAGTTTCAGGTGTCTTAATTTATAGGATTAAGAACAAAAACACCTTGGATGAAATTCATTGATCCAAGGTATGCTTATAAATTTTCAATCTTGTTGTCATGATGTCCAATTTGGAAAGATGGAATACTTCTAGACCTTGAATGTGTGAAGGCCATGAATGATCCTCTCCTTGGATCTCTACTTTGAATTGGAACGGGGTTAAAAATTTGGTTTCTCTTTTCTATTTATGGTATGATGTAAATTTCAATACGGAACTTATGGCCTATTTACATCATGTTCCTTAAATTTGGAACCTTATCCTAAAAGGAATAACCTAACCTAAGTTACTATGTTTATTGTTATTTTGGTGATTATGGACCTACGAATAAAGACTTACACCTATTGACCTATATTGGTTTCTAAATTAATGTTGAACCTAACTAATGGAGTGGCTAACCTAAAGGGGCCTATGGAATGACATGGGGAAGGGGTAAGTGGGAGGCAATGAATCGTAAAAAAATTAATAGTGATTTAGTAAGTCCTTATCTCTTTTAACATCCAAATTTGGCAAAGGCATTGGGAAACATTAGAGGAGTGAGTTAGCATCTTTGCCAAAGTTTTGGATGCATGTATTTTTCAAAATAAGTCTTCGCCAGAATTGGAGGTGGTGGTGGCAGGAAGATAGGGAGGAATGTCAATCCTACTCTACATTTAATATTTTTGAAATTGGGAAACCACTTAGTAGGAAGATAAAGGGTTTTTTTTGTTGATTCATTCATTTTTGGATCTTAATATTTGCATGCGGTTGTTTTGTTCTTTAAACCTATAGTTATATTATTGCATGCAATTTAGTTGTGCATGACTTTTTATTCCTTGCATGGTATGGAGGGGAGGAGTTGGCACCGAGAATCTATAAGGATGAGATATTGAAAGTTGTGTGTGTTTCTTGCATTTTGAAAGAAGTATTAAATCTCTAGTTTGATATTCCCGTGAATCGAGAAGGAGAAGTGATATCGTGCATGATAGGCTCTATCCATTAAGTTGTATGATTTTACTTAAATGATCATAAAAACAACTCTCCTCTTAGGAAATAATCTGGATTTGTTTTGTTGATAAGATTATTTTTCTTCTTGTTTTTCTATTGTTTTAATGGTATAATTTATTGAACTTGTTTGGATTATGGAAAGTGTGTTCTCGGTTTTCAGTTTTCATGTTTGGAAAGCTGGAATTTGTTTTAAATCTTCCCGCATTGGCTTGAAAACAAAGCCAAAAATTTGTAGGGGATCATAGTGAAAGTGTTGTAACCTATTGATTATTTGGTTTTATTAAATATGGGAAATACGGTTCTTATGGATTTTTAGCTTCACGGTCGGTATACTTCGGTTAAAAAAATGTTGGAATGTCTTGTTATCACTAAGATTTTTCATAACTCCTTTGAGAAGATAGATTCGATGGTTTTTCCTTTAACATTTTCTTTTTGGTTATTGAAAGAATACTTCAAAATGATAAGCATGTTTTTAATATTATCAATGTTGGTGATTATGTGGTTCTAGTTATTACATGTATTCTTCATGTTGCAAAATTTTTGACCCTGTTGTTGCTATAAAAGGATAAATTTACTGTGGGTTTTTCTAGGTAATCAAGTACACATCTATTACGACTCGCAGAAATTATTTCAGATATTATTTGAAGATATGCAAAGGGAATCTTGTGTTAACCTCTTGAATTGAATATTTTTTTACGGAAGTCTAATTTTTGGGAAGAAAGTAAGAGGATATGATATATTGTTTATACTCTTCTCGGGTCTTTAGGTAATCGATGAATTTTTGTCACTTGGTGTTAAGAGAGGAAAATCTCTTGAGTATTGGTTAATCGTAGCTTTTTTATCATTGTTAGCCTCAAATGTTTAAGCGCTTCTTTTGACCATGATATGATGTTTTTGTTAGTGCAAAATCACAAAGACCGGCCGGATGCAGATTAGGCTTCTAGGTTGATCACTCAGGCATCCAGTGTGATTGCACAACATGGAAACCTCTCTCCAAGTGTGGGACTTATGAAAATGAGAGAGGAATCTCCAGAGAAGGCTGGTTCCTGCTCCTAAACTACCTGCCACAAGCTATTCCAATGCAGGCAAGCTAATCTAATCCTAATCTAACCATGCCAAGGAGATAGAGAGAGAGAGAGAGAAAGAAAGGAAAAGAACAAAAGCCTACACTAAAACGGTGATACACCAGAGAAGGAGGATGTTGGACATCTATCAAAACTGCCATGGGACAAAGAGAGGTGAGCAATGGGAAGGGTGGATAGATGCATCACAGTCCAAGGATAAATTTCACACGTAAAATGTCCCAAAATTCCATGAACATAGCTCCAAACCCGTAATGAACATTCAAACATGCACAAATACCTGAAATGAAGAGAGGCAAGAAGAGAACAAACAAAAATGAGAAAGGATGGACAGATGCATCACAAAACATGTTTTGTTGCTGTTCTAAGTTTACACAGAACATCATTTCATTAGTAAAAGGCAAAAACGCCATTACAGAGCAAGGGAGGAGGTTTGAACTCCATTTTCAACCCTAGAGAAGAAAAGAAGGGAGGGTAGAGTAGAAAAGATGAACAACTTGTTATTTTTGAGCCAAATCTGGCTTTTTACATTGCGTGGGTCGAGCCCAGGAGACAGAAAACATACAAAAGCATGGGAGCCCATTCCTTCTTGACTGCAGATGCATTAAAACGGCATGGGATACCTTACCAACCCATACCCTGCCATCTCTGACTGATTTGAAGGAGAATGCGACCCATTCTGCATTAATTTGGTCACTGAAATGTCACTTCTGGCCATGCCGAAGAAGAATGCGACCCATGTGCATTAAACTAGTTGTTGAAACGCCGCTTCGCCATGATCACACATCAGAGTCGTTTCTCAATTTTCTCTCTCTAGAATGCACCAAAATGCAAGATTGACCCTAGAATCATGTAGAGAATTTCACAAGCTTTCCGTTGATATAAAGAACGTGCAAATCTGAGCTCTGGATCGAAAGATATGATGATCTGAAGATTTAGGGCACGGAACAGACCAAAACGGATTTTGAAATCTTTCCCGCGCTCTGCCACATGGATGACACGTGTCAAGCGCTGATTCACTGAATAATTCTCTCTCCTCCACCTTTCCGTGGGATTTCCTTTGAAATTTCCTTGTGGGCCCTAGCTGGGACACGTGGCATTATCCCATTGGTTCGGGCTGACCCTTCAAAACTCGCCCTTTGACTTTTTGACTCTTTCCCCTGCGACACGTGTCGTGATCTGGTTGGTTCTCGGCCCTTTCGGCTCCTTTAGAGATCCGCGTCTTTATGTCCCAGATGTCCCAAACTACTTGGGCCAAAAACTTCTGATCCGCCCAAAATGGGCTTCCTCGTCCCTCATTTGGCCGATGACACGTGGCGTTGTTTGATTGGCTTTCGGCTCCTTCGGCGATCCGCGTCCCTCGCGTCTCTCGCCCTAGATGTCCTAAAGTACGAACTTTTCCCTGCTCCACCAAATTGGCCGGTTCACGTCTTTCACATCCATTTGTCCCAAATGTCCCTTTGTGGCTTGGGACAAATTCTTCCGGTTCGCCTGACCCGGCCGATTCGCGTCTTTTTGTCCCGGATGTCCCAAACTCATTTAGTGCGGAAGTTCTTCTTTTCAGCCAAACCGGCCGGTATGCGTACCTTTGTCCCATGTCCCATTTGCTTCACGGGCTGTTTTTTCTCATTTCGGCTGATCTTACCGATTCGCGTACTTCGCGTACTTCCGCCCCAACTATCCCGCTCATTAGTTAGTCGTTTTTCTTCCTCTTTCAGCCGGATCGGCTTCTCGCGCCCACCGCGTACTTCTGTCCCAGATGTCCCTTTGCTTCACGGGCCGCCTGGAGGCTTTTCGCCGATCCGCGCCTAGATGTCCCAAATGTCCCGACTGCCCCTAGGACTAGGACTTAGTCATTTTTTATGATTTTTCCTGGATCAATCTACATGCTTGGAACTGCAAAACTCTGATGCATGTTATCGAAATTTACCCTGGGGGAAATTTTGACAACAGTTTGGTGACTCAGTGGGGTCATCTGCCTGCTAGATGAATGATCAGTAGCCTGAAGCAATCCATTGGGCATGGAGTCATAAGCAAGCCTGAAAACTGATCTGAACTTTGAAAACTTCCCTCTGAGCCACTTGAAACCCACCGGACATGGAGTTGTTCTTACCAAAATGCCACTGAAACGAACTGTGCAAGAGCAAAACCAGCACAACAAAAACTATAAACAGAACTGAAAATCATACATGCTCCAAAATGAAACATGCAGAGTGTGCACAAGCACTTCTTCTATTGAAAGAAAATCTACCTACTCTACTCTAATGGAAGCAAAGGCAAGCTAAACAAACCCTGCAATTGGTTGTGAGAAATAGCTTCCCTTTCTCAAAAGTGGCGGCCATGCAATTGATTTGGAGCTGATCATGGCTGTTAGGATGAGTGGAAAATCAACAAGAAGCTGGTATTCCACCCAAATCATCAAGGTATCAGCTGAAGGCAAATTCAATACCTCTTTTAGTTGCTCTGCATTTGGATTGAAGAGGCATGACAGCTGGTCCTTGGTACTTTGTAGCTCACCCTCATGCTCAGAAGCAAGCATGACTGGTTGTGACTTCTCCTTTGGCTCCAATGAAGCCAAATACCTGATTGGGCAAGGTCTGATCCTTTGAGTATGCCCATTTCCCTGATTTTCAACTCCAAGAATGGAGTCTTCTTGCGGACCTTCTTGAATGGATGATGTGGAAGAAATGGCGAAATTCCTCTGCCCTTTCTCTTCCTCCAATGAAGGACATGAAAGATTAAAATCTTCCAATCTTGGTTCCAAAGAGCTTCTATAAGATGCAGGTTGCTGCAAATGAATACTCTCCTCCATGATAGTAGGCTCTTGTGTTTGGAAGATGGATGATGAAAGAGAGAATGTTGGAAACTCAACCGGTTCTTCTCCATCAAAACAGTCTTCCAAATCTGACAGATAAACTACCTCATGACTGTCCTGCTGCAAATGTTCAACTTCCTCCATGGTGTCTTCTTGATCTGTAACTTGACCACCATGGTTTCCTTCATCCTCCAACATTGAGTTTGAGAGATCAAACTCCTCTTCGACATTGGAGCTAGAGAGAGATGAAGTAGAAAGAAGAACTGAAGGTTCTCCTGTAGCCTGCTTTGTGCTCAAACCCTTGGATCCACAATTTTCTCTTCCACAGCTAGATTGTGCTCCTCTTCTTTTGGATTTGGAGCAACTTCTCCTTCCTCTACTAGTTGAATACAATCTTGCTCTTGATAGAACTCTTCCTCTAGCATGAAGTTTGTCAAGTCAAACTCTTCAGTCTGCTGCTCTAGAGGACAAGTTGGGACTGCAAGATCTTCTTCAGGGCTTTCTTCCTCCATGGCTGATTGTGCAACTTGAATTGGATCAGCATTTCCTTCAAATAGAGTGCCAACATGGACACTACACTCTGAGCAAACTGATTGCTGATCTGCTTCTTCCTTTTGCTCTTCTTCTACTGCAACAAAATCAGTTATGACCACCATTTGTTCAACCTTAGCCTCTTCTGTAGGCTTAACCATCAAGGGGATCTTTGTTATCCCAAATTTGGCAGCCCAAACCTTCAAGCTATCTGTCATTTCTTTTCTTTTTGGCTCTTCCTCTTGTTGTCCTTGATGACTGATTTTTTCAATTTCTTCTTCCCCACATGGAATTGGGGATGCAAGAGGAGGGATAGGTTGAAACTCAACTGATTTTACAATTTTTTGCGGTGGTGGAGGAGGTGAAACCTCTTGTTTCTTTGGAGTGGAAGGTATTTCATTTAGCTCTTGTGGAGGGGGTTTGGATTTGGAAGGAAAAAGGAAAGAAGAATTGAGATGAGGTGGAAGACTGAGAGGTGGAGACATGGAATCAACATTTGGGACAGCAGATGGAGAGTTTAAAATTTGCAAGTCCAAATGAGATGATGCTGCTTGAGTAATGGGAAGAGAAAAACCGGATGATGGTGTAGAACTTACCCATTGACAAGGTTGTTCAACACCGAATGTATAGGCCTCTATTCCTACTGTCCATTGTACAAGTTGGGGCAGCATCTTTATCATGAAGTCCAGCTTTTCTTGAGGGCTGAAGTGTCTTGGAAAAGGGCCTCCCCATGGACAAGGGGTCCTGTAACCGATTCCGAAAGCTCTCATTTGAGTTGTTGCTCTGGACTGCACCATCTTTACCTCCATCTTTTGGATCTTCTCCAACAGACCAGCATCTTTGATCTGATGGTCTTCATTGTATGCACACCCTTGCTCTTGGAAGGCTCCATAGCCAAACTGACTTTGGCACAGCTGCTCATATGGGTATGCATACTGATCTTGAATCTGCTCAAAATGTTGATTTGGAGAATTTGTAAAACATGTTGGAGGTGTGATATACTATTGTTGTTAATGTGAATTCCATGATGGAAATGAAGTCATGATTGCACAACTTCATAGAATGAAAGAAGATGGGAGAGATGGAAGGAAGAATGGATAGAAAAAGAATGAAAATGAATGGAAAGGAGGTCTCGCAACTTCATAGATGGGTTATTGACCAAATGGAGTCACTAGATGTGTTTGCAAGTGCCTCCAAAGGCTGAAATCTTCACAGAACACATCAACTCGCAAAAGATGAAGTGGAAGACCTCTAAGGTCCCACTGCCAAAATCAAGGCGTGCCAAAATCTATTTGTTAGTGCAAAATCACAACACCCCGGATGCGTATCAGATTCTAGGTTGATCACTCTGGCATCCAAAGTGTGATTGCACAACATGGAAACCTCTCTCCAAGCGTGGGACTTGTGAAACTGAGAGAGGAATCTCCAGAGAAGGTTGGTTCCTGCTCCTAAACTACCTGCCACAAGCTATTCCAGTGCAGGCAAGCTAATCTAATCCTAATCTAACCATGCCAAGGAGACAGAGAGAGAGAGAGAAGAAAGGAAAAGAACAAAAGCCTACACTAAAACGGTGATACACCAGAGAAGGAGGATGTTGGACATCTATCAAAACTGCCATGGGACAAAGAGAGGTGAGCAATGGGAAGGATGGACAGATGCATCACAGGCCCAAGGATAGATTTCACACAGAAAATGTCCCAAAACTCCATGAACATAGCTCCAAACCTGCAATGAACATTCAAACATGCACAAATACCTGCAATGAAGAGAGGCAAGAAGAGAACAAACAAAAATGAGAAAGGATGGACAGATGCATCACAAAACACGTTTTGTTGCTCCAGAAGTTTGCACAGAACATCATTTCATTAGTAAAAGGCAAAAAACACCATTACAGAGCAAGGGAGGAGGTTCGAACTCCATTTTCAACCCTAGAGAAGAAAAGAAGGGAGGGCAGAGTAGAAAAGATGAACAACTTGTTATTTTTGAGCCAAATCTAGCTTTTTACATTGCATGGGTCGAGCCCAGGAGACAGAAAAACATACAAAAGCATGGGAGCCCATTCCTTCTTGACTACAGATGCATTAAAACAGCATGGGATACCTTACCAACCCATACCCTACCATCTATGACTGATTTGAAGGAGAATGCAACCCATTCTGCATTAATTTGGTCGCTGAAATGTCACTTCTGGCCATGCTGAAGAAGAATGCGACCCATGTGCATTAAACTGGTTGTTGAAATGTCGCTTTTGGCCATGATCACACGTTACAGCTGTTTCTCAATTTTCTCTCTCCAGACTACACCAAAATGCAAGATTGACCCTAGAATCGTGTAGAGAATTTCACAAGCTTTCCGTTGATATAAAGAACGTGTAAATCTAAGCTCTGGATCGAAAGATATGATGATCTGAAGATTTAGGGCATGGAACAGACCAAAACGGATTTTGAAATCCTTCCCGCGCTCTGCCACATGGATGACACATGTCAAGCGCTGATTTGCTGAATAATTCTCTCTCCTCCACCTTTCCGTGGGCTTTCCTTTGAAATTTCCTTGTGGGCCCTAGCTGGGACACATGGCATTATCCCATTGGTTTGGGATGACCCTTCAAAACTCGCCCTTTGACTTTTTGACTCTTTCCCCTGCGACACGTGTCGTGATCTGGTTGGTTCTCGGCCCTTTCGGCTCCTTCGCGCTCTCGCATCTTTATGTCCCGATGTCCCAAACTGCTTGGGCCAAAAACTTCCGATCCGCCCGAAATGGGCTTCCTCGTCCCTCATTTGGCCGATGACACGTGGCATTGTTTGATTGGCTTTCGGCTCCTTCGGTGATCCGCATCCCTCACGTCTCTGCGGCCGAGATGTCCCAGTATGAACTTTTCCTGCTCCAAATGAACCGAATCGGCCGGTTCACGTCTTTCGCATCCATTTGTCCCAGATGTCCCTTTGCTGCTTGGGACAAATTCTTCCGGTTCACCCGACCCGGCCGATTCGCGTCTTTTTGTCCCGGATGTCCCAAACTGTTTAGTGCGGAAGTTCTTCTTTTCGGCCAAACCGGCGGTATGCGTACCTTTGTCCCAGATGTCCCATTTGCTTCACGGGCTGTTTTTTCTCATTTCGGCTGATCTTACCGATTTGCGTGCTTTCGCGTACTTCCGCCCCAACTATCCCGCCGGTAGTTAGTCGTTTTTCTTCCTCTTTCAGCCGGATCGGCTTCTTGCGCCCACCGTGTACTTCTGTCCCAGATGTCCCTTTGCTTCACGGGCCACCTGGAGGCTTTTCGGCCGATCCGCGCCTAGATGTCCCAAATGTCCCGACTGCCCCTAGGACTAGGACTTAGTCATTTTTTATGATTTTTCCTGGATCAATCTACATGCTTGGAACTGCAAAAATCTGATGCATGTTATCGAAATTTACCCTGGGGGGAAATTTTGACAATAGTTTTTTTATTGGCATGTTTCTAGAACCCTTGGGGTAATAAACTTGATTTCAATTCTTTTAGAACTAATGCAAAGGTTTTCTTTGTGAAAATGGAATGATGGCTCCTGTCTTGGTTATATCATAATGCGTATTTCTTTTCCTTTAAGGATTTGAGTTATAGGAAGTCTGCTTTTAGACTTATCCCTCTATCCATCTCTTTCTTTCCTCTCTCGAGTATTTTGGGAAACAAATTACATGTTATCTTAGTGGGATTTGAGGCTATGTAACCCGTATCCTTGAATGATGAAAGGTAATGGAATGATTTTTCTCTTCGTTTATTTCCCTTTCTCCTGGATTTTTGGTGTTCATATAATTCGAACACTGGGTAAACCTCTATTTTTATTTGGTTTGATTCGTTATGTAAAATGACCTTGATCATTATCTATTCTTGGTTACTTTATGTTCTCTTTTAATCATACGAAGAGTTTTGAAGTTTACAACCTTTCTCTCTCCTTCCTTTAATCTTCTTACAACTTATGAAACTTGGGTAAGTTGTTGTCCCTTCTCTAGTCTATTACGTTTATGTAACTTATTGATTATTTGATAAGACTAAATGCATAATTTTCTTAAGGTAGTATAGCTGAAGTTGAAAATATTTGGATGGATTATTGAGTTTGGTTTGAAAATATGTGGATAGATTTTTGAGTTTGGTCTAAATTATAAACTTAACCATTCTACTCACTTAAAGTAATGATAGCCATGGTGTATGTTTTGGGATATGAGCATTAACTCATTCTTCTTGTTAAAAGGAACCTTACTTTTGATGAGGTTTGAAGTAGCTTGTTTTGGATTTTAACTTGAAATTGAATCCTAATTTTGAGCTTGAGTATTAGGATACTACAATCAAAGATACATTTTAAAGTAATACTGAGGATCAAATGAACGTTTATTTCTCTTAATTTACTATTTAAATACTTTTGATAAAAGGAAAATAGGAATTAAGCATCAAGTTGTTTTATTTCATGACCTAACCTTGTTTTTATTTGAAGCATATCTCCTCTCTCTTTTAATTGGAATTGCAGTCTCCTTTTTAGTTGATTCTTTCCATTTTTACTTTCTGGTCTTTTTCATAACAACATGGTTTATTTAATGAAATAGTTAACTAAATTTAAATTGTTTTAATGATTTAGTTCTTATCATGCTCATTTCAATGACTTAACTCGTGTAAGTAATTTTGCAAATGGACTACGGAAAATATGAAAGGAGAAAGGATTATTATAAGTTACATTTGTTTTATTTAGGATACTGAATCTTTACTTTGAAAAAGGGCTTCATTATTAAGATGTATTTAATGAAAAGAAAGTTGTAATGAGAAGAGAATAGGTGATGTTATTTGACATTATGTGCTATATGTGATGTTGTTTGGAAATTTTTGATGTATGAATTGTTTGGACTTAGAAAATGTATCACTCTTTCCTGATGGATAAAATATGTTTTAATTTTGTTAATACTTGTAGAAAGACTTTCTTGGCTTGAATTGGGCTGAAATGATAAGTATTACTCTAATTTAGGAAGGTAGTTCACATACTTAAATATTATGCAATGGCTGGGATAGGATTCTCAATTGTTTGTTGAATAAGTTTCTCTAGATGAGATGCACCATATAAGTTGATAATATCATGACACTCTATAATTGCAAAAGGGTTTGTAATTAATTTACATGGGTGTATGTGTTTTCACTATGTTTATAATTCTACATATGTAATTTGACTTTATTTAGGGACATAGGAATTCTATTTTTCCATGTTGGGAATCAGCTAATGAAATAGGAAAAAGGGGAAAATCCCTTGAGGGTATACATTAATATTAATTTATGAACTTAATTAGTTTTCAATGAATGAAAAGGTGAATGGGTGTAAATTCACTTCCTTATACATATTTACTCAATCTATAACTAGAAATTATTTATCTCAATCACCTTTATATCTAAAATAGAATTAATTTACCTGTTTTGTTTCAAGTGGTATTGGATAAATGGTAAAATAATGCAAGAAAATAAATAGGTTGGGAAGAAAATTTTATCTCGCTTACTTACCTAGGATATAGTTACAACTTGTAACCTAATACGTTAAAGAACCCGCTTAAATCATTAAGCATGCCAACATTAAAATTTTAAATAAAGAATTTAATATATCAACAAATTCACTTAATTTATGTATATCCAGGTTGAGGATTCTCGGTTGGATGTTGACACATGCCAACTACAGTGAAGTACCTTCATAACTACATGAGTCATTATGAGGTTACTACGTTGTAGTTGACATGTCTCAATACCCTTCAGAGTTTGTTCAACTAGACTAACATAAGTTCTTGACTGGTTCATTGTTATTCCCTATGCAGGGATAGGAACATGACCTAGTGTTAGAGTCAACCCTTGATGACTTAGGATAACTAGACACACCTAATCAATGTAAGTCAATTGAGTATGTCTATGTACCCTTAGTCACCCTAGGAAGACCCCCACACTAGGGAATGTTGCTAACCTTATCTAGGGTTATACTTTGAATCACGTGGACTAACAGAGATTAGTAAAGACCAATCTAGATAATAGATCAAGTGTAGTGAAGGAATTATTTCGTTTGATGAGTATGCCATCTAGGAATGCAAACATGATAAACATGTGTAAATATTTGGCCAAAGTATCGCAAGTTGTTGGTTGCGTTGTCCTATGTCACTTAGTTTAAGAAGTGGGATTTCAGATGAATATTAGTAACATATATTTAGATAGGCTCTTAAATATAACACTTGAGTACCTCTAACAGGGTAAAGAAACTAAGTATACTTTGTATACACATTATTGAATAACATGGGAGATCAGATTACACCGAGCCATGAAATGAGGGATCGCAGCTTCACCGATTCATTACAGCTTCATATGGTTTTATGTTATGAAATAGTTTGGCATTTGAATGTATTTTCAAAATTATGATTTAGAACAAAGAACATTGTGTAAAAGGAATTTTTTTCCTTTTTTGTAGAGTCTTAAAATGGGAATGTTACATTTTGGTATCAAAGTGAAGGTTGCATCTCTTGGACCTATTGATTCCATATATATGATAAAAACTTAATTTTTCTTGTAACATAAAAATGGTTAGAATAAGGGGAGATGTTGCAAACAACCCACCACTAGGTGGAAAGGAAGGTACTTGCCTAAAAACTGGATGAGATCCTTTACTTCCTTGTTGGACACAAGAGACCATCTAGTTATACTTAAACAACAAGTAATGGGTAATGAGGAGGAAGAAGATGTTGGTAATAACAATCAACCACCTCTTGAGGATAATGTCAATATTGGGAATCAAGGATTTGATGATAACAATAATACAAATGCTAATTCTAATGTACCGATGAACCTGAAAATAAAAAGTCTAAGTTAGGATATGAACTCAAAAATGATATAAAAAGGATAAGTCCACCTAATTTTTATGGCACCACCTTGGGGATGGAGTTGAGAACTAGCTCAGTGAAATGGAGAAGTACTTTGCAATAAGGAACTTATCTCGAGGAAACAAAGGCAATATGGGGAGCTTATTAAATTTCCCATGACGCATCTTCTTGTGGGAGAGCTGTAAGGATGAATTGAATATTGATGAGTCAAACATCACATGTGATCAATTTAAAAACTATTTTAGGCAACAACAACTGCCACAACTTTATTATGATCAAAAGATGACTAAATTTCAGAACTTAACTCAAGGAAAGTTAATTGTAACAAAGTATTGGGAGAGGTTCACTAAACTCCTCAAGTACGTACCTCAGTATCAAACTGACGAGAATTTTAGGATACAAAAATTCATTATGGGATTAAATCCTATCATAGGGGGAGAAGTATATGTTCACATCCCAACCACCATGGAAGGGGTTGTAGAAAAATCCATTAGGTAGGAATAGAAATTAAAAGCAATCTCTTGCCCATAAGGAGGAAATCAGGAAGAAAATTCCTAATTCTTCTTCATCTCTTGCACCCAAAAAGGGGGCATGGAAGAATTTTGGTACTAAAAATAATTTTTTTCTGATAATAACAAGAAAACAACAGCAAATAAACCTATTGTTAATGTTTGAAACACTTTTCTTAAAAATAATAACAATGGACAGAAGTCCTATGGGGGAAAAAACAGTAACTTTAAGGCTGGAAATAAGTTTGAACCTAAATGAGGACCTATAGGAGGCTACTAAAATTGTGGAAAGGATCACTATGTAAATTAGTTCCCTCTAAAGAAGGATGACAACAATCAGTAGCATAAGATACATGCTTTGTAGTAGATGATAAATAAGCTGAAAAAGCAAGTTATGCCTATAGAAGTGCCAGGTAAGTTATTTGGTATACATGTTACTATAATTTTTGATACTGGAGATAATGAATGCTTTATTTATACTAAATTAGCTTCAAAACTAAAAATAAAAGATGGAAAAATGGATAAATCTTGGGTTGTACATTATGGGAATAATGTTGTCCACATAGTTAGTAAGTGTCTTTTTGGAGCAGTCCTAGATTTACCCATTTTTTCTATAGAAGTTGATCTTTATGTTGCTCCTTTAGGGTCTTATGATGTGATTATAGGTGTTAATTGGCTTTCCAAACATAAATAAAAGGTTGATTGTTTTGAAAAACATATTAGTTGTCTTGATGATCTGTAGAAAACAATAGACATCCAAGGGATAAAATGTGATATTTTAGTAAGAAAATGTCAATTATGCAATGTAAAAAGGCCAAAAACAAAGGGTGCACCTTGTATGCAACAAAAAATTATGAAACAAGTGAAGGAAATAGTGATTTTTGGAAAAATATCCACTGCGATGAAATTTCGTTGATGTGTTTCTCGGAAGAACTACCCAGTCTTCCACCAAAATGAGAGTTTGATTTCAAGATTGAGATCAATTCAAGAATCGGACCTATTTCAAGGTACCGTATTGAATAAATACTATTTAACTGGTAGAGCTTAAGGCACAGTTACAAGAATTATTTTTTAAAGGTTTAATAAGACCAATCATCTTGCGTTGGGAGCACTAGTAATTTTTGTGAAGAATAAAGACGTAACACTTAAGTTGTGTATTGATTATAGGATGTTAAACAAAGCAACAATAAAAAACAAATATCCACTTTTTAGAATTGATGATCTATTTGATCAAATGTGTGGTACATCAGTATATTCTAGGAGAGATCTTCTATCCGGATATCATCGATTAAGAATCAAAGATGATGATATTCATAAAACAACCTTTATGACAAGGTAAGGGCATGATGAATTCATAGTTTTACCTTTTGATTTAACAAATGTACCTAAAACTTTAATGAATTTAATGAATAATATATTTCAAGAAAACTTGGACAAATTTGTGCTTCTATTCTTGGATAATATTCTCATATATTCTAAAATCATCGATGAGCATCATGAGCATTTGAAGATAGTTCTCGAAATATTAAGAAAAAGAAGATTGTATGGCAAGTTGTCCAAATGTTCTTTCTATGAGAC
This sequence comes from Taxus wallichiana var. yunnanensis, assembly GCA_018340775.1. Taxonomy (NCBI): domain Eukaryota; kingdom Viridiplantae; phylum Streptophyta; class Pinopsida; order Cupressales; family Taxaceae; genus Taxus; species Taxus wallichiana. The sequence continues at coordinate 24,376,217 of CM031239.1, read as the reverse complement.
AAAAGTACACTATCTAGGACATGTTATAAGTAAAGATGGAATAGTTGTTGATCCATCAAAGATTGTCGCTATAATTGACTGGCTTGCACCTAAGAATGTACATGAAGTCAGAAGCTTCATGGGTCTTGTTGGTTATTATAGAAATTTTGTTAAGGACTTTTCAAAGGTTGTTGCACCAATAACTTCATTACAAAAGAAAGATAAGAAATTTGAGTGGAGTGTAAAATGTCAATCTATGTTTAAAACTCTTAGGGATCAATTAAGATATTCACCTAGTTTGGATTTACCTGATCCAAATGGGGACTTTTCAGTAGTAATGTGATGCTTCCAGAGAAGGCTTGGAGGTATCTTGTTACAAAATGAGCATGTTATAGCATATGAGAGTAGAAAAATCAAGTTACATGAACTAAATTATGTTCCCCATGACCTAGATCTTATTTCCATTGTTCATGCACTTCAAGTATGGAGGCATTATCTTTTAGGGAGACCTTTTGAATTAAAGACTGACCATATTGGGCTAAAGTATATTTTCACTCATCCAAATCTAAATGCAAGACAATGAAGGTGGTTAGAATTTCTATCTCAGTATGATTTTGACATAAGTTACATAAAGGAAAAGAAAATAGAGTGATAGATGCACTAAGTCATAGGAAACATATTTCTGCACTTATAACCTTGAGGACTCAGTTTAAGGATGAAGTAAAAATAATTATGGAATATGATTCATAATTTTAGCAAGTAAAAACAACACTTGCTAGGATCCAAATGACTCAAGATATAAATGTTTTCACTTTGATGACGAATGAATCTTGAGATATAATAATCAAGTGTATATACCTTCAAGAAATGAGTTAAGAAATAAGTTGTTAATTGAATTTCATAATTCACCTTATTCAGGACATCTCAGTATTACAAAAATGCTTTTTGATTTAAGACAACAATTTTTTTTTTTGAAATGGATGAAAAAGATGTAATCAATTTTGTGACACACTACTTAGAATGTTAACATGTCAAGGTTGAGCATATGCATCTATCTAGTTTGTAGTATAAATGTAAAGTAAATAGCATGGACTTTGTACAAGGGTTGTCATCAATGTTAAGAAATAAGAATAATGTTATTTTAGTTGTTGTTGATAAACTAACAAAGGTAGCACATTTTATTGTTGGTAATCTTAAGGATGATTCCCTTGTTTTAGAAAAAATATTTGTGCATAAAAATTTTAGATTACATGGTGTACCTAAATTGATCATATCAGATAGAGATCCTAGAATGACATCTAGATTCTAGAAAATTCTTAATACAGCCTTAGGAACTAAATTAAAATTTAGTTAGCATACTATCCAGAAATGGATGGGAAAACTGAAAGAGTTAATCAAGTTTTGGAAGATATTTTGTGAATTTACTGCATGTATCGGTAGTACAAATGGGAAGAGTACTGCTATTAGTCAAATTTGCTTATAATAACATGTATCACGCCTCTCGAAAATGACACCTTTCAAGAATTATATGGAAGGAAATGCGAAATGGTCACCGGGATACCCAAGAGGAAAAAGAGGTAATTGGACTTGGGATACTTACTAAAATGGAACGAGTTAAAATGATTCATGAGCATTTGAAAGAATAAGTCGATAGGAAAAAAATTACGTAGATTTGAAAAGGTTTGATAAGAAATTCAAACTTGGTGAAAAATTTATTTTGTGGGTTAAGCTGAAAAAGAGTTCTATAACCTTTAACGCTGCCAAATTATCACCTCATTATGTGGGACCCTTTGAAATTATTGAAGTAATCAATCTTGTAGCTTATTGTTTAGCTTTACCACCTGCTTTATCATGAATGCATGATGTTTTCCATATTTCTCTACTTAAGAAATACGTTTCAAATTTATCACATGTGTTAAATTGGAATTCCTTGCAGGTCCAAGACCCAAGAATAATCATGGTTAAACCCATTAGAGTGCTAGAAACTCACCAATTGCACTTAAGAAATCATGAAATTAGCCAATGCAAAGTCCAATGGAACTGTTTAATGAAGAAAGTGCATCCAGGGAAAACCTCGGGGATGTTAAGATTTCTTTCAAATTTTATTTGAACAGAGTTGATTATGTTGATTGATAATACTTAAAGATATTGTTATGATTATATCAATAAATCTGCCAGTTTTGGGCAGATATTAAATTCATTAGTATGAAAATAACTAATTAATGTTGAATAAATTATGGAAAATTTGGAATTCTCAATCTGGTTCTGATGTGAACTTATGAATAAAATAACTATAAATAGAATTATATTTCTTGTTTGAAATTTTGGACTAAGTTAATCATCGGGATGATGATGCTTTTTAGGAGGGAAGTATGTAACACCTCTAATATGAATGGTATTTGTGATTACTTCTATTAAATAAGTTTCAAACATTGACAGGTGATTTTGTCTTAAGACAATGTACTCTTATGACTTATGAAATCATGTTTGCAGTAGGTAATATGTTATCTATAGAAATAGGTACCTTCTTCGACATGTTTTACTTAATTTAATATGAAGCAACCCATATTTTTTGTAGAATAATTTACTGCTTGGGATTCAAAAATTGAGTTTTAGTTTTCTAAATTTATAAGATTCATAACAACACCTTTGATCAATTTCATTGATCCAAGCTATGCTTACAAATTTTCAATCTTGTTGTCATGATGTCCATTTGGACAGACGGAAGACTTCTGGACCTTGAATGTGTGAAGGCCATGAACAATGTTATCCTTGGATCTCTGCTTCAAATTAGAACAAGGTTAATAATCTGGTTCCTCTTTTTTATTTACAGATGATGTAAATTTCAATAGGGAACTTGTGACCTATTTACACCATGTTCCTTAAATTTGGAACCTTATCCTAAAAGGAATAACATAACCTAAGTTACTAAGTTTATTGTTATTTTGGTGACTATGGACCTAATACTAAAGACTTATGCCTATGGACCTATGTTGGTTCCTAAATCAATGTTGAACCTAACTCGATGGAGTTGCTAACCTAAAGGGGCCTATGGAATGACATGGGGAATGGGTAACTAGGAGGCAGCAAATCCTAGGAAATTAATGGATAGTTATTAAGTATTTATCTCTTTTAACACCAAATCTGCAAAGGCATTGGGAAACATTAGAGGAGTGAGTTGACATCTTTGCCAAAGTTTTGGATGCATGTCCTTTTGAAATAATTATTTTCCATAATTGGAGGTGGTGGTGGTGGGAAGATAGGGAGGATGAATAGTCCTACTCTATATTTAATATTATTAAAAATTGGTGAAACTTCCTAGGAAGAAGATAGAGGGTTTGGTTTTGTTGATTCATTCAGTTTTGGAGCTTGAGATCTGCATGTGGTTATTTTGTTCTTCAAACCTCCAGTTCGATTCTTACATGCAAGTTAGATGTGCATGAATTTTTCTACCTTGCATGGTGTGGAGGGGAGGAGTTGGCACTGAGAAGCTATAAGGATGAGATAGTTTAATTTTTGTGTGTTTCTTGCATTTCAAAAGAAGGATTAAAGCTATTCTTGGATATTTCTGAAAATCAAAGAAGGCAAAGCGCTATCAGGCATGATAGGCTCTATCCATTAAGTTTTATGATTTTACTTAAATGCTCATAAAAACAACTCTACTCTTAAGGAATAATCTAGATTCATTCTATTGATTATATTCATTTGATTCTACTTTTTATGTTGTTTTAATTGTATAATTTATCGACCTTGTTTGGATTACGGAAAGTGTGTTCTATGTTTTCAGATTTCATGTTTGGATAGCTGGGTTTTTCTTTAAATCTTTCTATATGGGCTTGAAAAAAGCCAAAAATCTGTAAGGGATCATAGTTAAAGTATTTGAACCTGTTGATTATTTGGTTTTCTTAAATTTGGGAAATCTAGTTCTTATGGATTTTGTGGCTTCACCATCGGTATACTTCGGTTAGGAAACTGTTGGAATGTCTGGTTGTCACTAGGATCTTGCATAAATCCTTTGAGAAGATATAGATTTCATGGTTGTTTCTTTAACGTTTCCTTTTTGGTTATTGAAAGAAGACTTCAAAATGATGAGCATGTTTTGAATCTTATCATTTTATATGATTATGTGGTTCTGGTTATTGTGTGTATTCTTCCTGTTGCAGAATTTCTGACCTTGTTGTTGTTACAGAAGGATAAATTTATTGTGGGTTTTTCTTGGTAATCGAATGCACGTCTGTTAGGACTTGCATGAATTCTTTCGGTTATTATTTTAAGATATATAAAGGGACTCTTGTGTTAACCTTTTGAATTGAATATTTGTTTTTATGGAAGTTTAATTTTTGGAAGCAAATAAGAGGATATGATATACTATTTCTACTCTTCTCGGGTCTATAGGTAACCGATGAATTTTTTTGAACTTGGTGCTAAGAGGGGAAAAATCTCTTGAGTATTGGTTAATTTTAGCTTGTTTATCATTTTTACCCTAAAAATTTTAACTGCTCTATCGGCCATGATATGATGTTTTTGTATTGGCATGTTTATTAGACCCCTTGGGCCAATAAAATTGATTTCAGTTTTGTTATAACTAAGGAAAATGTTTTCTTTGTGAAAATGGAATGTTGGCTCCTATCTTGGTTATATCGTAATGCGTAATTCTTTTCCTTTAAGGATTTGAGTTATAGGAAATTTGGTTTTATATTTATCCCTCTTTTCATCTCTTTCTTTCCTCTTTGATTCTTTTGGGAAATGAATTACTTGTTATCTTAGTGGGAGTTAAGGCTATTGATGTGATTAAATCACCGCACCCTCCGAATGGCGAGAATGTGAATAGGACCTTTGGTGTGATTGGGACACATGGGATCACCTCTCAAGCCATGGGACTTGGGCTCGAGGTGAAACTCCAAAGAAGGTCAGCTTCCTCCTCCAAAACTAAGTATGGTACTAGTCCTAGTGTAAAAAAATGGCTATCTATTCCTATGCTAACTTTTTCATGGGTTTTAGGAAAGAGATCTGTAGAAATGAAACTATACTAGGGATGGTTATGAACTAAATAAAGGATGTTTCTAGACTCAAGAAGGGTTAATTTGAAGAGGGTGTGTGCACCACAAGTCAAATTCACCTACTGTAACTTAGAGATGGTATAAAATACTATAGATTAGGAAGCATGGGTTCCCTTTGTTAAAATCGATCAGACAAATAAGTTATCAGTCTTCCAATGAATAAGGATGAACCTCATAAGGGTGAACAAGAACCACAACTCAAATACATGTAACGCTCCACCACTTGATAAGAACAAAAATCCAAGAATCTGCAATAGAAATGTGAACTTACATAGTGTACCTACAAGTATGAGAAAAGGCATAAAGAATTATAAAAGGATGAAAGGACTGAGATTAGTCAAAAACACACACTTTTATTGCTTTAATAACATGCACAATGCATCATACATTTAGAAGAGGTTATTACTATAATTACAATCTTGGAAAGGAGGCTTGAATGTTTCCTCAACATATAAGGAAAACTTATAGAAGAAAGAGGAGTCTTGAAAAACACAAACTTTCCTAAGATGTCTAACCGTCCAACGTATCGAGACCTATTGGAACCCTTTGGAATGAGAGATAAGAGGAAAGGTCATAATTTTATTCCTAAATTGAAGGCATATGATGTATTTATTATAGTTGGTTGAACCACTTGAGAAGGTTCCATCGTGTATCATTAATACTTGGTTGACCTAGTTATCCTTAATTAATTAAAACAATATTTAAATATTATTATTAAAATATTTAAATAAAAATATTCAATTAAGTAAAGACAAATGTGGGACCCTCCCATTGACTAGTTTTCAATGATGAGGGAGGGGTCCATGTGAATGAGTCAAAAGAACCAACTCGGTCATTAGATCACCAAGCCAACTATCGAGTTGGTCACGAGCTCCATTTTCCTTCACTGCAAATGATCTCCCATTACGTATCAAACTGTAGACACTAAAATTAGGTCACACTCCCCTTTCATCCCTCGACATATAAACACCCTTCATCACATTAACCTAGCCATGACCCCCTTTACATCACTAATATTAATTCAATTAATCTAATTAAATTAATTCATTATCCCCACCATATTTATTATTTAAATATCTTAATTTAGATAATATCCACACATGCACCTCACCGGAGACCTCATCAAGCTAACTCACCCTAAGACCTATTCTTAGCAAGTTGCCATAACTAACTAAGACTTACCCAAACCCTAAAAATCAATTCCTACATTCTCTCTAACCACATTCCTATATGATCACAATAAGCTCCCGAGTCTAATATGTAGGATGATGACATAAGATCCAAGGAAATCAGGAGGATCTCCTAAGTTTAGTAAACCTAGAAGATCCCACCCTAACCAATGTTGGTTACCCCTAACCATTGTCGGCTAAGCTAGACCATCATTGGTTACCCATTTTAACCCCAAAACAAACTTATTCTCAATGTTGGAAGTTGGAATAAAGGAAGAAAACATTGCAAGAAAGTTGACGAGCAAGAACGAGATCTCAAATAGATAATGTATCTTTATAGAGCCAATTCCAATGAAGAACTTACATCCAAGGAAGGAGATTGAGCATCTTCTCCTGTCTGACCATCCCAGCGATGTTTTGATCTATCTAAGCAAAGAGGAGCATGCATGTAGCCCATGCAAAAGATTTTCTTTAGTTGGTGATCACTTGCAGCCTTTTAGCCCATCATCAAAGACCTCCATCCCTCACATATAGACTTTCAGGAATGAAATCCAAGTAATTACAACATCATACTTTCCTGGTTATTTCATTCTATCATTATTTTATCATCCATTGTTTATCTTGCTCCCTATTGACCATCTCCAACATTTTGTACCTCCATAGCCCCATTAAAACCTCATAAAAACCCATTCCAGTCACCCAATACCTCATCCCGACCAACCAAAATCTTTGTGCAATCACAAAGGAGACTAAAACCCCGTTCTGTGATGTTTCCGATTTCACAGTAACCGGCGCCGGTTATATCTAACCACGGTCGGTCACCCCTGATCGACACTAGTCTCTGTGTTTGCACACAGCCTTAAACATAGACCTCCCCACCTAATTTTATCTCACCCTCGCTTACTCGTGATCTACCTGAGACCTTTATCAGACTTGCAGAGACCCAAAACCTATCATTTAACCTTGGATTCTATTCTAGCTTAGCCTATTAGATTAGATCTATTTTCTTATTGTGTTTTTAAGTGAGATACCTAAATCATTTTAAAATAACAATAGGATTTAATTTTTTACAGCATTAAATTGTTTAAAACAGTGGACTAATAGCCATCTAGTGAGTGTCATACTTCCTGGATCTAGCTCACGCTAGGTAGTTCATTTCCCATATTATTTAATTCTTTCTAGTGGTCTTGTTTTCATTACAGGTAGTTCATCCTAGCCAAAAGGAATCTCTCACGGTCAGTGAGGATTTAGAAGTCATACGCACGCAACAACCCATCAACCGACATTTGAATAGGTATTCCTCCTATGCTCATTACCCTATCTGTTTCATCAACGATTCAAAGAAACAATCTGAGAAAAAGGTGAAACATTTTGGCATGCCCAGTGGGACCCATTCGGGGTTCCTTGCATTTCATTCATTCCTAGGAAAAAATTGTGTGTTTGTTTCCCTTCTAAAAGTGTACACACTAATTTTCTTCCCTGGTAATCCACTCCTTCTTTCTATTTGCTCTAAAGGAAACTTTTCTTTTGGTGTATTTAAAAAGAATCATTTCTTCATGTTTTCTGCATTTTAGTGAAAGAACATCCCTCTTCCTATTCATCTTATTGTGTCATCCAATTTCACATTTTCAATTTGGGTTTTAAAATCATTGCATTTCATTCTGATTTTCTGCATTAGCTCACATTAATTGAGGGTAACCTATACGTTGGAAGTCATTACCAGCTGATGGTTGATAAACAAATCGTAGAAAAGCACTTCTATCCTTTTCTCTTTCTTTGATTCTTACCAAATCACACAAAAATTCAAAATACATACATTCTTAAACAACATCTTACCTAGAAGAATCTATAGGTGATCACATGATCACAACATAGTGGGCACCCAACTTGCTACTCTGTCGAGTCATACTTCAGAGTGAAGCCCACCCCCACCATAACATTCCTGAAACCTCACCCTTTAGAACTCTTTCTTCGTAGGAAGCCTTCCTCACCAAAAAAATCTATTGTTCTGTTCATAACAGTCAGTCCACACAAATAGCATAAGATGAACAAACGTAATAGAATAGACACTTTACGAATGTTCTTTCTTAGTGTTATTCTTGATTTACATTTTTAGGTGAGAGCTTTCGATCATTATTTTTTTCTTTCCTCGCACACTCCAAATCATAGTCGATGTATTCTAACTTCACCTGAGTGTGCCTAGGTTATATCACCATCATTCCTAGAATTCTAGGTTTGATTCCACATCAAATTCTAATTCACAACCACTTTTTGTCATCACTGTTTCAATTTCATAGTAACGATCATCGATTACCTCTGACCGCCATCGGTTAAACACAATCGACGTCGGTTCCAGGTCCTTTTGCTAACCTACTCAAAAGGACATTCTCACTTCAATTTTTTTCCAATTTCCACGGTCTCTCACACTGTCATTTTTTTTCCCATTGGCATTTTACACATCCCCAAATTAGGCACACTTGTCGATTTTACTTTCTGCCTCACTGATTACTCACTGCCTATTATCCACGGTGGCCCGGTAGTGGTTACCCTTGACCAACATCGGTTTCCTCGACGGTATTAGTTACCCTATTTCACATTCCACCCACCATTTGTTACTTCATCCATTCTTTTTCAGGTTGTTCTCTGTACCATTTATAGAGAAGTAGCCCCACCTGATCAGTATTGGTTCACATGGTACTGACCTAAAGACAAGTGAATGCCCTCGTGTTCCATGCCAGTTGCCAACCACTCCCACCTAGTCCTTCACCACCTTCTATTTTATCACCAACCATGGATCCTATCCAGCCTACTAATATTGCTATCGAAGACAAGGAGTTTGCACGACTCCTTGACTAGAACCCTGCCGTATTATAGTTTTATCTCTCCCACTCATCCACCCGAGATGCCTCGGGTTAGTTGATATATGGCATGCCCGTATCTATCCCCTAACCCTCACACCCACTACTGCATCGGCTCCATCTGGTTCAGTGTTTCCCACTTCCACTTTACCCCTAGTTGTTTCGTAGTTAGGTCCTATACCCGCTATGACTGTCACACATCTGTTACCTCTATAGCACCCATTACATCCACCATACCCTTGGTGACTACCCCAAACATGACCTCATCCACCCCTAATGTCTCATACATACCCAGTAGCTACATTACCACCTCCAGTGTCGGTGACTCCTACCCCATTTCAGAATGTGGTTCTTTCTATTCCATAATCATTAGCCCCTATTGCCACTAGGGTTACCATGACCCTTCCTCCCCATATACATACTACCAACAACTACCTATTTCATCTATTGTTCATTCTGGGTACATACCCCCTATCTCATTGTCTTATTCTCCACCACCTTACATGGAAGCCCCATACACTGGAATGCCACACCCATTATATACCCAAAACCAACCTCCTCATGTTATAGGAGGAATCCAATCATCACAACCCACCAATGACCTAATTAAATTGATGATGGACAAGATGCAAACACTGGAGGCATTAATTTCTAGCTCCCACAATACTCTCACTTACGATAAGATTTGCAACGAGCCTATTCACCTATCCACCCCCATCTGTTCATATCCCGTGTGCATTGGGAAATGCCTAAATTCAACTTTGCTTCATAGTAAGGAAGACCCACAACAACATTTGCGATCATTCAAACAGGGGTGTTATTTGATTGCTCATGATGATGCCTTACTGTTGAGAACTTTTCCCATGTCCTTCACTTTGGACCTGCATTAGACTAGTATAGTGGGTTACCCAAACACTCCATATTTTCATTCAATCAGGTAGCCCAAGCTTTTTTGGATCATTTTTCTATCAATATTGCCAAGAAAGTTACCATGAATGATCTATATTCCACACATCATTACGAGGATGAATCTATCACGATTTTTGTTACTTGTTAGCGCGCTTTCGATCAATCAACTTACCTTTCAATTGCCACAAACTAAACTCATCGAGCTCTTCACCCAAGCTTGTGCCAGACATATCTCCCCGACCTTGTAGGTCCAAAATTTCATAACATTCAATGAAGCATTCACTATGGCATGAAAGTTAGAAATTTGGGCTATTGAAGAGAAGAAAATCCAATTACAAAATAAGAATTCAACATTCAAGTCGAATGAAACCTCCTCTTCTTCCAAACCTCCAACCAATTACTCAAAGGCTAAAGGTACCACTAACGCAGTGGTACTCAAGGCCGGCCCAACTCATCCATCCAATCAGGCTACACCCTCATCTAATCTATCACCCGTATAGGCTTTTCAATTCAAACAAGAGCAGTGAAAATATACCCCAATTGGGGAACCTTACTCTTCTATTTTAGAAAAGTTGATCAAAGTTGGCACCATCACCCTTCCACCCATAAAACCACACACTATTTTTGACCCTACTCGCCCCATGCCCATGTGGTATAAGGAACAAGATTTCTGTAACTATCACCAAGTGAAAGGTCATAGTGATGGCAACTATATCACTTTTAAGAATATTGTCCAAGAAATGCTCGAGAAAGGTGAGTTGACTGTGGATAATCCCAACGCCACCCCTAACCAAAATCTACAAATATTTAAAAAACCATTTCCCAATCATGCCCCTTCATCTAATCAAACCGGTGAGACATCCACTCATGATACCCATACCCATGAGGTTCACACAATCTTTAACAAGGTACATGTCACATCTCAATTACCTCACATCCCTTCCATAGAGGAAATCCTAGCCCAAAATCCTCCTTCCACATTGGAACCAACCATCATTATTCCTTCACCAATAGAAGAACACCCTTCATCTCCTACATCACCTACGAAGGAGTCTTCTACTAACATTGAGACCATCTCACCCCTAGCTTCTCCACTTAGAGAACCTTTACCTACCATACCTCCTCAACCCACGGAGGAGCAAACCTCAACTCCTCCACCCACAGAGGAGCACCTAATATCTTCTCCCCCATAGAGGATCACCCCTTACCTCCTCCAACCACAGAGCAGCAAAGACCTAATATCTTCTCCCTTGTAGAGGAGCACCCATTACCTCCTCTATCCACGGAGGAACACCTATCCATTCCTCCACTTATTGAGGAACTCCCATCATATCTTCCACCCATCATAGACCCAGTAGACATACCTTTTCCTCTTAGTGAGCATTCTCCATCAGCTACCCAACATTCAACAGATCTTCTTTCAGCTCTCTTACCCACGAAGCTAAAGCTAGCCAATTCCTCATCTCTAAGATGCATTTTATGGGAATTCCCCTTAGGTCCTCACTAATTCCACCCACAAACATGCCATTCTCATGTTTTTCTCGATCACTTGGATTATGTGGATAGGGATTTATTATGGGGGTGCCTCTTACTTCCTGTCTCAACACAAATGCAGAGATTCCTTGAGGACACCTCCACTATCTACCCAAGCACATTTCCACCCATCAAACCAACTAGAACCACTACTGTCAGAACCACTTCCACAATACCCATTAACACTCACAACACACACTTACACATAACCTGACCTATACCTAAATCCAAACCTATACCCACAACATTTACCTACACTAAACCTATTACCACTTTAGGGGTCACCCCGATGACCAGCGTTACACATCCACCTATTAAACTATATTTAGCTACATCCTCAACCGTTAAAACCACACCTACTCGACACCTAAACTAAAGAAACAAACTCATCAACCTCATAGCCCTACCACACCAATCACACCCACACTTGTCCCATCTGCCTTAAGACCTCAGCTGCCCAACATGGTCAAGCACCCTTCACCCATCCATAAACCAATAACACAACCACCCATTCCTGTCTCAAAATTTTCTAACCTACCTAGGCACACAACACGACTCATACCCTCACCTATAGTCTCTTTACCACTAATACCTCTAATACCTTCGACCATTACTTCACTACCTACTACACTTCAGTCTTTGTCCCTCACACCCCTAGCATGACCTCGCATCATCTACCTTTATAGCACCCTCATTATCCCCATGGGTAAATAACTCTCTTCCTCCATTTTCTTTACCTTCTAGATCCCATATACGACATCACCTTTACCCAAGAAGGTGTAACCCAAAAACAAAACCCCACTACCCCACAAAAAGGTAGTCAAAACAACCCCACATCCTCCTACCCATCCATCTACTATACCCCTACCTAAATGAACCCGAATGATACCTCAAACCACACCGGTGCCTAAACCCATGGCTTGACCTATTCCTACTCTTCCAAAAATAATTCCCAGACAACCAACCACACCTACACCCAAACCTACATTCACTTCCCATTGTGATCCACTAGCAGGGTCCTATACCAAAATTTTAACCAACCTCCTCAAGACTTCTATTATCACATTACCACCACTCTAACCTTACGACCCTCTCAAACCCAAGCTAAAGGGGTTTGATAATACCAAAATTGCGCATACCATCATGTTTCCAGGGCATGATGTGGAGAATACGCAAGGCCTTGAAAAATATCCTTATCCAATTGTGTCCACCTCGACACCAACTTTGATGACGATGACCTTTTTGACAAGGAACCTACTTCACCTACACCCATTCCCACATTACCCACTCAACAACCACAACCTCCACCCTCACAGCTCCTAGAACCACACACAAAGTTTGAAATTAATATGGTTCACATTAGAGAACTTGCCATGCCACCACCCAAATGTCATTGCACCCAACTGACCTCACAGGGCTTTTCTCCTCCAGTAGGTTTTTGCCCTTCATGTCATTATACCACTTACCCTACACCTTCTCCATTTGAAAAATTCCCTCAAATCAACATGGTACACGTCACTATGCATGCGCAGAAGGGTAAAGAAAAGGTAGTTGACCCACTAACCAATCCTATACCCAACTTACCATCTACCCACATACCTAAAATAAATATCCATGGCCCCACATACCCCATTTCTAATGGCGTCACACATCGCACCATGTCCAAACAATTACACCAATCACCACTCAAAATGTCCTTATATGACCTCATCCAAACCTCGAATCCCTTCGTCAAGCCCTCATGGAGGTTATTCAATCTATCAGGTTTTACCCAATGACCCTAAACCTGTAGCCTCTATTATCACACCCCATCATGTAGCCTCCCTCACCAAATTACCACCTTCATCCCCATCTCACCTTGTCCACCAAGTGGCCTCCCTCAACTTCTCAGAGATAGATATTGTGCCATACCAAACCGATGATCTGAACCCAGCCCTCTTCATCTCTATACACATTGATGATGTATGGGTGCAACATGTGATGATTGATGGAGGCACTAGCATTAATATCATTTCATCCCATGCATTTTCTCAAATGTGCATACCTGACAATTACATGCATAAACGTCTGGTCATGTTGCATTCATTCAATGACACTATCACCTCCACACTAGGAACTATCATCCTTCATGTTTGTGTGGGCCCCCACACTGTTCCAAAATTGTTTTATGTTTTAGATCGTTGTGTAAAGTTTGAACATGAAAGACACACTTATACCATTCTAGCTGACCCATCACCTTTCAAAACATGCAACATGCTTTACCGACCCAACGATGTCTTCATACCGGTTAAGCCATCTACTTCCGTAACCAATATAGCTTCACCTACACCTACACCCACACCTACAAGTACCACCACTAATTTTACCATACATACCTCCCCTACTCCTACCACTGAAATAACCTCCATGGCTGACCCATTAGCTTCCCAATCCGTTAACACCACCTCCGAATAGACATTCAACACATCATCATTACCGGATACCCACATACCAACCACTGATCCCTTGGAAGGTGTTTTTCAATGCCTCACTCTAGGGAGTACTAGCCTATATAGTGTCAACACCTTCCTTACTCCACACAAGTATGGAATCCTTCACCAACACCCTCGCTATGATCATTGTATAGGAGAACGCCTCCTTTATGGTCCTCCTCATCTTCGTACTAGTCTCACCTATGGGGGACTTGATACTACCACCTACACACCTGAACCACCATCACAACCCCACCCATTTTCCATTGACTTCCAATCACTTACCAATCACCGTTTCACCCACACCTTCCTACACCATTGTGCATGGAAGGGTTTTGGTTTTGGCTTTTATGAGCAAGGCCGCCATACCATTATTCCATGTACCACCCGCAAACATAATGACCATAGTGGTATCGGCTTCCCCAAACCTCCTACCAAACATGCCCACATTGAACTCATTGAAGACCTTAGCCCTCCTCCACCTTCATCTTCATCACTACCTTCCACTCCACCTTCATCACCACCCTCACCAATGGAGTCGATGGATCCTAAATCTATCCCTCCTAACATTTTTTTTTCATAAACACCATTTCCCTGGGGCCTTTGACTTATCAACGCGAAGGTGAGGCCCCTTCCACTCTCCCATTCTGTATCTTGAGATGATCGATGATGACACACCAACCATTAACATCGTTCAATGTCAAGATGATGAATCCATACTCACCTACCTTGGTGCAGAAGACTTATATATTCATCGGTCATTACCCTCTGAGATGCAAACCATGTTGAATGAATCAACTATTGAGATCAACATTCATACTCAGGATGACCCACACATCCTAAACATCAAAAATATTTAGATGCTGCTAAACAGGAAGCCATCACTTCCTTTCTTTGAGATCATAACCACACTTTCACTTGGTCTTACATAGACATGCCCAGTATTGACTCCACCATAGTGGTCCACAATATTGTAAATCGCTTCCTCATGCCAAACCTATCAAATAAAAGCCGAGGAAAATGCACCCTTGCATTGCTCTTCTTCTCATCAAAGAATAACTTCAGCATCTTCTTTCCATTTCCTTCATCTTACCCATTGATTATCCTAATTATATTTCTAACATTGTCCTCGTTACTAAAGCAATAGGGGAACTACACATTCACACGGACATCCGAGACCTCAACCTCGCCTACCTGAAAGATGACTTTCCCTTTCCCATGGTATTGATCAACTAGTGGACCTTACCACGGGTCACGAGATGCTCTCACTCATGGATGGTTTCTTAGGTTATAACCAAATTTTTCTTGCCCCAGAAGATCAGCATAAGACCACATTCATTACCCCTTGTTGAACCTTTTGCTACCAAGTCATGCATTTTGGCCTTAAAAATGCTGGTGCTACATATTAGTGTGCTATGAATTACATCTTCCATGATATCATGCATCACATATTGAAAGATTATGTGGATGATCTCTTGGATAAATATAAATGCCACGCCAAGCACCTCGCTGTCCTCAAAACCATCTTTGATCACCTCATTAAATATTACGTCCGCCTTCAACCTAAAAAGTGCATCTTTGCGGTTCTCTCAAGAAAGCTCCTAGGATTTATCGTTTCCCTCCATGGTATAGAAGTGGACCTTGCAAAATTCAAGGCCATTCTAGAGATTCCTCTTCCCACTAACCTTAAACAAATATGTAGCCTGCAAGGTAAATTACAGTCCATTCACCGTTTCATTTCACAACTATCTGATCGGTGTCAACCATTTCATCATCTGCTTAGGAAGGATATCTCCTTTAAATGGGATGATGACTGTCACAAAGCTTTTGAGTCCCTAAAACAATACCTTCTCTAACCACCCATACTCATTCCACCAAAAGACGATCAAACTTTTTACCTATACATATCAGCTACCGTTCATTCCTTGGGAGCCATGCTCACTCATCATGATGAACAACACATGGAGCAGAGATAGTTTATTACATAATCCATACTCTTTACGACTATGAAACCCGATACAATCATCCAAAAAAATTTTACTTAGCCTTAGTTTTCATCGCTGCCAAACTTCACCATTACTTACTCAACCAAAAAACCTAAGTTGTGACCAACACCGATCCCTTACACTTCATGTACGCCAAACCTTATCAAAATCAGCGTGATGCACGATGGATTATGCTTTTAGCTAATCTTGACCTTGAATTCATTCATCAAAATTCCATTAAGGGCCAAGATATTGCTGACCAACTAGCTAATGCACCTATTTCCGGGACCAACCCTCTAATTTTGACTTTCCCGATGAATCCATTGCTACCCTTTCCCTGGATGAACCCCCTTACCAAATGACACTATTCTTCAACGGTTCTAAGTGTCAGCGTGGGGGTGGAGCTGGTGTTATCCTTGTCCCTCTGGATGGAGAACCCATGCCTTTGTCTTTCAAACTAGACTTTGAATGCACCAACAATATTACCGAGTATGAAGCACTCATACTAGGTCTCCAGACCGCCTATGCCCTCGATGTCAAATCAATCCACATCTTTGGTGATTCACAATTGGTCATAAACCAAGTCAATGGTATGTACCAATGTTGTAACGAGATACTTCAAAATTATAAACATCATGTAGACATACTTTTGACCACCTTTGATTGTTACACCCTTCAAACCATCCCATGGTCACCAAAAATTACGATACACCATGGCTCGCTTTAGCTTCCCAAATACCCGCTTCCCCTACCAATTCAAAAATATTTGTCACTGTACAACACCTCCATTCACCTTCTTATTTACCTCATGATGTTTACTCAATTAGAACCGACACCCCTAACCCGAGTGACCTTTGGTATAAACAATACTCCAACTACCTTTCCCTCTCCATCTTACCTCCTGATCTCACCTGTAATGGACAATGCACCTTCCTTAAGAAGGTCTCCCATTTCATTATCTTGGGGGACTCCTCTATAAGCATGAATTTGATGGTATTCTCTTATGATGCCTCACAAGTTCTGAAATTCCTTATACCATCAAGGAGGTTCATGATGGCATATGTGGAGGTCACTTTAGTGGCCTTACTGTTGCTAAGCATATTCTTCACCTAGGATATTACTGGCCAACCCTTAACCATGATTGTTGCGACTATGTCAAACACTTGTGTGAAATGTCAATAACATTCCAACCTTCATCATACACCCATTCAAGCCTTATAGGTCACTCGTGACCTTTGGCCCTTCTCTCAATGGGGTTTGGATCTTGTTGGTAAGATTAACCCCCATTCTTCCCAACACCATCAATGGATCATAAATGCTACATAATACTACACAAAATGGGTAGAAGCCATACCAATCATCTCTAGAAAAGCAAAGAAAATATGTGAGTTCATTAACCATCATATCATTTGTCACTTTGGTGTCCCTCATTACCTCATCACTGACAATGGAAAACAATTAAAAAAAAAAACATTGCAAAAAATTTACGACGCCTTTGGCATTCAACTTAGTTTCTCCTCACCTTATTACCCACAAACCAATGGCCAAGCCAAATCCACTAACAAAACCCTCAATAAAATTCTCATGAAATTGGTTGACAATATTGGGAAGGATTGGCATACGCACATTCCTTTTTCCCTATGGGCATACTGCACTAGTATTCATACTTCCACTTTAGCTACATCCTTTTCACTGGTCTATGGTACCGAGGTTGTTCTTCCTCTCAAAGTCTAGATCCCCTCACTTTGCATTTCTCTCCATGACATGCTTACTGATGATGACTTTCATCAGGACCACTTAGAACAACTCAAGTTCTTAGACGAACGTTGTCTTAATGCTTTGGATTACCTTCAAGTTTATCAATAATGTATCAAATGTGCTTATAAAAAATGTGTTTATGAATGAACCTTCCAAGTTGGTGACCTTGTTTTGAAATAAAATCAACACATAACCAAGGCAGAAAAAAGTAAACATGGAAAATTCACTCCTAATTGGCTTGGACCATACATCGTAACTCATACCTATGGATCGGGTGCCTATCGTTTGTCCTCGCTTCAGGGTAAACCTAAACCTGAGCCCCTTAACACATTACATCTTTGACCATTCTATTGTTGACTTGTTGTCCTACCTCACCCTGTGTCTCTTTACAGGCTTGTCCCTTGAGTGCTATCCACTCCATCCATCTCCCTAATGATTAAACAAGAATCATGTGATTACCCGTCACCCTTTTGCCTTATCTTAAATATGTGCACCACATGGCTCTGCACATGACATGATTCTCATGGATACTTTTCATCTTCTTTTAGATGGGATCCCATGGTCATTCACCCTTTCCTTCTCAACAAGAACCAAATGCTTTATTATAGTCTCATCCATGACTTAAAAGCCAAAAAAAAAAAAGATGAATCCCTCATAAGGACATCTTCAAAATAAGGGATCAACTCCTTGAGTCAAACTTCCAATATAAAAGATGAATCCCTCAAAAGGACATCTTCCACCTTTAATTGTCACTATGAGTAGACTACTCCCTCGAAGGATAGCTATAAAAAGCTCACAACTCTCTACATAGTCTTTCCAAAAAGAGGACTATTTTCTCAAAATTAAAATTCAGAAGCTTCCCGCATCGATCAGCTTTGCAAAGACCTCAAGGAGACATATATTCCTCCCATATAGACTTCCCACATTGATCAGTCTATCTAAAAGTCAAAAAAAAAAAAAAAAAGAAAAATAATCTTTTTCATCATGGACTTGCCTATTGTGATCTTGGCTCTATTGCCCAAGGCATTCTACTTCCCATTTTATGACCCAATTACCTGCACCTCTTTACCCATTGTCTTTTCACTTCATACCTCAAGGGACTTGTTGAACCTATGACATTTGGTGATCATGTGACTATTCATCACTCTTAGAATTATCAATCATGTAATGTCTTTAGGGTCTTACGTTCATTCACCTATTTGTAGATGTATTTCATACATCTTGATCCTTGCCAATCGAGTGGCTTTCTTGCCCCCTCTTATATTTTCTCTTCTTCATTACCTTTTGATCTTCTTATACAGGACTTGGTCCTTAATGCTTACCTTTGGGGTCATCCTCCCCTTTCGCCATAATCGCCCTCACCTGCAACATTTTTACTATCATCTACCCCCACCTATTAAACCCAAACCCACAACATGACCACAAACCTACCAACTCATTTTCATATTCATCCCTAGCTTATGGGAGAACTACATCGGTCTGAGGTCCCTTTTCATCGGGACTATGTAGGTAGCACTTCTAGGGCATGGGGCCCTGGAAGGTTAGCTCGGCCACTCTTTACCCTAACCATTTTTCCCCACTTTTACCTGATTTCCTGTTCATCTCAAAAACCTCGACATCTAAACCATATACCACATAACTTGTGCCACTTATATTATTTCACATTTTCATACATAACCAACATTTTCCACATTTTATACCATCACATACATTTATATTACCATTTGTTACCAAAATAATGAAATGAACATCCATGCCTAACCAACTGACTCCACCATGCCTAAAAGCAACCTCGACTCCACCATGCCTAAACCAACCTGACTCGATCCATGCCTAAACCAACTTGACTCAATCCATGCCTAAATCAACCTGACTTGATCCATGCCTATCACCTGACTCGATCCATGCCTATGACCTACCTCTATCATGCCTAACTCATCTATTTTCCATCCATATCATAATAAAGTAAAACTCATACACATCACAATAACATCACCTGCATATCATCTATCTCCTCATATATACATGTGTGTATCAATACAATGTACACTGTATCACATAAATGTGTATCTCAATAAACATGCCTATCTCATCATGGCTATCATCTCAAAATGTCGGCACACAGGCTGATATACTATAAATAATCATCATCGGCTTACAAGCCACTATCCAATACAAAAATGTCTTTGGCTCATAGGCCGGTATCATGTACAAAATCATAAAAAAATATATATATTTGGCATGCAGGATGGTCTCATATATAATACATACAAAATGACTCACCATGCAAGCCACCCACGCCAGATAAATCATCTCCCCATATAATGTCAAGGAATGCTCCCTATGACTGTGTGTCTCTCCCAACCCCTCTGCTGCACTGTCTGGGTTCTCCGTCCCCCTGCCTCACCTCCTACTGATGGCCCCTCACCTAGGGCTAGCCTCTACAAACTAGTGACCTCATGACGACCCTATCCCTGGGCTTACTGACCCCCTGTACTCTCCACATTGTGAGTACGGGATCTAGTCCTCTCACTAGAGGCCTGTTGTGCTCTGTACTCGACATAGGAGGGCACATCTAGCTGGTAGCTAACAAATGATCCTGGTAATACCGTTCCTCTCCTAGGGCATCTCTAAACCTAGCCATGGGCACTGTCTATGGAGGTTTCATGGGTCCCGCTACCTATGTGGGTACCTGTACAATGGGACCCTGTCCCTAAACCTATAGTGAGCCCTATGTTGGTACTAGAACCTAGTTCGGCCCGGAATTTGTGCCATGCTCGTAGTTAGGCTTGCGGGGTAGTAATTTGTGCACATCGTGCTTCGCATGCCTAGCCCCGCACACCCATAACCTACCCCTTCATTATGGCCAATCGCCTCAAAGCTTGTGCTTGTGCCTATAGGGCAGCTATCTACCCTCAATATCCACCTACCTCCTCTCCATCTCCCCCTGCCTTTGCCTATGCAAGTACCTATCCTGTCCTACCTAAGCTCAGTAGTGTCACTATCTGGGCCTGTAATGTGGTAGCATGTGCCTTTGTACCTATCAACAGTCCCTATATGATCCTAAGTTGCATCACCAAAGTAGCCACCTACCCCTGTAGGGTGTCTCTCTAAAATATGATGGTGGCTAAGTCTGGTTGCCCTAGCCTTGGTGGTACGGCTCTCAGTTGTGCCACCCACCACTACTTGTACCCATCTGTAACCCCAACATCATCAATCTATACATCTACTGGTTGCTCCTCCTACCCAGTCGGCACTTTGTGGGTCGTGGTGGAGACATAGGTCTCTCCACATCATCTCTCTGGTACTGAGGGAATGGAGGTGGTACACCCTGGACCAATCCAAACTAGTGTCTAACCCACTCTACGGTATCCACTCATGCTCTCCCACTCTCCTCCCCTCTATCCACAGATGTATCTGTAGCCTAGCTAGCTCTATGGCCATCTGTCTGTATGAAGGGAAGCCCACATATGGCCTCCAAATGACGTCCACCCCGGACAACCCCTCCAACAACCTCCTGTAATAAGCTACATCATGCATAGCTCTGGCACCTCGAGCCTCTCCCATGGCCGGTACCCACCGCCTGTACCCCACTCTCAAAACTCTCCATGGGAATGCATCTGCCTGGGGCATCCCCACTGGTCGAACACAAACAATGTGCTCATATGCCTAGTAATGTAGTAGTATGACGCAATAGATGTTGAACCTCCACAGTCACCCGTAGGCCCATAGCTCTCTATACACCTATGTCAGCAATGTAGGTGCCCATGCAAACCGTGTTTGATGTATCATCATGTCATGGAGGACTCCCATCAGTGACCTTGGGAATCTCCCCCCTCTACATCTAGTAGTGCGAAGCAGCACACTACCTCCATCACAAGTACCACTAACCTCATCTCCTCTAGATGAGCTCTATACATTGCTCCATAGCTCATGCTAGCGCTATGGAACGTCAGGTTTGCTACACCCTCACAAAAATAGGTGTCAGTAACTCCTCAGACACCTCTGAAGAGATAGAATAAACATGTACCCCAATATGGGCAACTCGCAAGATCCTATAGACATCCTCTAGGGTGATCGTCATCTCACCCATCGGAAAATGGAAGGTATTGGTCACCGAGTCCCATCTATCAATGAGGGAAACCATAAGACTCACCTCTGGACTACATGTCGGTAGCACCTCACCCCTATCAATCCCACCTTTGTAACATGCTGCCACTTCACCTATGTCACACTCACCCGTACTCACAATAACAAGGGTGGCACCCTGGGCTATCATCCGTAACTCGTCTCTCACCTACATCCCACAAAAGCAATGTATTAGTATACCTTTCCCAACTTACCTATTTTACCCCACATCCTCACCTAAATCTACCCAAACCCATCCACCCGAAACTATCTACCCTAACCCTCACCCAAACCTACCCTAACCCTCACCCAAACCTACCCAAATCCATCTACCCGAACCTACCTACCCTAACCCTCACCCAAACCTACCCAAATCCATCTACCTAAACCTATCTAACCTAACCCTCACCCAAACCTACCCAAACCTAAGGTTAACCGACCCCAGTTATCCCTTGACCGACCACGGTCTCCCTTGACCGACATCGGTCACTGTTCTTGTGGACCGATCTTTGGTCTCTACCCACCGGCGTTGGCCACAAGTTGACCGATGTCGGTCACTATCATGCCACCCACCCCGAATTCCCAACCCTACTTTTTCCCTTCCTCGACATTCTACCCACCCAAATCTCTCTTTACACCCTTATTTGTTCCTACCTTACCATTTTACCCTACCCCGTACCCTTCCCCATGCCCATTACCTTCCATGTTTCCCATTTTTAAATTCTCCCCACCCCAAGCCCCTTTTTTCATTTTTTCTACATTTTACAACACATTAACTCAAAAATCAACACCAAAGGTTCAAATCTTACCTGATCTCACTACCATTGTCGTGGAACCTTGGGCCTCCATGCTTTGCTCCTCTCAAGCCCCGTCTAGCCTCCGCCATCCTCACTCGACCTCCAAATCTCCACACCAATCACCTTAACCAATCCTCAACCACACGAATCATGCCACCTGATCTCGTGGTCCGACCTCTCACTCAACCACTCTCACCTATGTGGCTCGCCAACTAATCTCTACAAGACTCTTTTTGACCTCTTCCTCTAATGCTCTCTTTTGTCTTTTTCTCCTTTACACAATATAGAAATGACTTTCCAAATGTGGATTTTCCACTTTTTATACCCTAACCGACCCAACCGACATCAATTACCCTTGACCACTATTGGTCCGTGCCCTAGACTACTTTTCGGTTCCCATACACCGTCATCGCTCAGTTCATCCCGACTGCGTCTCGGCTACCCCGCATACTCATTTCCCTCCCATACCCCCACCTAGACCACTTTACCTTCACTAATTGCCCCATTATTGAGGCCTCATTATTTTACCCCTACCTCGGCCTTACCCATTCTCGTGATCTTGATCTTTGGTCCTGACCATTGCTAGTGACCTTTTGACCTCATGTGTTTGCTATACCTTACGGCACTATTACCTATGTTGATTAACCTAATGAACTTACCTATTCTATTTCGTGATTGTTTATCCTAACCCTACCTTTGGTGTCTTCTAACATACCTAAACACTCCTGTACCTAACCTATGTTGTGTTTCCTAACCTTATCCTACTCCTTGGATACCGATTCACTTCACCCTTGTTTGGATAAACCTATCGACCTTAGACAATGTAGATTTTGCCTGCTCTTCAACCCGGTAATGTGCTGCGCTTTATACGTGTGCATGTGTTTGACTACTCGCTACCTTTGATCCCGACCCATTACCTAGATCACTCGAGTAGACCTTTCACTACTTCTTCCCCTACACCCACTTACCTTTTCCTCCCATTTACCTTTTTTCAAACCACTCACCGCTTGACTGCTTGCCTTGTCGGTTCTGGTTTGAGAGGGATCACCTTCACCCTCACATGGGGCAATCATATCTTATTTTTGTTAGTTTCACTTACCAATACAAGCTACACAACAAAAAGGGGAAAAATGTAGACACTAAAATTAGTTCAAACTCCCCTTTTGTCCCTTGACATATAAACACCCTTCATCACATTAACCTAGCCATGACCCCCTTTACATCACTAATATTAATTCAATTAATCTAATTAAATTAATTCATTATCCCCACCATATTTATTATTTAAATATATTAATTTAGATAATATCCACACATGCACCTCACCTGAGACCTCATCAAGCCAACTTACCCTAAGACCTATTCTTAGCAAGTTGCCATAACTAACTAAGACTTACCCAAACCCTAAAAATCAATGCCTACATTCTCTCTAACCACATTCCCACATGATCACAAGAAGCTTCTAGTCTAATCCATGGGATGATGACATAAGATCTGAGGAAATCGGGAGGATCTCCTAAGTTTAGTAAACCTAGAAAATCCTACCTTGACCAATGTCGGTTACCCCTAACCATTGTCGGTTAAGCCGGACCACCGTCGGTTACCCCTTTTAACCCCAAAAAAACCTTATTCTCAAGGTTTCAAGTTGGAAGCAAGGGGAAAAATTGCAAGAAAGTTGATGAGAAAGAATGAGATCTCAAAAAGATAACGCATCTTTAGAGAGCCAATTCCAGCAAGAACTTACATCCAAGGAAGGAGATTGAGCATCTTCTCCTGCATAGCCATCCCAGCCATGTTTGGATCTATCTAAGCAAAGAGGAGCATGCATGCAACCCATACAGAAGATTTTATTCAGTTGGTGATCACTTGAAGCCTTCAATCCCATCATCAGCACCTCCATCCCTCACATATAGACTTTCAGGAATGAAATCCAAGTAAGTACAACATCATAATTTCCTAGTTATTTCATTCTATCATTATTTTATCATCCATTGTTTATCTTTCTCCCTATTGACCATATCCAGCGTTTTGTACCTCCATAGCCCCATTAAAACCTTGTAAAAACCCATTCCCGTCACCCAATACCTCATCCTAACCAACCAAACTCTTTGTGTAATCATAAAGGAGACAAAAACCCTATTCTGTGATGTTTCCAGATTTCACGAATGGGTGCCGATTATACCTAACTATGGTCGGTCACCCTTGACGATGCCCTCTCTATGTTTTCATACATAGTCTTAAACAGAGAACTCCCCACTAATTTTACCTTACCCTCACTTACCCGTGACCTACCCGATACCTTTTCGGACTGTAAAGACCGACAACCTATCACTTGACCTTGGCTTCTATTCTAGCTTAGCCATTGTTAGATTAGATTTTTTTCTTATTGTGTTTTTAAGTGAGATACCTAAATCATTTTAAAATAACAATAGGATTTAATTTTTTTACAGCATTAAATTGTTTAAAACAATGGATTGATAGCCATTTAGGGAGTATCACACTTCCCGGATATAGCTCAAGCTATACAATTCACTACCCATATTATTTAATTATTTATGGTGGTCTTTCTTTCATTACGGGAGTTCCTCCTAGCCAAAAAGAAGCTCTCATGGTTAGTTTGTGGATTCGGAAGTCATACATGTGTAGCAACCCATCAACCAACATTTGAACAATGTATTCCTCCTATGCCCATTACCCTATCTGTTTTGTCAATGATTCAAAGAATCAATCTGAGAAAAATGTGAAACATGAAATATTCTTCAAAAGCTCTACGTTGACTCACTCTTTAATCTGAGTTACTCCTTATGCATTGGTAGTCATCAAGAATGTTGTACTAAAGGCTGAGCTCCACATCTGCCGTAACCATGCCAACTCAATGAGTTTGGAATCCTCTAACTCGGTGTTGCACTCGATCTTGAACCCCACACCAATTCTTTCCTTACCTTTCCAATTGAGATCTTTCGGATGAACCTTCCGAATGACAAGAATTATATCAAACTTGACTGTTATCGTGAATTATCTCAACTTCTGTGTCATCATGGCCAACTTGTGACTCAAATTTATGAGACTAAAATGATTTGATCATTGAGCTCCACAACCTTACACTCGTGAACTCATTTCTTGTTATGGAGCGTGTCTCGGGCTTATGCATAACTCATGAAATTCATCTCATGTTTCCAAAGAGCTCCTCACCATCAACTTGCCATCACTGACATCCCATTTCCAAGCTCAAATCTACTCCCTCTTGCAATGTGATTTCAACTCGTGGAAGGAATCACCCTTTTCATTTCATAGCTCGACCTACGATTTGTTCTTAGGGCCCGAATAAGTTCCATACACCAACTCTGAGTTGAGCTCATTTGCATTTAGTGCTCTCACTTTTATTGAATTCCAGACTACATTTTTAATGCACACACTCACCGTAGAGCCATCTTTAGTCATATCACCTTGCACCAAGTCAAGCTACTCAACATCACCTAACTACTAAGCTTCCCACCATTGTATCACTTTTCTCTTCTATCCTCGATTGAGCCAACCTACATCTTCACGCGTTGAGCCTTGAGTTGTAAATTCACATTGAATTCACCAAATAGCTCAACATGGGTCCAATACCAAGCTCATCGTGCATTTAATGGGTAAGCTCATATAGTCTCGACTTTACTAAGCTCTATCTTGACTCAATCTTATGGTACTCTCCTCTATGAGTCTTTATCATCTACAACTTGTTTGAACTCCTCCAATTCTTCTCTAATGCCATGCATGTATTCTTTGTCTTATGTAATGCAATCCACCTACTCGAGAAACCGAGATCCATTCTACATCAAGTGATGACTGATATCTTTATCACATGATGGATTCCAAGTTTTCTATGAATTATTTTTGAGTTGACTTACATTTAAATGATCGATTGATCCATATTTCTCTGATTTAGTTGATGGCCTTAAGGATGAGCTCAAAAAAAACTCTCTCCTCTATGTGTTTGATCCTATATGCTCTCACATCAATTTGTCTCTACTTCACCAAAAATTTTGTGACTAGCTCATGCCGACCAATGGGTATTAAAAATTGTATAGTCATTATATGATCCATGAACTCATTCATCTATCATTTCACTTACAATTTGGTTGTTATCATGTGACGATGGCTCATGCATGGCCATTCTCATTCCATCATTAAATTCATGCCGAGTCACTCTTGAGAAAAATTGTGATCACTTTCACCCTCGGAAGTTAGTTTGGTATTGAGCGCATCGTGCCTCTTTGAAATTTTCCGCTAAGTTTGAATCTTGTTCACCATTATACATTACACTTCTATCCACATCATCCAAGCTCGGCATGATCTCATTACAACCAATATATGAGCTCCCTCTTCTCGTACTAAGCTGAATAATCACCCATGTATTACCAAGAGTGAGTCCTTCACGAGCTCACCATTGAACAACTCATCTAAGCTTCTCTGCGTCCCCTAATTACCATGCATCCACTCATACTTGACTCAGGACCCCAACTCAGCCCTTTCACATGACACTCCACATGAACTCACTCCATTGTGGAGTCATCTTTATATGCTCACCTTGTACTAAAAACCTCTCAGACTATGATCTGACAAAGAGATGACGTAACCATGTATGTAGATCCATATCATGACCAAGTCATTTACTTGCTTCTTAGAATAGATTTAACTTCCATGCTAATAACTTGGTGATTAACTCGTAACTTCTCCCGTAGCCTCCTAAAAACTCTATGAATAACTCAGCCATTGACTCAGGCTTCAAATTACATGTTTAATTTGTGGAACCTCTCCATTTTCTTGCCATTTCATAATTCCCACTTCACCATGCTTGCATGAATCTCTCGCATTGTGGAATATATTTCTCAAGCATCCCATCGTCAAATTCCCATTTTTCTTATTTGTTCACTAATCTCCACCATGGCCACATGCCCCAAAATTACCCTTTCATGTAATCTCTACCTTAGCTCGACACCCCATCATCATGGCTTGGCATTTAATCCCGTAGGGCCCGACCTTCTTGTATTCCCACAACGTGTCTAAACTTATCAAACATGTTTACTCTCAACTCATCCCAACTTGTGCAACCATCGAGTTAACACTCATTTGAGTCCTCCGAGATCAAGCTTGACCTCAAATCCTCCTACACTGTTACCATTTTTATGCGAGCTCGAGATGTGCATTCCCTTAACTTGAAATAATCGAGCTCCATTTCCTCTTGTTGAGTGATTCGACT
Source organism: Taxus wallichiana var. yunnanensis (assembly GCA_018340775.1). Taxonomy (NCBI): domain Eukaryota; kingdom Viridiplantae; phylum Streptophyta; class Pinopsida; order Cupressales; family Taxaceae; genus Taxus; species Taxus wallichiana. The sequence goes on along the minus strand of CM031239.1, from coordinate 24,348,325 downwards.
AGAGAAACTCAATTCTAACATATCCGTTATGTGAATTTGGCTTGTTCAAGCTCCCACCAAAGTTCTTCTTAATGTGATCTCCTCACACTTTTACATGAGATGATGTTGGCTCGGTTTCTACTTTTTTGCATCCACATTGAACCTCACTTGGAAAGGTGATTCATTCCCATATTGAGTCATCCAACTCCTTATCTCGGCCTATAACATTGAACTCTTCATCCATACTTTGAGTAGTTTAATCAAATGGTAGTTTGATGTGTTTGGGGCTCTCTCCTTCCTTAACACTAAGCTACGAGATCTTCTTCCAACCACCCAAACTATTTAGCATGCCTTGGTGACCTGAATCGAGCCATAGCTTGAGCCTTTTGCAAATATCCCAAGCTCCATACATGTCAATTTCATTTAGCTTGATCGAGATAATTTGGGGTAAAATATTCGATGTATTATGATCTTGTCGAGCTTCTCAATGAGCAACTCGGTGAGCTATTTCATAGCGCAATGTCATTTGACCCATTTAAAAGTAACCCTATCCCACTTTTTGATATTTTGGGTCTTTTTCTTGAAATTGGAGATTTATGGAAATGCAAGAAAATATTCTAAACATAAATGATCAACTTTGATGATTAATGGTTCATGTCAAAGGAATGCGGTGCTAAGGGCTAATTGTTTGTTCTAAGAAAAATTGAAACCTTTGAGACCGAAAATGAAGAAGAATAGCTTGAGATGACTCTGAGACCACCTGGTACATCATAAAGGTTTCCTAAATGTAAAATTTTGACCAGAGTGTCTCAGAATACCTCATGAAGGAGTTTTCCGAGTCTTAGGTCATACTAGGCTCCCGTTGTAATTTTTTTTCCAAAAGGGAAAAAATTGACAACATTTTTAGTGACATCTCGGGGATGATTTCCTACTAAGCATGATTCCAATATCCTTTAGTAATCCATTGGCCATGGAGTTGAATGTTGGAACCCTAAAAAAATTTTGAATTTATGTTATACACCCTAAAATCTTCTTGAGAAAATTTAATCTGGACCGCCCTTAAATGCTAGGCATGAGGTATATTGAATTTGTTGAGTGCTTGACATCATGAACACTATAGAATTTTGAATGAAGTAGATGTATGAAATTATTATGGAAAGTTTGAACCTTCCCTCCGTTTATCACTCCTAGGAATGATACAATGTGCAATAAAAACAAAACACAACAAGGAAAATAAAAGAACAACACATAACAACAATGTGCATAAGCATTTGGAGATAAACATATAACTAAACTGTATAAGGGGTGGACCACTTCTCAAAGAAAAAGTTTTGAGATGTATCCCATTCACATGAATGTGAATTTCGTATCCATTGAGCTTGGATAGATGAAATGAATTCACCTCTTTGCAACTTGTGATGATGTATGGCTTGCTCCAAAGTGCATCAAACTTGGCATGCCTACCTGGTTTGGCCATGTCTTCATCCCATTTGAGGACTAAATATCCTTCTTGAAAATGTCTATCAGACACCTTCTTATCAAAATATTTCTTAACCTGAGCCTGATGTTGCTCTAAAGTCTTCATAGCCTTGTTCCATACTTCCTCTAATTCTATGAGTTCAGAAAACCTTACTATTAGAGGATCACTCTCCATAACTTCAAGTTGATGAGCTAACTCCAAAATGGGTAACTCCAAAGAGAGTGGAGAATTTCCTATGGCTCTTTTAGGTGTGATCCGATCTACCCATAAGGTGGTCTTAAGCTATGTACGCCAAGTCCTCTTCTGCTATTTTAGATCGTGCACTTAATAATCCTCATGAGGTTTTTGTTGCTAGAATAAGCCAATTTGTTTCCTTGTAAATAGTAATTGGATAAAGTATTGAGGTAGAACCTATTTTTATCATCCCATTCACTCAAATTCATACCAAGAAAATCCATCATGTTGTCTAAAATGACTGTAAAAGGGACACCAAACTTGGCCATTATTCTTTCTAAGAAATCAAGAACTGCCTTCTCATTAATCTCTTTCAATGCTACCTCTATCCTTTGAGTAAAATAGTTTGTTGTAGTAAGGACCCATTTATGTCCATCACTGGATGGAGGATTAATAATTTTGATGAAGTCCAACCCCCATTTAACAAAGGGTTGATCCACTTGAATTAGATGTAGTGGAAGAGCTGCCAACTTCTACTTGCCCATGAAAAAGCACATTCCTTACATTTTATTACCCTAAGATGGGCATATTTGAAAAATCTGGCCAATAGTATCCAGCCTACATGATCTTGGTAGTATTTTTTATGCATAATAATGTCCTCTAGATAGTCCATTATGAAACTCTTCTAGTAACTTACTTACCTATTCCAGTTCTACGCACAGAAGGAGAACACCATTCAAATCTGTTCAAAAGAGAATGTTATCTACCAAGACATATGGAATAGACTGAAGATGGAAAGTTTGTCTTTTATTTTTATCCATGTTCACAGGATATACTCCAAAGAAAATGAAATTCTTCATTTTAGATAACCACTCAAACTCGATCATTAATATCATGGGTATTTAAGAGTGTTACATCCTCATCACCTTTTGATTCCATGTCTACATCAAGTTGTTGACACAAAAATTTACCTCTGACAAGTTTTGTAACCTTGATATGCACATCATAATCCATCATCTTTGTGATCCATCTAGTGTTCTTTTCATTCATCTCATTATTCAAGTAAAAACTCCTTGACACCTGGAAGAGACACCATAAGATGAAATTTGTTGTTAGACAACATGTGCTTGAATTTATTCAAAGCTCGAATAACAACAAAGACCTTTTTTCAATGAATGATTATTTGAGATTGTATTATTTGAGGGATTGACTGAAGAAAGAAATTGGTTGCTCCATCAGATCATCATTTTGTTGGGTGAGGATCCTGAAATGCTCTCTTGACTGTAAAAGCATAAAGAATAAAGTCTTTATTAAAGCTTGGGTTTACCAAAGATGGGAGCTTGAGAAATGGTCATCTTGATGGATATAAATCTCTCTTTTCCTTCCTTTTTCCATTTGAATGGCATAGTTTTCTTCATCATGGCTGTCAGTGGTTTAGCCAATGTCGCAAATTGAGGGATGAATCTCCACACAAAATTTATGGTTCCTAGAAAACTCGAGAAACTTCTTGTGACTTGGGAGAGATAATGACATAATCAAATGAATCTTGTCTATATCAATTGACATTCCTTCCGATGAAACAACATGCCCTAATAACTTTCCCTCATGCATTACAAAAATACACTTCTTGGGATTAAGTGAAACCCCAAATTCCCTACACCTTCGAGATAACCTTCCTTAGATGCGTGATGTGATCTTCTACATGCTTAGAGTATACAGTTATATCATCAAGGTAAACCAAAATGATATCAATGATTATTCCCTTAAATTCCATTTCCATAGCTCTTTGGAAAGTAGCCCCAACATTAGACAATCCAAATGGCATTTTTTTGTAGGCATACGTGCCCCATTGGGTAGTGAAAGCCATTTTAAATTAGTAAGATTATTAGACCAAAAATTTATTATAGCTTGAATATCCATTGAGTAAAGAAAATATTTGAGCTCCTCCCACTGTTCAAAGAATCTACTCCATTGATGGAAGAGGATAATGGTCTTTCAATGACACATGATTCAAATCCCTGAAATCTACACACAACCAAATCTCTCCATTCTTCTTCCTTATGGGCACTAGATTGGCTACCCAAGAGAGTTATTGATGGGAAAAATAATACATTCTTCCATGATTTTGGTTAGCTCCTTTCTCATTAGTTTCTCAATTTTGAGATTAATGGGCCTCTGTTTCTAGTGAACTAGCTTAGCGTTAGGATCTAGTTTGATGGTATGTTGTGCTAGGCATGGATCAAAATAATGCAGGTCTTTATATCTCCATCTAAAAATGTTGTGATACTATTGAAAAAGTTTTATGAAATATTCTTTCTCTTCAGAAGTACACACTTTACCAATCTTCAGAAACTTCTCATGCGCTACCTCGACTTCCTCAAAATATTCTTCTTTGACCACCATGTTATAACTTTATCTTTTGGATTGATCATCTAAATTGAAAATGGATTCTAGAGTGACTAGAAATTTTGGTAGTTTATTGCTCTATAATTTCATGATTTGATGACCATATGACTCTTGCAATTTATCCCGATTTCTTGCGATAAACTCTACCTCTTATTGCTAAAAAGGACAATTTTTTTGTCACTATTGAACACTTTCTAGCTACTCACATTATTAGTGAATGTAGGAAAAACCACTATTTTGAAAAATTGCTTTTCTTTCATGATATCAATAGGTATGTTGTATTGAGATCCAATTGTAGCAAGCCTATCAAAGATCTTGATTCTCGATTTCTAACAATCGCATGGATCCCAAAGCTTCAAAATATTTAATCAAGTCCCAGAATCAGTTCTTGTGTGATCTTAAATATAATTCTTGGATGCGTTACATGTCGTCACTTGATGAAAAACAAACTTGTTGTCTCTAAAAATAGTCGAGCTTTGATTGCCTTCTTTTGGGCTAGCTAAATTTCTTGTACAAGGGCCTCACATTCGAAACATTATTAGTGTAAGTGAACTGTAACCAAAAAGAATGAGAAGTATTTATCTCCCTCTCAAGAAATTAACATACAACTAACACCAGATCAATTATTACTTCTTGAGCTATCAAGGAACAATTGCCATAGTCCTTCTAAATCACTTGGTGTTTTAGCAAGTTATGGTATGATCGTATCTTCTTCATGAATGCGGTATGTATCCAATCCGATTTCTTCCAAAAATAGCAAACCAAATTCGTCTTCTTCCAATACATTAGTATAGAGATCATATTGATGATCTCTACTTACTTCATCTAACATAATATTAGGGACTTCCTCAACAAGAGTGGTTAGTTCATGATCAACATATTCTTCTTCGGATCTTTGATTATATAATTCCAATTTATAGGACTAGTGGTGTAGGGTTATACATGATTATGGAAAATTGGTTCCACTCTTATAGTCATTTTGGTTTCATATCGAGTCTTGAGAATCATATGTGACCAATCGTCGATAGATAACCACCCATTTTGGTAGTGAAATATCATGATAAGTAGACGGTGAAGAGAGGAGGAAGATCAATGATTGATATGTCTTGGGTGAATGAAAAACTTGAGCATACATGGATAGTAAAATAAAGTCCCTTGATAACTCCAACAGTCTTAATAGATATGTCATCCAAATGAACAAATCCTCTTGCAAATCGGCACATATTGTATGCCTAGTACATCTCGTAATTTGTTTGGGCATGACCGTAGCTACGACACCATAATCGATCATGAAATTATGCACCAGGTGGTTGCCAATGATCAAAGAAATATAAAATGGTGGTGGTTGTTAGTGCAAATCAGCAGCACCCTTGGATGTTTATCATATTTCTAGTTTGATATTGAACATCCAGTGTGATTGCACAACATTGAATCTTTTCCCCAAGTGTGGGACTTGTAAAAATGGGAAAATAATCTCTAGATTAGAGGTTGGTTCCTCAAATCCTCTGATTAGATGTATTGCTTGAAAATTACAGAGGTTTAAACTCAAAATCCTACTCTAAATTCCAAGGGGACAGAGATAGAGAATGCAAAAAAATAAAACTAATACTAACAAGGTGATACACCAAAGGAGTGGTGAACATTTACTTCTACAAATTGACACAGATTACTGAGATGCAACAAACATCATGCACAAACTGATAAAATGTAATGAAAGATCAGAAATGAAGTAAACAACACAAGAAGAGGACTAAAAATCATTCACAGAGCTTGCATTGTCATTTTCAATATCAAAAATACATGCATTACAATAGCAAGGAGGAAGAAAACATGTTACAGTCTTGAAAGAGGTTTGATATTCCATTAAATCACTTTCCAAGGTGAAAGAGGGAGCTTGTAAAGCATAAAAATGTCCAACACTTTACAAATGAGCCAAAACTGGCTTTTAATAGTGAAAATTTGAGCTCAGGAAGGAGAAACGTGGGAAAATGTGAAGGGATTCTTCAACCACTAACCAAATTACATTAAAACAGCATGGGCACCCTCAAAAGTTCATTCCTCAATGTTTTTGACCATGTTGGGAGAGAATGCGAGCCATACTTCATTAAAAATGGTGGTTGAAATGTCAGTTCTATTCTCCTTCTCGCACTGGAGGAATTTTTTTATTTTCTCTCTCCAAACCCCACCAAAACACAAAATTGAGCCCTCCATCATGTAGAGAATTTCACCATCTTTCCAATGACACAAAGAATGCAAAAATATGAGTTCTGGATCAAAAGTTATGCCCTTCTGAAGATTTAGGGAAAAACTAGGGCAAAATTGAGTTTTGGTGGGCCCGAAATTTAAAATTTTCCCTCTTTTTGACTTTGGGAAAATTTCCCCAAAAATCTCCACCACCCAAAGGTCCAATGCCACGTGGCATGCTTTTATTCGCTCATGGGCCTCCCATGACAATTTTAGACCTTTTTGGTCTTAGGAATTTTTCTAAAACATTTCCGCTAGCTTTGACACTTCGAGGACATGTGGCGTGTTCTTATTGGCCCTCGGGGCATGCTTCCAAATTTTCCTTTGACTCTGACCATTTTTGAATGGGACACATGGTACTTTTTCATTGGCTTGGGCTTGAACAAGCTCTTTCTCCTCTGCGGGCCCACCTTAAGGTTTTTGCCGGCCACATGGACACATGGCATGCTCTGATTGGCGCGGGCCATCGCGGCGGGCTTCCATTCCATTATTTTCCACACTTTGGAAAAAGGTAAAATTTCCTTCCATCCCTCTACCTTCCATTGCTCCGAGGACATGTGGTATGCCATGATTCGTTAGCCAGCCTTCAGTCTAAAAAATTTCTTTTGTACGCCCTGCCAATACTTGGAAAATTTTCAAAATCTCCCCCACTCCCCACCATTCCGATGCCACATGGAAACTTTCTATTGGCCGTGGGCCTCCCAAGGGAAAAATTCCCTCTCAAACTCTATTGAGCCATAGCTTGCAAAATACAAGGAGTTAGAAAGAAAAATTTACCTTTCTGGAAAGCTAAGAAGATTCTCTATCCAATGAAACCATTTCCAAGAAATTTTGAGTGCCTAAAAAGTGAAAAATTTTGAGTGAGGCATAAGGAAGGAAGGAATGAAAGGAGTTAGCCAAAAAAAAAAGGCAAGGGGCTTATTTTAGATAACAATTTTGGTGACTCAGAGGGGTCATCTACCTACTGGATGAAGTTACCAGTTGCCTGAAGCAATCCATTGGGCATGGAGTCATCAAATTCTCTACTTGGTACCCCAATTGATTAGAAAATTACAAGGAGGAATATTGTGAGAGTAGAATCATCACCTGATCTAGAACATGGCCTACAAAAATGCATCTTGGGACAACAAGCTTGTGCCAAAGCACTTAAGGAGTGTAAAAATAAGCTACAACAAGACAATGTGCACAAGTACTTAGAGGAATGAAAATCTAAGATAATATGTACAAGGTAGAGAGTTCCCTTCTAGTAGAAATGCTTTAGATGGATTCCATTAATTGGAATTTGTAGTTCTTCACCATCCAATGTAGACAATTGGAAGGAATTGTGTTCTTACACTTTGTGACCATGTAGGGGCCACTCCAAATGGCATCAAACTTTGAATGTCTTCCTAGATTTTCTTGGTTTGCATCCCATTTCAACACTAGATCTCTAACTTGGAAGGTTCTAGCCTTAGCTTTCCTATCAAAAGTCTTCTTGATCAAGGCTTGATCCTTCTCCATTGCTTGGGCTGCATGCTCTCTGATCTCTTAGAGCTCCATTAATTCTACATATCTAACCTCCATGGGTTCAAACTCCAACAATTCCAATTGCTTCATGAGTTCCAACATTGGCAACTCAAGTGACATGGGAAAAATTACCTCTCTTCCATAAACAAGCTTGAATGGAGAGTTACCTATGGATCTCTTGGGATTTATCCTATCAGCCCATAAGGCTGATTTCAGTTTGGTGTGCCAAGTCCTTTGATTTTCATCAAGAGTCCTCTTGATGATCCTTAACAAGTTCTTGTTTGTAGACTCAGCTTGGCCATTACCTTGAGGGTAATAATTTGATGAAGTGCTTAGATAAATCCCATTCTTGATAGCCCATTCAGTCACCTTTGATCCTATGAATGCCAATGCATTATCTGATATTGTAGTGGCAGGTACACCAAATCTGGATAGAGAATTCTAGATTCATTTGCTTCTTTAAGTGTCACCGCCTCGACCATTTGGTGAAGTAATCATGTGGCTGTTAGAATCCACTTGTGCCCTTGGCTTGAGTTTGGGTTAATGACTCCAATGAAGTCCAAACCCCATTGCATGAATGGCTGGTCAACTGAGATTGGGTGCAATGGAAGGGCAGCTAATCTCTCCTTGCCTATGAAGAAAGCACAACTCTTGCACCTCTTGATCCATGCATAACAATCACTGAATACCTTGGGCCAATAATAGCTAGCCTTCATGATCTTGAGGGTTGTCACTCTTGGTGAAAAATGACCCCTAGCTGTCCCACCATGGAACTCTTCCAATGTTCTATCAATCTGATTTGTTCCAATGCATCTCAGCAGCACTCCATTTGCATCCTTCTTGAACAAAACACCATCAACAAGTGCATATGGGACAGCCTACAATCTGAAGTGTCTTCTCTTGGTTTTGTTCATCTCTGGAGGGCATAGGCCTATGTGTAGGAAGTGCATTATGTCTTGGGTCCAACAAGGAGTGAGGACACCATCATTCTCTTCTTGAACATTTCCTTGTTCTTGGTTGTTTTGCAGCACCAAAACAACATCCTTTTCATTGCATGCTTCCATTGATTTTCTTAAGACCAGCTGTTCACATAATCCTTTTCCTTGACTAGCTTGGTGACTTTGATCTCAATGTCATACTCCATGACATGAGTAATCCACCCTGCATGTTTTTCATTTAGGTCCTTGTTGAGGAGGAATTCTTTGACTCCCACATGAGAAACCAGCAGTTCAACCTTGTTATTTGAAACTAGATGTTTGAATTTATTCAAGCTCATAATCACTGCAAGAACTTACTTCTCAATGAAAGAATATCTCACCTCATAATCTTCCAGGATTTGGCTAAAGAAATCAATTGGCTACTCTACCTTTTCTTTGTTCTGTTGTACTAAAATTGCAGAGATTGTGTCATCACCTCCAAATGCATAAAGGATAAAATCCTTGGAGAAATCTGGGTTAATGAGAGTTAGAGCTTGTGAGATTGCCTCTTTGATTGCCTCAAAACTTGCCTTGCCTTCTGCTATCCATTTGAAAGCCATGCTTTTCTTCAACATCATATTTATTGGCTTGGTAAGGGCTAAAAAATCTGGCACAAACCTCTGAACAAAATTGATCCTTCTAAAGAAAATTTGGAGGGCCTTCTTATGACTTGGTAATGGTAGGGCTTTTATTGCTTCAACCCTCTCTAGATCAATTGATAATCCTTATTTGGAAACAATGTGGCCAAGGAGGTTTCCTTCATGAGCTAGAAAAATATATTTTTTGGGATTCATGGATACCCCAAATATTCTACATCTTTGGAACACTTGTCTCAAATGAAAGAGATGATCTGCTGTATTTTTAGAAAAAACAGTGATATCATCTAAGTATACCAACACTATCTTGTTGATCAATCCCTTAAATGCCATGTCCATTGCCTTTTAGAAAGTATCTCCAACATTGGACAACCCAAATGGCATTTTTCTATATGCATAAGTCCCCCATTTGGCGGTGAAGGTAGTCTTGAACTGATCATCCTCCTTTACCATGATCTGATTATACCTTGAATAACCATATAGCAAAGAAAATCTCTCAGAGCTAGCAACAACTTGCAAAATCTACTCCATAGAAGGAAGTGGGTAATGATCCTTGAGAGATTCTCTATTCAAATCTCTAAAGTCTACACATAATCTGATTTCTCCACTCTTCTTTCTAACTAGAACCAAGTTTGCAACCCACTAGAATGCTTGATAGGAAATATGATACTTGCCTCTATTAACTTATTCAATTCCTTCTTCATGAGAGGCTCCATGTGTGGATTGACTGGCCTTTGCTTTTTCCTGATGGGTTTAGCACTTGGATCCAATTCAATTGTATGTTGAGCTAGCTTGGGATTGAAACCCTTCAAATCCTCATAGCTCCAAGCAAATATATCAGGAAACTCTTGACAAAGTTGCATAAACTCATACCTTTCTTGCTTGGTTGCCACTTTACCAATTTGAAGTGATTTGCCTTCTCCAACCAAGATGGGCACTGAATCTTCTCCCTTGACTTGGATGTTTTCCTTCTCCTTCCTAAATTGATCATTAGGATTAAAAATGGACTCCAAAGTGATAAGTCCCTTTGGCAATTTGTTGGTTCTTAGTTGTACTACCTGATCACCATACTGTTGTTCTAATTTTTCTTGATTTTTGGCTGAGAACTCAGCTTCTTCTTGTACAAAATTGATGATTTGTTGATCATTTTCAAACACTTTCCAAATTACATTATTGTCTGGAACTGATGGCCTTACAATCACATGAATGATTGGCTGTACTTTATCTTTCTTGATACTTTAAACAACATCAAAGTCTTCCCAATCGCTACAAGCCTATGAACAGCTTGGTTTTCTTTTCTAGGGATGGAATTGATGTCAAAGCCTTCAAAATCCTCAATGAGATCCCACACCCTATTTTTATAACACTTGAGTAGATAATTTTTGGAAGCATGTTTCCCTTTAACTTGATTAACAATCAGCTCACTATCACCAAAGACTTGTAAGTTTTTTATACCTCTCTTGATTAAAAAATGCAATTCTTGTATCGAGATTCATATTCAGCAGTGTTATTAGAGCATGCAAATTGAAATATAAAAGCTGAATAATATTTAATGCCTTGAGGGGAAACAATAATTTTTCCCCATCCTACACCTTTTCTACTCCTTTATCCATCAAAGAACAACTACCATACCTCATTGCCATCTTTATGGTCTGACTTGGTGATGCTAGGAATAGGCTGATTTTCTTCATATATACAATAAAATCCTAGTCCAGACTCTTCTATTTCTTAGTAGGGATAAAAAGCATGTACCTTTCTTGAGCACTCATCAAGAGTCAAATGGGATGCTTCCAACCTTTGTATCAGCTTCATCTATGCTTGGATAATCCTCTTGATCAAATGTTGAACAGTTGGCATTGATTTGGCTTGGAGTATGAGGCTCAATGTGAAAGTTTGCAATAGGTTCAGACCTGATTGTGGCCTTAGTTCCATATCTGGTTCTAAACAACATGTGTGACCAATCAGCAGATAAGTAGCCTCCAATTTTAGCTATGAAATCCCTTGACAAACATAAGGCAAAGAGTGGTGGCAAATCTATCACTGACACATCTTGCAAAACAGTAACATTGGGGCATGCATGCAAAGTAAGATTCAAATCTTTAATCACTCCCACTATTGTTACTACTATCCCATCTAGTTGCACTACCCCTTTGGATATGAATTCATATTGGAGACCCAGTTGATCAGCTATTTGCTTGGGCATTACAAAACTACTTGCCCCATAATCAATCATGCAATTATGTACTAGTTTATCCCCAATGATCAATGAAACATAGAATGGAGGGGGCTTCAAAATTTTACCTTGCTGTCCTCCATGATTCCCTTCAGGCTGAGCAACATTTGTGAGTACCTTCTCTTGCATATGAACTTGCTGATTTGAAGTTGACCAATTCTTCATGGCAGCTTGTAGGAGATCTCTTTGGCCTGGAATGGATAATGATTCCCACATAGATATATTCACATTTGTCTTCTTCATCTGATCAATGATGCTAAATGGGGATGAAACATCTCTTTGCTTCCCCTTGGTCTACACATTATTTTCTTGCACATGGGCAGCAACAGTTGGCATTTGAGCTGGTCTAGAAGGTGGCTTGGGCTGCCCTTGCATGTTTGGAACTGCATTTTTCTTACCAACACTTTGTGGAGTGATGGAAGGTTGTGGATCACCTAGAGTTAATGACTGCCCTCACCAATATTCCTCTTTTTGACCTTGTATTGGCTACTACACTCTAAGACATTGCTTGATTCATACCACAAAAATCCTCAGCCTGCCAATTCACTAGTGTAGTCTCATTTGGAGCTACATTTTGCTAGGATGTTCCTTGTTGTTGGTTTGTTTCCTGGCTCACCTCACCCTCTACGCCAGTTGTTGTCACCATCAAGGCTTGGTTCAAGGTACCATTGAAGCACATAGACTGGTTATGGGGTTCATTGCATGGGAAACACCACTCATATTCTTGAGCCATATTATTTTGTACTGGCACTAAGGCTTTAGAGGTAGATGCAGCATTGGGATTATAGGGCTGAAATGGTCTATTGGCAGGAGGCCTTGTTTGATTTTGATTTGCAGCTAGATTGGGTGGCCTATTAGGCTGATATGGTTGCCTATTAGGTTGAGCTTGAGGCTGATAAGAAGGTCTAAAACTTTGGGCCTGCTACCTCTTGAGTGTAACCAGCTCATTGCCTAAATTTTGTAATTGTTTCATGACTTCTTGAAGTTCATTTGAGGCACTAGAGGATGAAGTAGAAGTTTCATTTGAACTCTGATTTCTAGGAGTGGGAATAGGAGCTATAGTAGGTGTTTAAATAGTGCTTGGATTTTCTAAATTTGGATATAAGGGCATGGGAGGCCTAGGAGCCATCTTACCAGCTTGAATCAAACAATTTTTAGCTCTAATGGCAATGCTATAAGTTGTAGGTATAGTTGTACCTCCCATGGACTGAATTAACATGGAAATATCAGAATTTAAAGCTTTGAGATAGTATAGAAAAGAACCTTTAGCTGTTGGCCTTACTACCACTAGAATTCTATCCCAAGTCCTTTGAAATATGAAGTTGAAGTCTGTTAGTTGCTCATTGGGAGCTCTCTTGATAGTTGTCAATTGTTCCAATAGAGACAAGTTATCCCCCTTTTCTCCAAACTACTCATGGAGAGCTATGCACAACTGATTCCAATTTTGGATAGAACCAGCCCCAAGGCTTCTAAACCATTGCAATGCTTTCCCTTTGAATGAAGATGCCAACAATTTGACAACAATTTACATCTCAACAATCTCATGGATTGCACAAACATTAGCAATGTCTTTAACATGATCACCAGGAGTGGTCTGATTTTCTCCAGTGAAATATGGAATGTTCTTCAATGCTGCAACTAGAACTAGATTTTGTGCATTGAGAGCAAGTGGGCTGCTGCTAGTGAAGTTGACATAAGGGTTGGGTTGTGCCATTTTGATTGGCCTGAGAACCCTTGTTGATTGAGTGAAAGGTCTAGAAGGTGGAGGAGTTGATAGAGTTTTGTTTGGTGGAGATGGAGACCTTTGAATCCTCCTTCCTCTATGCCTTCTTCTAGGAGATAGCTACAGATATTCAGACAATCCCTCCTCTCTAGCTCTTGACCTTGTGTTGATTCTTCTCATGAATCTTTAGACTTGACTGCTAAAACCAGTTGATTTTTCCTCTTTGGAGTCACCAGATGTGCAAATCAAGGCTCTTTTCAAGCAAGAAATTACAACAAAATAACATCAAATTTGTTGCAATGAAGATGAAGACCTCTAAGGTCCCACCAGTGTGCCAAAACTGTTAGGTCAAATCAGTAGCACCCCTAGATGTTTATCAAATTTCTAGTTTGATATTGGACATCCAGTGTGATTGCACAACATTGAATCTTTTCCCCAAGTGTGGGACTTGTAAAAATGGGAAAAGAATATCCAAATTAGAGGTTGGTTCCTTAACTCCTCTAGATCGATGTATTGCTTGAAAATTGCAGAGGTTTAAACTCAAAATCCTACTCTAAATTCCAAGGGGACAGAGATAGAGAATGCAAAAGAAATAAAACTAATACTAATAAGGTGATACACCAAAGGAGTGGTGAACATTTACTTCTACAAATTGACACAGATTACAAAGATGCAACAAACATCATGCACAAACTGATAAAATGTAATGAAAGATCAGAGATGAAGCAAACAACACAAGAATAGGATGAAACTCATCCACAAAGCTTGCATTATCATTTTCAATATAAAAATAGATACATTACAATAGCAGGGAGGTAGAAAACATGTTATCCTGAAAGAGGTCGATATTTAACAAAATCACTTTCCAAGGTGAAAGAGGGAGCCTTTAAAGAATAAAAATGTCTAACACTTTACAAATGAGCCAAAACTGGCTTTTAATGGTGAAAATTTGAGCTCGGAAGGAGAAACATGGGAAAATGTGAAAGGATGCTTCAACCACTAACCAAATTACATTAAAATAGCATGGGCACCCTCAAAAGTTCATTCCCCAATGTTTTTGACCATGCTGGAGAAGAATGCGAGCCATACTTCATTAAAAATGGTGGTTGAAATGTCAGTTTTGTTCTCCTTCCCGTGCTAGAGGCATTTTTTGATTTTCTCTCTCCAAACCCCACCAAAACACAAAATTGAGCCCTCCATCATGTAGATAATTTCACCAGATTTCTAATGACACCAAGAACACAAAAATCTGAGTTTTGGATCAAAAGTTATGCCCTTCTGAATATTTAGGGCAAAACTAGGGCAAAATTGAGTTTTGGCGGGCCCGAAATTTAAAATTTTCCTTTTTTTTTGTCTTTAGGAAAATTTCCCCAAAAATATCTACCACCCAAAGTTATGATGCCACATGCCATGTTTTTATCGTCTCACAGGCCTCCCATGACCATTTTAGACCTTTTCGGTCTTAGGAAAATTTTCTAAAACATTTACGCTGCTTTGACGTTTTGAGGACACATGGCATGTTCTTATTGGCCCTCGGGGCATGCTTCTAAATTTTCCTTTGACTCTAACCATTTCCTAAATGGGACATGTGGCACTTTGTCATTGGCATGGGCTTAAACAAGCTCTTTCTCCTCTGTGGGCCCACCTTAAGGTTTTTGGCTATATGGACATGTGGCATGCTTTGATTAGCATAGCATGGGTCGTCACGGGCGGGCTTCCATTCCATTATTTTCCATACTTTGGAAAAAGGAAAATTTCCTTCCGCCCCTTTGCCTTTCGATGCTCTGAGGACACGTGGCATGCTATGATTCGTTGGTGGGCCTTCGGGCCAAAAAATTCTTTTGTGCACCCCACCAATACTTGGAAAATTTTCAAAATCTCCCCCACTCCCTGCCATTCCAATGCCGCATGGCAACTTCCTATTGGCCGCGGGCCTCCCAAGGAAATTTTCCTCTCAAACTCCACGATCCATATCTTACAAAATACAAGGAGTTAGAAAGAAAAATTAGCTTTTCAAAATATGAGAAGATTCTCTATCTATGAAACCATTTCTAGGAAATTTTCGATGCCTAAAAAGTAAAAAAATTCTGACTAAGGCACAAGGAAGGAAGGAATGAAAGGATTTAGCCAAAAAAAATCAAGGGGCTTATTTTGGATAACATTGGTTTTTTGGATTTAGGAATAATTTTCCCTTTTGGTTGACACAAAATTGCAGCAGTTGTTGTTCCACAACTTAATGATTTGTCAGTTGTATCAAAACTACTTAGAGCCTCTCGTAACAAATTTATTCAAGAAGGAATAAAGAGTGTGTTCCACATTGTAATGCTCATATTGGTTTTCTTCATTTTTTCTACTATGGTGAAATTAATTGCTCCAACTTTGTTGACACTTCTTTCAGTGTTAGGATCCTCTTTTAAAAAGTGCTTGTTGGGTATTGTGATTCCTAAAGAACATTTTTTCCTTGAAATTTGGCTAACAAATGTTTCTAGTTGTTTGTTTCCCACATCTTTATCAACCACCACTTGTGTTTGGGGCTGTGAAGTGGATGTTCAATTAGATTTGGAAATTTTAGGTTCCATTAATCTCTTCTTGGAACTAATGTTTTCCTCCACCGATGAGGAATATGTATTCAACCCACAATAATCTTCTGCTTTCCAGTTTAAGCAAAGTGGTTTCTTTAGGTGCCTGTGATTGATATATTGTTTATTGCATAGATGTGTTTTCTGTTATCTTAGAAGGGGAAGATACACTTTGAACCATAAGGGCCTAGCCAAGAACTCCATTGGGAAAAATATTTTTATTTTGGGGTTGAGAACAAGGATAACACTATTTGTAGTCTTGAACTAGATTATTCTCGGGCAGTACTATGGCTCTCAATGAGCTAGCAATAAGAGGGTTCCGAAAGGAGGACGAGTTAGCTTGATTTGTAGCTTGATTTTATGGTTGATTATTCCCTTGAAAAGGAGGACAATTAGCCTAATACTATTGATTTTGTGGCTGATATGGATGATTGTATTGAAACTGTTTCCTCTTGAGTGCAACGAGCTTTTTTCTAAAATTTTGCAGCAGAAATTGACTTCAAATAGATCATTCAAAGAGGCAAAGGGGCATTGAGCTGGTTGATTAGAGGTTGTTAGAATAGGAGCAATGATAGGATGATTGTTCGTAAGGTCTGAAGACAATGAAATTGGTGGTTGTGGAGCTATCTTTCCATCCTGAATCAAGGAATTTTCCACTCTTATGGAAACTTCGTAGGCATCAAGTAATGTAGCCCCTCCCATGAAATGGATCATTACTACATTACTATTCAAGTCTCACAAATAGTATGAGAATGCATTATGTGGAGAAGGATTTATAAGTGCTAGAATCCTATTTTAGGTCCTGTGGAATCGAAGTTGAAATCAATCGTGTATTCTTGGGGAGCTCTCTTCATGGTAGTGAGTTGTTCCAAAATTGATAGGTGATCACTCTTGTCTTCAAACTATTTACAAATATTTTCTCATAAATTTTCCCAAGTGGTTATACTACTAAAAATTAACCCTCAAAACCATTGATGTGTTTTTCCCTTGAAAGAGGTAGCCAAGTCTAATCGTAACATTTTCCTCTCTGATATTATTGTTAGTGAAAATCACAAGACTTCCCCAAATGAGTCATCAAATCTACTTTTCTAAGGCAGATTCATTTGGTGTGATTCACATAACATTGAGTTTTCCCCAAAGTGTAGGAATTTACAAATGGGAAACCTCTCTAGATTAAAGGTTGGTTCCTATTCCTCTGTTTAGGTGCATGCATGGAAACTTACAGAGGACCTATTCCTAAACCTAATCTAAGTTTTACCAAGGAGACAGGGATAAAAGGAATACACAAAATAAAAACTAAGCTATGAGGTGATGCACGAAAGGAATGATGAACATTAGTCTTACTTAGATAGACACAAACTAGCAAAATGCATACAATAATCAAGCACAAAGAACTAGATTTATAATGAAAAACCATATGAGAGAAAAGGAGACAAGAAAGGATCTAAAATCAATAAAAAAACATGTTTTATTGCTCTGCAAATTGATACAATGCATTACAAATGGCGAGAAGGTAGGAAACATATTGAAATTTAAATGGAAGGTCTAAAATCCATGAATTCCTTTGCCAGAAGGAAAGGGGAGCCTGTAAAAACAAAAGAATTTCTAACCCCTTACAATGAGTTTCGCCCCGCTATTATAGGTTCAACATGTATGGGAGAAAGAGAGAGAAGTGAGAAAAATAGTCCAAGCTCAACCACCACTATTAATTCCTCCCACAAAATCTACCCCCAAATCTATCTTGACTACATCAATTTCTTATTCGGCACCTCGAAGGAGGAGGAAATGACAGATCAGATTGAATCCGATCTAGTTGTTGGGGCAAAATAGATCCTACATTAATGGCCCTGAAGATGTTTCTCCATTTTTCTCCCACCTAACCTCCCCAAACTTAAAGTTTCAGATCTCCATGGTGTAGATGAGGTCGAGATCTTTCCAATGGTGTCATATTTTCTAGATTTTGAGCCCCGAGTCGAAAGATATGCCCCTTCAAAATTTGTATCGGGTCCGTACAAAAAGGTGGGAAAACCAGTTTGAAAAATGGGCCCCTTTTTAATATGGGACATGTGGAGGGCTGGTGCATGTTTGAGGGTGGCCTCTATATTTTTCTCTTGGAATGGCATGGGGCTAACACGTGGCTTCTTATGTGACCTACTCAATTTCCTTATGTTTTTACCTAAGTCCTTTATTTAGCGTGGTCATATATCTTGACCGGGGACATGCAGCATCCTAGTGCTTGTCAAGAAACCTTCTCTTTGCTTGACCCTTGAATTAGCACCATTTGGACACTTGGCACTCTCTGTCAGTCTACCACCATGCATTGACTATTCAACCCAACTTTGTCCCCTTTTTTAGACTGGATGTGTGGAGGCTCCATGCTCACTTAAAACCCCGATCAAGATTTTCCTTTGAAGGAGCATCGTCAGTTGATACTTGGAAGCCTCTGTAAGTCTTTATACTTTTCAAGGACCTCCCTCTTACCTTTTCAAACCTTGGACTACATGGTGAACAAGTGCTCATTTGAGTCTCTGCTTTTGGATTTACCCTTAGAGGCACATAGAGCTGACACGTGGTGGTATCTACTAGCACTTCTATACTTAGCCTTTTTTAGGCCTTCCCTATCTTCCTTTTGACCTCTATTGACCATTTTCTACGTGGAGGGCTAGCACAATTTTGTGTCTCTACCTTGGGCTCCCATTTTGGAATTGCATTGAGCCAACACTTGGCCCCTTCTGCCGAGTCAGATACTTTTTCAACGGCCGTGAAACTTTTTGGGGCTATGGATGTATGGAAGCCTAGCACTTGTTTTAGCTTCCTTTTTGGATTCAAATTTGGAGAAGCACCATGCTAACATGTGGCTCTCTCTTGTCTCCTCCATACTTATTCAATTTTTGGACTCATTCTGAATTGTTTTGAGCCTGAAGACTTTGGATCTTCGCCATTTCTTCTTTTTCTTGCTCTTGGCTTCTCTGTGAAACTACTCCTCCTTCTTTGACCTTGTTATTCTATTTTTGAGCCCACCTGTAACTCCGTTAAATAGATTTAAGACATGGATTCAATCGATAGATCTGCTTTTTTTCTTTCTTCTTAAATGTGTTTTCTTAGGTTCTTTCTATATAGGTCTTGTTGATCCAATATTTTTCCAGGAGGAAAAATATGGATAACAATTTGGAAACTCACAGGGGTATCTTCCAAATAGATGAAAAGACGAATTTCCTTGTCATATTCATTGGGCATGGAGTCGAGAACGACGGTATGATACTAATCCTACCTATGATTCATGACCCCGACTGTTTGCACTCTCAATTTTCATAAGAAATATCGAAATGATGGTTTCTGAGAGTAGAAAATTACTTTGACTCGGGGTTTCATCTGTCTATGAATGGGATTTGCAAGAGTAAAAAAACAACACCTCAACTACATAAAAATTTGAAATCATACATGCTCCAAGTAGAACATGCAGAGTGTGCAAAGCACTTAGGAGAAAAGTAACCTAAACTATAACAAGACAATGTGCACAAGCACTTAGAGGAATGAGAAACTAAACTAGTATGTACAAGGTGAGAAATTTCCTTCTAGTAGCAGTGTTTAAGATAGATTCCATTCATTGGAATCTGCAGCTCTTCACCATCCAATGCAGACAATTGGAAAGCATTACTACTTTTACATTTTGTGACCATGTAAGGGCCACTCCAAATGGCATCAAACTTGGAGTGTCTTCCTAGTTTTTCCCGATTTGCATCCCATTTCAAAACTAGGTCTCCTTCCTAGAAGGTCCTTGTTCTTTCCTTCTTGTCAAAGCATCTCTTGATTGAGACCTGATCCTTCTCCATTGTTTGAAGTGCATGCTCTCTAGTTTCTTCCAATTCCATCAGCTTTGCATACCTAGCCTCCATTGGTTCAAACTCAGACATCTCCAGCTACTTCATGAGTTCCAATGTTGGAAACTCAAGTGATATAGGCAACACTACCTCTTTCCCATAGACAAGTTTGAATGGAGAGATTCTTGTAGACCTCTTGGGTGTTGTCCTATCAGCCCATAAGGCTGATTTGAGTTTCATGTGCCAAGTTCTCTGATTTTCATCTAGAGTTCTTCTGATAATCTTTAACAGGTTCTTGTTTGTGGACTCAGCTTGGCCATTACCTTGAGGGTAATAGTTTGATGAAGTGCTCAAGTAAATCATGTTCCTAATGGCCCATTCTATGATTTTGGAACCTATGAATTCCAATGCATTGTCTAATATAATGGTGGTTGGCACTCCAAACCTGGTCACTATCCCTTCATAGAAATCTAGTATGCTAGACTCATTAGCTTCTTTGAGTGCCACTACCTCGGTCCACTTAGTGAAATAGTTTGTTGCCATCAGAATCCATTTGTGGCCTTGGCTCAAATTTTGATTGATGACCCTAATCAAATACAATCCCCATTGCATGATTGATCGGTCAACTCAAATTCGGTGCAATGGAAGTGCTGCTAGTATTTCTTTGTCTTTAAAGAATGCACATTTTTTGCACTTTTTGATCCATGCATAGCAATCACTAAACACCCTGGGCCTATAATAACCTACCTTTATGATCTTGAGTGTTGTCACATGTGGATCAAAATGGTCTCAAACTTCTCTAACATGGAACTCTTGTAACACTCTCTCAATTTGATCTATCCCAACGCATCTTAACAGAATGCCATTGATGTCCCTTTTGAAAAATACACCATCAATAAACATGTATGGGATGGTCTATAGTCTAAAATGTCTCCTTTTTATTTTACTCATTTTTGGAGGACACGGGCCTATTTTTGGGAAATGCGTAATACTTTGAGTCTAACGAGTGGGTACATCATCATTTTCTTCCTCTTGACTATTTTGCAGAACAAAACAACTTCCTTTTCACTATTTTCCTCATCTTGTGGATTTGAGGCTATTTGTTAACACAATACCTTCCCGCGGACTACCTTAGTGACCTTAATCTCAATGTCATACTCCATGACACAAGTGATCCATCCTATATGTTTTTCATTCAGATCCTTGCTGAGAAGGAAGTCTTTAACTCCTACATGGGAGACCAATAGTTGGATTTTATTGTTTGAAACCAGATGCTTAAACTTCTTTAACCCTTTGATCACTGTAAGGACATGCTTTTCAATGAAGAAGTATCTCACTTCATAATCCTCCAGACCTTGGCTGAAGAAGGCAATTGGCTATTTTGTACCTTCTTTGTTCTATTGTACTAAGATTGCAGAAATTGTGTCACTACCACCGAAGGCATATAGTATGAAGTCCTTAGAAAAATATGGATTCACGAGAGTTGGGGCTTGTGATATATCTTCTTTGATGGCCTCAAAACTTTCCCTTCATTCAGTTGTCCACCTAAATGTCAAGATCTTCCTCAACATCAATGTTATTGGTTTGACAAGGGCAACAAAGTTTGGTACAAACTTGCAAACAAAATTTATTTTCCTAAGAAGATTTGAAGAGCTATATTATGGCTTAGTAATGGTGATGCTCTTATTTCTTCAATTCTCTCTAGGTCAATTACTAAACCTTCCTTTGAAAAATATGGCCTAGAAGCCTTCCCTCATGGGTCAATAATATGCATTTTTTAGGGTTCAATGATACCTCAAATCTCCTACACCTTTGAAACACTTGTCTTAGGTGAGAAAGTTGGTCTCTTTGCATTTTTGGAGAACATAGTAATGTCATCTAGATAGATTAGTACTAATTTTTTTATCATCCCTTTGAATTCCATATTCATTTCCCTTTGTAAATTGGGTCCAACATTAGGCAATCCAAATGGCATTTTTCTATAGGCATAGGTGCCCCATTTGGTGGTCAAATCCATTTTGAATTAATCATCTTCTTTCACCATTATCTAGTTGTACCCTGAGTAGCCATCTAGGAGAGATAATATCTCTTATCCAGACACCAATTGTAAGTTTTTCTCCATTGATGGGAGTGGGTAGTGGTCCTTAAGTGATGCTACGTTCAAGTCTCAAAAGTCTACACACAACCTAATATTTCCATTCTTCTTCTTGATCGAGACCAAGTTTGCAACCCAACTTGAGTGTTTGATTGGAAATATAATACTTGCCTCTATTAGCTTGTTTTTCTCTTTCTTCATCAGAGGTTCAATGTGTGGATTGACTAGTCTTTTCCTTTTCCCGATTTGAGTATAGTAGTTAGATCTAGTTTGATTGTTTGTTTTGTTAAATTCAGATTAAAACCTCTTAGGTCTTCATAGATATAAGAAAATACATCTAGAAACTCTTGGAAAAGTTTCATGAATTCATACCTTTCTTACTCAAAGGTCACTCTACCAATTTGAAGCATTTTTCCTTACTTGAACTAGAATTGATTCTCAATCTTTTCCTTTGATCTATATGTTAGCCTTCTCTTTTTGAAACTGATCATTAGGATTGAAGATAGATTCTAATGTCACCAAACCTTTAGGAAGCTTGTTTGTATGCAGCTGCACTACTTGATCTCCATATTACTCCTCTAATCTATTTTGATTCCTAGCTGAGAACTTATCTTCCTCTTGAAAATTAATGATCTACATCGATCATTCTCGAACACCTGCCAACATGTGTTGTTATTTGGAACCACTAGCTACACAATAAAATAGATATGTGGTTTTCCTTTATCCCTCTTGATGTGGTTTTCCTTTATCCCTCTTGATGTTGCCAACCACATCAAATGCTTCTCCAAATGCTGCAAGCCTATCAGTAGCTTCCTTCTCCTTCTTGGGTATGGACACATTGTTGAAGGCCTCAAAATCTTTAATGAGATCCCATACCCTATTCTTTCAGATTTTGAGCAGGTCATTCTTTACAACATTTTTTCCTTTGAATTGATTGGCAACCATTTCACTATCACCAAACACTTATAGATTCTTGATTTCTTGTCTCCTAGCCCAATGCAATCCATTAACCAAAGCCTCATATTTTGTTGTATTGTTTGAATAGGAAAATTTGAAATAAAAATATGAGTAGTAATTCATACCTTGGGGTGACACAATCATAGCCCCTCCTCTAGATCCTTGCCTACTTGTTGAGATATCAAAGAACAATTTCCATACTTCATTGTCATCTTTGTATTCCAGCTTAATTATGTTAGAAAGAGGATGATTCTCCTCATGCTGGCATTAGAATCCTAGCTCATATTCTTCCATCACTTCATAGGGGTCAAAAGCATGTCTTTTGATCACCCATTCATCGAGAGTCGGGTCTGGTATACATCCCACCTTGGTATCTACTTCACAAGTGTTTAGGAGGTCCTCTTGATCAAAATCTAAACAATTTGCATTGATTGGGCTAGGCACATAAGACTCAATGTGATCATTTTCTATAGGCTTGGATTTGATTGTGGCCTTCGCTCCATACCTTGTTCTAAAGAGCATATGCGACCAGTTAACAAACAAACAAATAGCCTCCAATTTTGGTAGTGAAGTCCTGGATAAACATAATGTAAAATGTGGTGGCAAGTCTATGATTGATAAATTCTTCATTACAGTCACATTGGGGCAAGCATGGAAAGTGATCCTCAGATCCTTGATGATTCCAATAGTTGTCACTTCCATCCCATCTAATTATACTACCCTCTAGAGATGACTTCATCTGGAGACCTAGTTGATCAGCTATTTGTTAGGGCATTACGTAACTAATTTCCCCGAATCAATCATGTAATTATGCAACAATTTATCCCCATGATTAATGAAACATAAAATGGAGGAGGTCTCGTGTTTTTATCTTGTTGCTCTCGATGGTTTCCCAGTTGAGTGTATTGGTAAGCACTTTCTCTTGCTATTTAGGGGTTTATTGAGCTTGACCAATTGGCCATAACAAATGTCTGCAATAGATCCCTCTACCATGAAATGGCCAAAGTGACTCCCATAGTGATATGTTCACACTTTTCTTATCCATTTTCTCAATGATATCAAATGAGCTATCCTTCTATTTCCCCTTTCTGGTACTTTTTTTTTTTTGCACATGGGTTGTTACAACTGGTGCCTAAGTGAATTTGGAGGGTGGCTTGGATTAGCTCTACATATTAGGAGTTGTATTTTGGATGTCAATACCTTGTGGAGAAAAGGAGGATTGAGGATTGCCTAATTTTGGTGAATATCATTCTCCAATATTTCTCTTCTTGGACCGTGTATTGGTAGCTATACTTTGAGAAGGAGCCCGATTGATTGCACAAAGTCTTTAGCTTTCCAATTGACAAGCATAGTTTCACTTAGAGGTCCCTCTTGCTGAGATCATTGCTAATGATTTTCTTCCCGGCTAGGTTCTTGTGACACACCAATGGTTTGCACCATAAAATCTCGATTTAGTGCACCATTATCAGCACATCGATTGATTCTGTGGCTAATTATATGGGAAACATCAATCATATTATTGTGCCATGTTATTTTGTGCTAGAACCAATGCCCTTGATGTTGAAGTTGTGTTTGAATCATATGGCTCGAAAGGTCTAGTAGCTTAAATTTTTCCTTGGTGTTGACTCTAATTTATAGCTTGAGTGGTGGTCTATTTTGCCGATATGGGGTCTAGCCTGATGTTGAGTTTAAGGCTGATATGGCCTAGAAGTTTGAGCCTATTGTATTTTTATGGTTACTAACTCATTCCCCAGGTTTTGAATCTATTTCATAACTTCCTCGAAGCTCATTTGAGGGGTTATATTATGAGGTGGAGGATTCAGCTTAACTTTGACTCCTGGGAGTAGGTATCGGAGCTAACATGGGTGTTTGGCCGGTACTTGGGTTTCTGATTCGGGGTATAGAGGCATGGATGGCCTAGGAGCTAGTTTCCTACCCCCGAATTAAATGATATCATTAAATCAATATCAGAATTTATATCATTAAAGCAATCTAAAAATTTAACTCCTATGGAAAGGCTATAGGTCAGGTAAGGTTGTGCCACCATTGATCAATCATTAAAGTAATATCAGAATTTAAATCTCTAATAAAGTATAAGAAGGCACCTTCTTCAAGTGGGATTTATCGCCACTGGGATCCTATCCTAGGTCCATTGAAATCTTTCAACTTCTCGTTAGGAGTTGTCTTGATTGTTGTCAGTTCCTTCAACAAGGATAGGTTATCTCCCTTTTCTCCAAACTGGTCATGAAGATCTCTACACAGATGGTCCTAAGTTTGAATAGAGCCTACTGCTAGGCTCTTGAACCATTGTGAAGCTTTACCCTTGAGTGAATAGGCTAGAAACATGACTGAAATGTCCATCTCGGTGATCTTGTGGATCATCATCAGAC
Source organism: Taxus wallichiana var. yunnanensis (assembly GCA_018340775.1). Lineage (NCBI taxonomy): Eukaryota > Viridiplantae > Streptophyta > Pinopsida > Cupressales > Taxaceae > Taxus > Taxus wallichiana. Next base: position 24,323,165 of record CM031239.1, on the reverse strand, counting down.
ATTTGTGATGTCTTGAACATGGTCACCGGGAGAAGTCTAGTTTTCTCCAATGAAAAATGAGATGCTCTTTAATGCTTCCAATGAGACTGGATTTTGTGCATTCAGAGCAAGTGGACTACTTCTAGTGAAATTGACATAAGGATTTGGTGTGCCATTCGATCGGCCTCGAGCACCCTTCTTGATTGAAAGAATGGCCTACTAGAAGGAGGTGTTAATAAGGCTTTGTTTAGTAGAGATAGAGACCTCTAGGCTCTTCTCCCCCTTCTCGTTCTATCCGAAGACAAGGGTAGGTGTAAAAACTATCTCTCTTCTCGGTTCTTGACCGTGTTTTTATCCTTCTCATGAACTTGGGAAGCTTGGAGTTACGAAACCAAAGTGGATTATGTCTCGTTTGGAGTCTCTAAATGTGTAGTTCTTAAAAGCTTCTTAAAAGCTAGAATCACAGAAAGTGCACATCAATCTTACTGTAATAAAGATGGAGACTTCTTGGTCCCACCGGCATGCCAAAATTGTTAGTGCAAAATCACAACACCCCCAAATGAGTCGTCAAATCTACTTTTCTAAGGTAGATTAATTTGGTGTGATTCACATAACATTGATTTTTCCCCAAAGTGTGGGTCTTTGTAAATGGGAAAACTCTCAATATTAAAGGTTGGTTCCTATTCTTCTATTTAGGTGCATGCATGGAAACTTGCAAAGGACCTATTCCTAAACCGAATCTAATTTTTACTAAGTAGAAAGGGATAAAACAACTAAGCTACAAGGTGATGCACCAAGGAATGATGAACATTAATCTTGCTGATAGACACAAAGCAACAAAATGCACACAATAATCAAACACAAATAACAAAATTTATAATGAAAGACCATATGAGAGAAAAGGAGACAAGAAAGGATCTAAAATCAATCAAAACGTTTTTTATTGCTCTACAGATTGATAAAATGCATTACGAATGGCGAGAAGATAGGAAATGTATTGAAATTTAAATGGAAGGTCTGAAATCCATGAATTCCTTTACCAGAAGGAAAGAGGAGCCTACAAAAACAAAAGAATGTCCAACCCTTTACAATGAGTTTCGGCCCTACTTTTATAGGTTCAACACAGAGGGGACAAAGAGAGAGAAGCACGAAAAATAGTTTGAAGCCCAACCACCACTATTAATTCCTCCTAATAAATCTATCCCCAAATTTGTCTTGACTATATCAATTTCTTATTCGATGCCTCGAAGGAGGAGGAAATGGTGGATCAGATCGAATCTGATCTGGTTGTTGGGGAAAAATAGATCCTACATTAATGGCCTTGAAGACATTTCTCCATTTTTCTCCGACCTAACATCCCCATGATTAAATTTTTAGATCTCGATGGCGTAGACGAGGACGAGATATTTCCAATGGTACCACTTTTTTCTCGGATTTTGAGCCACGAGTTGAAAGATATGCCCCTTTGAAATTTGTATCAGGTCTGTATAAAAAGGTAAGAAAACCAGTTTTGAAAACGGGCCCTTTTTTAATATGGGACACATGGAGGAATGGTGCATGTTTGAGGGAGGCCTCTGTATTTTTCTCTTGGAATGGCATGGGGATGACACATGGATTCTTCCATGACCTGCTCAATTTCCTTATGTTTTTTCCTAAGTCCTTTGTTTGGTGGGGTCATATCTCTTAACCGGGACACACGGTGGTCTGGTGCTCATCTCGGAAACCTTATCTTTATTTGACCATTAAGTTAGTGCCGTTTGAACACTTAGCACTCTCCACTAGCCTACCACCATGTATTGACTATTCAACTCGACTCTGTCCCATTTTTGATATCGACATGTGGAGGCTCCGCACTCGCTTAAAAGCTCGATCAAGATTTACCTTTGAAGGAGCATCAGGTTGACACTTAGAAGCCTCCACATGTCTTTGGAATTTTCAATGACCTCCTCTCTTACCTTTTTAGACCTTGGAATATGTGGCAAAATGGCACTCATTTGAGACTCTACTTTTGGATTTACCTTAGTGTGTTGTATTCTTTACCCTCTCTAAGTTACATGTTGCAATGACTGTCAAGATCCACATCTGTCAGTAAGCATGAAAACTCAAAAAAAATTGAATCCTCTAACTTAGTGTTACACTCGATCTTGAACCCCATACCAAGCCTTTCCTTACCTTTCAAATCGATATATTTAAGATGAACCTTCCGAATGGCGAGCTATCAAACTCGACTCTTATCATGAATTATCTCAACTTCTGTGTCATCATGGCTAACTCACAACTCGTCTTTATGAGACCGACATGATTTAACCATCAACCTTTGTGAGCTTACACCCATGAACTCATTTCTTGTTATGGACCATGTCTCGAGCTTATGCATAGCTCACGTAATTCATCTCATGTTTGCCAAGAGCTCCTTGCCATCAGTTTTCCATCACCAACATCCCATTACCGAGCTTGAATGAACTCCCTCTTACAACGTGATTTCAACTCATGGAAGGAATTTCCTTATCATCTCATAGCTTGGCCTATGAGTTGTTCTTAGGGCCCGACTGAGTTCCATACTCCAATAAAGACTCTAGCTCATTTGCATTGAGTGATCTCACTTGTACTTAAATTCGGACTTCATTTTTAATGTACAGAATCATCGCAAAGCCACCTTTTGTCGTATCACCTCGCATCGAGCTGAGCTACTCAACATCACCTGACTACCAAGCTTCCCACCATCGTATATCTTTTGTCTTCTATCTCGTGTTTGAGTTGAGCTACATCTTCACGTGTTGAGCTTCAAGTCGTAACTTTAAATTGAGGTCACAAAATAGCTTGACATTGATGTCGGTCCACTAATGAGCTCATCGTGCATTGAATGGTTGAGCTCATCTAGTCTTGACTCATTTTACTAAGATCCATGTTGACTCAGGCTTATGGTACTCTCCTCTGAAATTCCTTATCATCTAAAACTCATTCGAACTCCTCAAATTCCCACCAACTAGTATAAAAACCGTCAAGTCATTCCATGATCCATGAACTCATCTCGTCTATCATTTTTCCTATAATTTTGTTGTTTTCATGCCATGATGGCTCATGTATGGCCATTCTTGTTCCATCACTCAATTTGTGTCAACTCACTCATGACCAAAAATTGTGACCAATTTCACCCTCGGGTTATCTCAAGATTGATCTTGTTGTGCCTCTATGAACTTCGTCACCCGATTTTGACTCGATCTTTCCATTCTCGTACCGAGATTATCTCCACATCATCTGAGCTCAACATTAGCTCATTGTAACCAATCTTTAAGATCCCTCTTCTCATACTTGAGCTAAATAATCCACCATGCATTACCAAGAGTGATTCCTTCATGAATTCACCATTTAACAAATTGTCCAATATTCTTCGCATCCCCGATCACCAAGCATCTCGTTAATAATGACTCGGACCCCAACTCAACCCATTCGTATAGAACTCCATCTGAATTCACCCCACTATGGAGTCATCTTTACAAAGCTAACCTTGTACTCAAACACCCCTATAATCGTGATCCTGATGACTTGATAATGCAACCATGTATATAAAGCCCTATCATGATCAAGTCACTTGATTTCTTATGAGAATAGCTTTAAATTCCATGCTAATAACTTGGTGATTAACTCACCACTTTTCTTGTAGCCTCTCTAACAACTCGATGAATAACTTGGCCATTGCCTTGGGCTTCAAATTGCATGTTTAATTTGTAGAACCTCTCCCTTGGTTTTCCATTTCATAATTCCCACTTAACCATGGTTTCATGAATATCCATGTTGTAGAACATCTTTCTCGGCTTGCCATTGTCAAAGTCCTATTTGGCTTATTTGTTCGCTAATCTCCACCATGGCCATAGGCCCTAAAATTCCCTTGTCATGGAATATTTACCTTAGCTCAAAACCCCGTCATCATGGCTTAGCATTTCATCCAGGAGGACCCAGCCTTATCATATTTCCAAAACACATCTAAACATCTCGAGCTCCCTGGCTCTCAACTCATCCCAACTTGTGCAACCATTGAGTTCACCTTCACTGAGTCCTCCTAGATCAAGCTCAACCTTGACTCCTCTTGCATTGTTACCATTTTTATGTGAGATCAAGATGTGAATTCCATTGACTCATAATAGTCAATATTTTTTTCCTCTTTTTGAATGAGTTGACTGAGAAACTCAATTCTAACACAGCCGTAATGTGAATTTGGCTCGTTATGAGCTCCCACCCGAGCTCTTCTTAATGTGATCTCCTCACACTTTTACATGAGCTGATGTTTTCTTGGTATCTAATTCTTTACATCCACATTGATCATCATTTGGATAGGTGAGTCATTCCCCTATTTAGTATCCAACTCCTTAGCTTGGCCTATAACATCAAACTCCTTATCCATACTTTGAACTCTTCAATCAGACCGTAGCTTTACATGCTTGAGGCTCTCTCCTTCCTTAATGTTGAACTACAAGATCTTGTTCTAACCACCCAAACTATTTAGCATGCTTTGGTCACTGAATTGAGCCATAGCTCGATCCTTTTGAAAATATCCCAAGCTCCATATGTGTCAATTTAATTTAGCTCAATTGATATAATTTGGGATAAAATATTCAATGTATTATGAGCTTGGTGAGCTATTTCATAGTTCAAAGTGTCATTTAACCCATTTAAAACTCGACCCTATCCCACCTTTTGATATTTTTGTCTCTTTCTTGAAATTGGAGAGTTATGGAAATGCAATAAAATCTTTTAAACTTAAATTATCAACTTTGATGATTACGTGTTCGAGTTAAATGAATTCAGGCCACGCCAAGGGCTAATTATGTTTTCTGAGTAAAATTGAAACCTTTGAGACCTGAAATGAAGAATAATATCTTAGGATGACTCGAGACCACCGGGGATAACATAAAGGTTTCCTAAATGTAAAATTTTGACCAAAATGTCATAGAATACCTCATGAATGATTTTTCCAGGCTTAGGTCATAATAGGCTCCCATTGTCCATTTTTTCCAAAATGGAAAAATTGAAAACATGGCTATCTAACCCATCTCCTTGAATGATGAAAGGTAATGCAATGATGTTGCTCTTCATTTATTTCCCTTTCTCGTTAACTTTTTATTTTCATATAATTTGAACCTGTGTAAACCTATGATTGGTTTTTGGTTTGATTCATTAAGTAAACTGACCTTGGTCATTATAGGTTCTTGGTTACTTAATGTTCTCTTTTAATCATACGAAGAGTTGTAAAGTTCACAACCTTTATCTCTCCTTCCTTTAATCTTCTTACAACTTATGAAACTTGGGTAAGTTGATGTCCCTTCTCTGGTTTGTTACGTTTATGTAACTTCTTGATTTTTTGATAAGACCGAATGTAAAATGTTCTTAGGGTAGTATAGCTGAAGTTGAAAATATTTGGATGGAGTTTTTAGTTTTGTATAAATTATAAACTTAACCATTCTACTCACTTAAATAAATGATAGCCATGGTGTATCTTTTGTGATTTGAGCATTAAATCATTTTTCTTGTTAAAAGGAACCTTACTTTTGATGAGGTTTGAAGTAGATTTTTTTGGATTTTAAATTGAAATTTTTTCCTAATTTTGATCTTGAGTATTAGGATATTTCAATCAAGGAAACATTAAATGTTAGGATGATAAGGATTATCCTAACTTAAATTCTTATGTTTTTAAAAATTTGATTGATGGCATCTCGGAATTCAGGATGAATGTAGGTTAATGAAATATTTGGATGGAAATTAATGTTTATAAATGTTCCACTATTGAGTTATGCCTAAAATATAGATAGGTATTTACCTTCTTCAAATAAATAGGTTTGACTGAGTGAGGAACTTAAAATGAAATATAAGAAAGTAATAGTGAGGATCAGATGAATGTTTAATTCTCTTAACTTATTGTTTAAATTATTTTGATAAAAGGAAAATAGGAAGGAAGAATAAAGTTGTTTTATTTCATGACCTAACCTTGTTTTTATTTAAAGCATATCTTTTCTCTCTCTTTTAATTGGAATTGTAATCTCCTTTTTGGTTGAGTCTTTCCATTTTTGCTTTCTAGACTCTTTCATAACAATAGGGTTCTTTTTATAAAATAGTTAGCTAAAAGCACATTGTTTTAATGATTTAGTGCTTATCATGCTCAGTTCAATGAACTAACCTGTGTAAGATATTTTGTATATGGACTATGAAAAATATGAAAGGAGAAAGGCTTATTATAAGTTACATATGTTTTATTTACGATACCAAATCTTTAATTTGAAAAAAAGGGCTTCATTGTTAAGATGTATTTAATCAAAATAAATTTGTAATGAGAAGAGAATAGGTAATGTTGTTTGACATTATGTGCCATCTGTGATGCTATTTGGAAATTTTTGATGTATGAATTGTTTGGACTTAGCAAATGTATCACTCTTCCCTGATGAATAAAAGATGTTTTGATTCTGTTAATACTTGTAGAAAGACTTTCTTGGCATGAATTAGGCTAAAATGATAAGTATTATTTATAATTAAGGAAGGTAGCTCAAATACCTAAATATTATGCAATGGCTGGGATAAGAGTCTAAATTTTTGGTTGAATAAGTTTCTCTAGATGAGATGCAACTTATAAGCTAATAATATCATGACACTCTATCATTGCAAAATGGTTTGTAATTAATTTACATGGGTGTATATGTTTTAACCGTGTTTATAATTCTACATATGAATTCTATTTTTCCTTATAGGGCATTAGCCCATGAAATAGGAAATAGGGAAAATCCCTTGAGGGTATACATTAAGATTAAGTTATGAACTTAATTATTTGTCAATGAACGAAAAGGTGAATGGGTTAAAATGTGATTCCTTGTGCATATTTCCTCAATATATATTTGGAAATTAATTAGCTTAATCACCTTTATAGCTAAAAGGGACTTAATGTCACCTTTCAGATTGCAAGTGGTATTGGATAAATGGTAAACTAATGAAAGAAAATAAATAGGTTGGGAAGAAGATTTTATTTTCTTACCTATCTCGATATAGTTATAACTTGTAATCGATAAGTTAAAGAAACTGCTTGAATGACTAAGGATGATGACATTAAAATTTAAAACAAATAATTTAATATAACATGAAATTAAGTTTAAGTTATGTTAATCCAGTTGAAGATACTCAATTGGATGTTGACATACACCAACTGTAGTGAAGTGCCTTTGTAATAATAAGAGTCATTACGAGGTTACTACATTGTAGTTGACATGTCTCAATACCCTTCAAAGTTTGTTAAACTAGACTAACATAAGTTCTTGACCTGTTCACTGTTCTACCCTATGCAGGGATAAGAACATGACCTAGTGTCGGAGTAAACTCTCAATCACTTAGGATAACTAGAAACACCTAATCGATGTAAGTCGATTGGGTATATTTATGTACCCTTAGTCACTCCGGGAATAACCCCACACTAGGGCATGTTACTAACCTTATCTAGGGTTATACTTCAAATCACGTGGACTGATAAAGATCAGTAATGACCAATCTAGATAACATATCAAGTGTAGTGAACTACTTATTCCGTTTGATGAGTATGTCATCTAGGAATGCAAATCGTAAGTTGCTAGTTGCGTTGTCATATGTCACTTAGTTTAAGAAGTGGTATTTTAGATGAATATCAGTAACAAATATTTAGATAGGCTCTTAAACAAATCACTTGATTACCCCTATCAGGGTAAAGGAACTAAGTATACTTCGTATACACATTATTGAATAACATGAGAGATTGGATTGCATTTGAGTCATGAAATGAGAGATCAATGTTTCACTGAGTCATTACAACTACATATGGTTTTCTGTTATGGGATAGTTTGGCATTTGAATGTGTGTTCTAAATTATGATTTAGAATAGAGAACATTATGTAAAAAAATTCCTTGTTTCTAAAGTCTTAAAATGGGAATGTTACAATGTTTGACCTCATGAAAACCTTCAACTCACTTAGGAGGAGTCAAACCATGACTATGCACACTACCAATCAACCTTCATGTTTTACTTTTGAATAAAACCTCATGGAGACTCTTATGACCTCATGACACCCTTTTCCATAAATCAACTTGACATCAATGAAAACAATAACAAAAAATGGACAAAAATATCCCCATTTTTCATTGATGAAAACCACCTTCAGAAACATTGATGGCAACCATAAGACAAAACACACCTACTAGACCTCTTTTCCATGTTTTTGATGCTTTTCTATGCCTTTTGAATCTATGCAAAAGGATAAAATGAGGAAAAATAATGGAAAATGACAACACATAATGACAATAATGGAAATAATGAAAAAAACCAAACGTACTTGCACAAAAGTCTCTCCCTTAGACTATACTCTCTCTTTTTGACTTCAAAAGTAGAAAAACTGATTCATGGACCTGTTATGATCATAAAACCAATTCCACCTTAACTTATATTCTCTAATTTTATCTTCATACTTGTCATTCACTTCCTTCTAGGCCACTAACATGTCAAATCAACAACACTTTGTCTTCAAAGCTAGAAAAACACTATTTAGAACTAAAAGTCCTAAAGCACATCTTCGACTAAAAATGACAATATTAACCTCTTTCTAAAAGCTCACACATAGGAATAATCAATACCTTAAAGTTACCTTTGAAAAAAATACACCATTTTATAAATGAAAACTTAAACAATTTTCTTACCTTACTTGAGTTCCATATGGAGTGATCATTCTCAATGCCCCTGTCCTAAAATATTTTTTCAGCCATCTCAGTACCTTTTTTACATGCCATTTGTACATATGACTTGCTTTACATGTCACTATACCTACAAACATTCATTATTTTTCCTTTCTAACTTCTTTGGCATCTTTTCATTCTTGATATATGATCAAGATGGGCTCTTTGTGTCTTGATAGCCTTTCTCATACCTGTGGTGTATCATAATAGTCTATAGCTTGCAACAATGAATTCTAGAACACTTACTTAGCTCTTATTTGAAGAAAACCTACAACAAATCATGAAAACTGCCATACATACCTCCTACCTTACCTTTCAAGCCACTTAAACACTTTTCACACATGTTAAAATTCATAACAAACTCCCCCGTACTCTAATAAGCTTCTAAAGACCTTTTACACTTAGTCAAGGATCTAATCAACCTCCCCTTCAACCTATGTCATCATACTAAGACCTCCAACACTCATATGCAGGATTGATAGATTGCACATCAACTTAGAAGCCTAGTTTTATAACCTAGTGAAGAAGAAAAATATAAAATAAAATGCAACAAAATGACCACAAAATTGTAGCAAAAGAGCAAGAACACCCTATGGACTCAATCAACTTCATTTCAGACTTGCAAAACTGTTATGAAAACTAATACAATACTTCCTTGACTTTCTCCATTTAAGATATATGATGTTTAAACACTTTGACACACTTCAAGCTTGAACCATGAAAACAAAACCACCTTGTAAGCATAGTCAACTCATGTGCATACCTTGAATTCATGACTTGGTTTAAACAAGTCATCAAGTCTCCTTTTTCACTTTTTATGTTAGAACTACTTGTGTCATCTTATTCTAGAGCTCTCATACCTTTTGTCTTCAAACTGAGTATAGTCCTTAAGATCACCATTTGCAACATTGAGAAGTCAACAAAATCACATATCTTTGATCAAAATTACTCATGGTCAGTAACACCTCATACCTGTTATTGACTTGACCTACTTATACCTTCAAGACATAGTCCCTTGAAAACAAATACATTACATACTTATCATTTTGGAGCTCATATAGATATCAGTTAGAGCACTGACTTGGAGCCTTGGAACAACATTCTTTTGATAAAAATTACACAATTATAAAACACAAAATATTATAATATAGAAATTTAAATTATTCAGATGTCTTTTCATAGATGGATTTTACATTATATAGGAGGATGTTATAATTAATACAAGGAGTCAAAATAAATCCTCAACAACCCACATATCTCTCTCTAATCCCTACAATCTCTCAAACTTATCCCTAAGATATCTCTCACACTAAAATAGTTACGTGAGTTGTTCTCCCATCTCACTAATAATAAAACTATTACAACTATATTATTAACATGAGTTATATAAACACGTTATTAATAATACTACATTTTATTTAATAATGTTACACAATATTTTGGTAACATTCACTCCCCTATTTTTAACATTATTAATTCCCAATATACACTCCCTTAATGTTGACATTATAGAAACAACAATCACACTTCCTTTTGTAGCTTGTCGCCCATGTGTGCTCATGATCTGGATGGCTTTTTAGGTCAACCAAAACCCGAAGCAAAGGATGGTTTTATAGGAAAACCAACAACTTAAAACAAAGGATGATTTTACATGATGACCAATAACTAAAATATCATGTTGTTGTTTTTCCTTTGTGCTTTCATTTTTCCACTATGTCTTTCCTTCAGGGAATCATGTAGGAACCACTACTTACTGAATACAAAATGAATAGAGGGAAAATTGAAAATTGAGACCATGTTCCAGTTCCCCCTAAATGTGAAAATTTCACTTATTCAAATAGGAACTCTGAAATCATACTAAAAATCTAAAATAAAAGAAAACACACATACACACACACACACTACCACCACAACTTTGTGTGGCCCCATCATTGGTGATTGATGAGAGGTCATTGATTGACCTCTAGCCTCCATTGTCTTCTTCCTCCAATGGATGCTACTTACTTAGAATAAAATTATTTGAGTCTCAATAGAATATTGAGTACAAATTGGATGTCAGTAACCCCCAAAATGCATTCATAAGGAAATTTTTTTATTTTACAGTCTTTTACTTTTTGACTTCGACTCACAGTGACAATACTTGACTACAAATAAACACTTGAATCTTTTACAATAAAATAATACTTGATATAAAAAACTTTAAATTAATATTTAATTACTTTTTCGACATAGCTAAATTAATTTCATACAACTGTGACATGGAAACTAATGAAAACTTGCACAATTTATAGAAACTCCTCAAAATTGAATCAAAATTCCATGATACAAAATAGATCTCAAATATTGCAAGGAGGAATTTCATATCAAAATTCCATTGTCGTCGGTAGAATAAAAAATGCCACTTCCACAAGTGCAAGGTCAAGAATGAGGGAGCTATCAAGTGAACTATGAGCTGATTGTATGTAAGCAAACTGATGTGAGTAGATTATTAGCACATTTGTGCCATTTCTCATATGGATACGCTTGGTCACAAATTAGGACTGGCTGAAGGAACTATTTCCACTCAAGTATGGTAAATACTCGTTTTTGGATATTTCAATGTAGAAAAATAGGGAGAAGAGATCAAAAATTCTCATTGAAATCTAACATACATGATGTTTTGTGTATAAGCTTCAACTTTGTATGTACAGTGCCACGTGATTTTCTTGTCATATTCTTACACAACTGGAGATTATTGATTACAAGAAGAAGAAAAATGTATTTTATCCTAGAACAATGAGAGCACAAGAATGGATTCTATAGATATACCAAATTAAGGATGAATTGATATCTTGAACTAAAATAAACACGAGATTACATCAAATCAAAATGCCAAATTCTTAGAACAAAAACGTGAATAGTGGATCACGTTTTCAATACAACATTCATGAGATGCTACAGGTTCACATTTGGAGTATAACACACAAATTAATCATCCCATCACATTCATATTGCTCTGATACCACTAATAAAAACTAGATAATTATAAAACACAAAATATTATAATATAGAAACTGAAATTATTCGAGATGTCTTTTCATAGATGGATTTTACATTATATAGGAGGATGTTATCATTAATAAAAGAAGTAAACATCAATCCTCAACAACCCACATATCTCTCTCCAATCCCTACAATCTCTCAAAATTATCCATAAGATATCTCTCACACTAAAATAGTTACATGATTTATTCTCACAACTCACCAATAATAAAACTATTGCAACTATATTATTAATATGAGTTATATAAAATTATTAATAATAATAAATTTTATTTAACAATGTTACACAATATTTTTGTAACATATTTTGACATCTTAGATTAAGCTTACTCGAACCTCATATTGAACACTCATAAGTACATCTTCAAAACCAAACTATAAACTTCTAGGGACTAATATTGGTGGAAATTTTAACTGATGAGACCACATATTTTTATGACATAGATCTAGGAAAATCCATTATCACATGTGATAATAACATAATGTGTTATGAATTAGAGATAAAACAAACTATGAAAGAGACCTCTTGTATCATGATGATACATTCACAAACTTTGACATATTTAAAGGAATTGAATCAACTAAAACAATAATCTTGTTTGTGTTATCATAACATACCTCTTAACATTGAAATACTCCATACTTAGGGGCATAACTTATGCCACTCATAATACACCGAAAAAGATATAAACATATTTTAACAAACTTAACTAAGACCATACTTTTACACAAATTGGGATCATTTGACAAAGACCATAAAATAATGGACAACTTTACATACCTTCATATGCTTCAATCATATAGGATGATGGCTCCATGAAGCCTAATGGAGGCACCCATGACATCTACATTCACCTAGCAAGGTAGAACATCCATGTCCACATGGGACATGATACCAAGATCCTTCATCAACTTTCTTAGCTTTTGTACCTTTTCTTCTCTATTATTCTCCTTGAGGTATTATTGAGAAAATAATAACTCTTGAGTTTCAACAGCTAAAAAAATAATTTTTTGAGTTATAGGCTCATCATGATTGGAGCAAGCAACTTCAGGATCATCTTTTTCCTTCTTGATAGTAGAAGACTTGATTTGTTGCTTTACTTTCTTAACATGATAAGACTTGAACTCTAGTATCCTTTTGTATGTGCTCATCTTTACTCTACAATATATTACAATGTGTCCTATCTTGTTAGATTTGAAACAAGATAAAGGAATCTTACCTTTAGAAGCTCCATCTCTTTTTCCATGACCCTTTTGTTGACAATATCTAGCTATATGTCCAATCTGATTGCAACTATAACACACAACCCCATACTTATTTTCATTCCTCCAAATCTGACTAGGAGACTCTTGATGACAAAAATTGGAAATATTCCCTTCTTATGGAAATTATAGCATGTAATATCTCCTGACTGATATGAATGATCATGCTAACCATTTCTCCATGGAAATGCATTCTTAACAGACCTTCTATAGTCCCTAGATCTATGACCAAAAGTATTGCAAGAGTAAAAACACCATTGAAATTACTTGTAGACTTCATTGCATTGGGTTTCCTAATAAACTTCTTGAGATATTTAACATCCTTCATAGCTTTAACAACATTACTAGGTCCAACTTTGTCAACTTCATGCTTCTCTATATGCTCTTCTTTGTAGCCTAAACCAAATTTGTCATTTTTTTCCCTTTGATTATCCAACATATCATTTAGGGATTCTGAAATTTTCTCCAACTTCTCATAGGTCTTCAACCTATTGTGTACCTACTCTAATTCTAATTTTAAGGATATCAACTCATCTTCATACCTGATGCAATATTCTTCTTTGACCTTTAGGGTTTTAGAAAACTTCTCCATTTGTGACTCCAAAACCTGAATGGATTGACCATGATCATCTTCCAAGCAACTCATTTGTTCTTGTAAACTCTGAATAATTGATTTTTTAATTTCATACTTATTTCTTAGGGTTGCTTGAACATTTGATGGTTTACTCATTGTTTGTGCTCCAAGAGGATCTCTTCCAATTTATCAAAATTGCTTCACAAGGACCTACTCTGATACCAATTGTTGGAAGCACAATAGAATGAGAGATGAGGTGAATGAGTCCTAAAAATTGATAACTTCACTTATCATTATTTCCAGCATCCATTAACATCCATTCAATCATATACATTCAATGAAAGCTTATTAAGTGCACACCATACGTTAAAATGAACATAACACATGAGAGAGAAAACATAGACACAAGATGTCAGTGTGAAACCCTTGAGGAGAATAAAATACACTAATTTTTTTCTGATATTACTCACAAAAAATACTCAAGTGAATATTACACATCACAAGATATTTCTTTAGTGAGGCACCAACCCCATAAGGAGCACTAACCCTTAAAACCTTGTTGATATTACTAACAACAAGAGACTTGCATGAATATGACTCATCACACAATATTTTTCTGAAGTATGATCAATGAAATTCTTCTAATACCACAAATTATTTAGATCCTTAAATTCAATTCAATATTCCTTCAAACCTCTTCCAATTCTCTCTCCATTAACTTGCTTTATCTTGGTCTTCCATGGACTAATTTAGATTTAAACCCTTGCACACATCATATATATCCTTATTTATATATTTTCACACATATTAAAGTCCCTATTTATTCCTTTGAACTTATTTCACACTCCTACCTTTGTCTTAATTTTCCTCAATGCATAATTAGTTCAAATTTAAACCAAAAATTCACTTTTATATGCTTCTCTTCTTTAAAACACATCATAGGTCAGTTAGACACATTTATCTCAATAAAAAAATAAAAATATAAAATTAAATTCATATTAAATCATTAAATGGACCCATTTAGGTCAGTCATGCTCAAATGCACCAAACCACTCAAAACAAACTCAAAACCCCATCACCTTGATGACTGAAAAACAAAAACCTCATTACCAAGATTATTAAAGCTCAAAAATTTCTCACACATATTAAATATTACATTAAAAAAATCCATAGTCATACATTAGATTACATTAATCTAAATCTTCATAACTCTATCAAAAAGGATCATATCCTTCTCAAAACAATTGTTCAGCAAGAAACTAGTATTCACCTATCATGCTCTAGATCAACCAATAACATATAAAATATTAAATTTAACCACTCATTGGAATCCCCCTGACCTATAGATCACATCCATACATGCAAACCACACCAATGTTCCTCTTCACCAAAATGAGTCGCCTAGAAAGTAGTTTTGAAACTCAACCGGTTTGCACCCTTTACCTTATTTCAAGACCTCAAAATGCATTACATAGAAAAATATTCATCCTCTTAACTCCAAAAGTAATAAAAATCATAAAATGTTCCAATACATTCATCTTGTACCTCAAACTTCTAGCTTTGAACAATCCTATCCTGAAAATAAGAAACCTTCTTCTTCACAAACCGAGATGGTTGAATTATAAATTCACCTCTTCCTGAGATAAAACTTATACCAATATAAATATATTTGAGGCCTATTTACATAACATATTATATTTCCTTTAAAATCCAAGCGCAATCCATTCAATTAGGTCCATTTCTAAAACTTCTCCTGTACACTTCTAGGACTCAAGAACTAAGCTTAAGACCAACTTACTCCATCACCTCCAAAATAAGTTCAAAGCTTAACCAAAGAATATAAAACCATTATAAATATTTTATAATAACTTATAAACTTCAAAAATATTAATAACTCATAACTATCATCTTACCTCTTGAAGTAACTCAAGACCCTGTTTAACTAGGCATCCTCCAGATTTGACCTTCAAAGATCAGGTAATAACTTGCTCATACCATATCAAAAAACAATTTTTATATATCATTGGAAATATATGTGAACCAAGATCTCAAAAAAATTTGAATCAATTATTAACTCCATCTTCAACTCCTACAATTCGACTTTTACCACAAACTACTCCAAACTACCCCAAAAACTAGTCTTCATAAATAGGGAACACTTTTCCTTTTTCACCTCAACCATGATCCAAAAATATCATGGACATGTATAAAAATCCCCATAAAACAAATGTAAATTTATTCATCACATTCTTTGGATAACTTTGCCATAAATTAAACTTCTCTAGAAACATGCATTTTTAGATGGGGGCCACATATAGTCAAAAGCACTATCTTACCCTTCTTTAAAGTCAGAGGAGTCCACTACAACCTCAAATAATCATGTTTTCAAAACCCATAAAAATAGGCTTACCACACACTTTTTTCTCCAAGTCACTTTTAGCTAGGGTTTTACTAGGGTTTTAAAGCAACTTATCTTCTTAACGGTCATTCATAAAAATGTGATGATAAAAGCACCTCATTATTTTTCCAAAAACTTAATAACTTACCTAAGAATATATGTCAAATATCTCAGGTCACCATGCAAAGCACATAGTCCAAAAAGAGCATCATAAGGTTAACTCTTACCTTAAAAACACACTCTAGAAGACCTAATTTTACCATAAATGACATAACTTGTAATTAATTATTCGAATGACCTAAAAAAATTTATGAAGCATCATGAAAATATAATATAAATTTTCATACTCACAATATATCCAAAATGGGTTTGGAAATCTCCAACCAATATCACTTACTTGTGTTATCTTGCATGTTCTTCACCTACTTTCTTCCCAAGGACCTCATACATGCACTAAACCTCTTAGTAATGACTTGAAACTCATCATAAACCTCATATAAACTGTGACCATACTTTTACCATTATTCAAGAACATTAGTTAGCTAAAAATTGTATGTCTCTATAGTATTCTCCATACTCCAGGGGTTAGGAATAGGCTTAGAATGACTAGTACAACACATGACATCACATGACCTGAACAAGATGAATAAATGCATACACATTAATACCTCTAGTACAATGCTTGACCTCATAATAACCTTCAAATCACTTTGAAGAACTCAAACCATAACTATGCACATTGAACCATACTCCATGACCTCATAGGACTTTGCCAAACATGACATTACCAATTAACCTTCATGTTTGACCTTTGAATAACACCTCATGGAGACTCGATGACCTCATGACACCCTTTGACATCAAGGAAAACAATAACACACAATGTCCAAAAATATTTAAATGGTGTGTGGGAAAAGAAGACCTTTTATCACACTTTAAAGAATTCCCCACTTTCCTTCCCATGGGGTAGGAGTACTTTTCTAGGCCTTTTGGACACTTGGGGACTATAAACAACCCCATTTTTTCCTTGAAATTTCACCAACTAATTTATCATTTGATGTGATGTAAATATTAAGATAACTTCCAAGCTAAGTTAGGTGATTTACTTGATGTGAATTTCATTTAATTTATTGATTTAATGAATTTTGACTTGAGTGTTGCTTTATTTTGGATTTTATTTCTCTATTAATCATGTAAAGAAATTTATGAAGAGTGTTTGAGTTATAAGAGGATGTGATTTTGTCCGTGTATGATTATAAGTTCCTTTATTTAATTATTGGAGCATGTTTTGTATGTGGATTAGGATTATGCCACATGACATGATACTATTGGATGCTCCAAATTATATTTTTTCTTATTTACACTAGTATTGTTTCTTATTTTGGAGTTATACATTTTGATTTTGGAGGTGATTTTGAAAGGTTAGAAGATTGTGTCATTCACCTTCTTGTTTACACATTTTTAAATTAATAAAGTGTTATGAATGCACTTAAATAGGATTTAAGGTTTATAATAGGATAATTTTTATTAATTAACTTCAAAAATTAATCATGCAATATTAAAAAACACATTAATAACTAAAACTATTGATAATGATATGATATAAAATTAAAAAACCAAGAGGAGATGCACTTGGTTGTGCAGAGTGAAGTAAGAGAGATTTGGGTGCACAAACTAGATAAATAACCCAAAGTCACTTTGTTTTTAATATTTTATATAGAAAATTATCTTGTATGTACCCATAGAGCTCTTCTAGGAATATCTATATGGTCTTGGACCTATTGTACAATTTGACCTCTCTATAATATTTATTTATAACTTCATGTACCATTTTCTTTCCTATAAATGTGTGTCATTGTCAAACCATGAGTTTCATACAGTTGTGAAACCCTCTAAATACTCTTATTTTAACACAAACCCTAAACGTGGGTGGAAGATACTACAAAAAGGTTAGTATTTCACTTTAAGTGCAATCCATGCATTGCTTACATCAAAATTACTTTAAAGAGGCCTTAAAACATGCATAGTTATCTACATAGCATGTGATATATATATGGATGCAACTAGTTTGGAAGATTGAACCACTTTAAAAATTCTTGTGATGTTTTTCTCTCGCTAATACAATAGATTGGGATCTTTGGATGCTTTATAATGAGGTAACGAGCACTCCTTGACCTAATTGAGTGCTTCATAATGGTAGTAGTGACTTCCCTAATTGATGTAAATTATATTTGGGAATATTTAGGGAGCCTTGAGTTCCTTTTAGGTTAATATTTGCAATGAGAGATTATAAGAGTGTCAAATAAGTAAATGAAGTGATATTAACTTGATTATATAGGGTTTTGAAGGTAATTTGTATTGAAAAGGCCAACCCAAGAGGATGAAATGATCTAAAATATATAAATAAATTGAAATCAAAGTTGAAGGATGTGTTGGTTTAGGATTATATGGCTCATCCAAGAATGTATTCCACATGTTGACCAAACCATACAATTTTGGGTAGGGTGGCATTGTATGTAGTTTAAAATATGATCATGATAATCATAGGTGAAATATTGATTTTATGCATTTTTAATCATAATGCGATAGCACGTTAGTGTTTGAAATAAGAAATTTAGGAGAGAGATAGTAAGATGTATTGAATAAGGACATAATGTAGATATTTATCTCTACAAATTAAAATTTTCACGACTAATGATTTCAAAGCATAAATTACTAAATTTGAGTGTCTATATTTTCCCTTATCAAAGTATGGAATGAAAATTAAATTCTTAAAGGAAAATATAAACTGAGTGTGTAGATATACTTTGTATTTTCTTGAATTTTTTATTGTCTAGATGCATTGGTGTTGGAATGTTCATGGTAAAACTTGCAACATAGCGTGTATTCAATGCCAATAGCATAAATTGAATTATAACTCAAATGTGTTGGTGATAAAATTTGATGAGTGGACAAATTTGTGGATTTATTGCCAATTCTCTAGGAATCTAAGTCCCTCTACTTAACCAATATAGCTGTCGTATATCCATGCACATGAAAAGGTAGATTTCTGTGGTGGCCTTTCGTTTGGGGATCAAACAGGGGCACTCCACTAACCCTGTGGCAAAGCTAGCAATCTCTTACTAGGGAAGACTTTGTCTGAAGGTGGGAAAGGGAGTGAGAATAGAGGTAGGAGAACTAATGCTACAGGTAGAAAATCAGATTCCTACACACACACTAGTTAGAAACTTCAACACATGCATTTATGGGAAGAAACAACTCTGCAAATAACAACAAGACCAAATAGAATTCACTGATCACCAAGTATCAAGAAACCCCTTAGTCAAAGAAATCTAGAAAATCCTTCTTCTTGTATTGATTTCTCAAATCAAATTTGTACATAATGTGAGAATGGAAGAAATTGAGAAGTGGAGGAAAGTAGAAGAAAATTGGCTATCTCCTTTTCTTTCTCTAGGTACAATGCACTCTTGAGTTTACAAGATCAATCGCAACCTTTACAATGGCATGAAGAAGCCATTAAATATATTGTAAGAAATGGTTACAAATTCTTATTTGTTAGAAAGAAATGGTTACAACTTATTTATTTGTTAGCAAGAAATGGTTTACAATATTTTCAATCATTTGTGTCTGCTCATATTCTTGATTCACAAATAAACACAAATGGTGGGAAAAATGAAACTTTTCATAATGCACCGGTTACACTCATTTTGTAACTTTGAATTTAAACCGTTTATCTTGCATTTGAAAATTTAAACCAGAGTCATCCATGTGGGAGAAATGTACTGGAGTAGGCATGGAGGATGCCTTTTGAACTTTGTGACTTTATAGAGATTTGGAATTTTTTACATTTTTGGTTTGCCCTTCCACTTTTGATATAAGCCTGACATGTGGCTTCACTTGATTGGTGAAGCAATCACGGGTCACTTTATGAATTTTAGCCCTTTTTACAAAAAGGATCAAAACCTCAAAGTTCTCCACCAACCCACTTCCCCATTTTGACTTTCAATGCGGGCTCAACATTTGAATTTTTCCTCATAGCATGATCGGGGCTGCAGGTCACTTTATGACTTTGAGCCCTTTTAATAAAAAGGCTCAAAACCTCAAACTTCTCCACCAACCCGCTTCCCTACTTTGAATTTTAATGCAGGCTCAACATTTGACTTTTTCCTCATAGCATGATTGGGGTTGCGGGTCATTTTATGACTTTTCTCCTTTTCACCACAATGCCTCAAAACGTAAAAGGATCCACTTTTCCACCAATTTTCCAATCGAGTCTTCCACGATCATAGGCCAATCTGACATTTTTGGTAAAATAACAAAAAATCTTAAGTTCACAAAAAATGACCCATCTTTCCACATCACATTAGATATTTCCATGTACCAATGGATAATGGGGCTAAAATTTGATAGGGAAGAAAACACCCATCATTCACGACTATGGAAAAATGTAGAGAAGAACAAAACTCCACCATTTCATGCCTGATTTTCAAATTTCTTTTGTGAACAAAGGAATTGAAAAAATATAAGGTTCTATGACCCATGGCCATAGAAATATTGACAATTTCATTCAAATGAGGAAAACAATAAAATTTTCACACGTCTAGATAGGAAAACAAAAAAATTATCAAAACATGTAGACTAGAGAGTTTAAACAACTTCAAAGCATGAATTATTCTATCTGTTCATACTTCAAACTTTACTTGAACACTTCTAGAGGGTGCAAGCTCAAATTTTTTGAATTTGAATTAAAAATGAGAGGGGGATTTTGAGGGTGACAATATTTGGCTCTATTTTGGGCACATGACATGGACTGAGCATAGTGAAGACATGACATGGGAATCCAAAATCTCAATCTCTAAACCCTGTAATTTGTTGACCAATGCCTTATCCATTGGGCCTTATGGAGCCATATAAAACTTCTAGAATGAAATATAAGAAGGAAATACACAAGCACACAATAGGAATGAAACACACGACACGTAATCAAGGGGAAAAAAACCACACAATGGAAGGGGAAACACACCTATGGTACAAGGCGGGGGAATAACCCGCTTTCACTGATGATACAATTTCAAGTATTACATGCTCTAAGGGAATTCTAGTGGCATTCCATCCAAATATGAGAGAATAAAAGCATTCTTTCTACAGCTTCATGAATCTGGAATGGGTTGAGCCATAATGAGTCAAACTTTCCATGATTGCCTTTTTGTTCTCTTCTCTTGTCCCATAATAGGATGAAGTCTCCAAATTTAAATATTCTTGCCTTGGCCTTCTTATCAAAAATATTCTTTACTTTCAATTGGTGCTCCTTAATGCAATCCACCACTTGGAGTCTATTTTCTTCCAGCTTCTCAAGAAAGAGGATCCTCTTGTCAATGGAATCCTTGTACTAACCATCTTCTATTACCTATAGCAGCTTGAGAGTTGGCATATTGATTGTGAGAGGAATTTATTCTTTGACTCCATACATCAGTTGGAATGGTGACATACCTATTTCCTTCTTGGGAGTGATCCTATCTACCCATAATGCGTCGTACAACCTTTTGTGCTAATTCCTTTGATTCTCGTTTACAAGCTTGCAGAAAATGGTCACAATGTTCTTGTTGCTTGATTCATCTTGTTTGTTTCCTTATGGATAGTATTCAAAAGAATGAGATAGGGAGATTCCATAGCTATAGAAAAACTTGGTTAGCTCTCTTAAAGAGAAATAGGTAGCATTATCTGCTATAATATTCTGTGGCACTCCAAAATGGACTATGATATTCTCCTTGATGAAGTTATATACTATTTCAATGTTGGCTTGTTTGGCCGGAATGGCTTCCACCCATTTGGTGAAGTAGTCTATTGCTGTGAGTACATAGGTGTGCCCCATGCTTGAGTGAGGGTTTAGAACACCAATGAAGTCTAGCCCCCACTATTGAAATGGTTCTTTAATAACCACATGCTTGAGTGGTAATGCAATGAGTTGTGGTCTTCCAATGAACTGTTGGCATGCTTTGCATTTAGAAACCCAATCTTGAGTGTCTGCAAAGATGGTGGGCCAATAATACCTTCCTCGGAGGATCTTGTGTGTAGTGACCATTGCTGAAAAATTTCCACCACATGCTTGGTCATGGTATGCTTTAAGCAACTTTTATTTTTGTTGTTTATCTATGCACATGAGGAAACAACCATCCAGCCTCTTTTGTAAAGCACATGATTCTAGATTACAAATTTAGCTTCCTTCAGCTTGAGTGTTCTCCTTTTCTTGTAATCAAGATGGGGAGGGCATTCTCCATAAGTCAAGTAATAGGAAATATCAACATACCACTCATTAGTAGTGGTGACAAAGAGAACATGTGGGTTGTCTTATGAATAAGTTGAGTAAGAATAGTTTTCTTCACCATGTTGAACTTTGAGTGTTTCATCTTCAGCAATCAACTTGCACAAGCCATTTCCCCTTACCAGATTGGAGGGTCAAATATCCAAGTCATATTCTTGAGTATTTGCAATCCAATTTCCTCTTTTAGCTCTGGGATCTTGCTATGTCAATATGGACTTGATTGCACTATCGGGGACCATCACCACCGTATGGGAATTGAGGATGTAAAACCTAAATTTTTTTATAGCCTTGACCATTGCATAGGCATGCTTCTCCAATTGGTTTTATTTTAGCTCATGATCTTTCAAAGGAAAACTCATGAAAGCAATAGGTGCTTCTATGTCTTCATCATTTTTCAAACAAGAATGACATAAAGTGTATGTTCGATGCATAATAATACATGATGAATTATTTTTTAAAATCTAGAGATACAAGAGTCGGAGCCTTGGCAATGGATTTATTTATCTCTTTGAATGTTTCCTTCCATTCATTGTTCCATTTAAATTTTGCTTGTGGTTTTATCATGGAAGTGATGTGCTTTGTCAACTCAGCAAATTCAGCACAAAATGAAGAATAAATTTCACCTTTCTGAAGAATGAATGAAATCCTTTCTTGCTTGTGGGTAGGGATAATGCTTGAATGGATCTAATCCTCCCAAGATCAATGTGTGCTCCATGTTTTTTCACATTGTGCCCCTATAACTTTCCTTCGTGACTCCAAAAATGCACTTTTTGGATTTAGTGATATGCCATGTTTCCTACACCTTGTGTCTATTCCAAGTGATAGATATGATCTCCCCTATTCTTTGAAAATACTATGAGATCATCAAGATATATGACAATGTAATGCTTCATATCTTTGAAGGCCAAATCCATCACCCTTTGGAATGTAACTCTTGCATTGATTAGGCCAAAAGGCATTTTGTTGTAGGAAAAAGTGCCCCAAGGTGTTCTAAAGGATGTCTTGGTGCAGTCCTCCTCTGCCACTTTGATTTGATTATATCCTGAGAATCCATCAAGTAATGAAATAATTTTAGATCCAGTGACTACTTGCAAGATATGGTCCATGATAGGAAGAGGATAATTTTCCTTTAGTGATGCCTAGTTCAGGTTGTGAAAATCTACACATATCCTTATTTCACCATTCTTCTTCCACACTCGCAAATGTCACCACCCACATTGAATGGTGGATTGGAAAGATGATCCTTACATTAAGTATCTTAGTTAACTCCTCCTTAATGGTATTAGAAATCTTTGGGTTGTACGGCCTTTGTTTCTACATGAAGGGCTTAACACCCCGCTTCAAAGGAATTGAGTGATGCATTTCCTTTGGCTATAAGGATTTGAGTTCATCATAAGAGTAGGCCAATACATCGAGTATTTCTTAAGTAATGCAAAAATCTTATTTTTCTTCATGCGACCAACATTTTCCAATATTGACCATCCTTGTCTCCTCCGGGGTACTAATGTTTTCTTTATCAAAATCAGTTTGGGCACCAATAAGATTGCTTTTCTTCCTCTTGAATGAATATGTCATGTTTTTCAAAGAGGTATTCTAAGGAGACTAGGCCTTTGGGAATTTTTTTCCCTTTCAATTTGATTACTCCCTCATCATCAATCCCTTTAATTCCTTCTTTCTATTATTTGTGGACTACTTCTCGGTGTGGATTTTCACCTCCTTCGAAGAAGAGATTATTAAAATTATCCCTTTTCTCTAAAAAGATAGAATTTGGTTATCATCATTAAAGACTTGCAAATGATTTGCATTGTCTGGTACATTAGGCCTGAATACCATTTCATTGGTCACTTTGTCTTTACCAAAATAAGGATGAGGTGTCATTAGGGAAGATGACACCGCAAGAGAATCATCCTTTTCATTCTATACCCTTGAATAGCTTCAATGGAAAATGCATCAAAAGATTTAATGCATTCCCACACTCTATTTCGTAATGCCGAGTCTTGGATTCTTCACCGATATTGTTGGTGGACCTATTTTACTACAATCTTTGCATCACCTCAACATCTTAGTTTCTTGATTCTCATGTCCTCTCGCTGCACTCATGCCTAAGAGTAGTGCTTCATACTCTAAAGTGTTATTTGTATTATCAAATTGCAACTTTTAGGAAAATGGGTAAAACTCATTGGAAGGAGAGTACAACAATACACCAGCTCCTGAGCCTGCAATAGAATGAATACCATCAAATTCCATTTTCCAAATTTGATCTTCCTCCTCCTTCATGAGAAGTGTGAAGTTCTCATTTTTTTATGTGATGAAGTAGTTTCTGATCCCACAATATTAAAAGAGAATGTTTGCTTTCAGATCATCATAATTTCATACTATGAACTTCATCTTTCTTACTTGGTAGAACTTCTTCATCTCGCATTTTATTGGGATGGTTACAAATGACCAATCCATTTTTATCTCTCCACCCAGGTCTTTGTAGAAACTCCTACTCAATAGCATACCAAAGGATGTTGGGATGTCTGCTACAAATATGTTTAGGAGCACCTTCTTGTTTGGAAAATTAGCTAGTTCTTCATGTGCATCTTTGATTCTTCCTACCAATGGCACTTGTTTGGACTCCATTGAGTAGCAGGTCCCATTTACCTAGATCAAGTTGAGGCCTAGAAAATTTTCAACTTTGGCTAGCATCACATTGTCGAGGCTCCTAATCTATGATACAATTATTTAGCCTGAAGCCTTTAATGAGGAGTGACATGTAGAAAGGTTAAACCCTATTGGTTTTGGAGGCACTTTGAGGGATATCATGTTTTAGGAAGGTGGTGTGGATGATGTGGGCGGTATGCCTTTAGAATTAGGACTCGAGGATACAAGGTTACAATCACGAATTGCATTAATGAACCTATCAAACTCGGGAAGGGTGTATTTGTATGTATTATATTTATGAGAGCTAGACTTTTGTTTTGCTTAAATGTTCCACAAAGTCAAATGGGGTTATGGTGAGTGAGGAAGAGGTTCTATAAATGGAGAAAGATTTACATGGTAGAGGCTTTCTACTTTGGGTGTTTAATTCTCCTTTTCGGTGTAGTAATTGGCTTGGAAGGGGGTGAGGGTGTATCTTTTTATAGAACCTTAAATGTTTTTGAAGGAACAACATTTAAAGGAGAATTTTTCTTATAAAATTTTGAGATAGGAGAAGAATTAGATGACTTACTTGGCATAGTAGCATGATCCCTAACAACCAAAGGTGAGTCCGGTTTTCTTTGGTTGACTCCATAAAAGGTGGTAATGGTGATTGTCTACGGATGATTTTATTTTGTGTGACATCTGGAGGAGAATCTTCTTTATTCTTATTATCCTTTACCATAACTATTGAGGATGAAGTACCTTTCCTAGATTGTGCATGAGTGAAAACAACACATCATAAACTTAGAGCTTCTTCATCATCCTCATCTTCATCATCAACGTACTCAATTAGGCCATTTTGCATATCAAATTCCTCGACCTCAAGATATTTTTCATAGTCTTCCATATTTTCTTCTTCAGTTTCATCAATTTATGCTTCCTCCTCCAGCTCTTTGGTGTCACAGATGGCATTGACTGGTGGTGCTTCAAGAGAAAATGACAAGGAGGTGGAGAAATACTTGGCCTATCTAGAGGGTTTTGTTTCTTTAAAGCATTCCACATTGTGATCTAAGATAGCTGCTTCTTCAAGGCAACCAACTGATTTGCCATTTTTGGAACATCAAATTTGTGGTGACAAATTTTAAATTCGACCCTTTTTGTTTCCATTGGGGCCTTTCACCTTTCTCGGAAAGGATTAGATCATCATCAACTTCTATTTCATAATCCAGGATTCCCTCAATGTTCTTGGTTGGGATCTTATGTGGAATAAACCTACTTCTAATGGAAAAGCACTGATGAGAAACATCTTCAAATTATTTTCAAGAGGCACCACATCTTCAGGGATCCTTCGTATCACTCTATCATATCTCTCTATGAAGTCCCTCATTGACTCGAGAGGTTTCTTTCTTCATTTGTACCAATTAGACCAAAAGATCCTGAAAATATTCTGTTCTCTTAAACCTATGTTTGAATGCACTTCTTATATCCTCCCAATAGGTGACAAACCTCAAGGGTAACATGTAGAACCATTCGACAAATTTCTCTTGAAGTGACTCCACAAAGAGTTAAACTGACACATCTTCATCCTCAACACCAAACACACTGCAAGCAGTGATAAATGCTGCTACATGCTCTTTAGGGAGTTGAGAACCATCCCCTCTAAATTTTGGGAATTTTTTTCTCAAGCCTCTCGGTAGCTCATGGAGTGGTTGAGCAAGATCCAAAGTGGATGGTGTTTTCTCCCTATGGTACATTAGGCCTACAGGCCTCATGATCATGTTCATGCTCATGCTCATGATCCCCATTCTATTTCTATTTCTAGCTTCCAACCTTGCTAAGGTTATGGCTTTTTCTACTACTCTTTCATCTGCCTCAGCTTAAAGTCTCTTGATTTCTTCGAGTTCAAATCTTATTTCTTCTTCGGATCTCACCTCTCTTTCTCTAGGTTCTTCTTCGGTCTCCACATCAGTGAAGTCTACATAGTTCTCATTGATGTATGGAAATTCACCATCTAAAGGATTGGCAACACTCATGTTCCCAATGTGAGTGGTTGCTTGAAAAGTAAGCCTCTAGATTTTGAGTAGCTCTTGTCTCCTTTGAAGTTCCTCAAAAATGGGATATGTTTTTCCTCCTTATTTTTGTTGTCGTGTATCTTCTATCCACCAGCTTGAAAATCTATGCTCTTCTTTATAGTGTTGGAATTTGTCTTTGCCTCTCCAATTCAACAATACATTCTTCTTCAAGGTCCATAATTCTCATGGCAATGATGAAGTGCTTAGCACTTTGTATATTATGCTAGATAGCTTCCTCAAATCAAGCAACGTATTCTTGGATGTGGAAGAGAAATTAAGGTCTTTCAACATGAGGGTTTCCTAGAATAGCCATGATTTTCATCCATATGGCTCATATAGCCATTTAAATTCCAAAAATTTTCTCTTTTTGAATTTTGAATTTTCGACCTTACGATCGCATTCAAGTGTAGATGATGCTAAATCTGTCCCATAGTGGGTGCCAAGAATTGTTGGTGAGAAAATTTGTCGAGTGGACAAATTTGTGGATTTCTTGCCAATGCTCTAGGAATCTAAGTCCCTTTACTTAATCGGTGCAGCTGCCATATATACATGCGCATGAAAAGGTGGATTTTTGTGGTGGCCTTTCGACCGGGGATCCAATAGGGGCACTCCACTGACCTTGTGGAAAATCTAGCAATCTCTTTCTAGGGAAGACTTTGTCTGAAGGTGGGAAAGGGAGTGAGAATAGAGGTAGGAGAACTAATGCTGCATGTAGAAAATCAAATTCCTATACACACATTAGTTAGAAACTTCAACACATGCATTTATGGGAAGAAACAACTCTACGAATAACAACAAGACCAAATAGAATTCATTGATCACCAATCATCAAGAAACCGCTTAGTCAGAGAAAGCTAGAAACTACTTCTTGTATTGATTTCTCAAATCAAAGTCATACATAATGTGAGAATGGAAGAAAGTTAGAAGTGGAGGAAAGTAGAATAAAATTGTCTCTCCTTTGCTTTCTCTAGGTACAATGCACTCTTGAGTTTACAAGATCAATCACCAACCTTTTATAATGGTGTAAAGAAGCCATTAAATATCTTGCAAGAAAAGGTTACAACTTATTCTCTCGTGAGCATGAAATGGTTACAACTTATTATTTGTTAGCAAGAAATGGTTTACAATATTTTCAATCATTCGCGTCCATTCAAGTTCTTAATTCACAAAGAAATGTAAATGGTGGGAAAAACTAGACTTTTCATAATGCAGTTGTTACACTCATTTTTTAACTTTGAATTTGAACCATTCATATTACCTTTAAAACTTTAAACCAGAGCCATCCATGTGGGAGAAATTTACTGGAGCGGGTGTGGAGGATGCCTTTTGCATTTTATGACTTTATAGAGATTTGGCATTTTTTACATTTTTGGTCTACCCTTCTACTTTTGATATAAGCCTAACACATGACTTCACTTGATTGGTGAAGGAATCGTGGCTCACTTTATGAATTTTAGCCCTTTTTACAAAAAGGCTCAAAACCTCAAAGTTCTCCACCGACCCGCTTCCCGCTTTGACTTTCAATGCGGGCTCAACATTTGAATTTTTCCTCATAGCATGATCGGGCTATGGGTTACTTTATGAATTTTAGCCTTTTTTATAAAAAGGATAAAAACCTCAAAGTTCTCTCCCCCGATTGGCTTCCCCTCTTTGACTTTCAATATGGGCTCAACATTTGACTTTTACTCATAGCATGATCGGGGCTATGGGTAATTTTACAACTTTTCTCCTTTTCACTACAATTCCTCAAAATGTAAAAAGTACATGCCTTTCCACCAATTTGCCAATCGAGTCTTCCGGGACCACGGGGCCAATCTAATATTTTTGCTAAAATAACAAAAAATGTTAAGTTCACAAAAAGGACCTGTCCTGCTGCATCCAATTAGATATGTCCACGTACCTATGGATAATGGGGCTAAAATTTGACAGGAAGAAAATTCCCATCATTCATGACTGTGGAAAAATGTAGAGAAGAAGAAAACTCCACCATTTCGCACCCGATTTTCAAATTTCTTTCACAAACCAAGGAATTGAAAATAATACAAGGTTCAATGATCCATGGCCATAGAAATATTAACAATTTCATTCAAATGAGGACAACAATAAAATTTTCATGCGTCCAAATAGGAAAACGGAAAATTTATCAAAATGTGCAGATTGGAGAGTTTAAACAACTTCAAAGCATGAATTTCTCTATCTTTTCGGACTTCCAACTTTACTTGAACACTTCTAGAGGGTGTGAGCTCAAAAATTTTGAATTTTAATTTAAAATGTGGGGGAGGGGGATTTTGAGAGCAACAAAAAATGTAAATATAGAATTTGAACTTACATACAAAGTGAAATAGATATATGTCAATCATGGAAGGCATACATTTTTTCATTCGAGGAGGAAGAGCTCCCATTATTTTCTTTAATTTGGAGATTCAAGTTGTAATTATAAACTTATTGAGGGATCAAGGGTAATCAATCCTCATTTGTTCCAAAGGATAAACTAGAGTATTCAATTCCTGAAACTAAACATTGAATAAAGGATAGAGAGGAAAGAAGATGTTGGTCCCATTATTGAGTTTTCATATTGTGCCTTAATGTTCCATGCCCAAATCTGCTCATAAACATTTTATTGTTTGATTTGGTGGTCTGCAAACTTGATTTCTCTAGTTGAATACTTTCAAATGCTCATAATGTTGTTGTTTTTCCCTATTCTAAAATAATTTTCCAAATTTGCCCCCATTTGTGCCCTAATTTCTTCATTTTTACGGGTTGTGTCATTTCTCCTTTGTCAAATCGTGAAAAAACTCGAGTCTGATCAAATCCCAAGTTTTTGTAAGTATTTTCCCAATCCCAAGGTCAAAATTAATGTCAAAAATAATTCAATTGGTTCAAGATCAAGAAATCTACCTTCCTTGTCAAAAAAATTGATTTCTAGGGCATCCTTTACATTTTTGACATTTTGACAGTCATATGGGCATTTTATACCCATCAAATTCATCATCATAACATTATTGCAACATGGCGGGTTCCTATTGGCCGGGGATATGAGGAAAATGTTTCTAACTTGTCATTTTTAAAATTTTGGCAAAAGGAAAATTTTGTTCCCTGGCTCCACTTGCTACAGTAAAGTGCCTACGTGGCACATTGTGATTGGCTAGAGGAATGGTGGGTGGCGGGCTTGCCTTAGAAATTTTGCTTCCATTTTGCAAAATTTTCTAAGTTAAATTTTTTCTCAAGGCCCACATCCAATGGTAGGTGGACACATGTCCTGGAGAAGTTGGCATGGAAGGGCGGGGGTTTTGATGAATTTGAAGTTTTTAACTTCAAAGTTTTAAAATCCAAATTTGATTCAAAAGCCTGCAGCAAATGGAAAGAGGACACGTGGTAAGAAGACATGCAGATGGCAGGAGAAGTTGGTAAAATTTTGTGTTCTTTTTGGCTTAGGGTATCAATAGAGATTTTTGACCCAAAGGCCCTCACCCAATGACAGGTGGACATGTGTCCAGGAGGAGTCAAAGATGGGAAGGTGGAGCTTTTGATGAGTTTGAATTTTTAAACTTCAAAACTTTATAATTAAAATTCTAGCCAAAGTTCCACAACAAATCACGAAGCAACACATGTCCCAAATGGAAAAATGGGGAAGCGCGGGTCCAGGGAAAGGTTTGAAATTTTGCAAAATTGGCAGGGAGGTTTGATGGCAAGGTGGGAGGCTTGGACCCACGGCGAATGGGAGAACGCTACGTGGCAAGGACAAGAATGAGTGTTCATGCCCGAAGAAAATTTTAAGCAAAATTTCCCTTTTTCAAAAAAGTGTCAAAATTCATAAAATGAGCCCGTGGTTTTCGGTGGGGCCCACATGTGGACACGTGGCGGGTCTAGTGAAGAAGCGGGGATTTTATACAAAATTTTCCAAAGGTAAAAAGGTCACAAATGCATTTCTAAAGCATGGGAGTTTGATCCAATCACATTGTGACACGTGTCCTACCCCATCCAAAGGTCAAAAAGGTGTCTTTGAGCTTAATTTTTAAATGACATTGTCCACGTTGAGGGTGATGTTAAAAGTTGATCAAAATCGATGACTACTGTGTAATTTCTTTTTTTGGATGCCATGGGAGATCCAAGGAGCTTGGAAATAACATTTCTTCATCAAAACTCATCGAACCTTATATGATTTTGGGTCCCCTCAGCCTTCTGAGAACAATGACACCATTTTCATGAGCTAATTTGATGATCTATGATGTTTTTGATGCATTTTTGCTCGGGCCCGATGTAAAAAATGTGAAAAGTGAAAATTAAAAGTTACAGAAGTGAAATGATAAGGGAAAAGGTGAAAAATGATTGAAAAAGCATCTTTGGCATGCCTAAATGACAAAAAAATGACCATGGGATGGATAAGAATATGAATTTGTGTAATATTTAAAAAAATTATGCATCCCTAAAGCAACCTTTGAGTTGTTTTTCCAGTTTGAGTTCATTTTAATGGAGTCATGAAGGGTTCTTGTAATAAATTTGATCCCTTCAAAGATATTATCTCGCTTGGGACGAAAGAGTCTAGGAGAAAGAATTTACAATTTCATGGAAAAGCTTGAAGAAGCCCATCTCTCTAAGAAAACCACCTGAGAGCCATTTTCAATTCTATTTTTCATCGATCTTATCATGTTGAGTTGGCTTCAAGTTGTAAAGCCATTAACAAGCTCTGAGATTGTTCTCATGACGTTCCCCTATTGATATATTTGATCATTTCTTGGATTATTTTATTTTATCTCTTGGAAAGTTTGTACATGCTTATGTTTCAGAGTGTTTTCAATTTGTGTTCCTTACTCATGTTGCAATCTTGTGTTTAGGATCTCTTTGATCATACAGGGTCTCATTTCTTGTTGATGGTTTGATGGAATTTGCAATCTTTTATTTAGAATAGCTTTCATCGATAGAAGATAAACATATTTAAAATCATTTTACTTGTCCTTGAATACTAATATTATTTGTAAAACTTTTGGGGTACCTAAGGTCATGATCAAACAGGGATTTCTAGATACTTTGTTGATATATTTACTTCAAGCTTTTGTAGCAGGTTGTCATAGATTATGTGGAAGAGTGTAGACTTGGGCCTCCAATTGTGCACACATCTTAGTTGAAGGAGCATTTAAAACCTCTAGAAGCATTCTTGTTGTGTAGGTGTTACAAGTTTCTTACAAAGGTTCTCAAAGAAGTTGGTAATTCCTAGCTAGTCTTGTCTAAACATCTCCCCACAATATTTCATTCAAGCTAACTCATCCTACCCATCTCTTTGAGAAAACCACCTAAGAGCCATTTTTAATTCTCTTTTACATCAGATCTTATCATGTTGAGTTGGTTTCAAGTTTTGAATCCATCAACAAGCTTTGAGATTGTTCTCATGACTTTTCCCCACTAATATATTTGATCATTTCTGGATTATCTGGTTTTATCTCTTGGAAAAGTTTATACATGCTTATGTTTCGAATGTTTTCAATTTGTGTTCCTTACTCATGTTGTAACCTTGTGTTTAAGATCTCTTTGATCATACAGGGTCTCATTTCTTGTTGATGGTTTGATGGATTTTGTAATCTTATATTCGGAAGAGCTTTCATCCGATAGAAGATAAACAGATTTAAAATCATTTTACTATCCTTGAATATTCAGATTATTTGTAAACCTTTGGGGGTACCTTAGGTCATGATCGAACAGGATTTCTAGAGAATTTTTTTATATATTTGCTTCAATATTTTGTAGAAAGTTATCAAATATTGTGTGGAAGAGTTCATATCTGGTCCTCCATTTGTGCACATATCCTAGTTGAAGGAGAATTTAAAACCTCTGGAAGTATTCTTATTGTGTAGGTGTTACAAATTTCTTGCAAAGGTTCTCAAAGAAGTTGATAATTCCCATCTAGTCTTGTCCAAAAATCTCCCCACAAAATTTCATTCAAGATAACTCATCCTACCCATACTACCCCTACATTGCATTGTGTGTCAACAAAGGAATACAATCCATTCAAAAAAATGCACAAAGCATACTAGGATTTTATCATGTCTCTAAGCACCTTAGCCTTGTCTTGAAAGCATTTCCATAATTTAGTAGTGACAACTCTTTTGAGTTTGAATAATGGATAATTGATCATGTTTTCCAAAGGCCATCTACATACAATGTGGAAAATACAAGGATATCTCCATCTTCTTTACCATAGAAGGGCTGCAATATAGGTTCTCTTGCCTTGGTTGATAGGAAAAACCTAAAACCGTGAGGATCAGATCAAGATCCTTTTGAAGATGTTATCCACTCCCTCAAATCTTGAGTGCCAACAATTCAGATAGATGTGCTCCCAGCTACAAATGACATTCTAATCATCTATCTACTCTTGAGTGTCTTGTGTAAATTCATGATGTTGTTCAAGTTGTGCAGGAGATTAAATCTAGATACCAACACCAGATTGGCACCTTTGCCAGGGACTTCTTTGAATTTCTTCCTATTTTTGGAACGTTTGAGGGGTTTGAGCATTTGCATATTCAATTGTCTGAGCTGTTGCATTCTTGAAATATTATTTTGTACTTCAGATTTGTAAGTTTTAGGTAAAAATTTCAAGCTCAGCCTACTCTTTTGCATTTACCAGTAGTTTATATAGCCTGGTTGCTTTGTCATTGATTGATTGAAGAAGAGGAAGGTCTGATTTATGAGGCTTTGAAAAGTTATCAATATTAGCAGGCATTTGATAGAATTATTTTAGTTCATTCTTACACAACTGAGGTGAAATTACTTAGTGGCGACTCCATGCTGATGTGATTTTGGAAATACCAGTGTCTTAAGCTTTCTGTCATCTATTTTTGTGTTGTTGATCTTTGAAAAACTAGAGTGAAGAAGATCTCTATTCCTTAAATACTCTTCTAAAAAATTATTCTCGATTTAAGAAAATCGAGTTGGAAGGGAGAAGAGTTTGGAAAGTGGTTGAAGGTCGGACATCGCGAAAAGATATAACCATTGGTGAGAGTGATCAACCTTTGGTAGAGGACTATCACTCTTCTTCAAGTTATTTTGATTCAACCAATCCTCTCATAAACTTGTTTACCTCAGCTGGTGAAGGTCTTTTTGCTGTATCTGGTAAGTTCCTTCTCTAATCTGCACCTCGTGTTTTTAATTCAAGTAAAACTTCCCAAGAAAATCAGCACTTAGAAGATACCAATCTTGTGAACCACATTCTTGAGCCCCAATAATATTGTACTCGTCACCACCACTTGTTTCACCTCAAAGATCACTCCCACCCAACAATATGGCTTAGCCTAGACCTCCATTTATTGTTAACACTTTTGGTCCTATAAATTTTGGAGGAATGGATGGTTACCCAAATGTTGTCCCACAAGATGTCGAAAATAGGTTACCAAAATTCCAAGGTAACAATTCCATTACTGGTGATCAGCATCTCAAACTTTTTATAATATGATGGAATATTTTTAGATAGAATTTGAGGATGTGTATATTAATTCGTTTATTCATACACTTGAAGAATATGCTAGGGATTGGTACAAGGCTCTACCTGATAACTCTATTGATTCATGGACTGAAATGAAAAATGCATTTAGATTGCAATATGGTGACAAGACTGATCCTAGATTTCTTTTGTCTGAATTTGAAAATATCAAGAAGAACTGAAATGAAATAGTACATGACTTCAATACAAGATTTAAAAAAACATTGAGAAGGCTGCCTATCATTTTGAGGCCTTATGATGAATCTTATTTGATCAAATATGTAGATGCATTTGATAAAAAGGTAGCCTATTACTTGAGAGACAAAAATCCTACAAACTTGAGGCAAGCTTTCGCCATGGCACTTCAAATTGAAAATAATATTAAAGCTATTGGTAAACCACTTAAGAGGGATGGTGTTAAGATGGTAAACCCTGAGAAGCCTCAGGCTAGCAAGGGTGATGATTTAGAAGATGTTGTCAAGACTTTGGTGGGGGCTGTCAAAGAAATTTATTACAAATTAGCCCGGGATGAGAAAGGAATTGGGAAAAGTTCACAAGGACAACAAAGAACTCAAAACCATGATATATTTTGGAATCATCCTAGGGGTGATCAAATACAAGATGATAGAGGTAAAGGGCTTGTTGGTGGGGGAAATAGACAACCCCAAGCACGTGAAAATAGAGTGGTGCTTGACCCTCTAACTACAAGAGTTCTTTGTTATTCGGGGATTGTTGATATGGATTGGTGTGATAGATGTTTTCTTCCTCATCCTCCATGTGAAATGGACCAGCAAGTTATTGAAGATGAAATGGATGATGACATTTGTATGATGGGCAGCTCTTCAAGCTCAACACCGGTAGCAACATCAATAGATGTAATAAGTGCAAGGACTACTGCAACCTTTTGGGATTACATAAAGAGGGTACCATATCTTTCTTTTCCTCAAACTCATGAGGTAAATGTTGTTCAAGCTTTTGAAATCCCTAATAATGACTTTGGATATCTAAGGGCTTTAATGATGAAGAAGTATGATGGTGGTATTCCCTTGGAGGAAGATAGACAAATGTTAATGAATGTTGTGGTTGGTCAAGAGAAAGAATATACTACTAAAAGTAAAGATGTTATAGGATTTGTCCTAAAGCCAAGCCAAAGATACCCTTTCTCACAAGCATTCCAAAGGATAATCCTAGAAAAGAAACACTTGCCAAGAACCCTACTATCCCATACAAAAATATCAGTCCTCTTCATGCCCAGGCTGCCAAGAATACCTCTCCATCCGATGAACCTTATTTTTTCCCTTCCAATGTTTTCTTACCAAAGAGTGTTCCATATGATATTGCCCAAGTATTTTGTCCAATCAAAGTGAGTGTTCCCATCATTGATTTGCTTAGAATTCCTGAGCATAAGAAGAGAGCATTTGAGTACTTGGGATTGAAAGAAGAGAAGATTACCCCAAATAGAAATGTAAATGTTGTAGAGACTCCTCTTCAAATCATTTCTTGCCTTGAAACACCACCACCGGTGGAATATCTTGGAGAGGCACCTGAAGTATATTTGGGGACATCCTTGGTTGATTCCCAATTGAATGTTGATCCATTCTTTACAATGTTGCTCATAAAAGATAAATTGCTTCACAATTGTATGTTTGATTCTGGTGCATCATGTAATGTCATGCCCCTAGAAGTCATGAATGAGTTGGATATCAAAGTGATAACAACATATGGGAAATGTACAGTCATGGATTCAAGGGAAGTGCTCATGGTTTTGATGTGTGAAGGGTTTAATAGTGCAACTTGCAGCCTATTCGGGTAAGAACTTAAAACTCGATGTTGTAATTATTGACTGCCTTGCCAAATGGGGTATGCTTTTGTCAAGAAAGTGGGCTTCAAGTGTTGGTGGTAGTGTTCAAATGGACATGTCCTTTTCCACCATTCCCATTGAAGGTAGCCTTGTCAAACTCTATGGTGTAAAGAAGATGTTGCGATTGATTGAAGATCTTAACAATGCTTCTTATGAAATGTTGTTTGCTGATGTACATGTTGACAATTTCATTGGGTTTTCGATGCAAAAGAGAACAAGATGGATAAATCAGAATGCCTTGATATGATAGGTTCTCTTTGGACTTTGTTGTTTGATGCAGCTTGCTCCAAATTTGGAAATGGTGTTGGTATAGTTTTGCTTTCTCCTAGTTTGGAAGAGTTTCCTTTTTCCTTCAAACTTAATTTTGAATGCACTAACAATATTACTGAGTATGAGGAATTGTTGTTGGGATTAAGGATTGCATGGAAATATGGAGTGAAGGATATTGTTTCCAAGGGGGATTCAGAGCTGGTTTTCAAGAAAGTAAGGAAGTTATATGCCACAAAAAATCAGCGTATGAAACAATATAAGCATGCAGTTTGGGATCTAATTGAAATGTTTGATTCCTTTAACATTGTTTACCATGATAGAAGTCTTAATGCTGCTGCTGATAAGTTGGTTGTACTTGGCTCTAGATTTGACAATTGTACCATTTCACCCTTTTGTGAATATAACATTGAAGTGCTAACAAGGCCAATTGTCCCAGATAATGTGAAACATTGGCAGATTTTTGATGATGACGCACAAGTTTTGAGGTTCTTACAATGCCAAGGTGATTTTTCCAGTCAAAAAATTGATTGGGAGCCAATGGTATGCATGAATGAAAGGAGAGAAACTTTGTTTGACAAGGATATTATACAGTTAAAGACAAATACCATTCCTAGAGGTCTTGTTGCACTTGAATCAAATTTTGGTAATGCTGATTTCATCATCAATAGGAACATGTTTGCTTCAAGGATATGAAAGGTCACAACATGGGAACCAGGATAAACCAAGGAATATTTGGTTGGGCAGCAATCTCAGCAAGGAGGAAAAGTAGTCCTATGCCCAACTTTTAAAGAAATATCAAGACTGCCTTGCTTGATCTTATTTAGAGCTAAAGGCATATAGAGAAGATTTGTTCCAACATGAGATTCCTCTTGAGGCCAATACTAAGACATTTAGATAGAGACAAAGGCCTATTAATCCACTTCTCTCCATGAAAATGTAAGAGGAATTAAAAAAGTTGAGAGATGGAGGTATTATTCAGCCCACTAGATATTCATCTTGGGTTGTAAACCTTGTGCCAGTCAATAAGAAGAATAGAGATATCAGACTTTGTGTGGATTTTAGAAAGTTAAATAAAGCCTCCATGAAGGACAACTATCTCTTGCAAAATATGGAAAATATGTTGCAGCTTTGTGATAGGGTAACAAATTCTTTCTACTTTAGATGGTTTCTCTGGATACAATCAAGTGGTTGTTAAAGAATGAGAAAGACTTAAGAAAACCTTCACTATGCCTTGGGGAACTTATGTTTTTGTAAGGATGCCCTTTGGATTGATGAATGTTGGTGCCACTTTTCAAAGAGAAATGGATGTTGCCTTTGCTGGTTACATCAATGAATTTATTACGCATTTACCAAGATTATGTGACTATATTTTCAAGGCGTGAGGAGACCATTTGTAACACCTAGAGAAGATGTTGATTAGATGTAGGGAGTATTAAATTTCTCTTAATCCAAATAAGTGTCATTTCGGTGTGCAAAAAGCCAAGTTTAGGACATATTGTGTCTAAGGATGGTTTCATGATAGACCCGAGAGAGTGGAGGCATTCAACAAAGTACCTATCCCAAGAACCAAGAAAGTTATCTAATCTTTCTTTGGCCAAATTAATTTTATTAGAAGGTTTGTTTCTAATTTTGCTGAGCTAACTCTCCCAATCACTGGTATGTTAAAAAATTATCAAGTTATCGGTGGGAGGAGGCTGCCATTCAAGCTTTTGAAGGAATAAAGGATGCACTTAGGCATGCATCTGTTTTGGTAGCTCGAAATTATAAGAGGCCTTTCCAAATCTTTTCTTTTGCTTTTGAATTTACTATTGCTTCAGTTTTGTTGCAAAAGGATGAGAATGGAGCTAAGAGGCCTATTGCCTTATTTAGCAAGGCTTTACAAGAATTTGAGTTAAAGTATACAATCAAGGAAAAACAAGTGTTTGCCTTGGTAAAAGCAATAAAGATTTTCAGGCCTTATATATTGAGTTCAAAAGTTGTTGCCTATGTTACCCACAGTATGGTTAAAAGCATCTTATCAGACATTGAGATATCAAGAAAGAGATGTATATTTGTCAACAAATTACAAGAATATGATATGGATATCCAAACAATAAAGCTAGTAAGAGGTTTGGGTCTTACCAAGGTCATGGTGAGAGAAATTTACAAAATGTAGATGTGAATACGCTAGAGGAAGAAAGGGCGGATCTTCTTGAGAGATTGATGAGTTCTGAATGGTACAAGGATGTGATGTTCCAACTCAAGAACCTATACTTTCCTAGTCATTTAAATAAAACTCAAAAAAGAGCCCTTAGGCTGGCTTCTATAAAATATATCATAATGCAGACCTTGGGCTAGCTTGGCGAGAACCACGAAGGTGTCCTCTTGAAATGCATAATCAAGATGAAGCTCCCAAGTTGATTGCTGATTTCCATGGGGGAGTTTGTGGAGGACATTTTTCTAGGAGATTGATAGCACATAAGATCTTAAGATCTTGTTATTGGTGGCCTACTCTTTTTAGAGATGCACCAAATGAAGTTAGAAAGTGTGATAGTTGCCAACGTTTCTTTGGAAGACTAAAATCTTCGTGGATCCCTTCCTTTGCAGCCTATATCAAATGAAGCCCCTTTAAAATAATGGGGAATGGATTACATTGGTGAGATTTCAAATCCTTCTAGTGCTGGTCATAAATGGATCCTTGTAGCAATTGATTATTTTACAAAGTAGGTTGAGTCAATTCCATCTAGAAAGGAAACACACCAAGTGGTAATGGATTTCTTATTGAATCATATCATATGTAGATTTGGAGTTCCAGTTAAGATTTTATCTAATAAAGCCATGCTCTTTAGAGCCAAACCTTTGATGGCAATGTGCAATGAATATGGCATCAATCTAACTTATTCTTTAAACTATAATCCACAAGGAAATAGACAAGCTAAGTCCAAAGTAGTAAGAACTTGCCCAAGATCATTAGAAGGACCTTGGAAATCAACAAGAAAAAATGGGGAGACCAGTTGAAATTTATATTTTGGGCTGATATAATAACTCCTAAAAGAGCAACTAGTAAGAGCCCATTTGAATTGGTGTATGGAACTCAGGCATTGCTGCCCTTACATCTATAATTATCCTCATTTCAGTTTTCTCAACAGTTAGAAGATCAAGAACATGGCCCATATGAATCAAGAATCAATCAGATCATTGAGTTGAATGAAGAAAGAAGAGCCTCTCATCAAAGGCATATCAGATTTAGAGAGAAATTGAAGAGGTTGTTTGATAAGAAGGTCACTCCTAGAGCCTTCAATGTGGGAGATCTGGTTTTGCTATGGGATAGTAGGCATGAAGACAAGGGCAAGCATGGAAATTTTGATGCATTATGGATGGGCCCTTATGCCATTGACATCAGAATTGGTGAGCACACCTTTTTTCTCAAGGATCTAGATGGGGATTTGCTTTGGAGCTGCCTATTAATGGTAGACATTTAAAACATTTCTTGGATTAAATCTCCAAAGTGAGGTATGCACAAGTTGTATATTTGTATAGTCTTTGTTCTTTCTTTGTTTCTTGCTATTGGTCGGTGTGTGGTTTGCCCTTTTGTCCTTGGCAACCATTTGTGGGTGGTTTTCTCGGTCTATTTTTATGGTAATTATGGTTTTTTGGTTGCCTTTGTGTTTTGACTCCTTTGCCCAATGGTTTTTGGCACTTGGTCTACATTTTGATTTTGTGGCACTCACTTTGGGAGTACCCATCCCCATGCGGAGCCAATATTGGTCCCATTATTGATTTTTCATATTGTGCCTTAATGTTCCATGCCCAAATCTGTTCTCACAAATGTTTTATTGTTTGATTTAGTGGTCTCAGTAACGCAATTTCTCCAGTTGAATACTTTCAAATGCTCATAATGTTGTTGCTTTGCCATATTCTAAAATAATTTTTAGAACTTTTCCCCATTTGTGCCCTAATTTATTCATTTTTATGAGCTATGTCATTTCTCCTTTGTCAAATCGTGAAAAAACTCGAGTCTGATCGAATCCCAATTTTGTGCAAATATTTTCCCAATCCCAAGGTTGAAATTAATGTCAAAAAATGATTCAATTGGTTTAAGATCAAGAAATCTACCTTCCTTGTTAAAAAATTTGATTTCTAGGGCATCCTTTGTATTTTTGACGTTTTGACGGTCATATGGGAATTTTTTTCCCGTCAAATTCATCATCATAATATTATTGCAACATGGCGGATTCCTATTAGCCAAGGATATGCGGGAAAATGTTTGTAACTTGTCATTTTTAAAATTTGGTAAAAGGAAAATTTTGTTCCCAGCTCCACTTGCTACACAGAAAGTGCCTACGTGGCACATTGTGATTAGCTAGAGGAATGATGGGTGGTGGGATTTCCTTAGAAATTTTTCTTCCATTTTGTAAAATTTTATAAGTTAAATTTTTTCCCGAAGGCCTACCTCTAATGGTAGGTGGACACATGTCCTGGAGAAGTCAGCATGGAAGGGTGGGGGTTTCGATGAATTTGAAGTTTTTAACTTCAAAATTTTGAAGTCAAAATTTTATCCGAAAGCCCACATAAAATGGGAAGAGGACATGTGGCAAGAAGACATGCGGATGGCGAGAGAAGTTGGTAAAATTTTGTGTTTTTTGGCTCAAGGTGTCAAGGGAGATTTTTGACCCGAAGGCCCTCATCCAATGACAGGTGGACACGTGTCTAGGAGGATTCAGCATGGGAGGGCAGAGCTTTTGATGATTTTGAAGTTTTAAACTTCAAAAATTTAAAGTTAAAATTCTAGCCAAAGTTCTGCAACAAATCATGAAGTGAAACGTGTCCTACATGGCAAAATGGGGAAGCGCAGGCCCGGGGAAAGGTTTGAAATTTTACAAAATTGGCAGGGAAGTTTGATGGAAAGGTGGGAGGCTTGGATCCGTGGCGAATGGGAGAATACCACGTGGTGAGGAAAAGAACGGGTGTTCGAGCCCGCAGAAATTTTGAAGCAAAATTTTCCTATTTCAAAAAAGTGTCAAAATTCTTAAAATGAGTCTGTGGTTTTCAGTGGGGCCCACATGTGGACACGTGGCAGGTTCAGGGGAGAAGCAGAGATTTTTGAAATTTTTTCCAAATGTAAAAAGGTAGCAAATACATTTCTAAAGCATGGGAGTTTGATCCAATGATGTTGTGACACGTGTCCCACCCCATCCAAAGGTTGAAAAGGTGTCTTTGAGCTTAATTTTTAAATTAGATTGTCGACGCGTCGAGGGTGATGTTAAGTGTTGATCAAAATCAATGGTTACTATGTAATTTCATTTTTGGATGCCATGGGAGCTCCAATGAGCTTGAAATCACATTTCTTCATCAAAAATCATCAAACCTTATATGATTCTATGTCCCCTCGACCTTCTAAGAATAATGACATAATTTTCATGAGATAATTTGATGATATATGATGTTTTGATTCATTTTTCCTCGTGCTCGATGTAAAAAATGTGAAAAGTGAAAATGAAAAGTTCTAAAGTGAAATGATAAGGGAAAAGATGAAAAATGATTGACAAAGTAGGTTGCAAAGCTGAATGACAAAAACGTGACCACAGGATGGATAAGAATTTGAATTTGTGTAATTTTTAAAAATTTTATGCATCCCGACAACCTACGAGTTGTTTTTCCAGGTTTGATGTCATTTTCAAGGAGTCGTGAAGGGTTCTTGTAACAAATTTGATCCCTTCAACATATTCTTTGCTTGGGAGGAAAGATTCTAGGTTGGCATTGAGTATATATGATATTTGGGAGAATTTTAAGGAAGGTGAAATAATTTAAAATTTCACGAAAGCTTGAAGCCCATCTCTCTAAGAAAACCACTTGAGAGCCATTTTCAATTCTATTTTTCATCATATCTTATCATGTTGAGTTGGCTTCAAGTTGTAAAGCCATCAACAAGCTCTGAGATTGTTCTCATGACTTTCCCTATTGATATACTTGATCATTTCCTTGATTATTTGGTTTTATCTCTTGGAAAAATTTGTACATGCTTGTGTTTTAGAATGATTTCAATTTGTGTTCCTTGCTCATGTTGCAATCTTGTGTTTAGGATCTCTTTGATCATACATGGTCTCATTTCTTGTTGATGGTTTGATGGCATTTGCAATCTTATATTCAGAATAGCTTTCATCTGATAGAAGATAAATAGATTTAAAATCATTTTACTGTCCTTGAATACTGAGATTATTTGTAAACCTTTGGGGGTACCTTAGGTCATGATCAAACAGGGATTTCTGGATACTTTGTTGATATATTTGCTTCAAGATTTTGTATTAGGTTGTCAAATATTATGTGGAAGAGTGTAGACCTAGGCCTCTATTTGTGCACATATCTTAGTTGAAGGAGCATTTAAAACCTCTGAAAGCATTCTTGTTGTGTAGGTGTTACAAATTTCTTACAAAGGTTCTCAAAGAATATGGTAATTCCTACCTAGTCATGTCTAAACATCTCCCCACAAAATTTCATTCAAGCTAACTCATCCTACCAATACTACCCTGGATTGCATTGTGTGTCAACAAAGGAATGTAATCCATTCACAAAAATGCACAAAGCATACCCGGATTTTATCATGTTAATAGTAGCCTTAGCCTTGTCTTGAAAGCATTTCCATCATTTAGTAGTGACAACTCCTTTTAGTTTGAATAATTGATAATTGATCATGTTTTACCAAGGCCATCTCCATACAATGTGCAAAATACAAGGATATATCCATCTCCTTTACCATAGAAGGGCTGCAATATAGGTTCTCTTGCCTTGGTTGATAGACAAAACCTAAAACAGTGAGGATCAGATCAAGATCCTTTTGAAGGTGCTATCCACTCCCTCAAATCTTGAGTGCCAACAAGTTAGATAGATGTTCTCCTGGCTATAAACGCGACATAAAAATAAACTATCTACTCTTGAGTGTCTTATGCAAATTCATGATATTGTTCAAGTTGTGAAGGAGATTAAATATGGATACCAACACCGATCGATTGGCACCATTGTCGGGAACTTCTTAGAATTTATTACTATTTTTGGAATGTTTAAGGGTTTGAGAATTTTCATATTCAAGTATCTGAGCTATTGCATTCTTGAAATATTATTTTGTACTTCAGATTTACAAGTTTTAGTAAAAAATTTATAGCTCAACATGCTTGTTTGGATTTACCAAGAGTTTAAAAAAACTCGTTGCTTTGTCTTTGATTGATTTAAGAAGAGGAAGGTCTAA
Organism: Taxus wallichiana var. yunnanensis; assembly: GCA_018340775.1. Lineage (NCBI taxonomy): Eukaryota > Viridiplantae > Streptophyta > Pinopsida > Cupressales > Taxaceae > Taxus > Taxus wallichiana. Next base: position 24,279,330 of record CM031239.1, on the reverse strand, counting down.
TTTATGAGGCATTGCAAAGTTATCGGTATTAGCAGGACATTTGACATTTATTTTAGTGCATTATTGCACAACCGAGGTAAGATTCCTTAGTGGCAACTCCATACTGATGTGATTTTGGAAATACCAGCGTCTTAAGCTTTCTGTCATCTATTTTTGTGTTGTTGATCTCTGTAAAACTAGAGGGAAGAAGATATCTCTTCATTAAAGGCTCTGCTAAAAAAATGTTCTCAGATTTAAGAAAATCAAAGTTGGAAGGGAGAAGAGTTTGGAAAGTGGTTGAAGGTCATACATCAGGCAAAGATATAGCCATTGGTGAGAGTGATAAGCCTTTGGTAATGGACTATCACTCTTCTTCAAGTGATTCTGATTCAACCAATCCTCTCATAAAATTGTTTGCCTCATCTGGTGAAGGTCCTTCTATTGTACTTGGTAATTTCCTTCTCCAATCTACACCTCTATGTTTTAATTCAAGTAAAAATTCCCAAGAAAATCAGCTCTTAGAAGATACTAGTCTTGTGAACCACATTCTTAAGCCCCAAAAATATTGTACTCATCACTAGCTTGTTTCACCTCAAAGATCACCCCCACCCAACAATATGGCTCAGCCTAGACCTCCATTTTTGTTAACACTTTTGGTCCTATAAATTTTGGAGGAATGGATGGTTACCCAAATGGTATCCCACAAGATGTCGAAAATAGGTTACAAAATTCTAAGGTAACAATGCCATTACTGGTGATCGAATCTCAATTTTTTTGATAATATAATGGAAGATTTGGAGATAGATTTTGATGATGTGTATATTAAGTTGTTTATTCATACACTTAAAGAATATGCTAGGGATTGGTACAAGGCTCTACCCTATAACTCTATTGATTCATAGATTCAAATGAAAAATGCATTTAGATTGCAATATGGTGACAGGACTGATCCTAGATTTCTTTTGTCTAAATTTGAGAATATCAAGAAGAACCTGAATGAAACAGTCCATGACTTCAATACAAGATTTAACAAGACATTGAGAAGGTTGCCTATCATTTTGAGGCCTTGTGATGAATCTTGTTTGATCAAATATGCAGATGCATTTGATAAAAAGGAAGCCTATTACTTGAGAGGAAAAAATCCTACAAACTTGAGGCAAGCTTTCGCCATGGAACTTCAAATTGAAAATAATATTAAAGCTATTGGTAAACCACTTAACAGGGATGGTGTGAAGCTAGTAAACCATGAGAAGCGTCATGCTAGTAAGGGTGCTGATTTAGAAGATGTTGTTAAGACTTTGGCGGGGGTTGTCAACGAAATTTCTTACAAATTAGCCCGAGCTGAGAAAGGAATTGGGAAAAGTTCACAAGGATAGAAAATAAATCAAAACCATGATATATTTGGCAATCATCCTGGGGTGATCAAAGACTAGATGATAGAGATAAAGGGCTTGTTGGTGGGGAACTAGACAACCCCAAGCACGTGAAAATAGAGTGGTGCCTCGACCCTCTAAGTACAAGATTTTCTGCTATTCGGAGATTACCGATATGGATTGATGTGATAGATGTTTTCTTCCTCATCCTCCATGTGAAATGGACCAGCAAGTTATTGAAGATGATAATGAAGATGAAATGGATGATGACATTTTTATGATGGGCAGCTCTTCAAGCTCACAACCGGCATCAATATAGACAGATGTAATAAGTGCAAGGACTGCTACATCCTTTTGAGATTACATAAAGAGGGGACCATTTATTTCTCTTCCTCAAACTCATGAGGTAGATGTTGTTCAATCTTTTGAAATCCCTAATAATGACTTTGAATATCTAAGGGCTTTAATGATGAAGAAGTATGATGGTGGTATACCCTGGAGGAAGATAGACAATTGTTAATGAATGTTGTGGTTGGTCAAGAGAAAGAGTATAATACTAGAAATATAGTTGTTAGAGGATCTCGTCCTCAAGCTAAGACAAAGACACCCTTTTTCACAAGCATTCCAAAGGATAATCCTAGAAAAGAAACACTTGCCAAGAACCCTGCTATCCCATGTAAAAATATCAGTCCTCTTCATGCCCAGGATGCCAAGAATACTTCTCCATCTGATGAACCTTCTTTTTTTCCTTCCAATGTTATCTTACCAAAGAGTGTTCCATATGATATTTCCCAAGTAATGAGTCAAATCAAAGTGAGTGTTCCTACCATTGAGGTGCTTAGAATTCCTGAGCATAAGAAGAAAACATTTGAGTACTTGGGATTGAAAGAAGAGAAGATTACCCCAAATAGAAATATAAATGTTATAAGACTCCTCTTCAAATCATTACGGCGTTGAAACACCACCACCGGTGGAAGATTTTGGAGAGGCACCTGAAGTATATTTTGGGACATCCTTGGTTGATTCCCAATTGAATTTTGATCCATTCTTTACGACGTTGCTCATAAAATATAAATTGCTTCACAATTGTATGTTTGATTCTGGTGCATCATGTAATGTCATGCCCCTAGAAGTCATGAATGAGTTGGATATCAAAGTGATAGTAGCATATGGGAAATCAACAGCCATGGATTTAATGGAAGTACTGGTGGTTTGTTGTGTGAAGGGTTTAGTAGTGCAACTTGCAACCTATCCGGGTAAGAACTTAAAACTTGATGTTGTAATTGTTGACTGCCCTGCCAAATGGGGTATGCTTTTGTCAAGAAAGTGGGCTGCAAGTTTTGGTGGTAGTGTTCAAATGGACATGTCCTTTGCCACCATTCACATTGAAGGCAGCCTTGTCAAACTATATGGTGAGAAGAAGATGTTGCACTTGATTGAAGATCCCAACAATGCTTCTTATGAAGTGTTATTTGTTGATGTAGATGTTAACAACTTCATTGGTTTTGCTGATGGAAAAGAGAACAAGATGGATAAATCAGAATGCCTTGATATGATAGGTTCTCCTTGGAATTTGCTGTTTGATGGAACTTTCTCCAAATTTAGAAATGGTGCTGGTATAGTTTTGCTTTCTCCTAGTTTAGGAGAGTTTCCCTTTTCCTTCAAACTTAATTTTGAATGCACTAACAATATTGTTGAGTATGAGGCATTGTTGTTAGGATTAAGGATTGCATGGAAATATGGAGTGAAGGATATTTTTGCCAAGGGGGATTCAGAGCTGGTTGTCAAGCAAGTAAGGAAGTTATATGCCACAAAAAATCAGCATATGAAACAATATAAGCATGCAGTTTGGGATCTAATTGAAATGTTTGATTCCTTTAACATTGTTTACCATGATAGAAGTCTTAATGCTGTTGCTGATAAGTTGGCTTTACTTGGTTGTAGATTTCACAATTGTACCATTTCACCCTTTTGTGAATATAACATTGAAGTGCTAACAAGGCTAGTTGTCCCGGATAATGTGAAACATTGGCAGATTTTTTATGATGATGCACAAGTGTTGAGGTTATTACAATGCCAAGGTGAGTTTTCTAGTCAGAAAATTGATTGGGAGCCAATGGTATGCATGAATGAAGGGAGAGAAACTTTGTTTGACAAGGATATTATACAATTAAAGACAAATACCATTCCTAGAGGTCTTGTTGCACTTGAATCAAATTTTAGCAATGCTGATTGCATCATTAATAGGAACATGTTTGCTTCAAGGGATGTGGAAGAGAACAACTTGGGAACCAAGGATAAACCAAGGAAGATTTGGTTGGGTAGCAATCTTAGCAAGGAGGAAAAGTAGTCCTATGCCCAACTTTTAAAGAAATATCAAGACTACCTTGCTTGGTCTTATTCAGAGCTAAAAGCATATAGAGAAGATTTGTTCCAACATGAGATTCCTCTTGAGGCCAAGACTAAGCCATTTAGATAGAGACAAAGGCCTATTAATCCACTTCTCTCCATGAAAATGCAAGAGGAATTAAAAAAATTGAGAGATGGAGGTATTATTCAGCCCACTAGATATTCATCTTGGGTTACAAACCTTGTGCCACCAAAAAAGAAAGAGATATATCGGACTTTGTGTGGATTTTAGAAAGTTAAATAAAGCCTCCATGAAGGACAACTATCTCTTGCAAAATATGGAAAATATGTTGCAGCTCGTGATAGGGTAACAAATTCTTTCTACTTTAGATGGTTTCTCTGAATACAATCAAGTGGTTGTTAAAGAATTAGAAAGACTTAAGACAACCTTCACTATACCTTGGGAACTTATGTTAATGTAAGGATGCCCTTTGGATTGATGAATGTTGGTGCCACTTTTCAAAGAGAAATTGATGTTGCCTTTGCTGGTTACATCAATGAATTTATTACAGTTTATCAAGATTATGTGACTATATTTTCAAGGTAGTGAGGAGACCATTTGCAACACCTAGAGAAGATGCTGATTAGATGTAGGGAGTATTAAATTTCTCTTAATCCAAAGAAGTGTCATTTCGGTGTGCAAAAGGTGAAGTTTCTGGGACATATTGTGTCTAAGGATGGTGTCATGATAGACCCCGAGAGAGTGGAGGCAATCAACAAAGTACTATCCCAAGAACCAAGAAAGGTATCTAATCTTTATTTGGCCAAATCAATTTTATTAGAAGGTTTTTTTCCAATTTTGCTGAGCTAACTTTCCCAATCACTGGTATGTTAAAAAATTATCAAGTTATCAGGTGGGAGGAGGCTGCCATTCAATATTTTGAAGGAATAAAGGATGCACTTAAGCATGCACCTGTTTTGGCAGCTCCAAACTATAAGAGGCCTTTCCAAATCTTTTCTTTCACTTTTGAATTTACTATTACTTCAGTTTTTTTGCAAAAGGATGAGAATGGAGCTGAGAGGCCTATTACCTTCTTTAGCAAGGCTTTACAAGTAGTTGAGTTAAAGTATACAATCATGGAAAAACAAGTGTTTTCCTTGGTAAAAGCAACAAAGATTTTCAGGCCTTATATACTAAGTTCAAAAGTTGTTGCCTATGTTCCAAACACCATGGTTAAAGACATCTTATAAAACATGGAGAAATCAAGCAAGATATGTAGATGGGTAAAAAAATTACAAGAATTTGATATGGATATCCAAACAACAAAGCTAGTAAGAGGTTTGGGTCTTGCCAAGGTCATGGCTGAGAGCAATTTACAAAATGTAGAAGTGAATACGCTAGAGGAAGAAAGGACAGATATTCTTGAGAGATTGATGAGTTCTAAATTATACAAGGATGTGATCTTCTACCTCAAGAACCTATGGTGTCCTAGTCATTTAAATAAATAAAAAGAGAGCCCGTAGGTAGGTGGCTTCTAGAAAATATATCATAACAGACCTTGAGATGGCTTGGAAGAACCCTAAATGTGCCCTCTTGAAATGCATAACTCAAGATGAAGCTCCCAAGTTGATTATTGATTTCCATGGGGGAGTTTATGGAGGACATTTTTCTGGGAGAGTGACATCACATAATATATTAAGAGCTAGTTATTGGTGGCCTACTCTTTTTAGAGATGTAACCCAAATTAGTTAGAAAGTGGGATAGTTACCAACATTTCTCTGGAAGAATAAAAGCTTCAAGCTCCCTTCCTTTGCAGCAGCCTGTATCAAATGAAGCCCCTTTCAAATAATGGGGAATGGATTTAGTTGGTGAGATTTCAAATCCTTCTAGTGTTGGTCATAAATGGATCCTTGTAGTAACTGATTATTTTACAAAGTGGGTTGAGGTAATTCCATCTAGAAAGGCAACACACCAAGTGGTAATGGATTTCTTGTTGAATCATATCATATGCAAATTTGGAGTTCCAAATAAGATTGTATCTGATAATTCCATGTTCTTTAGAGCCAAACCTTTGATGGCAATGTGTAATGAATATGGAATCAATCTAACTTATTCTTGAAACTACAATCCATAAGGCAATGTACAAGTTGAGTCTAGTAACAAGAACTTGCTCAAGATCATTAGAAAGACCTTGAAATCAACAAGAAGAAATGGGGAGAGCAATTAAAATTTGTAGTTTGGGATGATAGAATAACTCCTAAAAGAGCAACTGGTAAGAGCCCATTTGAATTGGTGTATGGAACTCGGAATTGCTTCCCTTACATCTACAATTATCCTCATTTCAGTTTTCTCAATAGTTAGAAGATCAAGAACATGGCCCATATGAATCAAGAATCAATCAGATCATTGAGTTGGATGAAGAAAGAAGAGCCTCTCATCAAAGGCATATCATATTTAGAGAGAAATTGAAGAGATTGTTTGATAAGAAGGTCACTCCTAGAGCCTTCAATGTTGGAGATCTGGTTTTGTTATGGGATAGTAGGCATGAAGACAAGGGCAAGCATGGCAAGTTTGATGCATTATGGATGGGCCCTTATGCCATTAACATCAGAATTGGTGAGCATACCTTTTTTCTCAAGGATCTAGATGGGGATTTGCTAGAGCTACCTATTAATGGTAGACATTTAAAGTTTTTCTTAGATTAAACCCACAAAGTGAGTTATGCACAAGTTATATATTTGTATAGTTTTTGTTCTTGCTTTATTTCTTGTTGTTGGTCAATGTGTGGTTTTCCTTTTTGTCCTTGGTAACCATTTGTGGATTGTTTTCTCGGTATATTTTTATGGTAATTCTTGTTTATTGAGCTACCTTTGTGTTTAGACTCCTATGCCCATGTGATTTTTGGCACTTGGTCTACATTTTGATCTTGTGGCACTCATTGGGAGTGCCCATCCCCATGTAGGAGCCAATGTTGGTCCCATTATTGATTTTTCATATTGTGCCTTAATGTTCCATGCCCAAATATGCTCACAAAAACTTTATTGTTTGATTAGGTGTTCTACAAACTTGATTTCTCCAATTGAATACTTTCAAATTCTCATAATGATGTTGCTTTGCCCTATTCTGAAATAATTTTCCAAATTTGTCCCCATTTGTGCCCTAATTTCTTCATTTTTACGGTCTATGTAGATTCTCCTTTGTCAAATCATGAAAAAACTCTAGTTTGATCGAATCCCAAGTTTTTGCAAATATTTTCCCAATCTTAAGGTGAAAATTAATGTCAAAAAATGATCCAATTGGTTCAAGATCAAGAAATCTACCTTCCTTGTCAAAAAATTCAATTTCTAGGGCATCCTCTACATTTTTGACGTTTTGACGGTAATATGGGTGTTTTTTGCTCGTCAAATTCATCATCATAATATTATTGCAACATGGCAGTTCCTATTGGCCAAGGATATGTGGGAAAATGTTTCTAACTTGTCATTTTAAAAATTTTGGTAAAAGGAAAATTTTGTTCCCTGGCTCTGCTTGCTACAGTATAGTGCCTACGTGGCATATTGTGATTGGCTAGAGGAATGGCGGGTGGCGGGATTTCCTTAGAAATTTTGCTTCCATTTTGAAAAATTTCTAAGCTAAGTTTTTCCCAAAGGCTTGCCTCCATGATAGGTGGACACATGTCCCGGAGAAGTTGGCATGGAAGGGCGGGAGTTTCGATGAATTTGAAGTTTTTAACTTAAAAATTTGAGTGAAAGCCTAAAGCTAGTGGGAAGAGGACACGTGGCAAGAAGACATGTAGATTGTGGGAGAAGTTGGTAAAATTTTGTGTTTTTTGGCTCGGTGTGTCAAGGGAGATTTTTGACCCGAAGGCCCTCACCCAATGACAGGTGGACATGTGTCCAGGAGGAGTCGAGAATGGGAGGGTGGAGCTTTTGATGTGTTTGAATTTTTAAACTTCAAAACTTTATAGTTAAAATTCTAGCCAAAGTTCCACAACAAATCACAAAGAAACATGTGTCCCAAATGGAAAAATGGGGAAGCGCAGCCCGGGAAAGGTTTGAAATTTTACAAAATTAGTAGGGAGGTTTGATGGCAAGGTGGGAGGCTTAGACTGTGGTGAATGGGAGAATGCGATGTCTTTGAGGAAGAGAACGGGTGTTCGGGCCCACGGAAATTTTTAAGCAAAATTTCCCTTTTTCAAAAAAGTGTCAAAATACTTAAAATGAGTTCACGATTTTTGGTGGGGCCCACATGTGGACACATGGCGGGTCTAGGGGAGAAGTGGAGATTTTTTGCAAAATTTTCCAAAGTTTAAAAAGGTTGAAAATGCATTTCTAAAGCATGGGAGTTTGATCCAATCACATTGTGACACATGTCCCACCCCATCGAAAGGTCAAAAAGGTTTCTTTGAGCTTAATTTTAAAATGACATTGTCCACGTCGAGGGCTGATGTTAAGAGTTGATCAAAATTGACGGTTACTATGTAATTTCATTTTTTGGATGCCATGTGAACTCCAAGGAGCTTGGAAATCACATTTCTTCATCAAAACTCATCAAACCTTATATGATTTTGGGTCCCCTCGGCCTTCTGAGAACAAATGACACCATTTTCATTAGATAATTTGATGATATATGATGTTTTTGATGCATTTTTTCTTGGGCCCAATGTAAAAAATGTGAAAAGTGAAAATTAAAAGTTCTGATAAAATGATAAGGGAAAAGGTGAAAGCTGATTGACAAAGCATGCTTCCATGCCTAAATGACAAAGATTTGACCCTCGGATGGATAAGAATCTGAATTTGTGTAATATTTTTAAAATTTTATGCCTCCTTGGCAACTTGCGAGTTGTTTTTCCAGTTTGATGTCATTTTCATGTAGTCATGAAGCATTCCTGTAACAAATTTGATCCCTTCAGCATATTATTTTCTTGGGAGGCAAGACTCCAAGCTAGCATTAAGTATATATGATATTTTGTATAATTTGAAGGGAGGAGAAAGAATTTAGAATTTCATGGGAAAACTTGAAGAAGCCCATCTCTCTAAGAAAACTACCTGAGAGCCATTTTCAATTCTATTTTGCATTAGATCTTATCATGTTGAGTTGGTTTCAAGTTGTAAAGCCATCAACAAGCTCTAAGATTGTTCTCATGACTTTCCCCTACTGATATATTTGATCATTTCCTAGATTATCTGGTTTTATCTCTTGGAAAAGTTTGTACATGCTTATGTTTTAGAATGTTTTCAATTTGTGTTCCTTTCTCATCTTGCAATCTTGTGTTTAGGATCTCTTTGATCATACAGGGTCACATTTCTTGTTGATGGTTTAATGGCATTAGTAATCTTATATTTAGTAGAGCTTTCATTTAATAGAAGATAAATGGATTTAAAATCATTTTACTTGTACTTGAATACTGGGATTATTTGTGAACCTTTGGCGGTACCTTAGATCATGATCAAATAGGGATTTCGGATACTTTGTTGATATATTTGCTTCAAGATTTTGTAGCAGGTTGTTAAATATTATGTGGAAGAGTGTAGATCTAGGCCTCCATTTGTGCACATATCTTGGTTGAAGGAGCATTTAAAACCTCTAGAAGCATTCTTGTTGTGTATGTGTTACAAATTTCTTGCAAAGGTTTTCAAAGAAGTTGATAATTCCCAAATAGTCTTTTCTAAACATCTCCCCACAAAATTTCATTCAAGATAACTCATCCTACCCATACTACCCTTGCATTGCATTGTGTGTCAACAAAGGAATACAATCCATTAAAAAAATGCACTAAGCATACCAAGATTTTATCATGTCTCTAGCAGCCTTAGCCTTGTCTTGAAAGCATTTCCATAATTTAGTAGTGACAACTCCTTTGAGTTTGAATAATGGATAATTGATCATGTTTTCCCAAGGCCGTCTCCATACAATGTGCAAAATACAAGGATATCTCCATCTCCTTTACCATACAAGGGCTGAAATATAGGTTCTCTTTCCTTGGTTGATAGGCACAACCTAAAACAGTGAGGATCAGATCAAGATCCTTTTGAAGGTGTTATCCACTCCTTTAAATCTTGAGTACCAACAAGTCAGATAGATGTGCTCCCGGCACAAATGACATACAAATCATCTATCTACTCTTGAGTGTCTTATGCAAATTCATGATGTTGTTCAAGTTGTGAAGGAGGTTAAATATGGATACCAACAGAAGAGATATGTATTAGAGCATATCATGAAGGAAGAAGACAATGTATCAAATTTTTAGTAACCCCGATATCTTCCCCTTTGAAATTGGAATATGATATTAAGGAGTACTTACAAATAACTTTGTTGATTTGATATCTTCCATATCCCCACATATCACACTAATGTAGGTGGATCTAGGCCCCATTTTTGTATATATCGACACAAAGTATAGAATAGAATGGGTACCCCCACATCCTTCCCATGTGTCACACAATTCAATAGGAATGTGTAATTGTATGCCTAGATCTAGATCACTTGTAAGATGTATTACTTGATATAGAAATATCCAAATCAATGATACTAAATCAAATGTGCTTACCTTTTGTTGTCATGCTAAATTTATAACATGTAAAATTGAATTTTTTTGCCATGATAACTAAGCATCCACTTGAATAATTCCTCTCCCGATCATTATAAACCCTTCCTCTAGCCAACTTTTCCATAATATCATCCTCATTTTGGATAGGAGGAATGTTATAACAAGATTTTATAATTTTCTTCACGTGGAGGAATGTATTACTAAGGTGATTGAAGAAGTCATTGTTATTCAAAGAATAAAAACTATCCTCAAAGGCCTAGAAAGGGTCCTTTTTGGCCATTTTGTAACTCTTGAACACCCTTCAGAAGTTGACAGGGAAGAATTAATCCATCTAAGAGTTTTATTGGAGATAAATGAAGTTTTCTAAGGTATTTTAGGGAAAATTTGTGGAATAAATTGAAGTTGAGAACAACCCGAGAAAGATCGTAATTTTGGGCATAGGGAATGAAGGCTCCAATGGTGAAAGCTAACTTGTATGGATGATTATAGGAGTTTTGGGAGGATTTAGGAGGAAAAAAATAACTACAAAAATATCTTAGAACTTTGTACATGATAGACACATCATTTTTGTTCCAAGACTTATAAATATTTCATGCCAATCTAGGGCACTATATCTCGCCCCTTCGATTCACGAATGAAACAGACCTAAAATTCACATTTTAGGAATAATTGGATCTTGATAATGGATGGAATGGATTAAAAAGGTTATTTTGAGTAAAAATAAAATTTTGACCCCAAAATTCCTTTTCATGCTTCTGGAATAGAAAAACACTCTAGGTGTCTTAATTTGCACTTTGTGAGTGATATCAACAGTCTAAAACACCATTATCACACATTTTCACTCTTTTTATACCCTTGTATTGTCCCTAAGGTGAAAATGGGACAAGGGGGGAACCAAAGTGAGACACCCCATCATTTCAAGGAGTTTCTTCACTTAAAACATGACTTAAGGCATTATGAGGAGTGTATGGAAGAGTTAAATTGTCAATTCCACTTTTCATGATAGTTGTACCCCTTGGCACTTTTTACGAACTTTTTGTCCCCCTATATTTTCCCCAAGGTTTAAAGGGTACAACAGAGACATAAAAGTTTGATCCCCCATCTTGGAAAACTTCTCAAAACTCACCCCTCACCACTTTTGCACCTAGAAATGACCTAAACTTACAAGTGACTTAACTACATACCCACTCTTCATGAGAATGTACAACGTATGGAAATTGTTATCACCCTTTGTATACCATAATATTTCACCATATGAAAAGTGGAGAAGGGGAAAAATTTGACCCCCATATAACCATTCATACCTAATTATAGAGAAAACTCAAATTTTTATCTCCTGGTTACCATGTTCAACTCCATAGATCTCATCCACAAGGAACCAGATACTATTGTTATCCAAAATGAGCCACATGTTATTTTGGCTAACTTGCCTTCATTATTTCCTTGTGCTTCAAATTCAATTTTCACACATTTTAAGCACTTAAAATATTCTAGAAATGGCTTCATCAGATAGGATTTTTCTTCCCCTTTCCAGAAAGGTAAAGAAGTCCTCCTAACTCCTTGTATTTTTTGAGTTATGGCTCGGTGGATTTTGGAGGGAAATTTTCCTAAGGTGGGCCCACGGAGCTTGGGAGAGTTTTGTGCCAAAGAGGCTTGGGCTGGTGGAGCAGAGAAGGAAATTTTTCCAAGGAATTTGGTGAGTTGGTGGAGGCACGGAGAGAAATTCACCACTTAGCCTTTTGGGGCAAAAGGGTTAAAGTCAAAATTTGGCCCGCAAGCCCACAAAGGAGAATGGAAGGAAAATGGTCAAGGCTCCGCTCTAATCAGAAATTGACACATCATCAAAAGGGGAAGTGAGACACAGAAGGAAATAAGTAATTTCACCCTCTTTTTATAAAAACTTTAGGGTTCAAATTCGGCCACACCCCGCATCAAATTAGATGATGACACGTGGTAATCAACGCGAAGGTGGGAAATTGGAGAAATAAAGGAAATTTTTCCCTTTTGCTGAAAAATTCAAAGGATTAAAACTAAATAAAGGTTCCACATCCAATAGAAAAGTGCCATGTGTCATGCAGACTTGATGGCCCGTGGATATTTTTGGGAAATTTTTCCAAAAGGGAAAAATTTAAAGTTTGACCCCACCAACCGCAATTTCGACTATGTTTTTTACAAGTTTTTCCCTAAATATTTAGAGGGTCATATCTTTTGAACCAGAGCTCATATTTTCACAATTTTGGTGTCATTAGAAAGATGTTGACATCCTCTACACAATGAACCCCTTAATTTTGAACTTTTAAGGAGTTTGATGGGAAAATTTTGACGAATTGTCTCTCGGCATGGGAAAAATGTAGAACTGACCCCAACCACCAAAATTGATGAAGTATGGCATCTGTTTCTTCTCCAGCATGGCTGAATGCATCAAAAATGGATTTGTGAGGGTACCCTTGCTGTTTTAAATGGATCTTGTCAATGGTTGGAGTTTTAAATCAAATTTTCCCATGTTTTCTCATTTCCTTCATTCTGTTTGAGTGATAAAAGCCAATTTTGGCTCATTTTGTAAAAATTTGTTCATCCTTCTTCTCTGCCTCTCCCTTCTTTTCTTCCCCAGGGTTGAAAATGGAGTTTGAACCTCCTCCCTTGCTCTGTAATGGAATTTTTTCCTCTTACCCATGAAATGATGCACTGTGTAAATTCTTGAGCAATAAAAATGTGTTTTGTGATGCATTTGTCCATCCTTGGCTCATTTTATTTGTTGTTTTCCTTACCTCTCTTCATTACATGGTATTTTTGCATGTTTGGATGTTCATTTCTGGTTTTGGAGTTGTGTTCATGGAGTTTTGGAACATTTTTGTGTGAAATCCATCTTTGGTCTGTGATGCACTTGTCCATCCTTTCCATTGCTCACCTCTTCTTGTTTCATGGTAGTTTTGATAGATAATCAACACTTTCCTTCTCTAGTGTATCACTATTTTAGTGTAGGCTCTATTTTCCTTGTTTTCTTCCTCTCCTTATCTCCTTGGAAGTTAGATTAGGTTAGATTAGCTTGCCTACACTGGAATAGCTTGTGGCGATAGTTTAGGAAGAGGAACTAACCTTCTCTAGAGAGATTTCCCCATTTTCAAAGGTCCCACACTTTGGGAAAGCTCAATGTTGTGCAATCACACCAAATGAATTTTCCTTAGAAAAGCAGATCCATAACTCATTTGGGGGTGTTGTGAATTTTCACTAACAGTTTTGGCACACCCAGTGGGACACTGGGGTTAGATATTTCATCTTCTCTTAGTGTCTCATGCAAACAACAACATATCTTACACCACCATGTACCACTAATAGTTTTGGCACACCTGGTGGGACCAAGAGGTCTCCCATTTAATTTTTTACATGTTGATGTTTTCCTGTGAATATTTTAGCCTTTGGAGGCAATTGTAAACACATCTGGTGACTCCATATGGTCAACAACCCATCTCTGAAGTTGCAGACCTTCCTTTTCATTCATTTCCATTCCTTTTTCATTCATTCTTCTTTCCATCCCTTTCATTCTTTTCCATTCCATGAAGTTGTGTAATCATGACTTCATTTCCATCATGGAATTCACATTTACAACAAGTAGTATATTCCACCTCCAACATGTTTTACAACTCCTTCAAATCAGCATTTTGAACAAATTCAAAATCATCATGCTTACCCATATGAGCAATACCAAAATCAGTTTGGTTATGAAACATATCAAGAGCAAGGGTACGCATGCAATGATAGTAGTCAAATGCAAAATGTTGGTCTATTGGAGAAGATCCAAAAAATGGAGGAAAACATGGTACAATCAAGAACTACAGCTCAAATGGAGGCTTTCAGAATTGGTTGTAGGGCACCTTGTCCATGGGTTGGCCCTTTTCCAAGACACTTCAGCCCTCAGGAGAAGCTAGACTTCATGATTGGGATGCTACCCCAACTTACACAATGGACAGTGGAGATAGAGGCCTATAAACTTGGTGTCAGTAGCCTTGTCAATGGGTAAATCCTACACCATTATTTGGTAATTTTCTCTCTACTCCTCAAGTAGCACCATCTCAATTTGGGATTCAATTTCCAAGCTTCCCATTGAATGCTTCCCCAAGTGTTGATTTCATTTCTCCATCCCCTAGTCTTCCACCTCATCTCAATTCTTTTGTCCTTTTCCCTTCCAAATAGTCATCCCCTCCGAACAAACAAGAAGTTCCACCTCCCTTCCCACCACAAATAATTGCAAAACTAGTTGAGTCACAACCCACCCCTCCTCTTGCATTCCCAAATCCATGTTTGGAGGATGAAAATTAGAAAACCAGTCAAGGAGAACAACAAGAAGAAGAGCCAAACAAAGAAGAAAATATTAGAAGTTTGGTGAGCTTGGCTCTAAAATTTGGGATTACAAAGATACCCTTGATTTTTAAGAAAAAGAAGGAGGTGAAAGTTGAAGAAGTGGTGCCCAAGGCTGATTTTATAGTAGTAATGTGGCAAGAAGACCAGTAGTCTATGTTTTCTAAGTGTAGTGTTGATGTTGGCACTTTATTTGAAGAAAATGCTGATCTAATCCAAGTCTGTACAACCAGTCAACAAAGAGGAGGAACAATCAGCTCCAATTCCCATTGAAGAGGAGAAGATGGGAGACATCAAATTAGAGTTGAATCCAATCAATCAAGAAAGAATCATTGAATATTCCTTCCTTTCATTCGAAGGGCCTATTTTGGTTAATGAACCCATAAGGGAGGAGGAGCATACAGTTCGAGAGGCTTCAAGTGAGGAACATGCTATAAAATAACCTTCAGTTCTTTTTTCTACTTCATATCCCTTGAGTTCTAGTGTTGAAGAGGAGTTTGATCTTTCAAAATTTATGTTTGAGGATGAGAAGAACCATGGTGATCAAGTTGCAAATCAAAAGAACACCATGGAGGAGGTTGAGAATTTGCAAAGCAGACAAAGAAGGAGGTAGATTATCTGTCTAACTTGGAGGATTTTCTTGATGGAGAGGAGCCCAAGGAGATAACATAATTTTTTCTTGCATCTCTCACATTCCAGCATATGAACCTACCGCCATGGAAGTGAACATTCAAGAACAACAACTTGTGCTTCATTATAGCCCTCTAGAACAAAGATTGGAAGATCTTGATCTTCCATGTTCTTCAGAGAAGGAAGACAAAAGGCGTAAGGATGTCATAATCTCTCTCACACCATCCACCCAAGAAGGTCGACAAGAATACTCCATTTTTGAGTTGAATTTAAGAAAATGGGCATATCAAACGGATCGAGACCTTTCCCTGTCAGTATTTGTATTCATTAGAGCAGCCACAACAAGTCATGTTTACTTCTAAGCATGAGGATGAGTTACAAAGTACCAAGGATCAATCTGTCATACCTCTTCAATCCAAATGTAGAGCAACTAAAAGAGGTATTTGATTTATTTTTAGTTGAAATCTTATTAATTTGGGTAGAAGATAAGATTCTTGTTTATTTTCCACTCATCCAGCTAGCCATGATCAGCTCCAAATCATTTGCATGGCTGCCCATTTTGAAGAAAGGAAGCTATTTTCACAACCAGTTGCAGGGTTTTGTTTAGCCCACCTTTACTTCCAGTTAGAGTAGATTAGGTAGGTTTTATTTGAGCAGAAGAAGTGTTTTTACACACTCTGCATATCCCACTTGGGGTATGTATGATTTCCAATTTTGTACATAATTGTTTGGTGTTCTTGTATTGCTCTTTTGCATACCCATTTTAGTGGCATTTTGGTGAAGATAAACTCCAAGTTTTAGTGTGTTTCCAAGTGGCTCAAAGGTTAGATTTTCATAGTTTAGATTAGATTTGGTTATCAAGCTTGAATCCATGCCCAATGGATGCCTTAAAAGGCCACTAATTATTCATCCAAAGCAAGCATATGACCCTCTCGAGTCGCTAAAATTGTTATCCAAATGAGCCCCTTCTTATTTTGGCTAACGTGCCTTCATTCTTTCCTTCCTTATGGTTCAAATTCAATTTTCACATATTAAAATCACTCAAAAGATTCAAGAAATAGCTTCATTAGATAGGTTTTTTCTTCACCTTTCTACAAAGGTAAAGAAGTCCTCCTAACTCCTTGTATTTTTTGAGTTATGGCTTGGTGGAGTTTAGAGGGGAAATTTTCCTAAGGTGGGCCCACAGAGCTTGGGAGAGTTTTCTGCCAAAGAGGCTCAGGCCAAAAGAGTGGAGAAGGAAATTTTTCCAAGGAATTTGGTGAGTTGGTGGAGGTGTGGAGATAAATTCTCCACTTAGCCTTTTGGGGCAAAAGGGTTAAAGTCAAAATCTGGCCCGCAAGCCCGCAAAGGAGAATGGAAGGAAAATGGTCAAGGCTCTCGCTCTAATCAGAAATTAACATGTCATCAAAAGGGGAAGTGGGATGTAGAAGGAAATAAGTAATTTCACCCTCTTTTTGTCTAAAAACTTAAGGGTTCAAATTCAGCCACACCCCCGCATCAAATCAGATGATGACACATGGCAACCAGTGCCAAGGTGGGCAGTCGGAGAAATAAAGGAAATTTTGCCCTTTTGCCAAAAAAGCTAAAGGAGCAAAACTAAACCAAGGTTCCACATCCAATAGAAAAGCACCACATGTCATGTGGACCTGAGGGGCCATGGAGATTTTTGGGAAATTTTTCCAAAAGGGAAAAATTTAAAGTTTGACCCCGCCGACCCCAATTTTGACTCTATTTTTTACCAGTTTTGCCCTAAATCTTCAGAGGGCCATATCTTTTGAACCAGAGCTCATTTTTTCATGATTTTTGTGTCATTGGAAAGATGTTGAAATTCTCTACATGATGGACCCCTCAATTTTGAATTTTTATGGAGTTTTGTGGGAAAATTTTGAAGAAATGTCTCTGGCATAGGAAAAAATGTAAAACCGACCCCCAACCACCAAAATTGATGAAGTATGGGGTCTATTTCTTCTCTATCATGGTTGAATGCATCAAAAAATGGATTTTTGATGGTTCCCTTTTGTTTTAAATGGAACTTGTTGGTGGTTGGAGTTTTAGATCAAATTTTCCAGTTTTTTCTCATTTCCTTCATTTTATTCGAGTGATAAAAGCCAGTTTTGGCTCATTTTGTAAAGGTTGTTCATCCTTCTTCTCTGCCTCTCCCTTCTTTTCTTCCCTAGGGTTGAAAATGGAGTTTGAACCTCCTCCCCTACTTTATAATGGCATTTTTTCCTCTTACCCATGAAATGATGCACTATGTAAATGTTGAGCAACAAAAAACATGTTTTGTGATGCATTTTTCCATCCTTGCCTCGTTTTCTTTGTTGTTTTCCTTACCTCTCTTCATTACATGGTATTTGTGTATGTTTTGATGTTTATTGTAGGTTTTGGAGTTGTGTTCATGGAGTTTTGGAACATTTTCTGTGTGAAATCCATCTTTGGTCTATGATGCACTTGTCCATCCTTTCCATTTCTCACCTCTTCTTGTTCCATGGCAATTTTGATAGATAATCAACACTTTCCTTCTCTGGTGTATCACTATTTTAGTGTAGGCTTTGTTTTTCCTTGTTTTCTTCCTCTCCTTGTCTCCTTGGAAGTTATATTAGGTTAGATTAGCTTTCCTGCACTAGAATAGCTTGTGGCAGGTAGTTTAGGAAGAGGAACCAACCTTCTCTGGAGAGCTTTCCCCATTTGCAAAGGTCCCACACTTTGGGAAAGCTCAATGTTGTGCAATCACACCAAATGAATTTGCCTTAGAAAAGTAGATCCATAACTCATTTGGGGGTGTTGTGAATTTTCACTAACAAATACCACTTGTCACCATCTAGCGAAAGTGAAATTATGTGTCAATTTTCCCCCTTACACCTCTTACACTATTGTAACTCCATGTTAATCATCTTCCAACCCTAGTTAAGGTGTCGGGTTTAGTGGTGAGCCAAGATTTTGCAAATGAAATTACGATCTCCTCCTCATAATCACTTAATTATTTTCTCGAGAATTTAGGATGTTGTATTTCCCACCCAAAACCTCTATTTTCACTAGAAATGTTGTATTTTTATTAGACACTCATGCTCCCAAAACCGAGAATTTCTCATTACTCACAACCGAGCACCTAATTTCCATCAAAATTTGGAAGTATACTCCTTTCAAAAATTCCTTACAACTAATTATAAAAGCATCTCCATTTATGATCTATGTAATTTTAGAATCCATTTTGAATTTTAAGACTGGAAGTTACCTTTTCAAATCTACAAATTTATTATGAAATAAAAACCTTTAAAACTAGAGCAAAATGTCTTGAGATGAAACTTGAATGTTTGAGACCAATTTCATTACAATATGACACATAGAAGACCTCCATATAAAAAAATTAATTTTTCAAGGATTCAAATGTACAAATATAGTAATTTTCCAAAAATGGTAAACTCTTAGCATCCTTGTTACTCCAAATAAGAATAAACCATCAGAAAGTGAAAATTAGGAAAACTTACTAAAATGGCCATCCTAGTCAAGTTTCATTAAAAAAAAAGTCTTGAAATTAGGCTCAAAACATTTGTATCAATTCACATTCTACATATTTCATTTGTTTTTTCCACAACTCGTAAGGATGGGAACTTGTTTCATGGTTCAAACAAGGAAGAAAAATCTCATAGACTCTTAAAGACTTAGTCTCTAAGTCAATTCCAAGACCATATGTTTCAGTTCATCCTAATAGTCATAAAAGAGGGTAATCATGTTCAAATGATACAAAACATGAAAGGAAAGTGATACCAAATAGGGTCTCAAATGTGTGTCTCCACTCTCAATCATCATCTCGGGATCTCGGCATGGGAATGTGCTCCATGAGTATGATGGTGAATGTAGAGTTTATTATTTCCTTATTTCTAGTAGAATACTTTTTTAATAAGAAACTAGTGAAGAATAAGGTACTTGGGTCTCCTATGATTGATTCTATCCAAGAAAGATCTATATTTGTCATTAAAGTTAATTGTGAAGTTATAGGAAGATACAAGGAGGAAGGTGATGATCTCCACATTATAACTTTGACCTTGTATTCAAATATATTTCTAAGAGGAGGGAAAACATGTGAATCACACCATTTAAGAAAACCATGTCAAAATTAACTAGTGTGTACAAAGGATTTCCACTTGAATTGTAGTATACCAACGTTTTGTGGACAATCATGTTTATAGGATAAAAAATTCATCGTAGGTCCACACAAAGTATAATGTCTCACATCATTGTTTCTAAACACTCATTCAATTAATTATAGTGTGTCTACATCTTGGAGGAGGAAGCCTTTGCAATCACAATGTTTTATCTCAATTGGTGGTTAGAGTGAAAGAATGTTTTTTAGGGATAAATCCTTGTATATGGAGGAGAATGCCTATTTCAATTAGGAAGAAATGGGTAAAAAGGTGTCTAAGTATTCTGAGTACGATTCTATTAAAAAAGGAGACATATTTTTCATGGAGGTGAATTTTGAGGCTGAGAGGATTAAGGTAGTGGTCTTTATTTCCTAACTCATACTTTTTGATCAAATAATATCATCATGTTCTCATCTAGGTGTAGATATCATAACCGTGTTTTTGAATACTTAGTCAATATCATGGAAGGTGTCTATGTCTCATAGAAGAAAGATTTTGTAATCTCAATGTTCCAATTCAAAAAGTGGTTAAAGGAAAGGAACTTCATTCATGGTACATCAAAATCATATTCTTCATCAGGGATATTCCCCATCTCTATAACACCACTTAACTCCCTCTCTCTCTAACATTCTATTCCTTCATTGAGAATTTACTTTTTCACTCTTTCATCTTATTCACTTAAGTGACTTAATGTTGCATTATAAAAGTCCATTTTCAAAAATAAGAAAAGGACTTAGTTTCATTCCTAGGGAATTTTAAAATTCACATGGTGGTGAGATGAAAATTCACATGAGGGGAGGGAGAGACAATTCATAAGCTATAAATAGAAATGGTTTATCCAATCCAAATAGTTATAAATTGTTTATTGTTATTATAATTTGGGGTTTGTATCATTACTACTATAAGAAATAAAGTTACATTTCTTCTATCTCATTTCATATGTTCTTCAACTCTCTCTCTACTTTCTAACTTTGTAAGCATTCTAATTTTTATAGCCAATGAAGAAATTTGGGTCTTTGATTAATGGTTTCATAGAACTTTTTGTTTCCAATTTTTTAGTGTTACTTGTTGATTTTATGGTTGAATTATTATAATTGAATGTATACCTACTCTATCTTATGTATTTGATTTTTGTAAGTCTACTCATAACATTAATCCTCTATCTCTATTTATCGTACTCCCCTTTACCTCTCTCAAATGTAATTCCTCCCTTATACATTGATAATCAGTTTTCCATAGTTTTAGTGGAGTTTTCCTCTACGATCCATGGCCCGATGAACATCCCATAGTTTTAGTTTGTTTAACTTCAATAATGGGATCCTCCCCATACCTACGAAGGAGCGGTTTATCCCCATAAGTATTGGTGAAAACCAATAATCTGCACTAAAACAAATTATTTCACCAACAATATTTGACAACTCTACTCGGGAAGATCTTCCCTTTTGCACCCTATAAAGATATCTAAATTCCATTATATATATATTACAAAATAATTTTTTGAAGGTGAATATATCTAGGAATGAATCCATGTCACATTCCTTTCTTGTATCACGATGATGAAGTTTCGTGATTGGTATTCAATATCAATTGGTGAAAAGAAAAATGAAGATGAAAATGACTATTGAAACATCCAAATATAAGATCAGCCATCATTCTTGGAAAGATCTTACAAAAGTATGGATTCTCACATAATGAATAGATCTCTCACTTCAACCAAGAATTTTCAATCACAAAAAGGAAAGAAGATCAATGTCATTTCTACACAAGTTATAGAAATGATATCTAGAATGGATAAAATTGTTGCATATGAAGATCCTACTATCAAATATTTTTGGCTTCAATTAAAAATATTTATATTAGAGGAAATAAAATGGGGATTACACCGGTTGATGATCAAGAATCTAAGAACATGATGAGAATAATGTAAAAAAGATATGAAATGTTATATGAACAATAATAAAATTAATCTCTAGATGAAGTAATCAAAGAAGAATCTCCTGAAGGTAATGTTTTGAATTATACATTATTGACTAAAAAAATAAAAAAATATATTTTGTTTCTCTTCCTTTGGATGATTTTATTGCTTATGGAGATGAAGAAATGATAGCCTTGAAAAGGATTATGTGAAAATAATTTTCATAGTTTTAGAAAGAAGTCCCGACCCTCAAACCAAGCTTTAAATTTTGAACTATGTTGTGATCATGCAAGAAAAGTATGAGAAACTTGAAGCACTCCATAATGAGGAGGAGAAATACTACCTTCCGTGAGGTGAAATTTGATGAATCACCACACCACCAAGTTTCTTATACAAGGGAGATACTTTGGTTCCACTCATAATTGTTTTATTTTAAAAATCTTGATGAATGTCAACTCAACATCTTGGTGGATAATGAAAGAATCATAGAATTTGATTCTTCATCCATATTCGCACTTTATCCTAAAGCATGGTCCTTTAGAGAAGAAATTTACATGGGAGATAAGAATTCTTGTCTCATATTATATGACCCAAAATTTTCTGAGATTTCCACCAACCGTGAAGATATTAAAGAGATGAATCCTCCTTCTCCACCGCAGTTCTTTAAGAGAATGATTTTGAGATAATAATTGATGATTTCCTTTAAAATTTTAGCTCTTCATTTGATGCATGATTCCCAATAATGAAATATATAAAATATAATAGTTATATTTCCTTATTGAAATAATTATTGATGAGTGAATATTGACATAACTATATGATGATTTGGTTTCCTATCATCACCAAGAGAGTGTGATAGTAATCATAACTATGAGTATGGAGTCTTCTCTTTTCCCTACAAATAAGAGGAATTTCTAGGAAATGTTTAGTAAGGAATAAATAAATCTTCCTATGTTACGATATAATATTGTTTCCTTTCTCTTTCCATGATGAGTATGCATTTTTGGAGGATGAATTTGTATTTATAGAAATGAATCATTTAGAACAATAAACAAATGAGAGGATATAAGAAGTTAGTGAATGGGATGAGAATAAAATTATTCTCACACTTCTAAAGTCCCTACCAATTATGGAAATGAATAAATGCTGAAAATTTCACCAAAGGATGATGAATTCCTTTTTCTGAAAGCATATATTCCATTTTTGAAAACATGTAAGAATGACTTCTTATGCTCACATGATATCAAATGTCGATTACCAAGAGCATAAGTTTAAAAAGGTAATCACATTATCCAAAATTCACCCCCAAGGGTAAATTTTGATAACATGCATCAAAATATTCAAGTCCCAGGCAAGTAGATTGATTCAAGGCCCAAAATCATGTTTTGGGGCCCCCTCTGCTTCTTTCTAACTCTCCTGTCTAAGAAGAAATCCCAACAGGTCGAGAAAATGGAAGAAATGCAGAAAATCAAGCTTGGGGCAGAAGAGTGAAGAAAATCGGCTAAGTCTTAGTCCAGGAAACACTTGGGATAGTTGGGACGTCAGGGAACGAATCGGCCGAAAGGCCGCTGGGCGGTCTACGCAGCATTTGGGACATCGGGATGTGTGGGGCGCGAAAAGCCGAACCAGCCGAAAAAATGAAGAAAATTGCCTAAGTCTTGTTTCGTAGAGTGAGGGACATCCAAGACAAAAGTACGTGAAAGGTGTGGATCGGCCAGTTTGGCGCAAGGAAGTCCATTTTGGGCAGGCCAGAGATATTTGTCCTAGGCAGTCTGGGATAGTTCGGACAAAAGTACGTGCGGGACATGGAGAGCCAAAGGAGCCGAGAGCCGGTCAAATCTTGCCACATGTCTTCGCTGCAAAGAGGGAGAGGGAAGCCTGAATCGGGTGGATTGGAGAAATTTGTCCCAGACAGTTTGGGACATCTAAGCCAAAAATACGCGAGGGACGCAAAGACCTGGAAAATCCGCCAATGAATCAGAATGCGACACGTGTCCTAAGGTGGGGGAGGTGTGGAGCTCGAGGAAAATTTGAAGATTTTGCAAAAGTTCTTTGGCCAAAACAAACTAAAAGCAAAGATGCCCCCGCACCCTCAACCAACCAAAGCATGCCACGTGTCCCAAGTGGCGGGGCGTGGGGAAAAAATGGAAAATTTTCCAAAGTGTTATAAAAGTCAAAACTTTCAAGGAAAACCCATGGGTAAGGTGGAGGAGAGAGAATTTCTCATCCAATCAGTGCCTGACACGTGTCATCCAAGTGGCAGAGCGCGGGAAAAAATTCAAAATCCGTTTTGGCCTGTTTTGTGCCCTAAATCTTCAAATCGCCATAACTTTCGATCCAGAGCTCGGATTTGCACGTTCTTTATATCAATGGAAAGATGGTGAAATTATCTACATGATTCTAGGGTCAATCTTGAATTTTGGTTTAGGTTGGAGAGATAAAATCAAGAAATGTCTCTGGCACGTGGTATTGGCCAGAACTGACGTTTCAACAAACAGTTTAATGCACATGGGTCACATTCTTCTTCAACACGGCCAGAAGTGACGTTTCAACAAACAGTTTTAATGCACATGGGTCACATTCTTCTTCAACATGGCCAGAAGTGATGTTTCAACCACCGATTTTAATGAAGAATGTGTTTTGGTCAATGGTTGGGCTGCTTGCATGTTTTCCTACATTTTCTCTCTCATGGGCTCGACCCATGCAATGTAAAAGCTAGATTTGGCTCATTTTGGGATTATTATTACAAGTTGTTCATCTTTTCAGCTCTGCCCTCCCTTCTTTTCTTCTCCAGGGTTGAAAATGGAGTTCGAACCTCCTCCCTTGCTCTGTAATGGCATTTTTGCCTTTTACTATTGAAATGATGTTCTGTGCAAACTTCTGAAGCAACAAAAAATGTTTTGTGATGCATCTGTCCATCCTTGCTTGTTTTTCACTTGTTTTCTTCTTGCCTCTCTTCATTGTAGGTATTTGTGCAAGTTTGAATGTTCATTGTAGGTCTGGAGTTGTGTTCATGGAGTTTTGGGACATTTTCTATGTGAAATCTATCCTTGGGCCTGTGATGCATCTGTCCATCCTTCCCATTGCTCACCTCTCCTTGTTCCATGGCAGTTTTGATAGATGTTCAACATTCTCCTTCTCTGGTGTATCACCGTTTTAGTGTAGGATTTTTCTGTTTTTCCCTTTTCTCTCTCTCTGTCTCCTTGGCATGGTTAGATTAGGTTTAGATTAGCTTGCCTGCACTAGAATAGCTTGTGGTAGGTAGTTTAGGAGTAGGAACCAGCCTTCTCTGGAGATTCCTTTCTCATTTCTACAAGTCCCACACTTGGAGAAAGGTTTCAATGTTGTGTAATCACACTGGATGCTAGAGTGATCAACCTAGAAATCTGATCAACATCTAGGGGTGCTGTGATTTTGCATCAACAGTTTTGGCACACCCGGTGGGACCTTAGAGGTCTTCCACTTCATCTTTTGCAGGTTGGTGTGTTCCTGTGAAGATTTCAGCCTTTGGAGGCACTTGCAAACACATTTGGTGACTCCATCTAATCAACAACCCATTTCTAAAGTTGCAGACCTGTTTTTCATCCATTCCATCCATTTTTCTTTCCATTTCTTTCATTCTTTTCCATTCCATGAAGTTGTACAATCATGACTTCATTTCCCTCATGGAATTTACATTTACAACAACAACAATGTTTCCCACCTCCAACATGTTTTTTAAATCCTCCAAATCAGCATTTTGAACAAATTCAAAATCAGCATGCATACCCATATGAGCAGCAATGCCAAAATCAGTTTGGCTATGGAGATTTCCAAGAACAAGAGTATGCGTATAATGAAGACAATCAGATGCAAGATGTTGGTCTATTGGAGAAAATCCAAAAGATGGAGGTAAAGATGGTGCAGTCCAGAGCAATAGCTCAAATGAGAGCTTTTAGAATTGGTTGTAGGACTCCTTGTCCATGGGGAGGCCCTTTTCCAAGACACTTCAGCCCTCAGGAGAAGTTGGACTTCATGATGAAGATGCTGCCCCAACTTGCACAATGGACAACAGAAATAGAAGCCTATACACTTGTTGTTGAACAACCTTGTCAATGGGTAAGTTCTGCACCATCATCTGGTTTTTCTCTTCCCATTACTCAAGCAGCACCATCTCATTTGGAATTGCAAATTCTAAATTCCCCATCTGCTGTCCCAAATGTTGATCCCATGTCTCCACCTCTCAGTCTTCCACCACACCTCAATTCTTCTTTCCTTTTTCCTTCCAAATAGTCATCCCCTCCACAAGAGCTAAATGAAATACCTCCCACTCTAAATAAACAAGAGTTTATACCTCCTCTACCACCACAAAAAATTGCCAAATCAATTGAGTTACAACCCATCCCTCCTCTTGCATTCCCAATTCCATGTGGGGAAGAAGAAATTGCAAAAATCGGCCATGAATGACAGAAAGAAGAGGAGTCCAACAGAAAAGAAATGACAGACAACTTGAGGGTTTGGGCTGCCAAATTTGGGATGAAAAAGATCCCCTTGATGGTTAAACCTACGAAGAGGAGCACATTCTAGTTGTGGAGGAGAAAAGTGCATATCCAAGGGGTTTGAGCACAAAGCAGGCTGCAGGAGAACCTTCAGTTCTTCTTTCTACTTCACCTCTGTCAAGTTCTAGTACTGAAGAGGAGTTTGATCTCTCAAACTCAATATTGAAGGGTGAAAGAAACCATGGTGGTCAAGTTACAGATCAAGAAGACACCATGGAGGAAGTGGAGCATTTACAACAAGACAACCATGAGGCAGTTATTCTGTCATATTTGGAGGACTGTTTTGATGGAGAAGAGCCGGTTGAGTTTCCACCATTCTGTCTTTCATCATCCACATCCCAAACACTTGAGTCTGTTGTCATGAAGGAGAACATTCATTTGCAGCAGCCTGCATCTTATAGCAGCTCTTTGGAACCAAGATTGGAAGATTTTAATCTTTCATGTTCTTCATT
The DNA here is from genome assembly GCA_018340775.1 of Taxus wallichiana var. yunnanensis. NCBI lineage: Eukaryota > Viridiplantae > Streptophyta > Pinopsida > Cupressales > Taxaceae > Taxus > Taxus wallichiana. The sequence goes on along the minus strand of CM031239.1, from coordinate 24,253,042 downwards.
GGAGGAAGAGAAATGGCGAAGGATTCTACCATTGCTTCCACATCATCCATTCAAGAAGGTCTACAAGAAGACTCCATTTTTGGAGTTGAAAATCGAGCTATGGGCATATCAAACAGACACGACCTTACCCAATCGGTATTTGGATTCATCGAGCCGAAAGAGAAGTCACAACCAGTCATGCTTGCTTCGAGCATGAGGGTGAGCTATAAAGTACCAAGGATCAGCTGACATACCTCTTTAATCGAAATGCAAAGCAACTAAAACAGGTATTGAAATTGCCTTCACTGATACCTTGATGATTTGGGTAGAAGACCAGCTTCTTGTTGATTTTCCACTCATCCTAACAGCCATGATCAGCTTCAAATCAATTGCATGGCTGCCAATTTTGAAGAAAGGAAGCTATTTCTCACAACCAATTGCAGGGTTTGTTTAGCTTTCCTTTGCTTCCATTAGAGTAGAGTAGATAGGTTTGCTTTCGGTAGAAGAAATTCTTGTACACACTCTGCATGTTCCATTTGGAGCATGTATGGTTTTCAATTCTGTACATAGTTTTTGTGGTGCTAGTTTTCTCTTTGCAGTCCATTTCATGGCATTTTGGTGAGAACGGCTCCATGTCCAGTAGGATTCAAGCGGTTCGGAGGAAATTTTCAAATTTCGATCGGTTTCAGAGCTACAACTCATGACTCCATGCCCAATGGATGCTTCAAGCAATCGGTAACTTCATCTTGACCCCACCGAGTCGCTAAAATCTGTTATCCAAAATTCACCCCGGGTAAATTTAGATAACATGCATCAGAATATTCAAGTCCCAGGCAAGTAGATTGATTCAAGGCCCAAAATCATGTTTTTGGGGCCCCCTCTGCTTCTTTTTAACTCTCCTGTCCAAGAAGAAATCCCAACAGGTCAAGAAAATGGAAGAAATGCAAAAACCAAGCTTGGGGCAGAAGAATGAAGAAAATCGGCTAAGTCCTAGTCTAGGCAGCACTTGGGACAGTTGGGACGTCGGGGCACGAATCAACCGAAAGGTCTGCCAGGGTGGTCTCGCATAGCATTTGGGACATCGGGACGCGTGGGTGGGCGAAAGCCGAACCGGCCAAAAAAATGAAGAAAATTACCTAAGTCTTGTTTCGCAGTGAGGGACATCCGGGAAAAAAGTACGCAAAAGGCGTGGATCGGCCGGTTTGGCGCAAGGCAAGGATCCATTTTGGGCGGGTGGAGATATTTGTCCTAGGCGATCCCAGGATAGTTGGGACAAAAGTATGCGTGGGACATGGAGAGTGAAGGAGCCGAGAGCCAATCAAATCTTACCATGTGTCTTCGCTGCGCAAAGAGGGACAGGGAAGCCGAGAATCGGGCGAGATAGGAGAAATTTATCCCAGACGGTTTGGGACATCCAGGCCAAAAATACGCGAGGGACGCGAAGACCGGAAAATCCGCCAATGAATCGGAATGTGACATGTGTCCTAAGGCGGGGGAGGTGTGGAGCTCAGGGAAACTTTGAAGATTTTGCAAAATTTCTTCACCCAAAAAAACTAAAAGCAAAGATGCCCCGCACCCTCAACAACCAACCAAAGCATGCCATGTGTCCCAAGTGGCGGGGCGCGGGAAAAAATGGAAAATTTTCCAAAGTGTTATAAAATTCAAAATTTCAAGGAAAACCCATAGGTAAGGTTGAGGAGAGATAATTTCTTATCCAATCAGCGTGTGCCACGTGTCATCCAAGTGGCAGAGCGCGGGAAAAAATTCAAAATCCGTTTTGGCCTGTTTTGTGCCCTAAATCTTCAGATCGCCATAACTTTCGATCCAGAGCTCAGATTTGCATGTTCTTTATATCAATGGAAAGCTGGTGAAATTCTCTACATGATTCCAGGGTCAATATTGCATTTTAGTTCATTTTGGAGAGATAAAATCAAGAAACATCTCTGGCACGTGGTAATGGCCAGAACTGACGTTTCAACAACCGATTTAATGCACATGGGTCACATTCTTCTTCAGCACGGCCAGAAGTGACGTTTCAACAACCAGTTTTAATGCACATGGGTCGAATTCTTCTTCAACATGGCCAGAAGTGATGTTTCAACCACCGATTTTAATGAAGAATGCATTTTGGTCAATGGTTGGGCTACTTACACGTTTTCCTATGTTTTCTCTCTCATGGGCTCGACCCATGCAATGTAAAAGCCAGATTTGGCTCATTTTGGGATTATTATTACAAGTTGTTCATATTTTTAGCTCTGCCCTCCCTTCTTTTCTTCTCCAGGGTTGAAAATGGAGTTCGAACCTCCTCCCTTGCTCTGTAATGGCGTTTTTTCCTTTTACTATTGAAATGATGTTCTGTGTAAACTTATGAAGCAACAAAAACATGTTTTGTGATGCATCTATCCATCCTTGCTCGTTTTTCACTTGTTTTCTTCTTGCCTCTCTTCATTGTAGGTATTTGTGCAAGTTTGAATGTTCATTGCAGGTTTGGAGCTGTGTTCATGGAGTTTTGGGACATTTTCTGTGTGAAATCTATCCTTGGGCCTGTGATGCATCTGTCCATCCTTCCCATTGCTCACCTCTCCTTGTTCCATTGTAGTTTTGATAGATGTTCAACATTCCCTTCTCTGGTGTATCACCGTTTTAGTGTAGGCTTTTGATGTTTTTTTCCTTTTCTCTCTCTCTGTCTCCTTGGCATGGTTAGATTAGGTTTAGATTAGCTTGCTTGACCGGAATAGCTTGTGGCAAGTAGTTTAGGATTAGGAACCAGCCTTCTCTAGAGATCCCTTTCTCATTTCTGTAATTCCCACACTTGGAGAAAGGTTTCAATGTTGTGCAATCACACCGATGCTAGAGTGATCAACCTAGAAATCGATCAACATCCGGGGGTGTTGTGATTTTGCATCGCCAGTAACTAAGTGGTCATTGGATACAAATGTATTTTTATGTAATATCAATATGAGAATGGAAAGTTGTTTTATTTTCTTCTCATAAAACCATACGAGATCCATCATGGGAGTATGGAATGACTAGCTAGTTGTTTTTAAGCTTTAGAAGTGGTATGAATTCAGTCCATTATTCCATGATGTTACCTATTTTTCTCAACTCATTCATTGGATGTGTGCATGTTACTCCCCCACTTTTATAACTTTCCCTCCCATATAGAATAATTTCCCATTCTACTATTTGTTTCCCTTTCTATTTGGTGTGTTTCTTTTGTTTTTCCTTGTTCGTGTCATTGCTTGTATTAGTTGGTGAAGGAATGAGTCAATTTTTCAATTGTTAAGGCATTGGTTTTCTTACCCATAAGATACAAAGTTTTCATTACCACTTATGGTATGAAATCCCTAATTTGTATCCATCCTTTTTCATGCTAAATTGCTAGCATGTAATTTTTTTTTTTGAAATCACAACTATGCCCCCACTTGAAAAATTCCTCTTTCGATCACTATAAACCCTTCCTCTAGCTATCCTACCCAAATTTTCATCCTTATTATGGATTATAGGAACATGTTATCATTATTTTCAAGTGTGTTTCATGTGAAAGGATGTATAACCAAGGTGATTGAAGAATTCATTAACATTGAAAGAATAAGAGCTATCCTGGAGGCCTAAAAGGGCCATTTTTGGCCATTTTACAACTAGTGAACAACCTCTGGAAGCTAACAAGGAAGACTCAAGAAATGTGAGAGATGTATAGGAGAGAAATGAAGTTGTCCAAGGAATTTTAAGGAAAATTTGTGGAAGAAATTAAATTTTGAACAACTTCAGAAAGATGAGGTAATTTTGGGCATAGGGATTAAAGACTCCAATGGTGAAAGCTAACTTGTCTAGATGATTTTAGGAGATCTGGGAGGAATGAGGAGGAAAAAAATAATAAACAAAAATATATTGGATCTATCTACATGATGGAAACATCAATTTTATTTCAAGACTTTAAAATCTTATATGGTAATCCATGACACGTCAATTGCCCCTTTGAGTTAAGAATGAATAAGGACCAAATTCAAATTTCAAGAATATTTGGCTCTAATAAGTGATGTAATTATTCCAACAGAGGTTTATATTTAAAATAATATAAGGTTTGACCCCAAAAATCCCTTTCATTCTCCCATGATAGATAAAGCAATCCCCATGTTTTAATTTGCACTTGGTGGGCGACATTAGCATTCTAAAACAACAATGTTGAACTTTGTCACACTTATTACCCACATGTATTTTCCCTAAGGTGAAAAGGGGAAAAATGAGACAATGAATTCTAACCCCTATCATTTCAAGAAGTTTCGTCACATAATTCATGACTTAAAGTATTAGGACTGTATGGAAGAGTTAAGTTATCGAGTCCTTTTTCCGTGAGATGGACCCAGTGGCACATTTTACGTAACTTGATTTCAACTTGGAATGTATCCAATGTGAAATCAGTATAAAGGTGACATAGAAGTGTGACCCTCCATCTTGGAAAACTTCTCACAACTCACCCCTCACCACTTTTACACCCAGAAACAACCTAAACTTGTAAGTGACTTAACTATATTCCCCCTCTTCATGACCAAACCCCCCATGGAACATTTTTCTCACCCTAGGTGTATCCTTAGATTGCACAAGGTACAAAGGGAAAATTTTATTTTTATCCTCATCCAATCATTCAGCCTTGGTCACATAGAAAACTTTTTTTTAGCTCATGGTTACCACTTTCAGCTCCATACATCTCATCCACAATAAACCAAAAGCTTCCACTTGTCACCATCTGGTGAAAATTTAAATCTTGTGTCCCTTATTTTTCCCTTACACCACGTGCACCGGTACAAATCCATGTCAACCATCTTCTAACCATGGTTAAGTTGTTAGGTTAAGTGGTGAGTCAACATTTTTCAAATGAAATGACTAAATCCTCCTCATAACTACTTAATAATTTTTAAAGAATTCAAGTTGATGTATTTGCCTTCCAAAACTACCATTTTCACTAGACATGTTGCTAGATTTTTACTAGACATCTATCTTTGGCAAAACTAAGAATTGTTCATAACTCATAAATCAAGAACTTGATTTCCATCAAAATTTTCTAGTACAATCCTTTTAAAAATGAGTTAAAATTTATTATAAGAACATTTACATTGATGATATATGCAATTATTGGAATCCATTTTAAATATTTATCCTATGAAGTTTCCTTTCTAGATCTACGGAGTTATGGAAAAATAAAAACCTGAAAAATTGGAGCGGAAGGTAATGAGATAAAACTTGAATTTTTGTGACTAATTTGGTTACAATATGGCACCCAGAATACCTCCATCTAAAAAATTAAGTTTGAAAGGATTCACATGTCCAAATATAGTAAGTTTCCAAAAACGGTAAACTATTAACATCCTTGTTACTCCAAACAAGAAAAAACCATCAGATAGTGAAAATTGGGAAAGCTTACTATAAATGTCCATCCTAGTTAAGACTCATTAAAAATATAATGTCTTAAAATCAGGATCATATTACTTGTATCAAATCACATTCCACATATTTATTTCCTTTTTTCCATAATTGCAAGGATGGAAATATTTTCATCACTCAAATAAGGAAGAAATCCCTCACACACTCTCAAAGACTTAGTCTCTAGGTTGAAGTCTAGGACTATGTGTTTCATTTAATCTAGTAGTCATAGAAATGGGATCATCATGTTTAAGTTATGCACACCATGAAATAAAATTTATACCAAATAGGGTTTGTAAAGGTGAGTCTCGATGCTTAATCATCATCTCTAGATCTAGCATTAGAATGTGCTAGATGAGTATGATGGTGAGTACAAAGTTGCTTCTTTCCTAGTTTGTAGCGAAGAAATTTTCAATAGGGAATGAGTGAAAAAGAAGGTACTTGGGTATCCTACGATTGATTTCATCCAAGAAAGAGATATCTTCATCACTAAAATAAATTGTGAATCTAAAATAAGACATGAGGAGGAAGGTGATGGTCTCCACATTCTAACTCTGACCTTGTGTTCAAATCTCATTCTAATAGGAAAGACAACATGTGAATCACACCATTGAAATAACTAGGTCATAATGAACTAGTGTGTGTAAATTATTTCCACTTGAACCATAGGATATCAAGGTGTCGTAGACCATCATGTTTACAGGATCAAGAAGTTTTCGTAGTTCTACGTAGTGAAATCTCTCACATTAGTGTTTCTAAACACACATTAAATTATTTGGAGCATGTCCACATATCAAAGGAGGAAGCCTTTGTAATCACAATGTTTAATTTAAATGGGTGATCGGAGGGAAATAGTTTTTAAGGATAAATCATCAAATCTGGAGAAGAAGGATTATTTCAATAAGTAAAAGATTGGAAAAAGGTGTCAAATTATCTTAAGTACGAGTCCATTAAAAAATGATACATATTTTTCACTGAGGTGAATTTCAAGGCCGAGAGGAGTAATGTAGTGATCTTTATGTCCTAACTCCTACTTTTTGATGAAAGAAGTCATTATGTTCACATCTTAGTGTAGCTCTCATAATAATGTTTTTGAGCACTTATTCAATACCCCGAAATGTGTCTCAGTATGTACCCAAAATTATAGGGACTGCACTACGAAACGATGTTACACACGCCCCAATGATGATACGGGTATCCTCGTAATGTGTTCAAGATCTAGAGAAGCTCACAAAGTATATGTTAGCATCCCAAATGCTTTATCCAAGTTCCTTGTGCTTTGTTTTATCCCTTGCACCCCTTTTTAAATGCGTTTTCACATTCACTAACGAAACCACCACCTGCCAGGGGTGAAGGTCTTGGACCGCCACCCTACTCGGGTGGCGGTCCTGTAACCACCACCCTGCTTTAGGGTAGCATTCCTTCATGTGTTTTCCAGCACATTCCTTTGATCATGACTTGCATAAATTTTTAACATTTACTAGCTTTTCTCAACTTGCCTTAGCTTGTATTTATGTTTTTGGTTCCCTATAATAGTGTTTCTACATTGTTTAATGGTAAAAGAGTTCCATTCAAGTTACCCTTTGGTGAATGGGAATTCTATAAATAGATGGTTTGTTTTAAAACAAATGTCCCCTCATCCTCTCAATTCTCTTGTTAATTTTTTTCATTTCCTTTCTTAGAATTTTGTTAGGTTCAGGTTTTGCTTCCATTGTTGGCATTTTGGAGGTCATATCATCTTCTTGTTTCAAGTCTTGTTTCATTGCTATTGTATACAGTCAGTTTAAACATAGAATAGCTTCATTTCTAGACTAGAATCCATTAAAGTTGCAGGTTTTGTTTTGTCACAAGAATATCTTATGAAACTCTCGGTAAACTTGTGTTGTATTCCCATGCAATAAATCCTCCTAGGAATTGCATAGTCAAGCCCTTTTCACTTGTGCTATCCCTCTCCTACTCGCATTGTATTTGGTCTATATCCAAAGCTGACATTGTTCGAATGCTATCTTCTTTTGATAATATCATATACACACTTTTTATATTCATGAGGACATGAGCAACGAGGAGATCACACCGAGGGGAAGAAATAACACAAACTAGATTTACCATGTTCGTAAATGTCGGGTTTCAGCTATCAAAGTTCTAGTTACAACATATCAAATAAAGTAGTGAATTATTTCATTTCAATTAAAATTTCACTCTCGATATCACCAGGGAAGCTATGGGGATTGATAGTTTCTAAGAAATTGTGATTCATTCCTCACTTCTAAGGTAGGATCGAGAGCCTTTCAAATTAATATGTTTAGTTGCTTAGATATTTAGTATAATATCACAATTGCACAGGAAAATAGCCATACCAGGCTACTTTGCTTGTTTTTATTCTGTTATTAGATTAATTGTTCATTTTATAGATATACTAGAGTAGCTTCTCTTTAATTTCATTGAAATACGTCATTGAAAAATACAAAAATAGTAGGATGCTTGCATAGTGTAAATACCTCTTTTGTAATCAGTTTATTTAATGTTAGTTAGAGGTTGAATCATCTTTATATGACAATCACAGGACCTAGAGAGCCTAGAGAGTATATATTTGAACCCATAATACCTCAGCCAAATCTACCCACAACCTTAGCTGATATAGATCAGGACCTTAGGATACAGGTCTTTCGAGCAACAACAAACTTACAAGCAATTAGTGAACAACTGAGAGGGTTAAACATTGAAGATGACAAAGCTTACAACTTCTGGTCAAACCATCCAAATTATAGATTGCCTTGATAAAACACCTGAATGACCATGCAAGGGTTCGAACAAGAACAAACATTTGGTTGCGATCCTTTGGTTCCGAATCCTAACGCAGAGAGACCTCCTCGTTGATATAGACACTAGCTTACATATCCAAGTTTCCAGAACACCTGTTAGGTACTCTGAGAAAATCATACAACTTCTAGTTCTAAACGTAGAGGCTGAAAAGGCATACGATTACTAGATAGTTGGGAGAAGGGATTGATTCTTCACATGACCATAATAGGTCCACAACAACCATGAAATCACGGTTATGATCCCCAAGTCCTACAATCCAACGGGCCAAAAACAAGTCAAGCATTGACACTGGCTTACTGAACACTTTGGTATTTAGATACTCGTCACTCCTCCCAAATATTATAGTAAAGTTCTCTCAGTATTAAACATAGAATCTAATCAATCCAATATTTTCTGGGCTAGACCAGAAAACCACCCATAGCTAACTAAAAAACCGCTAAAATGACCTACCACTACTTTCATGACCTTATTTGGAGACATATACAAAGCTCCCACAGGTCACTTCCCATGTATCCAACAACCAAGAAATAGGATCTCGGCAGAGCTCGACATTGATTGGAGCCTCCGAATAGCCATTATATCCGAATGAGCCATTACACCAGTCTAGGTTAGGAGGGCCTTCTTCACCTTATATTCACAGATTCCATTATTGCATGTTGAGGATTTAAGATTACCTATTTATCTTATACATATCCATTCACATTCAACATTCACCGGATGTCTCAACATGACCTCGGGAAGTCAGGTACGAGGAAAGGGTACTTGTAGATTCCCATGCTCGCTTGTCACTTTTCCATCGTACAAAATTGGTGAACCCAACGTGAAACAAACTAATATTCCTCTTTCTATTTTCATTTCTTCCATCCACCTTCACTCTTTCCCATTATTCTACGGGTATTCATATACCCCCCAAATATGTTGGGATATGATGCATATGGAAGACCTCTCTTAGGTCTCAAAGTAAACTATAGTCAAACAAATAGACAACCATCACCATAGCTTTCGCATGGGATGATAACTATTTAAGTAATTACTTGTCATCTCAAACTCCCCCTCATAGAACTAGTTCTTCGTTCTAAATTGAGGAGTTTGACCAGTTTGCACAAACACAACAGCTAGAGCCGTTAGGCTCTAACAATATGAGGTTTACTGGAGAATCCACTTCATCTCCTCGGGTCTTGTTCAGACCATAGATCAATACATAATCAGACCCACTCCCCTTTTTGGATGAGGATTACTTAGCATGCTTCGCTAAAATTGAACAACTCTTCCAAAATATTTATCCACCTATAGAAAGTTTACAAATATAGTTTGATACCCTATTCCAGGAGAACACCCCCACAACTACACCTATGGGAAATACACTTGGTGAAGCTTGGCAGGGTAATGACTAGTTCATAGTAGGGTATCATACCCCCTTAAAACCTCAAGCCATACAACAAACACCCTTAAGGAAAAGCACTGCGTCTTCACCGATGGAGGTCATTTCAGCCTTAGCTGAGAAGGTTAGAGGGCTAGAACTTGCTCAAGAAAAAAAAAATTCATATTTTGGGCAAGCAGGAATCCCCAACCCTCTACATCAGCGTAGTCAAGTTGACATCCTTACAAGAATAGGCACATTAGGCATGCCTCCTCAAAATCCTTGATAATTATCCACAACAAACGCCAACTAGGGCAGCATTTTCAAATGCCGCTCTAGTTGAAAACATGACACCTCCCGACTTGGCACCAAATAACGTATACCGTAACAATGCTCTTCCTTATTTAAAAATTTATTCAAATTCACCACAAGGAAACATGTTCTCTTCTCCTAGGATGTTCGTTCAACCACAAGGATTCCCTTATGTCCCTACAAATGCATATGCTATGCCATATCAACAACCTATTCCACCTCAACCCCCTCAGCAAACCCCATCAATGGTTGAGGCCTACGTAGTAGGGACTTATTCAGAATATTTAAAAGAGCCCCTAGACTTCACCATATGAAGTGTTATGCTTCCAAGACCTCTTCCTAATTTACCCAAATACAAAGGGGAAGGGGACCCAAACGCACACATTAAGGCCTATGCCACAACCATACGGGAGTTACTCCCTTGGGACGGGGTTGTTGCTAAGATCTTCCCCAAGACCTTAGAGGGTATCACCCTTGATTGGTATTACAGAATACCTGAAGCCTCGATACACTCATTTAAACAACTCATGTTAGAATTCATCAAAGCTTTCGATATGAACAAATTGTTAAGAATGGGAATCAGGGAATTCTTGCATATTAAGCAAGAACATAATGAATCCGCTGCTCATTTTATCCAAAGATGGCATATGGTTCTCTACTCATCAGTGAGTGCTCCAAATATGGATCAAATGGAGCTATGTGATTTATTCCTTAATTCACTCAATAGAGAGATAAAGGAAGAAGTCCAGAAGTTCCCACTAAGAACTTACGATGAAGTACTCGAAAGTGCTCTCCGAATCGACCAAGTAGCGATTGATAGTGGTCGTAAAACATATGGGAAAAATAGGAAATTAACCACTCCTAATAAAAACACCGTGGCCTATCCTAATGCTGGGAACGCTAATCAAGGACCTAAGATCCTTAACAAGAACCATGACGTTACAACAGATGATAGAGTAATCCACCAAGCTAAAAGGGAAAATGTTGTAAATGTTTTGCCACTGTTAATAATCATCAAAATAATAATTTTACCCCAGCATCCAACATGGTGGATTTTAATCATCCACCATGGCAACAACAACAATAATAGCGACAAGTCTAGACACAAAGTCCAAATCAAAACCCAACTAGATATCAGAGTCAAAACCAAAGGCAATAGCCTCAAAATTTTAACTCTAACAACCAACAACCTTATCAAAATTTCAGGCCATATAGTTTTAAATCAACAGCCTCAAAATTACAATCCCAATCTATATTGTGGCTTCCACAAGATTCAAGGCCATGATACTAGGACTTGTCGTGAATACAATAAATTCATGTAGTATTTTCCAGAAGATCAAAAACAACTCTTTATAGATATGTTTTTAGAAAATTCTATAGTACCCATGCCAAACACTTATGCAGGGGCAATTTCCCCTCAAAATGCATCCCTCAAGATCTTCAATGACCCGCTCCCAAACCATTCTAATAACAAAAAGTTAGATCCTAATGGAACAAATAAGGGTGTCATGATAGGGAACAATGATCATGAAGCTTCAAGTTCATTAAATCGACCAGTCGCACCCTAATTAGGAACTCGACCTCAAACTAAGATAGTTGGTTTAGTGGTGTTAGGCGCCGAGATACCCATAAAAACCATAACAAGAACACATGATTATTATTCTCAACCAAATCCAATTTATTCGTTAGATATAGACAACACTAAACAAACATTGCTAAAACTTATAGGCACCTATGATCTAATTAATGATTTAACTAAAACCTTCTCGCACATCTCCTTCTTGGATTTATTAAAAACTCTCCCACCCACAGAGTTACTCTCTTAGAAGCATTAGGCATTAGTAATTTAGTCAAAATCAATCCTCCCTCGAAATGCAAGTGAACCATGTGAACTTTGACGTTTATCCTCCAAGGCAGATAGATATGGATACTGAATTTATATTCGATATAAGAAAAATGCCAACAGACGCTGAAATTACACAAAGAGGTAACCCAGCTTTACATTTACAAGTTTGGGTCTACAATAATTATGTTAAACGTGCAATGGTCGATGATGGGGCAGCAGTCAACATAGTCCCCTTCACTTTCCTTCAAAAGCTAGGATATGGAGAAACAAATTGTTCCACGACGCAAAATACGCTAAGAGGTTATGATAGCCTCAAAGCCACTTCAATTGGAACCATAGTTTTACCAGTCACTTTAGGACCCAAGACGGTCCTCACCAAGTTTTATATTATAGATTGGGAAACCAATTATAATATGATCCTTGGTTGGCCATGGATACACTGCATGAAGGCAATCCCTTCCACGCTATTCCAAGAAATAATATTTCTACACTTAGGGAAAATATTTGTGGCACAAGGTGACCCAAAACCCTTCGATATACACCTAGCTGATTTAAAGAAAAGACCAGGTGTTCACTCTGAGTTTGAACTCCCAACAAATCATCTTGTCAAGCCAACTAATTCACAACCAAAAGAAAAGTTGATACCCACCACTAAGTTGGAAATTACAAATCCAACCAAGACGTTCCAGTACTCAAAAATGAGACCAATGCTATAAAAGCAGTATCACTAGGGACTACCACAAAAATTGTTGAGTTGCTGGAGAAAGACTTACCTATTCTCCTACCATTTGATTCCATGGGTATAGGACACACCCTAGGAATCGCTTCTCTTCCATTAGATGAAGTTTTATGGTAGAAGTAACCGAAGCAGAAGAAACAGATATGACAGATATCCCAACGTCCATTTTTCCAAGAAAGTATTGGACTCTCCACTTTGATGGAGCTAGATGTCACTTTGGAGCTGGGGTGAGGGTGATATTTACTTTGCCTGAGGGAAAGATCCTACCTTTCACCTTCAAATTAAAATTTGAATGTATAAACAATGGAGCTGAGTACAAAGCTCTCCTCCTTGGCCTCATCTTAGCTAAAAGAATGGGTTTCAATAACATTAGAGTGCTAGGAGACTCGCAGCTAGTCACAAACCAAGTCTCTGAGGTATATGAACTAGGGATGAACATTTACAACTATACAAAATAGCCATGTTAGATCTAAGAAATGGATTCAACTTCATATCAATCAAAGAAATCCCATGAGAGCAGAACCTTCTCGCAGACTCAATAGCAACCTTAGCTTCCCATTTCACCCCAAACAACAAGTTAGAGGACACAAATTTCATGGTATCACTTTGTACCAAACCATTAGTGCGTAAAATACCAACAAACTCACTCCTAGCTCATGGAGAAGTTGAGGATGATGTTTCTATCGAGGTCACATTGAAAATGATAAAGTCACTCTCGAATATCTAAAAACCTATACGGAGCTACACCTTTCTCACCGTATAGTTGATCTTTCCCTAATACCTAATTCCTCTTCCTACTTTGGAAATCCCACGGTAGAGTCTCCTCCACAAAAAGATCATGATATCTACAAGATAGAAAATGGAGAATGCTTGGAATTACCTCCATCCCCACTTGAATTTGAAGAACGTAATGCTTCTTTGATGGAAGAAACCATTGATATAAACATTGGAACGAAGGAGGAACCAAGAATTTTGAAGTTGGGATCCTCATTGACCCCAGAGAGATAGAAATACACACCTAAATCCTTAAATAACATCAAAAGGCTTTTACATTTCACTATAAATAAATGACAGGCATTACACCAGGTCATGGTACATAATCTTGTCACTAAACCAGATGCGAAGCCAATTAAATATAAGTCAAGAACAATGAAGCCAAATGTGTCTCTCATGGTAAAAGAGGAAGTAGTAAAACTTCTCCAAGTAGGATTCATCAAGCCCATTGACGATTCACAATGGGTATCTAATATTGGTCCTGTCCTAAAAAAGAATGGGAAAATATGTATTTTCATAGATTTTTAGGATATTAACAAAGCTTGTCCCAAGGATGATTTCCCATTACCATCCATTGATGTTATTGTTGATGCAACAACTGGATTTGAACTGTTGTCCCTCATGGATGGGTTCTTAGGGTACAATCAGATTAAAATATTTGAACAAGATCAAGCCAAAACCACATTTATAACTCCCTGGGGAACTTATTGTTATCTTGTCATGCCATTTGGTCTTAAGAATGTCGGCGCTACGTATCAACGAGCAATGACTTATATATTCCACGATCTTATCCATAAAATTGTGGAATCCTATGTGGATGAATTTTGGCCAAGGACAAGAAATGTTGTAATCATTTGAAAGTTCTCTCGTATCATCCTCTCATGACTAATTGAGTATGGTGTCACATTAAATCCAGAGAAGTGTGTGTTTGGTGTGACAGGAGGTAAACTTTTGGGATACATTATATCTTCACGAGGGATTGATGTTGATCCGGCCAAAATATGGGCTGTTCTAGAAATTATCCCACCTTCGGACGAGTGCGGAATTAGGTCATTTATTGGGAAAATTAGTGCAATATAAAGGTTCATCCTAGATTTAAGCTTTACCATTCATCGAATCAACAATCTACTCAAGAAAGATTATAGTGCCGATTGGACTGAAGAATACAACAAGGCCTTTGAAGCAATTAAATGCTTCTTGTAGTAACCACCCATGATAATGCCTCCCAAGCCGGACCACCCTTTGATCCTATACTCATGAGCCACTCATGTCTCAACGCCTACATGTTGGCTCAAGAAGACGATGAAAAATGAGAACATGTGATCTATTTCATTAGGCGAACATTGCTCAATTATAAAACACGTTACACACAGGAAGAGAGAGAATGTCTCATCATAATTTTTGCAACAAAATGTTTGAGACATTACATGTTAAACCAGGAAACAAGGTTCATTAAAAAGATAGACCATTTACAAACATTTCTCACACAAGAATCTTTACCTAAAAAGGTTGGCCATCTCATATCCTTAATGGGAGAATTTGAGTTATCATTCGTAAACCAAAAATATGTTAAAGGACAAATCATTATAGACTGGTTAGCTAACAATCCACTAGATGGAGGTGAGCTGGTAGATCTAGACTTTCCCGATGAGTGTGTATACTTTGTCGAAACAAGGCCCCCATTTCTACATGTCCCTGGTATACTGATATCATTAATTTTATCATGGACCATACATACCCGAAGGTGCCACATCACAACAAATAAGGTGGTTACACATTATTACTACTAAATATGTTGTTTTAGACCAAGTACTCTATCGTAGAGACTTTAATGGCATGCTTCTAAGATGCATTGACATAGAAGAATCCAAGAGGATTCTTCATGAATCCCACAGTGGGATATGTGGGGGCCACTTTGGTGGTCACACCACCGCTCACAAAAAATACATCGGATGGGCTATTTTTGGCCCACTCTTAAGCATGATACAGTGGAATTTGTACATAAGTGCCACAAATGCCAAGAATTCTCTCATGAGATTCACATGCCAGCACAATCCCTATAACCAATAGTGACTCTGTGGCCCTTCTCCACGTGGGGTCTAGACTTGATAGGGAAGTTCTCTCCCTCATCAACTGATGGCCATAATTTTATAATCACAACCATGGAATATTTTACCAAATGGGTGGAGGCCATGCCTCTCACCACCGTACCAGGTTCGGTAATTTCCAAATTCATTTTGAACCAAATTATCTATAGGTATGGTGTCCCACAAGTCATTATCTCAGATAATGGCACATCCTTTAAAAATGACAAAGTCTGTGAGTTATGTAGCAAGTTCAAGATAAACCATCACACGGCCTCTCTTTACTACCCTCAAGCCAATGGGCAGGCCGAAGCGACAAACAAAATGTTGAAAGCTATTCTCCTCAAAACAGTCAAGGAAAACAAGAAAGATTGGCATTTAAAACTATATCCGGCCTTGTGGGCCCATCAAACCTCAATAAGAACACCAGTAGGAGGAACTCCTTTCTCACTGGTATTTGAGGTAGAAGTAGTTCTTCCGCTTGAGGTTGAAATACCCAATCTCTGTATCTCATTACAAGGGATTCTGGATTAAGAAGCTTATAGGGAGGAATACCTCTCTCAACTAGAAATCCTTGATGAGGCTAGATTAAATGCCAAACAAAGGTATAGAGACTATCTTGACCGGATGTGCCGGTAATATAACAAAAATGTCTATGAGCGAGAAATATATGAAGGAGATCTAGTTTTAAGACTAGATAGCTAGATCAATAAGAAAACTGGTGAAGGAAGAAAGTTCTGGCCCAAATGGTTGGGCCCATACCAAGTTATGAAGGACTATGGAAATGGTGTGTATCTCTTGTGCACACTAGAAGGTGAGGAATTTGGTGAAACTATCAATTCCTTGCATCTTAAGCGGTTTTATGCATAAAACATCAAATTCATTACTAGTACATTATAGCTACTTACATTGCATTAGTCTCTTAGCTACTTCATTCTGTCCATTTCATAAAAATGGTAGTCCAGGAGCTTACTCTTAAAACAATCTGTTACAAATTTCTGAAATATTGGCAAAAGCATTCATATCACATCTCTCCAAGCATCATCAACTACTTTCAAATCTTCTCATCAATTCGACAGACAAACATTGATGGAAACCATACCAAGACCTACATACTTGGCTTTTCTCTTTCTTTCTACTAGGTGAAGTTGTCCTTGCCCACGGTGCATTACGGAAGCTTCTTGGTGTCATATCTATCCCTCTTAAATCTCTTAGAATGAAAGGATATCCTAAAGTCATAAATTAGAAATGTCAAAGAAATCAAATGAAATCAAAATCACCAAGAAAACAAAATATTTTATTTTACACACGTCTTTACCCCATTAACCTTCAGTGATAAGCCCACATCTCTTATTGGTGATGTGAGGTTGGGAAAGGAAAGAATTGCCCTTACTCACATGTATCTTGCCTTTGGTGACAAACCCATGCTTCTTACTAGTGGCATGAGGCAGAGTGTGGGGGGTCTAGTCACACAAACTAACAAATCTTGGTATGCTAAAAACACAAGTCAAATTCTGTTAAGAGAAAGAAAATATCCAAATTCCAAAGAGTTCAAATCCTCAATACCAGATTTTGTCAACCAGGTTGCCATTTATGAATCTAAGTCTAGATAAACTTAAAAGTAAGTGGCCATCTAAGCTTGGTAGTAGTTACGAGTAGGGTGGGTGTACGGGTCTAAAATTGGTTCTTGTTACTTATTTTTTTGTCTCTCATCATTCCATTCATCAAACTCATACAACTTGTGCCCTTCCTAATTCTTGGTGTTGAGCCCTCACATCTTACTAGTTGCGTGGATTTGGGGTTGGGGCAATTTCGTCTCTTTATCACTATGCATTCATCACGTTTTTCAATATAAGAAGGAATTACAAACATTGCCCAAAGAGTTCAAAAGTTCAGTACTACCATATGTTAGTATCATCTCATATCAACACTACAAAAACTTATAGAGTAAAACATTACATTTACTATCATCTCATTGTCCATTGCATACATTCTAGAAACATGAAAACAATATTCTAAAAACATCTAAAAACACATATAGAAATGAGTCACAAAATTCAAGATGCCAAGAGTCTAGATCCAAAGATATATATATATATACAAATCAGGTTTCGTATACAATGCCATCATGCACTAGGCATGGTCAAAATGCTCAATGAGCCCAGAAAATACAAAAACACTCATATAAACATCTGAAAAATACTACAAAAATAGTCTCTCAATCCCTATGGGATCCCTTAGAGGGTGCACAACCATGCCTAGGACTCCAGCTACGCCGATGCTCTGAATGCATTGAGGGCTCACGGTCATGCCCAGTAGCTACCGTCTCGCTATGAGAATGGATCCTCCTCATCGGTGCTCGGCTGTCCTATATCCAGATTACCTCCATGCGGAGAGAAGTCATAATCTTCGCCACATACCAAAAAAAAAAAAAAACATCTATGTTCCTATCAATTCTGAGGGATCCCCCACATCCACAGAAAGCTCAGCATAATTCTTCTTTGAGGGGAGAAGCAGGGTATTAGTACACAATTGATGAATCAAGTCCTACCACTCATCAGCAATTGATGAAAACAAATGAGAAAATAGGTTAGAAAATGATCAACGATAAAACCAAGAGTAAGAAAAAAAAAACAACAAACTAGAACAACTCTAACTAAAACAAATGTTAGGAGAAGAGTGACAACTCACTAGGATCACCAGGCCTCCAAGAAGGATCTCTAGGATCTGCGCCTTGCCACTAACGCCACCACCGACTGGTGCCCCTCTCCCACATCTGGGGCAATGTGATGGCCTGCAATAGACTCACCATCTCCACCTGGGTCTCGAGAGAGTAACTCCTCTGAAACTAGAGTCACCCTCTCTGCACTCTGCTCCACCCTCTCGGCCTGTAGGATCTCCTGGGTGTCATGCCACTCAGGATCACTCTCATCCCCCACCTATCTCATTGATCTCCATGTCCTCTATCTCCTCCTTGGTCTCTCCCCTAGTGAACTCCTTAGACTCGAGTCCATGTCAATGGGCTCATCACTACTATGGGCGGGACCGGCGATGTCAACTCTCCCTCGTGCATGTACCACCCTCCTAGCTACAATAAGAGTGTTGGGCATAACAATGGTCCAACCCCGGCCTCTAGGACCTCCCCCGAGCCTCATAGATAGATCACATCCTGCACACCGGCACCACCGAGGAAGCATGCCTATAGGGGAGGCCAAACTACTATGGAACTCTATCAAAGGGGTGTATCTCCAACTTCCCCACCCTGTCTATCAACTGGCTAGTGGTCTAACAGGTAATCAGTGTAACGGTCTCCTCTCCCCATACCCTTGCCATGGCCTGATAAGGGGTGGCCTCCATGTCTGCAGTGGTCAGAGAAGCCACTGGCTGGTGGGGTGCTCTAAGAACTGTCATCCCTATCCACCTCACTACCCTGACGGCCCCGGGATCCTCCACCTCTATGCCTCTCCCATATGGGATAATGTGCTCATATACCCAACTCATGACAAGAGTCGGGTGGCTCAGTGACTATCCCTGTAAATGGACTACCCTATATAAGTCATGGTAGGTAGTCCCAAGGATATTTGCTCCCCAAGCGTAGACACGTCCATGGCCCTCAATCTAGGCAATAATAGGAGCCCAGCAATATAAGAGGGTGTCCCATCCCTTATCCCCAATCGAGTCTAGATGCAAGGATTCCCATAATAGCCTTATGAAGCAAGGGAATGTCGACTCAATAATAGAGCGGATCCTCATGCCCTTGTTCAACCCCATCGAAATGATTTGCATCTCCCATTTAGGTGGCCCACTAAACCACCTATGATCTAGAATCTTTGTTATCTTAAGAGACACTTCCTCCCAAGGATCGAACCCCCAATATATGGTAAATGTCATCTAAGGTGATAGACCACCCACCCCTAACTCCCTGGCAATCGAAGGTGTTCGATCCGCATCCCAATAAGAGAACAAGTCACACAATATGTGAAGGGTAGGTACAACATGAGGAACCTGTGTAATCCTCCATATACCAACCATCTGGAGAGTATCCCGCTCTTCCTGGGAGAGTTCCTCCAACACTACCAAGAGCCAATCACACTCCCTCTCCCGGCTCCATCTAATGTACTCCTGTACCAGTATAGACCCAAAAAAAGAAAAAAAAGGAGTAAGTTAGTACCAAAATTACGTTGGAAAAACTATTATGAACATGCAAGAATGCTTAAAATGCAAAAACAAGTTAAGTGAAGTGTTGTTTTAACACTCTGTAATGGACCACCCCCTGTGCAGGGTGGTGGTTCTATAACCGCCACCTTCTAAGGCAACGGTCCCATAACCACCACCCTACTCAGGGCGTCGGTCTTGTCCCACAAGTTCAAACGGGTCATATGCCCTAAAAATGCTCAAAATGTAAAATTTGACCATTTTAACTAAAACAAAAGCCTACCCATTAGGTTCCCCCTAAGTGACCCTATTAACACTAGCATTTTTAAAATTACCCACCCAAGACAAAGATTTCGACATTTTAACATTTTGGGTATAAAAGTGGTAAATCAAGAAGAACTAACTTGAGATCTCACGGGTCGATGTTACGCTCTCGGAGGCATGATCGCTATCTCACCACAAACAATTCAATTATACTCTCATTGAAAACCATCACCGTGGGTCCCAGAGCTCAAAAACTATCAAATCAACACGTGTAAATTAATAGGAAATGAGCCCTTTATATTTATATATATATGTGTATATATATATATATAATGTTTTGACTCATTTTGAATGCCCCTTTCATAGGTTTGGAGCATCAATGGAGGTAAGTTCTTATCCCCATGCAAATGGTAAGTCCTCATTTCATATTGATTTAGTATTTATTTTCTCGACTTATTTTATCTATCTACACTTGAGTCCTCTTTTCATTTTACAGGTAGCAGGAATTTGGATGGCATCATTTCGACACATAGGTGTGTCAAGTATAATTTCTATCTTCCTGTTTTGGGACCGCCATACTCGGACCCACCATTTTACACCTCTTCATGGCTAAAATGCTTCTCCGAGGGGGCAATATGTACGTACCAAAATTTTAGGGTACTACACCACCGAAAACGATGTTACACATGCCCCAATGATGATACAGGTCACCTCGCAAGGTGTTCGGGATCTAGAGAAGCTCGCGAAGTATATGTTAGCATCCCAAATGCTTTATCCAAGTTCCTTGTGCTTTGTTTTATCCCTTTCCCCCCTTTTTAAATGCATTTTGACCTTCAGTAACGAAACCACCGCCCTGCCAGGGTAGTGGTCCTATAACCGCCACCTTGCTCAGGGTGGCGTTCCTTCACACATTTTCTAGCACGTTCCTTTGATCGCAACTTGTGTAATTTTTCAACATTTACCAGCTTTTCTCAACCTCCTTAGCTTGTATTTATGTTTTTAGTTCCCTGTAATAGTGTTTCTCCATTGTTTAATGGTAAAAGAGTTCCATTCCAAGTTACCCTTTGGTGAATGGGAATTCTATAAATAGCTGGTTTGTTTTCAAACAAATGGCCCCTCATCCTCTCAATTCTCTTGTTCAGTTTTTCAATTCCTTGCTTAGAATTTTGTTAGTTTCAGGTTTTGCTTCCATTGTTGGCATTTTGGAGGTCATATCATCTTCTTGTTTCAAGTCTTGTTTCATTGCTACTGCATATAGTCAGTTTAAACATAGAATAGCTTCATTTCTAGACTAGAATCCATTAAAGTTACAGGTTTTTTTTTGTCACAAGAATAGATTATGAAACTCTTGGTACACTTGTGTTGTATTCCCGTAATAAATCCCACTAGGAATTGCATAGTCAATCTCTATTCATTTTTGTTATCCCTCTCCTACTCGCATTATATTCGGTCTATATCCAAAGTTACCATTGTTTGAATGCTATCTTCTGCTGATACTATCATATACACACTTTTTGGATTCATGAGGACATGAAGGAATGAGGAGATCACACTGCTGAGGGAAAAAAACACACAAATGGATTTACCAGCATTATGTAAACACCGGGTTTGAGCTATCAAAGTTTTAGTTACAACATATCAAATAAAGTAGTGAATTATTTCATTTCAGATTAAAAGTTCACTCTTGATATCACTTTGGGAAGCTATGGGGATTGATAGTTTCTAACAAAATGCGATTCATTCCTCAATCCCGAGGTAGGATCGAGAGCCTTTCAAATTAATATGTTTAGTTGCTTAGATATTTAGTATAATATCACAATTGCACAGGAAAATAGCCATACTAGGCTACTTTTCTTATTTTTATTTTGTTATTAGATTGATTGTTCATTTTATAGATATACTAGAGTAGTAGCTCTTCATTTTCATTAAAATACGTCATTGAAAAATACAAAAATAATAGGATGCTTGCATAGTGTAAATACCTCTTTTGTAAATCAATTTACTTAATGTTAGTTACTGGTTGAAATCATCTTTGTATGATAATCACAGGACCTAGAGATCCTAGAGAATATATATTTGAACCCATAATACCTAAGCCAAATCTACCCATGACCTTAGCTGATATAGATCAAGACCTTAGGATATAGGTCTTTTGAGCAATAACAAACTTACAAGCAATTAGTGAACAACTGAGAGGGTTAAACATTGAAGACAACAAAGCTTACAACTTCTGGTCAAACAATCCAAATTATATATTGCCTTGATAAAACACCTGAATGACCATGTAAGGGTTCAAATAAGAACAAACATTCAGTTGTGATCCTTTGGTTCCGTGGCCTAACACATGAGACCTCCTCATTGATATAGACACTAGCTTACATATCCAAGTTGCCAGAACACACATTAGGTACTCTGAGAAAATCATACAACTTCTAGTTCTAAACATAGAGGCTGAAAAGGCATACAATTACTAGATAGTTGGGAGAAGGGATTGATTCTTCACATGACCATAACAGGTCCACAACAACCATGAACTCATGGTTGTGATCCCCAAGTCCCACAACCCAACGGGCCAACAAACTAGTCAAGTATTGACACCAGCTTACGAACACTGGTATTTAGATCCTCACCACTCCCGCCAGATATTATAGTACAGTTCTCTGTATTAAACATAGAAGCTAATCAATCCAATATTTTCTAGGCTAGACCAGAAAACCACCCATAGCTAACCACAAAACCCACTAAAATGACCTACCACTACTTTCATGACCTTGTCTAGAGATATATATGAAGCTCCCACAGGTCACTTCCCATGTATCCAACAACCAAGAAATAGGATCTCAGCAGAGCTTGACATCGATTGGAGCCTCCGAAAAGCCATTATATCCAAATGAGCCATTACACCAATCCAGGTTAGGAGGGCCTTCTTTTCCTTATATTTTCAGATTCCATTATTGTGTGTTTAGGATTTAAGATTACCCGATTAGCTTATACATATCCATTCACATTCAACATTCACCGATGTCTCGACACAACCTCGGGAAGTTGGGTATGAGGAAAGGGTACTTGTAGATTCCCATTCTTGCTTGTCACTTTTCCACCTACGATTAATCTGTCTCATAGAAGAAAGATTTTTCAATCTCAATGTTCCAATTCAAAAGGTGGTTAAGGGAAAGGAACTTCCTTCATGGTCCATCAAAATTATATTTTTATAAACATGATCTTCCATATCTCAGTATCACCTCTTTTCTCTCACTCTCTCCTCGCTCTCTCTAATATTTTATTCATTCTTTAAGAGTGTATTTTTAACTCTTTCATATTATTCACTTGAGAATTTTTTTATTAGATTAGGCAAAAAACAGGGATCGGCTCCCAGGGGCCAGAACAAAAGAGAGGAATGCAACTAGAAACAAAATAGGAAAAAAAAACCAAAAAGGGGTCCCAAAAAGATGAGTTAAATAGGCTTAACTCTTACATTGTAGGATCTAGACCCCAAAGAGGACAAAAAAGACCAAAAAGCAACAAGACACCAAAGTTTTCCAGAGTCCGCATAGTTTAGAGAACAAAACCTCCGCAACAAACAAAAAAACCTCGGAGGCCCCAGGCCAGCAGCAACCATCTTGGATTCCAGAACCATCCATCACCTACTCCTCCTCCGAGCTACTTATGCAAAGGTTGAATCTCCTCCTTTTATTTTCCCCTTCAATCCCCTCCACTCTGTCAAGTAGAACTTTAACTTGAATCTCTAGCTTCTTCATTCTATGTTTTATCTAGACCTGATCTACGACCATCTTCTTCAAAATGTTGATGATGTTCAAAATGGACTCCCTTTGCCCCTCGTTCATGTCCTCCATGGCTTTTAGGACCCCTTCTAAATACAACATCTTCCTGCTCCATTCTTCAAATACATTGGGGTCTCCCACACATTCATTCTTCCTCAAAGCACTGGCTTCCCCAACACCACCCTCATTTTTGTCTTTATCTTTCTCATTCCCCGGAGGATACCCTTACCCGCTTTCATTTTAGTTAGACACTCCACAAGAGTAATATCATCTTCCTCGGCTTGCTCCTCTAGGACCGTTGTCAAAGGATAATCCAAAACCGGCTTGCCATTCTCAACCAGAAGAAGAATCAGGCCCTCATGGAGGGCAGCTCATCTTTCTCATTCTGGAAAGCCATCAGTGAATTCGAAAGAGAGGTGGCAAGAAAAAAGGGAATACTAGCCATAAAATTGTGATGAAACATGTTGAGGAAGGTCATGTGATGGGTATAGATTTTTCTATACTTACCCTCCAACGATAATATATTTCATAACTTGAAGGAAAACATCCTTCTAGACCCTAGGAATGCACGAACACGCAATGCCATCCGTGAAGAAGTAACATTTCTCCTTGCCAATGAAAAATTGATCAATCTCAAGGTCTCTATAGGTTCTTTCCTTGTAGATATTTAACCCTTCCATCTTCATATCAGTCACCCTAGCAATATTGGACTTTGAGACCTCAACCTCCACACCACAGATAGTAAAAACCCCCTCTTTCCAAGCTTTTCTGAAGTCCTTTGACAAGGATGGGTCATGACCATGTAATTTAGTAATATAATTACTAAATACTACAACTTTAAGCATGTTCGAAAGATCCTGGTTACTCTCCTCCATGTTCTGACTAGTGGGTTCCACTCAAATCATGTCTCCACCCATCTGCACATTGCCAAAGTTTTCATCCCAACAAAATATTTCCATAACCAACAAGTTATTCGCCCTATCAAAGATCAAACAGAAATAATGATTTTTGTAAAACCTAGCATGGTACGTGGAATACTTACCCCGCTCATGCCGACATCATTTATCCTAGTGCCTTCTATCCTTAATGATTTCATCATTAATATTAGAGGGTAATCTCTCTCCTTAGCACCAAATTTTTTACTCATTACTAAGGACTCCCACATTGGCCATCTTGTCTACACATTTATTTCCCTGCCTCAAGGTATGATTGATAGATATCTTATCAACATAATTTTGTAATTCATTGATATCTTGAATGATATTTTTTAATGACCAATTGATCTTACTCCTATTGAGAATATCATTTATAATAATTAAGGAGTCACCTTCAATCTAGATGTCCTTAAGGCCTTTTTCCTTTGTAACCAAAATACCCCATAGGAGGGCTCTAGATTCATCCATGTTATTAGCCTGCTTTCCGAAGGGACCCACATAGGAGTACAACAAATCACCCTCACTATTCCTTACGATACCCCCTCCCCAAGCTTGACAAAAATACCCCTTTGAAGCCCCATCAAAATTGATCTTGATCATATTTCCCATAGGTCTAATCCAGTAAACATTCTTACTAGGGCTTTTGATCTTGACAGACTATAGGAAAACTTATCCAACACTTCCTGCTCCCATTTTGGGAAAGGATTTTTGTTTTACCTTTAAAAAATTTGAGATTTTCCTTTATGGCAGCTAGGATTTTCCTTTTAGCCACCACAATCAAAGTTTTTGATCTCTAAAAACACTATCATTCCTTATTTTCCACAAACCCCATAAGAGATGAGGCAGAGTAATCTTCTAGGCCCAGGCCAAATAAGGGAACCTAAAAGGGCTCTCCCATTGAGTACAACAATCCTCCATATTCAAAGGCATAATCCATTGCATGTTGAAAAGTTTTGAAATTAGCAAGAAGGCGCCTTTAGAGAAAGGGAAATGTAAAAAAGGATAATTCACATTCTCTTCCCCTCTCTGACAAAGAGAGCACCAATTTGGGATTTGCATTCCTCTTTTTATAATATTTTCAACTGACAAGATTCTATTTTGAACAGCCAACCAATAAAAATATTGATCTTAGGGATCAATTCCTTGATCCATAACTCACCCCAATACTCTTTTTGAAAATATTTCTTGAAGTGTAAGCTATAGGCAGATTTAACAGAATAGTTTCCAGAGTCTTCCTCTTTCCAAATGATGGAATCCTCCTTAGTTTGGAAGATGGGGATGTGGAATTCCCTGAGTTTCTTATTGAGATCTTGAAAAGGTTTGATATCACCATCATAATCAGGAGGAGGGACTATGGTTTCCCATTGGACCTTATCATCATAACTCTAAAAATCTCTTATCCAGATTTTACCATTCTCCTCATAGAATTGAGCAACCTCCTTCCATATATCTTGATCTACTAAAGGGGAATCTTCAATCCAACTATCCCACCAAAATCTGATCATGTTCCCTTTCCAATATCCCATAAGGATCCCTTTGAGAGGATATATTTTGATTCCAACAAAGAATTCTAGAAGAAGGATCCTCTAGGGAGATTTTCATGAAAGAAGAATGAGTCAATTCTACCTAAATTTTGTAGGTATTTCTTTTTTATTATATCAATCCATAGTCCTTCCTCTCTAGCAATTCTCTAGCTAGCTTTAGCAACCAAAGATTTTTTCACGATAGGTATACTTTTCAAACCCAGACCACCACACATCTTTGGCTAGTGACCTTCTCCCGTGGCCATCGTAGAGGAATTTAAACTTTTCTGAGGCCCCAGCCCAGAGAAATCTCTTCTAAATTTTTTCCATAGCATCAATTATTTTGGCCAAGAGTTTAAAGAGAGACATAATGTAAATGGGGACACCTTGAAGAGAGATCATAAGGAGTTGAATCTTTCCAGCTTGTGAGAGAAGGAGACCTTTCCAAGAGGAAAGTTTCTTGTTAACTCTTTCCAACAGGGCATTCCAAATAGAGATGTCAGGAATTTTGTAGATAAGAGGCATTCCTAAGTAAGAGTATGGAAAACACTTGATTTTGTAACCCAGAATGTGAGCTAGCCTTAATTGGACTTGTTTATCCACATTAATAAAGTAAACAACACTTTTGAGAAAATTAACCATCTTCCTCGAGACCAACTCATAGTCCTTGAGAGCAAGTTTGAAGTTGGTGGCTTCTTGAACAGAGGCCTTTCCCATCAGGAAGTTATCATCAACAAATTGGTTGAGGCAGATTAGAGGGAGACCATTAGAAATCTTGATTCCCTGAATACTCCTAGAAAGCAAAGTCTTGCTTACAAATTCTACACAAAGATTCAACCATTATAACATAGAGGAAAGGAGATAGGGGGTCACCTTGTCTCAAGCCTCTACCAGCTTTGAAGAAGCCCTCCGAGCTTCCATTAACCAAGACCAAATAACTAGCAGTAGATATGTAGGTCATAATCATTCTAACTAGAGTATTATCAAAGCCCACTTTATTCAGGATGGCACCAAGGAAAGACCAAGTAATCCTGTCATAGGCCTTGTGCATATCTAACTTAAGGAACATAGCTGATCTATCAAAATTAACAATGGAGTGGATGGCTTCCTAAATCACCACAATATTGTTAGTAATCTACCTACTTGGGACAAAAGCTAAGATTCTACCACAATACTATTAGCAATATGATTCTACTAGCTAAGATTTTATAACTCGTGTTACAAATACTTGATCGGTCTAAAATATTTGACTTCATTAGCCCCTGTAATTTTTAGAATAAGGACCAAGAAAGTATTATTAAGCTGGCTGAGAAGATTCCCATTATTGAAGAAATCTTGGACCATTTCAATGACTTCTTTCTTTATCAGCTCCCAAAATTTCTGGTAAAAGAAATCCTAAAAACCATCAGGCCTAGGCAACTTGTTAGGTTCCATATCAAAGACAACAAATGTGATTTCCTCCTCAGTAGGGATCCTGAAGAGATCACAATTTTCTTCATGGGAGATGACTTTCTGGAACAGTTTAGGATATTTGTTAGGCCCCTTAAATATTAACTAAGTGTGAAGGTGCGTGGACGCGTGGGACCCCATTTATATAAGGGCACACAAGGAAAAATCATGTAGGAGGAAGAGTTAAGGAGGCATATGGTTCACGTGGCATGCGAAAGGAGATTTGGGACTTAGCCAATTTAAGCAACAAAGGTAGAACACATGAAAAGTGTGATCGGTTGCACACGGATAAGATGCTAACCTAGCAATAGGTGGCCTAGGAAAGAGCATGCCAATGAAGGAATCTTCTAGAAGACCATCATGAGATGGAGTGGAGAGCTCAGGCCTAAGGAAACATGCTCATTGAAGGACCACATTCGACACTTGGCGATGGATCTGAGGGCACGACAAGGTGAGTTGGCAGTGCAGGAAGGTGATAAATACAAGTGCTTGTAGCGGGAAAAGAGAGACAGAGATAAGGAGACTCGAGATAACATACACATGGGAATATAGACATGAGAGGAGAAGATAGGAGGGATACACATAGAGAGAGATAACATGGGTGAAGCTTTGCGGAATTACATGAGTGGAGCTCTAATTCTTAAATGAATGTACTAAGCTTATCATTGTAATTTCTTTTTCTTTCTGGCATAATTATACAAGCCTGGTGATGTGCATGACTATGGTATGCTCTCTATGGCTCTTTGTAATGAAACAATAGATACAATGAGGTTACCTATTACAATTAGATATGAATATCAATGGGTTTTATGTATATTTCATTCATAGAATTTATCTTTCCTTTCATGCTATGAATGAATGATTGTATCTTTCCTTTTATTACAATATGTGTTATGGAGTCTTTTAAAACACTTGATCTAAAGAAACTACAAGGATCTAGAGCCCGTTATAAGCCATGTGATTCATGTATGTCTAAACTTCTTTCCCGAATACTCTTACACTAATCATAGATAAATTATTCCCATTAGAACTCACATAAAGAGAGACTCGGCATCTGTGTGTGCCTCGGGTGAGTGTTCAACTTTTGTTGGGTGATAGGTCAGCATGCATGGGATTCTATAATTTTATAGTGGGAGTAAAATTGACTACATCTTGGTTCCATTGCAGGACCTCTTTTCGAAGTTGTAGTGGGATATAACATGCATCATGATCTATGTAAAGAGTAATGATGGATCGGTTAACATTGGAAAATGTTGAATCGTGGTTCAAGAGCACGAAGGATGAATTTTCCCAGAGATTCAACATTGGACGTGAGTTTCATACACATAGATGGGTAGAGAAGAATCTCTACCATGATCTATATGAGACTTTGTTTTTCTGCTTCCTAGTAGAGTTATTTGGGTGGCTTTCAGCCTATGCATCTAGATCAAGTTGGCATTATGGATCATGGATAAGGACCAAAGAATACTACCAAAGGTTGCAGGATGTAGATCTGACATGGACCCATGTTTTAGATCATTGGTGGGGAGGGGTACTAGTTAGCTACACTCTGGAATATGCCATTTCCACGTATTCTTGTCCAGAGGTTCTGAGTTTGAGTTTCTATGAGAACCTAGATGAACCTTTCTACGTGTTATTCCTCTAGCCATGAAGATATTAATGGTTACTATGAGTTTAGAGGCACTCCCAATGGTGACTAAACCATTCGAGTGTTGGGTAAGGAAGCTTAGATGGAGGAATATGGCAGATGATATGACAAAAAGGAGAGGGAAGAAAGACACTCAAGTATGGTGAAGCACGTAAAGGGAGATTACTAGATGATGTGAAGCTGCTAGTGTGATGGATCTATGGAGACATCTATTACGGGAAGGAGCCGAGGTTCACACAGAGGATGTGGAACCGCAACATTTTGTGATACCCCATCTTGGCAAGCACTTGAGGGAGACCCCTTTAGCTTCGGTGAGAGTTCATCGCATGGATAAAGGAGATTCATTGGCACATATCTAAACCCACCCGGTGGATCGAGCCACAGGCGCTTGGTTTTCCCGATCCATGAAGAAGTATTGATCTAATTGAAACTAGTGGAAGAGATGGATCCATGCCTAAGAGGTATAATTTTTTAGTTCCTTCTTCTATGGTTGCACATATTATAGTATTTGGAGGAGTTTTTGGACAAGGAGAAAGTGTACAAGCTTTGGGTGCCTCAGATTGTTGCTACGGCTAAGTAGTTAGAAAATCTATTTACGAACTCACCCAAGAGACTCGTAGTGGTTTGTGGTACACAGATTGTGAAATAGAGGGGAACATTAAGGATAATTTCCCCCAAAGGATGGTACGCATTGTGATAGCAGATTGTGAGATTTATCATGGGGACCATGATGCCAGTAGATGTCCCTTGCTACAGTGTGTGATCAGGAAGAATGTATCCTTTTATTACAAGATTTGCACCTCCACAACCCATGATACTAAAGAATGTAGGCTCATTGATTAGATACATGAGGCCATTGATCATGGGGTGTGCCAAACCATCATTGTCATTGGTTCTAAAAATGATGATCACCATTATGAGGAGTGCACAGATGGAGGTTCTCATGGAAGAGGTTTTTGAGGAGGATTTCGTGGATGAACTAACCATAGAGGAAGGATTGCGTTCCCGTGAGGGATGTGTTTTAGTTGTGGATCTATAGAACATTACAAGCATGAGTGCCCAGACTTGTTGTAGTGCTCTTGGTGTGGAAAGAAGCATAAGTATGAGGAGTGTCAAGAATTATTTGAGCATATGAATCAATAGCATTGGAAGGAAAAGATGCTGCGATGGTCAACATCAAGAAGGTAGACATATAGTGGATACCTTGGGTAACATAGGATGAAGGTTTGGATCATGTCTTGGTAACAACAAGGGTAGAAGCTGCACGTGCAAGGGAGATACCAAGACAGAGGAACCTAGTTTCAAGAGAAGAGGTCATTCATGGAAAGTACCCAGACCCCGTACATCAGAAGGAGATATATTAGGACACCATGGATGTTATTCGAAGCTTGCAAGGGGAGATCCAGTGTCTCAAGGAGCAATCCAGGAGGGAGGAACAAGGAAGGAGGATCGAGGTGTAGAAAGATGACCTGGATGAGGTCAAGGAGGTGTGTAAAATGCTAAGGCAGGAGAACATCATCCCTTTGCTAGGATCCTGGTTGAGAGAGAAGGTACCATGCACCAGAGAAGAGTGTGAGAGATAGGTCTTGCATGAAAACCTTCCCCCTCACCTCGACTATGACAAAAATATTACATTAAATGTAGTTGTGGATGGATGGCTCCTCAAAAATATACTTATTATTGACACCGCGCGCGAAGGTTAATGTTTTGACTTTGGATGCATGGCATCAAATGAGGAGACCTACATTAGATCCATCCTCAAATGTGTTGTGTATGGTAAACAAGACTAAGGTAATGCCCATTGGTGTCTTGAAAGATGTAGCTATTACTATTTAGGGAGCCAAGTTTCTTGGAGACTTTGATGTCTTGCTCTCACCGAGGTGGACAATTTCCCAACATTACTTGGGTACCCTTGGTGTTGCAAGAACAATGCATACCTCAACCTTAACAAAGGGTACATTAGTTTAGAGAACAAAGAGGAGTGGGTCATTATACCCCTGGTTGATGGGAATTTGGTTCTGGATAAGATTTATG
The DNA here is from genome assembly GCA_018340775.1 of Taxus wallichiana var. yunnanensis. Classification (NCBI taxonomy): domain Eukaryota; kingdom Viridiplantae; phylum Streptophyta; class Pinopsida; order Cupressales; family Taxaceae; genus Taxus; species Taxus wallichiana. The sequence continues at coordinate 24,221,914 of CM031239.1, read as the reverse complement.
TGTGCTCAATTAGAGACCCTGAAATGGTACACCCTATTAACGGGGTTATCCAATTTGAAGATGCTCGATCGATGGTGATACCACTAGTATGGCATGTGACAATTAGGTGCATGGGACATACAAATTAATGGGATGGCGATTGAGAGGATTGGTGACCAAGGTAACAAAGGCACACATAGTTCGAACCTTGGAGGAAAAGAACTGCGCCCAAGTACTCGAAGGAGCCTTCCTAAGATATTTCTATAGGAGATAGAAGCTCGGTGAAAGAACAAAAAGGAACCAAGGGAGATGCTTTGAGTTACATCTTGCTCGGCATAGTAGCTCGTTAGTGGGCCATGAATCAAGAGAGCCTTTTAGAATGGCGCGAGGTAATAATTGCTCTCTCAGTTAGATTTTATAGAAGTAATATACCCACCATCATCAATGAGTACCATGGGAAGGAGCTTTCCTCTTTCCATATCCAGGAGTGTGAATGGGTCTAGAGAGAAGGCACAGAAGCCTTGCCACCATCTCTCTGGGTGCACAAGTTGTATTCTACATTGAATGGTTATGCATGTGCATGGTACATTCATTCAGAGACACACCGCCGTAAAAAGGAATTAGCAAGAGCTGCGGATGATCTTATTCAAGCCTTTGAGTATCGGAGTACCAAACCATTGGTTGATAAGGCCTTGCAAGGTATCAAGTGCCTTACCATGGGGGATAGTGCCAGAATAGAAGATAGGCTGTTAGAACTACTAGGTGAACCAAGATTGGAGGTGCGCTTCGAAGAGATTGAAGAAATAGAAGAGTTACAGATTGAGCGTGCGTGTTTGGAGAAGGAGAAGGGAAATTTATTATATGTGATTGATGGAGAGGAATCAGAGAGTTTAGATGTTAGCCATTCTATAGGGATGCGTGAAGTAGTGGATAGTGTAGATGCTCGCACACATGCTTACCATGAGCCGTTAATGACACAAAAGGTTAACATCGGTTTAGGAGAAGAACCTAAGGAAACTATTATTGGGGATTATTGAACAGAGAAGGAAGTATCTAAGATAATTGATCTGTTGTGCAAATTTGAGGATTTATTCCCACACGGGTACCATGAGCTAAAAGGCGTTCACCATTCCTTGGGGGAGATGAAGATAAAACTAAATAAAGGTGCATGCTTGGTTAGAAAAATTCCCTACTGTGATGAATCCAACCTTACACATGAAGGTTAAGGAGGAAATAGACAAGATGATAGCTTTTGGAATCATTGAGGTAGTAGAAGAATCGAATGGATAAGTCTGATGGTAATTAGCATCAAGAAGGATGGGTGAATTAGAATTTGTGTGGATTATAGGGAATTAAATGCAGTTTGTGTCATTGATCCATTTCTGACCCCCTTCACTGAAGAAATTTTGGAAGGATTCATTGGGCGTGAAATCTATTCCTTTACGGATGGATTTTCAGGATACCACCAAGTCTGGATTGCAAAGGAGGACCAGGAGAAGACAAATTTCACCACCGAGTGGGGAATTTTTACATATACGGTCATGCCCTTTGGGTTGAAGAATGCACCTGCGGCTTTTCGTGCATAGTGGTGCAAGCATTCCAGGACTTCATTCATAAGTTTCTCTAGGCTTACTTGGATGATTAGACGGATATGGTCTACTTAAGGACCATTGTGATAACTTGAGATTAATGTTTGAAAGGTGTACATAGTTGAGGATATCCCTCAACATCAAGAAGTGTGTGTTTGCTACACCCTTTGGGACTTTAGTGGGGCATATCATATATAAGGAGAGCTTCTTGGTAGATCCCGATAAAGTTGTAGTTATTGTGGGATTAAGGGATCCTACTAGCCAAAGTGCAGTGCACGGATTTCTTGGGCATACGTGATATTACAGAAAATTCATTAAGGGGTATGCCAAGATTGCCGCACATTTAGAGGATCTTCTTATACACAAAAGTACCTTCCATTGGGGAAAGGTACAGTAGAGGGCATTTGATACATTAAAAGATAGGCTTATTACTACCGTGCCTATTTTTTGATTTCCCTCTTGGGAAAATCCCTTCCATGTCCATGTAGATGCCTCAGGAACTACCATTGGAGTAGTACTTGCACAACCAAGTGAGGGGATTGTTGATCATCCTCTCTGTTTCGTGAGTAGGAAGTTAACACCAGCAGAGCAGAATTATACCACAACCGAGTGCGAGGCATTGTCAATGATCTATGCACTTTTCAAATTTCAACAGTATCTACTAGAAACACCCTTTGTATTCTACACCGACCACATGGCATTAAAGTATTTAGTGAACAAGCCCATTCTTCAAGGGCACATATGTCGATGGGTGTTTTTGTTTCAAGAGTTTGAGTTCACCGTTGTAGTGAAGCCTAGAAAAAGCAATTATGGACCTAATCATCTGTCAAGAATTGATTCAGGAGAGGACACGTAAAGTATTGAGGAAGCAATGCTAGACATGTAACTGTTTAGATTGTGGCATGTGCCCTCGGATTTGGAAGAGATTGTTGTATTTTTAAAAGAAGGTGTGGCACCAGATGAAATGAAGGCATTAGAAAAGAAGCAGTTGGTCATATGCATTGCGCCCTACATGTTGATTAGTGTAGAATTATACAAATTGGGACATGATGATGTTTTGTGCCAATGTGTGTTAAACATGAGTGTCGGCCATCATGGAGGAAGCACATAGAGGAAGTGTCGATGGGAATTATGTAGGTGATTCCATTGCGTGTAAGATTTTAATGGCAGGGTTATGGTGGGAAACCTTGTATAGGGATTGTAGGGATTATTGTAAAGCATGTGACCACCGTCGGCATTGTGTGCACTAGGAAGGAGAGATGAAATTTCTTTGTAGCCTATTCCTAGTGCGGAGCCTTTTGAAAAGCGGGTGATAGACTTTGTAGGACCTATTGCATCAGAAATGCATAGGACTGGGTCGCGTTATGTCATCACTTGCACGGATTATCTCATTATGTGGGTGGAAGCAGCCCCGACTAAAGATTACATGGCAGCGACATGAGCAAGGTTCCTATGGGAGAACATTATCACAAGGTATGGATGCCCTTTGAGTTTGACCAGTGATAGGGGTATGCATTTTCTAAATGAGACCATGAGGATCCTACTATCTGAGTTCATGGTGGCTCATCATAAGACTATGCCCTATCACCCATAAGCAAATGGAACCGCGGAAGCATTCAACAAAATACTGAGTCATACCTTGACCAAAATCTGTGATGTTGGAAGACAGATTGGGATGACAAGGTATCAGCAGTTTTATGGGCTTACAAGACTATGTATAAAAGACTAAATAAAGCCACACCTTTTCAATTGGTGTTTGGCATGGAAGTTGTTTTACCAGTTGAATTTATGTTACCTTCTCTACAAATAACATGCGCAGGAGGATTAGCCGATGAACAAGTGCTGGAAGAAAGAATTGATGAACTAATGAAACTAGATGAGAGACAATCACTTGCCCGTTGGAGCTAAACAATGGAAAAGGAAAAGCAAAAGGCCCAATGGCATGATCATCATATTAGAAACAAGAATTTTGAGGTTGGGCAGATGGTGTTACTGTATGATTCTAAATTTCTGTGCCATCCTAGGAAGTTGAAAGTCCATTGGTTAGGTCCCTACACAATCTCGTACATCCTTGATTCAGGCACATGCCAGTTATAAGCATTGGATGGAACGAAGTTTCCTAGACACTTCAATGGTAGTAGGCTAAAGCCCTACTATAAATAAGTCTTCTTAGTGTTTGTAAATAAGGTAGTTTTTCCAATTAAGTTAGAATTTTCCCTTATGCATTTTCCTTTCCTTGTGTTTCCCTTTCACGTTGTTGTTTTGTTTTGTACCTTGGGCACTGGTAATCTTATTGCTATTTTTGGAGAATTTATGAGTACATAGAGGACTGTGCATCATTTAAGTGTGGGGTGGAGAAAAGTGAAGAAGCATGTGATTAAAAGTACTAAGGAAGTTGTGTTGAAGAGCCTTGTTGAGTAGCTTTGGTTAGAAGAGAGATGAAGAAAAAAAAAGAGATAGAATGGATAGTGCCGGGTAAAGCTACTTGTAAATCGCACGTACAAAGGAAAAAGAAGTGCGTTTAAAGCAACATGAGTTAGGTGAAACCAATAATGTCGACAGAAGAAGTGCCTTCGGCATGGGTTGAGCTCACATAAGAGTCTCCTGTCAAGTTGGTTTGGTTGCGCGCCAGAAGGTTGGAGGAGTTTTCATGCATGAAGGGCACGTGAGTGAAGGCACTAAAGATGGGCTTTCTTTTAAAAATATACATTAAATGAAAAATTAAAGGGTAGGTAAAGTAACATTTAATGACTAGACAAAGGAAAAACTATAAATAGAGGGTCGAGGCACTCTCATTTTACTTTGCAAAAATGAAGAGTTGGTGATATAAGTGAAATATATAAGCTAGGGTTTCTCAAATTCGATCAAGTGAAAGATCTATGTGATTAAAAATGTGAAGAGAGGTTTGAGATTGCAAACCGAAGGAAGGAATTACATGGGTGTGGAGAGAAGTGAAAAGACGTTATGTTGTGAAGAATTGATCAAAGATAGGGTTCAAAAACTAGGGCACGAGTTTTAGAAGAATTGTATCATGGATTTGAGATCAAAGGTTGGGAGGAGGAAATCGAGTAACAAGGAGAGGATTGGAGTGACACAATTACCTCAACCTTAGCACCGAATAAAGGAAATGGAAAAGAAAAGGCTAAACAACCAGAACCCGAGGTAGATATAAATGAAGAATGGTATGCAGAAATGTAGTACCCTGACAGAGTGATGATGGGGAAGGAATGGGAGTCCCATTTGAGAAGCATACCAGTCAGTGACTATAATCACTACACCAGCACTATAGAGAAATAAATGGCATTATAATTGGTATGCCCAACCAACAAGCAAACACCTGAAGGGTTGCCTATCTACAATGATGACATGAAGGTCAAGCTGGCAAAGGTAGGGTTGTTGCAACTTTATGAGTTTCCTTATTTTGGGAAGCTAGATCACTTGTACTAGTGGTTGATGTCTTAGGTACATGAGGACTACTTCCACTTTGTTGGGTGTAAGATGTACGTGACTCCCCAGTTGATTACACAATTTACATGCCTCATATGTGAGGGAGATAGCCTAGAAGATGACCTTGGTGATAAGGAGGACATTCAGGAGACCATCAAAATTTATGCCTACAAGAAAGGGTCACGGTATTATGACATCTCAGATATCAAGGACCCTGTTATGAAGATGACCGTGCAACTGGTAATGAAGTTGAATGGCCAAGAAAAGTGGACGCAAGTCAACAAGCCATGGCTACATGTCTATAGGAAGATTGCAGAGGGGACTATTTATAACTTATCTGCATACATTTCGAGGAAATTGTAAAGTGTGCAAAGGAAGGGGATAAGATCCTCTTTGGAAATGTCCTTCTCACCATAGTATTTGTAGAAATTGGAGTGTCAGATACACCATATAAGTTTGTGTGGGAGTACCCAGCCGAAAGACCCTTCACCGCGAAGAGGTTTGAAAAGTATGTATTTGATACGGTGATGGCTCCCCATAAAGCGTGGCTCAAAAATTGTATATGCACTTGAGAAATGCATTTGAGGTGGAGTGGAGGATCCACTGAACAACTCCCAACAGCCACATAAGGAGAAGACAAGTCCACAGTGTACCAACACTACTACTTGGGCAGGTTCAAACTTGTTGACAAATCATGGAGCCCTTGGTGCAAGCTCCCTTTCATGTTCACTTCCCAATACTTCCAAGTGGGAGTGAATAGATTTAAAGAATTGAAGAAGCTAAGGCTGGAGCTAGGAAAGTTGGACCAGGAGCACAGGGATATGAGGAAGAAACTAAACTATCCCAGAGGTAAGCATGCATACGTGGAGAAGTACGTGTTGCATGAGATCCACATGACTAGACCAATAACACTTCCTATTGCTGGAGGATCCGCGGCGTGCGTATACGTGTGCATAAGGCCAAAATTTGAAAATGATGTGTACTTGGTGGATGAGATCTCCATACCTGAAGACCCCTTGGGAAAGAAGAAGCTAGTGTCTAAGAAGAGGGGTAGAGGAGAGGAAGGAGCACCAAGTGTACCAACTACTCAAACAGTGAGCATGCCTTCTATGAGTACAAAGCCAAGAACCTATGTTTAGAGGAAGAAGTCTCTAGTAAAGGAGAAGATGCCAGAAGTAGAGGCACCCAAACAACCCACCACCATAGAGGAGTCACAAGAGGAAGAAGAGAAGGTAGAATCTCCGACCAAAAGCAACATCTCGGGAAAAGAAGAGGGCGGATGAAGAAGCTAACTCGGAGGTGACTGATAGCTTGAGAGATATCCGGGAGAAGAAGAGGATGAGAATGAAGGAGGTAGCAATGAGGAAGAAGAGCCAAAGAAAGATAAAGAACCTTTGGAACCTCACATATTTAGTGTCTATGACTAGGAGGAGGAGAGTGGATAAGAAAAGAAAGAGTTTGTATTCGTGTGAAAAAAGGCACACAAGGTGATGAAGGCACTGAAGATACAAAGGTAGATGAGAAGGATGTTGAGGAGCAGGGAGCCACTAGTTTTACCAAGGAGTAGATAACTAAAGTGGTAGAGCAAGAAGTGAAGAAGATGCTTGAGGCCCTTGTAGACCAAGAGTTAGAGTAGAGCGTAGACATAGTGCTAAAGGAAGGGAAGGAGGAGAGTGGTGAAAAGGGACATGACAGCCTAGGAGGCCCTGCTCTAGCAATCAAGCTTCCCTAGAGGCACACACTCGGGTAGAAGACCTTTAGATGCGAGAATAAAAAAAGATAATGGGCTATGTGGATGATTCAAGGAAGGTGCTAAGCACATGATTCCAGAGCATGATACCTACCAAAGACACATAGCCATGGGATCATTTGAGAAGGAGGGTGTGTACCCCATGACCAAGAAGATGCTTTCTTAGGAATTTGAGTCCCACGTAGATGAGTTCGACTTTGAAGTCTACCAAAAGACACTTATCACGTTGACAGAGTCTAAGGGAGATGACCCCTTAGTGAATGCCAAGGAGCTCTCGGATGAGTAAGTCTGCAATGCTCTAAAAAAGGTTGCGGTGGAAATAGAGGTGATCTTATTCATGTGGAATGACAACATAAGGGCCTTTTACGTACCCAAAATTGTAAGGTACTGTACTACCAGAACAGTGTAACAAGTGCCCCAATGATGATATAGGTTTCATCGCAAGGTGTTTGGGATCCAAAAAAGCTCTCTGAGTGTGCGTTAACATCCCGCATGCCCCGCTTAGCCCCCGCATCCTTTCTTTTTCCTTTTTTCTCTCTTTTCTTGGCCTTTTTCATCTTCAGAGACAAAACCGCTACCTTGTATGGGCGACGGTCTCGTGACCGCCGCCCTAATCAGGGCGGTGGTCCTGTAACCACCGCCTTGCTCAGAGCGGCGGTCCTTTAAACATTTTCCAGAAAGTGTTTTAACGTGACTCATGTAAAAATCAACATTTCACCAGCTTTCCTTTGCCGACTTAGGCTTGAATTTATGTTTTTGGTCCCTGGAATAGTGTTTGGCCATTGTTTATTGTTTTAGAGTTCAGTTTGGTTTTGATCTTTGGGTAAATGAAAAGTTATAAATAAATGGTTTGTGCACAAGAAAATGGTCTACCCTCATTCACTTTCATGCTCGATTTTCATAGTTCGAGTCTTTTAATTTGTTTAGAAGTCATAGTTTTAATTCCTTGCATGCTTAGTTAACATTGTTTAGTGCTTTGGTAAATCCACGTACCCATCTTGTGCAGGCAGTACTATTATTTCACCCAATCCATTGGAGTAGAATAGCTTAGGAAGCCATTAAAGTTGCAATTTTTGCTCTTCAAACAGGATAGTTTCAGGTTCTGCACACTTTATGTTGCATGACTCACAATAAATCCCGCTAGGAATTGCATAAGCCAAGCTCTGTACTCTTGCGCTATCCCTCTCCTACTCGCATTATATTCAGTCTACATTCTGAGCTGCCTTTGTCCCAATATCTACTTCTGTTGATGCTAGCATTACATGCTTTTCTAGATTCACGTGAATACGAAAGAACGAGGAGATCACACTGAGGGGACAAGATCACACACACCATCGGATTTGCCACTGTTCTGTGGAATCCAGGTTCTAGCTTTCAAAGTTCTAGTTAGAATCATATCAAATAGAGTAGATAATTACTTCATTTCAGTAAATTCTATTCTCGATATTGCCAGGGAAGCTATGAGGATTGATAGTTTCTGAGAAACTATGATTCACTCCTCACTTATGAGGTAGGATCGAGAATCTCGCAAATAGATTAAGCAAGTTATTTCATTATTTAGAATAAATCTACAAATTACACAGGTAAATAACTACACTCGGTTATTTTGTTTGTTTTAAATTGTTATTTAGTTGTTATTTCTAGATACGTTTAAATAGCTACTTTTCTTAAATTCTTAAAAAGGTTTCTCAGAAAAATAGAAGTTATATATGTTTTAGATTTATTCCACGTAGTTTAAATTTACTTTGTTACAGTTAGATTTACATTTTGTTTTGTATGACAATCATGGGACCTAGGGAGCCCAGGGAATACGTATTTGAGCCAATCATGCCTCAACCAAACCTCGTCACAGCAATAGTTGACATAGACCAGAACCTTAGAATACAAGTCTTCCAAGCAACAATAGATCTACAACTGATCAGCTCTCAGTTGAGAGGATTAAATATAGAAGACGACCAAGCACACACGTTTTGGTCAAATCAACCGAACTACAGATTACCCTAGGAAAACATTCACATGACTGTAGAAGGGTTCGAAAGAGAACAAACCTTTGGTTGTGATCCTTTGGTCCCATAGCCAGATGCAGGAGACACTCTCACAGACATAGATACTAGTTTAAGAATCCAGGTTGCACGAACGCCTGTGAGGTACTCTGAGAAGATCGCACAGTTATTGATTCTAAACATAGAAGCTGAGAAAGCGTACGATTACTGATATCTGGGGATTAGGACTTGATTTCATACATGACCATAGCGGACTGCAACAACCAAGAGTCTACGGTTGTGAACCAAAATCCCGCAACCTAACGAATCCACAAGTCAGTCAAATATAGAAAGCGGCCTACGCACACTAGTATTCCAGTCTACTCCACTTCCACCCATCATCATCAAACAACTATCCTTACTAGATATAGCAGCTAACAAAGCTAGAGAATTCTAGACTAGGCCAGAGAATCATCCGTAGAGTCGATTGTATTCATTACCCACCATATGACCTTATCTGGAGATATACACGAAACTATCCCAGGTCATTTTCCACGTATTCCACAACCCATAGATCGAATCATGCCAGAACTCGATATTGATTGGAGCCTTCGAGAAGTCATCCTTGCTGATCGATCTATCACACCAGTCCAAGTTAGAAGGGCCTTCTTTGCCTTAGATTCACAAATTCCACTAGTGCATGTCGAAGACATTAGATTTCCTAACTAGTTCGTTTGCATCCCATGAATATTCCATCCCCACCGGCTGTCTCGGCACGACCTCGGGAGGTCGGGTACGCGGAAGAGTTACCTGTAGATTCCCACGCTCGCTTGTCACTTTTCTAACGCATACAAAATTGGTGAACCCAACGTGAACTAACAACTGTTTCACCTTCTCTTTGAGAAGTTTCATCTTATCTCATCCACCTTCGCTCCTTCCCATTATTCTGCGGGTATTCATATACCCCCCGAATATGTCGGGATTCGATGCATATGGCAGACCCCTCTTGGGTCTTGAGGCATACTACGCCCAGCAAAATAGGCAATCATCACCCTCACTCTCGGTATGGGGGGACAACTACTCAACTAATCAGTTGTCAACACAAACTCCAAGAATCTAGATATAATTCATCTTTTCAAACTGAGGAGTTAGATCAAACCCTTGAACATAACAAATAGAGCCTTGTGCTCGAATAATATGACATTTACCGGAGAATCTGGTTCATCTCCTCAGATGCTACTTAGACAACAAATTAGTAGGCAATCAGACCCATACCTAGTCTTAGATGATGAACAGTCAATACGTTATCCTAGGAGTGAACAATGCTCCCGGGTATCTACCCACCTATAGGAGGTTTACAAATACAACCCGAGGTCTCTTTTCAAGAAAATACCTCTATGCCACTACATATAGGAAATACTCTCGGAGAAACTTGGCAAGATAGTGATCAGTTCATAGCAGGATATCACATGCCTATACAACACCAGGGTATACAACAAACGCCACTAAGGCAAAGCACCGTGACTTCACCAAATGAAGTCATTTCAACGTTAGTAGAAAAAGTGAGAGGGTTAGAACTTGCTCAAGCAAGTCAAAATTCTCAGTTCATGCAAGCAGGAAGTTCCAATCCTCCATACCACCCTGGCCAAGTAGATCTCCTCACAGGAGTAGGCACGTTAGGCATGCCTCCTCAGTATCCACAACAAACGCCAACAAGGCCCATCATCTCTAACACCTTTCCTCCCGGTCTAGTATCAAACAATCCATTACTAGACAATACCCCGTCATACTTAAACATGTACTCCAAATCACCACAAGGAGATATGTTCTCCTCTCTGGCATGTTTTCTCAAACACAGGGACTTCCCTATGCCCCTGCCAACGCATACGTTGCGCCGTATCAACAACCCATCCCACCACCACTCCCTCAGCAACCACCATCAATGGTCGAAACCTATGTGATAGGGACTTATTCAGAATATCTGAAAGATCCCTTAGACTTCGCCATATGAAGCATCATGCTTCCAAGACCCCTTCTCGATTTACCCAAGTACAAAGGTGAGGGAGATCCAAATGCACATATCAAAGCTTATGCTACAGCCATACACGAACTACTCCCTTGGGATGGGGTTGTTGCTAAAATATTCCCCAAAACCTTGGAAGGCATTGCTCTCGACTGGTATTATAGAATACATGAGGCTTCCATCCATTCATTTAAACAACTCATATCAAAGTTCATTAAGGCATTCGACATGAACAAATTGTTAAGAACAGGAATCAGGGAATTCTTACACATCAAACAAGAACACAACGAATCATCACCCATTTCATCCAAAGGTGGCGTACAGTCCTTTATTCCTCGACAAGTGCTCCAAATATGGATCAGATGGAACTATGTGATTTATTCCTTCATTCTCTTAGCAAAGAGGTGAAGGAAGAAGTCTAGAAGTTCCCACTAAAAACTTACGATGAAGTACTCGAGAGCGCTCTTCGAATAGATCAAGCAGCGATAGATAGTGGCCGTAAAACATATGGAGCAAACGGGAGGTTAATCACCCCCAATCAGAACACTACAAATTATCCCACTACCACAAACGTCAATCGGGACCTAAAATCCTTAACAAAAATTAGGGTGTAACAACGGATGGAGTAACCGACCAGCCCAAGAAGGTAAATGTTGTCAATACTCCATCACAAACAAACAACCAACGAAACAACAACTTCACCCCGACAATCAATACAGTGGATTTTAACCATCCACAACAACAACAACAACGGTGAAATCCCATACAAGGGCCAAGCCAAAACTCATTTGGTTATCAAAACCAAAAACAACAAATGCAAAACTTTAATCCTAATAGGCAACAGTTTGATCAGAATTTTAGGCCACAATATACACCAAACCAACAAAACAGGAATTACAATCCCAATTCATATTGTGGTTTCCACAAGATTCGAGGTCACGATACTAGAACATGTCATGACTACAAAAATTCATGCAATGTTTGCCAGAAGAACAAAGACAGTTCTTCACAGATTTGTTTTTGGCAGATCCCATGTCACCACCACCAAGCAGGCTCGCAGGGGCAGTTTCCCCTCAAAATGCTCCCCTCAAGATCTTTAACGATCCACTCCCAAATCATGATAATAACAGACTAAATCCAACTGGGACGAACAAGGGTGCAATAACGGGAAATAATGATCATGAAGCCTCGAATTCATTAAATCCATCAGTTGCACCACAATTAGGAAATCAACCGAGACCCAAGATAGTTGGTTTGGTAGAACTAGACGCTGAACTACCTATCGAAGCTATAACAAGAACACGAGAGTATTTCTCTCAACCAAGCCCAAGTCATCTGCCAGAAACAGATAAGAGTCAACAAATAGTAGAAAAACCCATGGGTGCCTATGATTTAATTAGCGACCTAACAAAGACCTTCTCACACATTTCATTTTTGGACTTACTAAAGAACTCTCCTACTCACAGAGCTGCTCTTTTAGAAGCATTAGGTTTAGGTCATCTAATTAACATCACTCCACCTCCTGAAACACAAGTAAATCACGTAGATTTTGATATCCACCCTCTGGGGCATCCGGAAAAGGATGTCAAATTTATATTTGAAATAAGTAAAATGCCTACGAGATCTTTGAGATTGCACACCGAGGTGATCCAGCCTTACACTTACAAGTATGGGTTTATAATAACTACGTAAAATGGGCAATGGTTGATGATGGGGCCGCAGTTAACATAGTCCCCTTCTCTTTCCTCCAAAAACTAGGATATGGGGAAACAAACTGTTCCACCACTCGAAATACATTGAGAGGCTATGATAGCCTTAAAGCCACTTCGATAGGAACTATAATACTACTGGTCACCTTAGGACCCAAAACAATCTTGACTGAGTTTTATATTATAGATCGGGAAACTAATTATAATATGATCCTCGGCCGACCATGGATACACCGAATGAAGGAAATCCCTTCTACTTTATTCCAAGAAGTAAGATTCCTGCATCTAGGAAAGGTATTTGTAGCCAAAGGTAATCCAAAACCTTTCGATATACACCTAGCTGACTTAAAGAAAAGACCAGGTGTGCACTCGAAATTTGAACTTCCAACAAACCAACTTAATAAACCCACTGACCCAAAACTAGAGGAGAAGTTGGTACCTACAACGGATCTTGAAACTATCAGCATAGCCAAAACAACCCCAACCCCCAAAGATAAGGCTAAAGAAATGGTGTCATTAGGGACTACTGTAAAAATCGTTGAATTAATAGAACAAGATTTACCAATTTTCTTACCATTTGATTCAGTAGGCATAGGATATTCACTAGGTGTTGGTTCCCTTCCATCAGAGGATCTCTACATGGTAGAAGTGGAGTGCGCAAACACAGTAGATACCCCAACATCTATACTCCTGGCTAAGTATTGGACTCTCCATTTTGACAGAGCTAAATGCCGTTATGGAGCGGGGGCAGGTATAATTCTTACTTCGCCTGAAGAGAAAGTCCTACCATTTTCCTTTAGGCTGAATTTTGAATGCACAAACAACGGCGCTGAGTACGAAGCCCTCCTCCTTGGCTTCACCTTAGCAAAAATAATTGGTGTTGATGACATCAAAGTTTTAGGAGACTCACAATTAGTGACAAACCAGGTTTCTGAAGTATACGAAACCAAATCCGAACACTTGCAGCTTTACAAAGAAGCCGTATTAGATTTAAGCAAGGCATTTAACTTCATATCCATTGAAGCAATCCTACGAGAGAAAAATCTTCTCGCCGATTCAATAGCAACTTTAGCATCGCGTTTTACTCTAAGCAATGAGTTAGAAGATACCCATTTCACGGTGTCCATTCGTGATGAATCATTGATAAAAACAATGACAAATCCCCTTTCAAGTGGAAGTGAATCTACCATCCTAGACCATGTTGATAGTGACATGGCCACTTTGGATTACTTAAACACCTATGCAGCACTACATCTCTCCTATCATATGCTAGATTTGTCCTTGATTCCACATTCATCTTCCTATTTCGAAAATCCTATGATGGATCTCCCTCACAAATGGAACCTAGCATATACGCGATGAAAATGGGGATTATTTGGATTTGCCTCCAGCCACCTCGAGTCTTAAGAGGGTAACGCCTCTTTAATTGAGGAAACAATTGATGTCAACATCGAAACGGATGACGAACCAAAAATCTTGAAATTAGGATCATCCTTATCCCCAGAATAAGTAGAGATACACACTCGGATCCTCAAAGAACATCAGAAGGAATTTTCATTTAATTATAAGGAGATGACAGGAGTTACACCCCACATTGTGGTGCACAACCTCGTCACTAAATCAGATGCAAATCCAGTTAAACAAAAATCAAGACCCATGAAGCCCAAGGTAGCTCTCATGGTAAAGGAGGAGGTAATAAAACTCCTCCAGGTAGGATTCATCAAACCAGTCGACTACTCCCAATGGGTATCTAACATCGTTCCCATTCTCAAGAAGAATGGAAAGATACGCATCTGCATAGATTTCCGAGACATCAACAAAGCATGTCCTAAGGACGACTTCCCGTTACCATCTATCGATGTCATTGTTGATGCAACAGCTGGATTTGAACTTTTGTCTCTCATGGATGGATTCTCGGGATACAATCAAATCAAAATATCTGAGCAAGATCAAGCTAAAACTACGTTTATAACTCCTTGGGGAACCTATTGCTACATTGTTATGCCATTCGGTCTCAAGAACTCCGGTGCTACATACCAGTGAGCTATGACATATATATTCCACGATTTAATTCATAAAATCATGGAATCCTACGTTGATGACTTGTTGGCTAAGGCCAAGAAGTGTTGTGACCATCTAGAAGTACTCCGTCATTCTTTCATGCCTAATAGAATACGGAGTCACACTAAATCCAGAAAAATGCGTCTTTGGCGTAACAGGAGGAAAGCTCCTAGGTTACATCATATCGTCACGAGGGATAGATGTTGATCCAACCAAAATTCAGGCTGTCCTCGAAATGGTCCCACCTTTGAATGAATCTGGAATCAGGTCATTTCTCAGAAAGTTGGGTGCAATACGAAGATTCATCCTAGACTTGAGCTTTGTCGTTCATCCAATCAACAATTTACTCAAGAAAGACTATAGCATTGATTGGACCAAAGACTGCAATGAAGCCTTTGATGTAGTTAAGCATTTCCTGTTGTCACCACCTACACTAATGCCACCTAAGCTAGATCACCCATTAATTCTATATTCACGAGCTACCAATGTCTCATTAGCTTGTATGTTGGCCCAAGAGGACAATGACAAGAGAGAACATGTGATTTATTTCATCAGCCGAACACTGCTCGACTATGAAACACGTTATACACAGGCAGAACAAGAATGCCTTGCCATAGTCTTTGCTACTAAATGCTTAAGACACTATATGCTGAATCAAGAAACGAGGGTCATGGTAAAAACGGACCACTTACGAACTTTCCTCACACAAGGGTCATTTTCTAAAAAGGCTGGATGTTTTATAACCTTAATGGGAGAATTTGAATTAATGTTTGTAAATCAAAAGTCAGTTAAGGGAAAAATCATTACGGATTGGTTAGCTGATAACCCATTAGATGGAGGCAATCTAGTAGATTTAGATTTTCCGTATGAGTGCGTATACTACATCAAAACCTGACCTTCTATCTCTGAGTGTCCTTGGTACACTAATATCATTAATTATATCATGGACCATACATACCCAGAAGGAGCTACACTGCAACAAAGAAGGCGGTTACGTATTATCATAGCCAAGTATGTCATTATAGAGCAAGTGCTCTATCGAAAAGCGTTCGATGGAATGCTCCTAAGATGTGTCGACATAGAAGAATCCAAGAAGATTCTCTATGAATCCCACAGTGGAATATGTGGAGGCCACTTCGGTGGCCATGCCACCACTCGAAAAATACATCGAATGGGCTATTTCTGGCCCACTCTAGAACACGATGCAGTAGAGTTTGTACGCAGGTGTCATAAGTGCCAAGAATTCTCCCATGAGATCCACATGTCGGCACAACCTCTGCAACCAATCGCTACTCCATGGCCCTTTTCTACATGGGGCCTGGATTTGATAGGGAAATTCTCTCCCTCATCTACAAATGGCCACAATTTTATAATCACGGCCACTGAATATTTCACCAAGTGGGTAGAGGCTATGCCTCTTACTACTCTTTAATATCTGGTTCTGTAATTGCCAAGTTCATTTTAAACTAAATCATTTACGAGATACGGTATCCGCAAATCATTATCTCCGATAATGGAACTTATTTTAAAAATGAATAGGTTCGCGAGCTATGTAATAAATTTAAGATAAGCCATCATACGGCTTCCTTATATTACCCTCAAGCCAACAGATAGGCTGAAGCGATGAACACGACACTAAAAGCCATTCTCCTTAAAACTATGAAAGAAAACAAACGAGATTGGCATTTGAAGTTATATCCAGCCTTGTGGGACCACTGAACCTCAGTAAAAACACCAACGAGAGAAACTCCTTTCTCACTAGTGTTCGGTGCAGAGCGATCCTCCCACTCGAGGTTGAAATACCCAGTCTCCGCATTTCATTACAAGGGATTCTGGATGAAGACGCTTACAGAGAAGCATGTCTTTCTCAACTAGAAAGCCTAGATGAAACTAGGTTAGATGCTGAACAGTGACATAGAATCTATGCTGACCGGATGTGCCGGCAGTACAACAAGAAGGTCTATGAACGTGACATATACGAAGGGGATCTAGTTCTAAGACTAGACAGCCAGGATCGACAAGAAGACCGGCGAAGGAAGGAAATTCTAGCCCAAATGGTTGGGCCCATACCGAGTCATGAAGGACTATGGAAATGGTGCATACCTCTTATGTACACTAGAAGGTGAGGAATTTGGTGAAACAGTCAATTCCCTTCACCTCAAGTGGTTCTACGCATAAGCAGCTAGCACTACTTATATATATTTACATTGCATCTTCATATAGATTAAGATCATTTTGTCCACCTGTTTCTTACATAAATGGTGATCAAGGAATCTATTCTCAAAGAAATTCATAGCAAACTCATGATGTTGTTGGCATAAACTCTTTAATCATACCTCTCCATTTTCATGATATCATCAAATTATCTCAGAATCTTCTATCAAATAAAATCAGAAATGACAAAGTCTTAACGGTAACCATACCAAGATCTGCAAGTTTATTCTCACTTTGATTTCTTCTTAGGGCAGGTGTCTTACCTATGGTCTATTCTAGAAGCTTCGTGGTGTCACATCTATCCCATATGTATATCTCTTTAGAAATAAACACATACTGATATTTTACTCAAATAAACAAGTCAAAAAGTGATTAAACAGAAAAATTTAATTTTACACATTTCCTTGCCCCACCAACCTTCGGTGATGAGCTTGCGTCTCTTACTAGTGACGTAGGGTTGGGAAGGGATGGAAATGCCCTTACTCACCTATACCTTTCCCATGGTGATAAACCCACGCTTCTTACTAGTAGCATGGGGCAAAGTGTAGGGGGTCCTCTTGACAAATAAATGTAAATGATCATATGAAAACAATTCAAAACTCTGAAACTTTGAGTCAAAAACAAATGAATCAGATGTTCAAAATTCCAAGAGAGTTAAAATCCTAAAAAACCAGATTTTGTCTACTATGTGGCCATCTATGGATCTAAGTCTAGATAAACCGCAAAGTAAGTTGCATTCTAAACTATGAAGTCACTCGGGTAGAGTAAGCTTGTAGCTTCCAATTTGGTTCCACTAAAGCTTTATCTGTCTTTCATTACTATCATTTCAGCTACACCTCATAACTTGTGCCCTTTCTAGCTCTCGGTGATGAGCCCTCGCATCTTACTAGTTGCATGGAGTTAGGAGTGGGGCAAGTTAATATGTTCATCATACTAGTTATATTCATCACTTTGCAAAACAAACATGAGATATCAAAAATTGCTTACGGAAGCTAAGATTCAAAATCACATTATATCTACATATATCAGCATCATGAAATACACAAAAGGAAACAAACATTTACATCATTTGTTCTCCATTGCATACATTCTAAAAAGCATATAAACATACATCGTAGTATACACAAAGAAACTGGAAATAGAAAGGAAACCATGAGTGCCAAGATTTTGATCCAAAATGAATGCATATATATAAATGATCAAAGTTTATATACAATGCCATCATGCACTAAGCATGGTCAAAATGCTCAAAGAGCCTGGGATATACAAAGAATATATAATACAAAATACACGAGAGCCAAGTGGCCTCTCAATCCCTACGCGACCCCTTCGAAGGTGAATGCCCACGCCTAGGACTCTGGCTACGCCAGCGCTTTGAATGTACGGAGGGCTCAGGATCCTGAGGAGTAGCCATGGTCTCACCGCGAGAATGGCTCCTCATAAGATGCTCAACTGTCCTATAGCCTGCTAGCTTGGTGCGAAGGGTCGATACCGTCCTGGCCACATACTAGACTGGAGCAAAAATGTTGGTATGCCTACCGGCTGTTGAAGGCTCCCGGCATCTCTGAAAGCTCTGCATG
Source organism: Taxus wallichiana var. yunnanensis (assembly GCA_018340775.1). Classification (NCBI taxonomy): domain Eukaryota; kingdom Viridiplantae; phylum Streptophyta; class Pinopsida; order Cupressales; family Taxaceae; genus Taxus; species Taxus wallichiana. The sequence continues at coordinate 24,203,580 of CM031239.1, read as the reverse complement.
CATCCTATCCATGGGGATCATCAGGGAATCGGTACATACCCTGCGGATCAAATCCCTGCCACTCATCAATAGTCTCTGCAAACAAAGGAGAAAACAAGTTAGAAACCAAGCAAGAAATTAGGAATACAAGATTGCAACTAAGGAGAGCCTACAAGAAAACATTAAAAGGAAGAAAGGGTAACTTACTCGGATCACCAGGCCTCCAGGATGGGTCGCTGGGCCGGCACCTGCCAGCATGCCGCTGCCAGGCGAGGGCTACTCTGTGGCGGGAGCAACGTGTCACCCCACAATGGACTCATCCTCTCCACCATGGCCCTGAGAGAGTGGCTCCTCATAAACTAGAGTACCCTTGTCTGCACTCTACTCAGCCCTCTCTGCCTGCATGATATCCTGAGTGTCATACCACTCAGGATCACTATCCTCGGTCTCCTCCTCTGTCCCTCCCTCTATGAACTCCTCAGACTCGGAGTCAATATCAATAGGGTCATCACTGCTATGAGCAGGACCCGCAGCAATCTGAAGCAAAGGTGCCCGAGGCACACCGGCTCTCCCTCTAGCACGAACTATCCTCCTGGCTGCAATAGGAATGCCAGGAGTAATCACTGTCCAACCTCGGCCTCTAGGCCCCCCTCTGGCCTCACGAACTGATCTGTAGACTGGTGCCACTGGGGGAAGCATACCCGTATATGGTAGGCCAAACTGCTAAGGGACTCGGCCAAAGGGGTGTGCCTCCACTCGTCCCACTCTATCAATGAGCTGCCCTGTGGTGGAGCAGGAGATCAAAGTAAGAGTCTCCTCGCCCCATATGCCTGCCATGGTCTGATACGGTGTCACCTCCATGTCGGCAGTAGTCAGGGAGGCAACTGGATGATGAGGTGCTCTAAGCACCGACATGTCTGTCCATCTGGCTGCCCTAACAGCTCCAGGATCTGCCACCTCCACACCCCTGCCATAAGGGATGAAATGCTCATAAACCCAACTCATGACTAGAGTCGGGTGGCTCAATGACTATCCCTATAAACGGACCACCCTGTATAGATCATGGTAGGTGGTCCCAAGAATGTCTGCTCCCCAAGCATATATCTAGCCATGCCCCTCTATCTGTGTAATAATGGGGGCCCAGCAGTATAACAATGTGTCCCCTCCCTTGTCCCCGATCAATCTCGAGGCAAGGATCCCCATAATGGCCTGTCGAAATATGGGGATGGGAAAAGAAGGAATGGATCAAACTCTCACCCCCTTCTTTGACCTCGTGGAGATGGCTACATCTCCCATGTAATTTTCCCACTGTGTAATCTATGCCCGTGAGCCTGTTGTCTCCAAAGTGAGTCACCTCCCGATGATCGGGACCCCCAGAATGCGGTAGACGTCCTCCAATGTAATGGTCCACTCACCACGGACCCCTGGCAATCGGAAGGTGTTCCGATCTACATCCCAGTAAGAGAATAAGTCACAAAGGATGTGACTAGATGGTGCAACATGGGGCACGCACGATATGCATAGTATACCAGCCCTCTGAAGTGTGTCCTCCTCATCCTATGAAAGGGCATCTAATACCCCTGGGAGCCAATCACACACTCTCTCTCTCTCTACTCCATCGAATGTAATCCTCTCTCACCTACATACACCTAAAAACACACAAAACAAAGCAAGTTAGTATCTGAACAATATTGAGAAATTCATAAAAGCACGTAGAAATGCTAAAAATACAAACACAAGCTCAAAAACAGGTTCCTTTTGCATTCTGTGTAAAACCGCCGCCCTGAGCAGGGAGGTGGTTTTGTAACCACCGCCTTAAGGGTCACAGTCATGTAACCACCACCCTGAATAGGGCGGCAGTCATGTAAACACCACCCTGGCCAGGGTGGTGGTCGTGGTCCGAAAACCCATGCGGGTTTTTAACCTAAAAAGGCTTAAAAAGTGCAAAAAACGGCCTTTTAACCTAAAAATAGAACCTACCCAGTAGGCGCCCCCCCTAGGTGGACCTGTTAACACTAGCATTTTCAAAAATTACCCCCATTATAGAGTATTTAGCATTTCAAATTTAAGGGGGTAAAGACAATAAACTGAAGAAAACTAACCTGTGATCGCTGAGGTCGATGTTCCGCACATGGAGGCATGATCACGATCTCGCTGTGAACGTTTCGACTCTACTCACGCAAGAAACCGTCACCATGGGTCCCAGAGCTCAAAATCAATCAAATCGACTCACACAAATGAATAGGAAAATGGGCCCACTTTCATATATATATCATTCTGTTTTGTTTTAAAAATGACTTTTTACGAGTTTGAATTGCTGATGGAGGTAAGTTCCTATCCCCGCACAAATGGTACGTTCTCATTCCCTGTTATTCTTAGTGTTTATTTTTCAAACTATTGTGTCTATCTGCACTTGAGTTCTCTTTTCATTTTACAGGTAGCGGGAATATTGGATGGCATCATTTCAACACACGGACGTGTCAGGTATAACTTCTAACTTCCCATTTCGGGACTGCCATACTCGGACCCACCGTTTTACGCCTCTTCATGGCTAAAATGCTTCTCTCGAGGGGGCAATATGTACGTACCCAAAATTGTAAGGTACTGTACTGCCAGAACAGTGTAACAAGTGCCCCAATGATGATACAGGTCTCCTCGTAAGGTGTTCAGGATTTAGAAAAGCTCTCCGAGTGTGCGTTAACATCCCACATGCCCGGTTAGCCTCCGTGTCCTTTGTTTTCCTTTTTCCTCTCTTTTCTTGGCCTTTTTGATCTTCGATGTGAAACCGCTGTCTGCATGGGCGGCGGTCTCGTGACCACTACCCTTAAACTACGTGGAATAAATCTAAAACATATATAACTTCTATTTTTCTAAGAAACCTTTTTAAGAATCTAAGAAAAGCAACTATTTAAACGTATCTAGAAATAACAACTAAATAACAATTTAAAGCAAACAAAATAACCGAGTGTATTTATTTGCTGTAAAATTTGTAGATTCATTCTAAATAATGAAATAACTTGCTTAATCTATTTGTGATATTCTTGATCCTACCTTAGAAGTGAGGAGTGAATCATAGTTTCTCAGAAACTATCAATCCTCACAGCTTCCCTGACAATATCGAGAATAGAATTTCTTGAAATGAAGTAATTATCTACTCTATTTGATATGATTCTAACTAGAACTTTGAAAGCTAGAACACGGATTACTGCGAGAATAGTGGCGAATCCGATGGTGTGTGTCATCTTGTCCCCTCGAGTGTGATCTCCTCATTATTTCGTATTCACGTGAATCTAGAAAAGCATGTAATGCTAGCATCAGCAGTAGATATTGGGACAAAGGCAGCTCAAAATGCGGACTGAATATAATGCAGTAGGAGAGGATAGCACAAGAGTACAAAGCTTGGCTTATGCATTTCCTAGTGGGATTTCTTCACGAGTTATGCAACATAAAGCGTCAGAACACTGAAACTATCTGTTTGAAGAGAAAACCCTGCACTTTAATGGCTTCTAAGCTATTCTACTCCGATGGATTGGGTGAAATAACGATCTTTACGCACAAGATGGGTATGTGGCTTACAATAGGTGAACAATGCTAACTAAGCATGCGGGGGAATTAAAACTATGGCTTCTAAACAGAATAAAAGATCTGAACTATGAAAATGAGAGCATGAAAGTGAATGAGGGTAGACCATTTGCTTGTGCACAAACCATTTATTTATAGCTTTTCATTCACCCAAAGATCAAAACCAAGCTGAACTCTAAAACAATAAACAATGGCCAAACACTATTCCGGGGACCAAAAAACATAAATGCAAGCCTAAGTCGGCAGGAAAGCTGGTGAAGCGTTGATTTTTATGTGAGTCACGTTAAAGCTTTACGGAAAATGCGTAAAGGACCGCCGCTCTGAGAAGGGTGGCGGTTACAGGACCATATACCCGATCGGGGTGGCGGTCACGAGACTGCCACCCTACTCGAGTGGCGGTCGGTCCTTTACGCATTTTCTAGAAAGCGTTTTGACGTGACTCACATAAAAATCAATGTTTCACTAGCTTTCCTTGCCGACTTAGGCTTGCATTTATGTTTTTGGCCCCCACTGAATAGTGTTTGGCCATTGTTTATTGTTTTAGAGTTGATTTGAACTTTGATCTTTGGGTGAATGAAAAGCTATAAATAAATGGTTTGTGCACAAGCAAATGGTCTGCCCCTCATTCACTTTCATGCTCTAATTTTCATAGTTCAGTCTTTTATTTTGTTTAGAAGCCATAGTTTTAATTCCTTGCATGCTTAGTTAGCATTGTTCAGCTGTTGGTAAGCCACATACCCATCTTGTGCAGGAAGTACTATTATTTCACCCAATCCATTGGAGTAGAATAGCTTAGGAAGCCATTAAATTTGTAGGTTTTTCTCTTCAAACAGGATAGTTTCAGGTTCTGGACACTTTATGTTGCATGACTCGCAGTAAATCCCGCTAGGAATTGCATAAGCCAAGCTCTGTACTCTTGCGCTATCCCTCTCCTACTCGCATTATATTCAGTCTGCATTCTGAGTTGCCTTTGTCCCAATATCTACTTCTATTGATGCTAGCATTACATGCTTTTCTGGATTCATGTGAATACGAAAGAATGAGGAGATCACACTGAGGGGACAAGATCACACACACCATCGGATTCGCCACTGTTCTGCGAATCCAGGTTCTAGCTTTCAAATTTCTAGTTAGAATCATATCAAATAGAGTAGATAATTACTTCATTTCAGTAAATTCTATTCTCGATATTGCCAGGGAAGCTGTGAGGATTGATAGTTTCTGAGAAACTATGATTCACTCCTCACTTCTGAGGTAGGATCGAGAATCTTGCAAATAGATTAAGCAAGTTATTTCATTATTTAGAATAAATCTACAAATTACACAGGCAAATAACTACACTCGGTTATTTTGTTTGTTTTAAATTGTTATTTAGTTGTTATTTCTAGATACGTTTAAATAGCTGCTTTTCTTAAATTCTTAAAAGGTTTCTTAGAAAAATAGAAGTTATATATGTTTTAATTCATTCATTTACTGCTTTGAGAAGGTCTTCTAAATAAATTTCCCAAAAATTTTGGAAGGAATTTGCAGAGAAACCATCTGGGTTTGGTGCCTCATCATCTTCCATAGAAAATACAAATTTTAGATTTCCTCTATGGTGACTAATTTGGTAAGATTCTTGAATCTATCTTCAATAATGATGTCTCCTAGAATGGATTCTAACAAAAAAGAGGTAACCTCTTCATTGTAAGCGTTGTTTTCCGTTAGCATATTTTCATAGAATCTAAGAGCTTTAACCTTGATGTCATTCTGATCTTTGGTAACACTGCCATTTCCTTTTGAGACTTCTATGATCCTATTGTAGGACTTGTGTTTAAGAGTGGTCATATGGAAATTTTTGTATTTCTATCTCCCTCTTTCAACCAAATGGCCCTGGATTTGAGCCTCCAATAGGTTTCCTCCCTACTACATAACGTATGTAACTTAGATAGGAGTTTATTTTCCAAAAGCTGATCATCAGAGCTCATGCCTTTTGTGGATATTTTCAGTTCCATCTCCTAAATCTACTGCTTTAGGTCCTTTTTTGTTCAAAATATTATTGAAGACTTCTTTATTCCAAATTTTCACCTTTTAAAAAAAAAAATAGTTTTTGAATTAACTTTGTATTGAAGCGGTTCCTTCTCCATCCCATGTCCACCATTCTTTAATCCTTTCTAAAATGTCTTCATGATCTAGCCACATTTTTTCAAATTTGAAAGAGTTGTGTGAAGGCTTGGACCAGTTGAATAGGTTTAGCATAATTAGATTATGATCAAGATCCAATTATAGGTAAAGAAGATAGATGAAAATCTTGATTTAATATCTAGTTAGTAGATATAAGATCTCTATCTAGTCTAACCTAAATCATGTCATTTCCAACTCTTCTATTTTTCTAGGTGAACTTATTTCCATGAAGTTCCACATCCATAATATTTGAAGTAGAAACAAAGTCAACAAAGTCATCCATGCCAGTAGAGAAATCAAGATTACCACCTTATTTTTCACCAAGGTTGAGTGGGGAGTTGAAATCTCCCATAACCAACCAATTATCATTCTTATATTTGTTTCTAAAATGTTTTAAATCTTCCCAAAGTCTCCTTCTTCCAGCCACAAAGTTGGGTGCATAAATGTTTGAGAGGATCCACGTTAAATCATTATTAATAGCATGAAATTTAACAACAATATGAGTATTAGAAGAAGAAATCACCATACTAGGTAAGAAGGTTCTTGTCCAAAAGATGGCCACTCCTCCTAACGCTCCCTGAGAATCAAAAGAAACAAAAATAAAGGAAATCTATATAATTCAAGAAGAATCTCTAAGTAGCCATATTAAAATATCAAAACAACATCCCAAAAATGATAAAGATTTGTGAAGCTTAGTAACAATTAAATAAAAAAATTGGTTCCAAGTACAATCAATTTTAAAAATAAAACACACATGAAAAATTCACATCACGAGCATTATAGCAGCCTCTAAATGAGGCTTCTCACATGGGTAATATATCATTGAGTGCACCTATTGGCATTGAGAAATTCATCTTGGAATATAAAAAATAAAGCTGATCAAATAATATAACTATCATAATCGATGTCTGAATCATCCTCCACAACTTGCACAAGGCTCACATAGTCATAACTACACATAGGTCATATATATGACAACCATATAGGAGAGAGAAAATGGTACAAGTCACAATATATTGAGTCTAAGGTGTTCGTGAAACATAATATGCATGACACACATTGAGTAAGTGTCATACATACCAAACAAACAAAAGTGTATTTTCAGGTCTATGTAAGACTTCACATCCTATCTTGTACTTGGCTCAAGTGACTAGACAAATGTACACATTTACTCACTCCACACATACACTTTTTTATTGATTATTTCCCTTAGGGTCATCGAATGTAGGTTAAAAAACATAGCACAACCATATTACTAACACAATGGTGATTTACATAGAATAACCATAAGTCTTATGCATGGTATATTTATGGGGTAAAACACAACATTATTTCCATAATTTATAACACATCACGTTTCCACATAACATATCCAAAAGTGCAAGAATGGTACAATAGGGGTCATAATGTCACCATATTCCCCAATTCATGACATAACATATGAATACATATGTACGATGAACATAGTGACTAACATCATAACATATAAACAATCATAGTATAACATGGAAACATAACACCATGATTCACCATAAGATGGATGTAAAAACACTATAAGACATAATTTGTTACCTAGAAATTTTGTCATACAACACATTAGTACATATATATAATATCACATGATAATGGGAATCTGAAAAACTTTCATAGTCCAAAACAACATTTATTTCACAAACAAGGTGGTACATCACACGTAAAATTCACATTGAATTCACAAAACCAAGAGCGAATACTCTCATCACAAAACACATCAACATCATAACAAATCTAAATTAAGTGGTGTGCAAATAAGTGCATTCATAAACTCACAAGTATAATTCTTACCACATCACAAAATAGTATCACATTACGCTTCCAAATCCACCACCATCATGCATAATCATCACAAATCAAAATATCCTAGAGGTTCAAGAGCATGATCCTCTACTCTGATACCAAATGTAATGCTGAAAAAATCAAGCACACAATACAACAATAAAAATACTAGAATAATTTATTTAAAATTTCATTACTTGTTACATGACACAACATGGGATCACTTAGGATAATTCAACATCACATAAGACATTTATACCAACATGGACCCACACATACCACAAGATGATAATTGATTGGATTCACAAGGAAAAATGACACATATAACCAAGACAAACTACCCCTTATCCCTCTAAGAATGGATCCTAGCCAGCCTTTGGTTCCTCCAAAGCATACACACCACATTAAATTCAAAAATCCCCTTATCCCTCCATTATAACATGCTCTTATCTCTCAACTAAGACTAGCCACAAATTCCTTTGTTTCCTCCAAAATAAACACACATTTCCCTTATTCCTCCCTTCACTATGTACACCTCATTCCTCCAATACACGATGATAAAATCTCACCCTAACAAAAATACAAAAAAATCCACATGATTCACATCATAAATAAATTTCATGATTAAAAAGGACAAACAAAGATCCAACTACAATATAACTCATGGTTCAAAAAATCCCATATAAAATACTTTCATGGTTCATAATTATTAAAATCATGTTCCAATAATTAATCTTAATGATTTGGAGATCTCTTAATACATGAACATACATTCTTTTACCTTTTACTAAATTTTTTTATATCGTTTAACATTTAACTTAAGGTGTTTTTGTTTGATTTGAATCATGTCTTATTGCAATTTATCTATATGACTCATTAGTTAATAGGAAAATTTGTATCCTCATGAGACTACTGGTATTTTCCTAAGGATCCTTTTCTAAAGGGCATGATTACTTGGTTTTTCATAATTTTTCCATTGCAAAATAGGAACTAGTGTGAAAACAAGAGGAGAACATTCTATAGTGCAAAGGACTAAGGACCTTGATTCTCTCTTTTTATTTATACTTTAATAATTGATTTGGGTTCACATTTAGGTTTACATGTCATGAGTTCCTTTTCTCACAACATAAGAAGGATTAAAAAAGCTAAAATAAATATCTAAAATTAAATTTCCTCTTGGGAAAACATCTCATTATTACACTTCCAAAGGTGAAGTGTTATCTACAATTATATTATTTTCCATAATTAACTCTTAATATTGTGATAAGGGGAAACCAATTTGACACTGAAATTAGAAATGGAATTCACCCATAACCCAAATCCTCAAAATTTCTTTCAAGAGAAAATCAAATATTTGACAACTAGAACCCCTTAATTTACTCATATGCCATATTAAGTGGCTTAAATTATATTTTTAATCAGATTCACTTGAGGTACTAACTTAAGAGAAACTATTCACCTTATTACACATATGGAAAAAACCTAGGAGGAAGGCCACATACTTAAGACAATATTTAACCATTACCATTCTTCTGGATATGTTTGCGAAGTGTGTTCGCTAAGTGTGCATGGTATTACGATAATTTGAATTTGGGTTCTTATTTCCCTTAAGCTAGGAGATTCCATCTAGTATAAGGAATAAGGCCAAACATAGATTTTCAATCTTCTACGTCATGTAAGTGATCATATAAGAAGGGTAAATTGATACAAGGATTTTACTCTGATTTTAATCATTTATTTATTTTCCTTATTTACAATTCCAAGTAAATGGTATAATTCACATCGAAATACACTATAAGAGATAAAATCATTTTCAGTTAGCATACATATCCAACCTTTTTTTAATACATAATTCTAAATAAACACCCATAATTGAATACCCATTTCCCAAACACCCCAAAACGTTAACAATTTCATACTCATCACAAAATAAATAATTAACATTTCAATATATAACAAAATGTTGATGTAACCTATATAATTACATTTTTACAAATAATAGGTTACTATGAAATCACTAGTAAAAAAAAATTTGTGTCTCCATACTTGTAACCACCACATGGTCGGCACAAATGCTTTGGCATGACATCTACCTTAATCTAGCATAATTGACATTTTTATAGTTTTCATTCACATGATCAGAACTATTTCACACAAAACAAGAGAGGGATATAGATATATATATTCATTTCATTTTAATTCATTTATTACCCAATGGAGGAGAGAGAAAGAGAAAGAGAGAGAGAGAAAGAGAGGAGAAAGAAAAATTATTTTCCTAACCATAAAATTTATGAAAACACAAAAAAAAGATCCATACAATCATTTAAAAGTGTCTACAAGTTTCTCAAATCGGTTAAGTTACAAGGTGAGGGTCTTACAACCTTATTTCACATTTTCCCACTAGTTTGCAAGGAGGTCCAATTTTAGTTGGAGGGATAGGAAACTGTGTTCAAGAACTATTTTTGATGGGAAGATGCACAATGTTAAATTCATATATGCTCTCTTTTATACCGATAATTCATAGGAGTTGACGAGACTTAGAACTGGTGAATGATTTACAAATAACGATTAGTTTTTAGAGCTAAAGGTGGTAATTAAACTGGTTTTTACCTAGTCAACAATTATTAGAGGCCTATAAAACCCACTTTCCAAACTAGCTAGAAATTTTTTTCCCATTAATTAGGGGTTACGGTAGTTGTCAAGTAAAAATACTAGAGGTTTACAAGCAAATGTAACTATTTATTCACTTAGGGTCCAAATGGAAAGCCGAAAGAAACCCAACTTTTAACTTTTAGAAGATACCCAACACTAAAAATAGGGTCTCCAGGGGATCCTAACATGCTATGCCAAATGAACAAATGATTAATCTAGGGCATGGTAGAATTTTTGTGGTATCTCGTGATGACAAGGAACATGTTCAAACCTTGACATTTTGAATGGGGGTTTCAAAAGGATTTTGACACGTTAAATAAAATAATGATTAAGTAAATTTTACCAAGGAATGATTCATAGGTTTAAAAGAGATCTCAAACTCCACTCTTCAATCAAAGGGTTTACAACTATCCAGTTTAGTTATTTAGGTTGATTAAACATCTCAAAAATTTGGTTTAAGAGTATTGTTGGTATCCAAAATTAAAAGTGGGTTACGTAATACACAAGGTGACATTTTACTATTTGTACTAAAATTTTGTTTAAAAAAACAAACAGTATAATATATTGCATGGGTTTAAAATTCTATTTCATTGCAAATGAAGAACTAAAAGTATGAAAATTATGAATGAAAAAGGTAGAAGGACCATGCCTAGAGGAAATGAAGATGGTCAAATTTTTGGAGCTCGGTTCCACATCGAAAGAGGAATTTCATTGAATGATCCGCGAGCCTATTCTTAGATCCCTTCCATTCAATGTTCTAATAAGATATAACACATAATGCACATGCATTTTACTTCCATCTAGATATGCAATATCCATTTTATCTAAAAACTTGCACACATGATGAATGTGTCCACTTTTAGCATAAATAACTATCAAGGTGTTTCCAACAACAACATCTAACAAGAAACTGATTTCCATTATATTTAATATGGATCTTCAATCCTCCTTCCAAAGATCCCATTTCACTATGTGACATTTCATCCAATATTTCTCATGCATTGGAAGAAAGTAAAAGAAAATTTGAAACTTGCCACATATGGAAGTAAACTGAAAAAGGTGAATTGATCGAGTTGCATGCTATATGAATGCATTAACTAGACCAAGTTAATACCTCTCAAGGATGACCATGACTTACTTTAAAATTCAAATATCATATTCCATGAGAAGAAGTCTCGTTCTATCATTTGACCAAACTCTTTCAAGCATCCACTAATTTTTTTGCATTCTCACACAAACATGGAAGGGTATTTGCAAAGGTTTTGTGTGGAAGACATAATTTCTCATATAAATGTGGGGTTGACTTAATTACCCTCTAAAATGGCTTTCTTGGAACTATAGTTCTGCATAGTTAAAGATATGTAGAATATTTTAGAGTGGGGTAGTGTGTGTAGCTCAACCAAGCTTCTCTACATATTTCCATGATATTGAGACTGGATGTGTGTTTGGAATTAGAAATGAATGACCATAGCAGAAAATTTTGAAGAATAAGATAAAAATCCACCCAACACCATTAAAATCAACACCTCAAACAAAAAAACAACTCCGTTAGACAATTTTAACAAACCCATTTTGCGCATTTCCTACAAATCAATACATTGCATAAGAACACACATCTATGAGGGATTTTGTCAATTAATTTGCGTGCATACCATATGTTTCCACATATGAATTTTTTTGATAACAAGGGTGAATGGGTTGGAATGGAAACCTATATGCTACATTTTCTTGGAATAATTTAGGTTCCTCATCAACAAAAACCTCTATGTATATCCTGCAATCATGGAATTCTCCAAACCATATTTGTTTCAACACCTTTGTCAAGAGTCCATGTGCCTTTTGAATGACCCCCACCTATTTGAATCTCCCATTGGTACACTAACTAGGAGGATGTCGGCAAAAGGTTTTGAAATTGGATTTACATTTGTGAGTGTGGCACTTTTTATTTCCAAGGTTATTTCAAAGATAACCATATTTTGTAAAACCAAAAATCAACAGATTCCATGAGACCACCTCTCGTTGGAACCTTATATTGTAATCATAGAACTCCATGAGATGAAATTTGGCTGAGGAATTTCTTTTAAAATCCTTAAGGCATCTATTTTAGCAAAGACTCGAGATTATGCTATTAATTGTAAACCGATCAAATTGGACATCTGTTGGCTACACTTTGAAGGTTGTGGTAAATGTGAGTGAGGGCACCCATGCTTCACCAATGACACACTCCACCACCCTCAATCAAATTTCACCAACCACACCTCACCAATGCACTCACCTAACCCACACACCACAACTAACTCTCCTACCACATTGAAAGAATTTTTATTTTATTATTATTATTATTATTGCCATTCTATTTTATTTGTTTATTTATTAGTTTATTGTATTGTATTTTTTTATTTATTAGTTTATTAGGATCTTGAGGAGAGAGATAAGGTTTTGAACAATGATGGGTGGGAAACTGACATCAAAAAGATTCTGCTAGGGGTTTATAGTCTCGGAGGACCAATCCTCGAAGGAGAAAGGTAAGAACAAGACTAGAACGTGTTCGCACCCACATGGTAAATGGGACCCCTAGTACATATGCAAAAATATTGAGATCTAGGAATGAAAACATTTTTGGGATCTCTCTATAACTTATTCGAAGTGAATCAAGTAACTATTTAGAAATCCCTGATAGCATTATTGATAGGACTTTGAGAAATATGGAGAATGATTTGATAGGGAAATTTGTTGGTGGAAGACCCAATATAGAATCAATAAGATCTTGGTCAGTTCTGAAATGGAAACCCAAAGGGCATATGGAAGTAACAACTTTACCAAATGGCTTCTTCTTGTTCAATTTTAACAATCTGAAGACCCCAAAGAATCCTTAATGATGGCCCATGGTTCCTAGGGAAGCTTGGTCTATTCCTAAGGAAATGGACTCCTATGTTTAACCCTGATAAAGAAAATATAAATTAGTTCCCTATCTGGGTGTGGTTACCAGGTCTTCCATTGGAACTATGGGATGTTGATGTTATTAAAGGGATTGCAAACACTCTTGGCACCTATGTTGCTATGGATAATGTGACCCTTAATAAAAATCATGTTGTTTGTGTCAGATTATGTATCTACTCTTTGATGGGATCGAATTTACCCAAATCCATAACTATCAGATCTAGATTGGGAAGATGGGATCAAAGTATTGATTTCAAAAACTACCCTAAAAATTTTGAGAAATGCCAAGGATGGGGTCATGTCAAGCAACAGTGTAAAATGATGATTTCAAAGGTTTATAAGGAGAAGCTAGTTAAGGAACATGCTAAAGGGAAGGAAGTATCCTCTTTGGAACAAAATATTATAAAGAATCCTAATCCAAATAAAGGCATTGTCATTGTTGAGAATAATGGTGAGAGGTCAAATTTAAAACAAGCTCAGACTCCTAAGTTAACAGATGATGGATTTATATAAGTAATAATAAGAATCAATGAAAAGCATTATCTGAACCTCATTTCCAGATGGCAAAGCACCATGTTCAAGTGGAGAAACTCCTTCCTTCAAAAAATTTGGATAATCTTCTAAAGGAAGTGACAAAGCCGCAGTAAACTAAAAGAAATGAGTCTTGATGAAACTCTGGGTCCTTTTACTAATCCTTTTGACAATCTTTTGGGTTGTGAGGAGAATGATCTAATGATTGAAAATGAAGAACAAATGGAAACTGATAATGTCCAAAGGATCATCTAAGAAGCTTTATCCCCATAAAAAGAATCTCTTATTGACCAGAACAAAGCAGCAGAAGTGGATCCCAAAGAGGTGGAATTAGAGATCTCTTTGAAAACCCCATCTAAAAAGGGGAGTCTTTAGAGGCCACCCCAAAAGAGAAGAAAACAGGTTTAGGGAGACCTACTAAGTAGGTTGCTAGAAAAAATCAGAGTCAAAAAGATATTGACGATGGAACTCAGTCTAAACTCAATCTACGGAGCTTTAGAAGAACCAAAAACCAAGGGTTTAAATGAATATTGTTTCATGGAATGTTAGGGGTTAAATAACCCTACGAAATGGAGGTTAATAAAAGAACTGGATTCTAAACACAAACCTGATATCATGGTCTTACAGGAAACTAAGATGGAGGAAGGATATTTTTGGAAGTGAAATGTAAGAGCTACAAGAGACTTGTGGGACTGGTTGTTAGCTCAAAAGGTTCTGCAGGGGAGGAATGGTTGTCATCTAGAATGAGGAAAAACTCAAAGGTACGAATCTTCTTAAAAGAAGTAATCACATGGCTATGTTATTTCAAGATAAGAAATCTAAAGAATTTTGGGTGCTATCTAACATATATGCTCCAAATAACAAAGGAGAAAGAAAAACATTTTGGGTTGAACTCTCTAAATTTCAAAACATTATTAAAGGGACTGAATGGCTGATTATGGGTGACTTCAACACCCCTTTGAGTCCTGGGAAAAGAAGGGTGGTAATATTGATGTAACTGAGAGTATGGAAGATCTTCAAGATTTTATTATACAAAATAACCTCATGGATATTGAGTTGAAGGGTAGAATATTCACTTGGTCTAATAGGAGAAAAGGAGATCAATTGATTCAAGTCAAACTTGATAGGGCTCTGAATTCATGGGGTGGTTGAATAAATAATATTTCCTCTTTTCTCTCCCTTGGATTGGTTCAGACCACAATCCACTTCTTTTCCAAATCAAAGATAAAGAGAGGAGGAGAACTCCCTTTATATTTGAGAATATGTGGTTACAAAATGAGGAAATTTTTGATCTTATGAAAGATTGGTGGAATGTGAAAATCAAAGGAACAGTTATGTTTAGAATTGCTAAGAAACTTTCTCATGTTAAGAATAATTTGAAAGGATGGAATAAAAATGTTTTGGTAACATTTTTGAGAAAAATAAGTCTCTGGAAAATGAGATATCCTCCCTTCAGGCTACCTTGGAAACTTTGAATAATGATAGTATTTAGGTAGGATAGAAAAAAGAGAGTGAACTTTTGTTGGATTACCATAACATTCATTTGAAATAGGATACTTTTTTGAGACATAAATATAGGGTACAATTCCTTCATGAAGGGGATAAAAAAATTCTTCCATATTTCAACCCTGAAAAGGAGAAGCACTAATATAATAATGTGTGTCTTAGGGGAAGATGGTGTGATGCTCACTGACACTAAGGAAATTCAACTTACATCCACTTACTTCTTCAACTTCTTTCTATAGCCAATTCATCTAACAACAATAAGGAATATTACTTTATAGATTGCATTCCTTAGCTGATAGATGAGACTAAAAATAACATACTCACTAAGATTCCCTCAATGGAAGAAACTTAATTTATGCTGAAGACTTTGAACCCTAAAAATCTCACAGACTTGATGTTTTTCTCGGCTTTCTTTTTCAAACTTTTTGGGAGATTGTCAAGGATGATATGTGCAAATATATCCAAGATTTTTTCAAGAACAAAAATATGCTTCATGAATTAAAAAACCTTCCTATCTTTAGTCCCTAAAAAACATAATCCTCCTACGGATTTCAGGAATTTTAGACCTATTAGCCTATGTAATCTGTATCTACAAAATGTGTTCTAAAATCCTTGCTTTAAGAATTCAACTTCTTCTACCTTCCATTATTTCTGATCAGCAAGGAGGGTTTATTATGGGAAGATAGATCCAAGATGGTATTATCACTATTAAAGAGACTCTTCACATGGACAAAAATGTAAAAGGAAGTTATGTTTATTAATATTGATATGGAGAAAGCCTATGATCGTGTCTCTTGGTCCTTTCTTCTCAAGGTCTTAACCAAGTTTGGATTTGATGAAGACTTTAGGATTCTAATATAGACATGTATTTCCATAGCTAAGTTTTATGTTCTAATCAATGGGACTCCCTGTGGTTTTTAATAGTTCTAGAGGACTAAGAAAAGGAGATACTATCTCTCCCTTTCTATTTATAATCATGGATGAAACTCTCAGCAGAGATCTTAATAAGGATAATTTGGAAGGAAGAATTATAGGTATTCATTCAGATGTTAGTAGCGAAAATGTTGTTCACCAACATTTTGTTGATGATACTATGTTGGTTGGAGAGGCTACCATCCTAGAGGCTAGAGAGTTTAAATAGATGATGATAGATTATGAGGATTCCTCTGTTCAATTGATCAACTATGGAAAAAATTAAGTATTTTTTTATCAATACCCTTGAAATAATATGTGCCAAAAATTTGGTATTCTAGGTTGTATGAATAAAACATTCCCTACTAGGTATTTGGGAATGATTATTAGAATTGAAAAACCTAAGATTTTTGAATGGAATTTTTTGATAGATAGATTTCTTAAGAAACTGGAAGGTGGAAAGGCTCACTTTTATCTCAAGCGGTAAGATTGTCCTTCTCAAATGCTCAATTAAAAATTTTCCTGTGTATTCTATGTCTATTTATAGATTACCTTCCACTATTGCTAATAAATTGGAGAGTATCCAAAAAATATTCCTTTGGAGTGGCTTAGTACAAAATAAATAGAATTCCTCTCTGGTGTGGGAAAAGGTTTGTAAGCCAAATAAAATGGGGGGTCTTGGTATTTAAAATTGGGAAAAATTGAATAAAGTTATGTTGTCAAATTTTTTTGGAGATTAGTTAAGGAAGACTGTGTGTAGAATTCTATCATAAGACAAAAATACTGGTCAAATCTAGTAGCTAATGAATGGTGCTTTAGAAATGCTAAATTTAATGGTTCTAATTTTTGGAGATCTATAAATTGGGCTAAATACACTATCTCTGAGGGAAGAAAATGGATTATTGGAAATGAGAGAGTGGTTAATTTTTGGGAAGACAAATCCTTAGGAGAGAAAAAACTCTTAAGGTCATCTATCCAAACATTTATAATGATGATATGGTTAAATATAAGACTAAGGTCAAAGATTATTTCAATTTTCATGAACCCTGGGTCAATGGAAAACTATTTAATTAGATGGATGTAAAAAACAATGATATCACTTATATTAATAGAAAAATAAAAGGGGTTATTGTTAATAAAGAAATTTTAGAAGATGACAACTTATTTTGGTCTAGAGAGGATAATGGTATCTTCTCGGTTTGAAGTGCCTACAATGCCTTTTTCCTTGATGAATTTGATCCTAACAACTTCAAATGGGAAAGTGTGTGGGTTAAATAAGTTACTCCTAAGATCAATATGTTCTAGTGGCTGGTTCTCCATGATAAAATCCTCACTGTCAACAATCTTAATAAGAAAAATTTTCATATGGTGAATAGGTGTGTTCTAGTGTGAAAAAGATACTAAAGAATCTTTACATCTATTCCTCCATTTCCCTTTTTGATAGCGGTTAGAAACACCCTTCTTAACCTATTTGAAATCAAGTGGGTTTTCCCATGTTCCATTAAACAACTATGGTCCCAATGGTTTACCCCTTTTAGGAGTCAAGGACTCAAACATCTTTGGACTCTTTCTATTATGCACCTAGCTTGGGGTAATATGGAAAGAGAGAAATAAGAAGATTTTTAAGGGAAGAAGGAATCGAAAAATAAATTTGGAACTCATTGTTTTAATGCTATTATGGATAAATTCTCAAACATATCCCCACATAAGAAAACTATTCTTCAAACTGAGAGTAAATTATCTAAGAAGTGGGGTTTATGCACTACTAAAAATGTCACTCCAACACTCAATACCAGGCTCCAAGGTTGGGTAAAACCTAGCAAGGAATGGATAAATCTGAATTTCGATGGGGCCTCCAAAGGAAACCCCGTAAAGCTAGTTGTGGAGGGGTCTTTCGTGATTTTGAAGGAAGATTCATTCTTGGGTATCATTACAATCTTGACATACAAAAGAATCACGTTGTTGAAGCAAACTCTTCTTATTGGGGGGTTTCTATATCCTTCCAATACATATTTGTTAGATTGGAAGTGGAAGGATATTATTTGAACATTATTAACAACATTACTGGTAAAGGTACCACTTATACATCTATCCAAAACTCTATAACTAGTATAAAGGAAATGTCTAAATTATTTGAAACTATAACTTTTAAACATATCTATAGAGAGGATAACTCTGTGGCTGATTACTTTTCTAACATGGGGGTTAATTTTCATGAGTTGACACTTATCAATGATGAAGAAGTTCTTGACACCAAGGTGCGAGCACACCTCCAAAATGACCAATATGGACATGTCACCAAATAATGTCAGATCATGGTATGTCAAGGTAATAATGGGTATGTGTCATATGAATAGTTTGAATTTATGTTGGGGTGATGAGAATATTTGGGCTTGGATTTTCTCATGTTATTTTAAGGCCAATATTTTTGTCTGTGTTTGTAACATCAACATTACTATGATTATTTTTAGTTTTCTAGGTAATCTAAATCTTGAGTTTTTGTCGAATTGGCACTCATTTTTAAAAATGGGGGAGATCTTGTTAAAACTGAGCCTATTGACATAGAGGGGGTAAAGCCAGAAGTGATGGAGGTGTTATAAGGAAAGGGTTTCTCACCATTCCTCAAAATATTTAAAGGCCACTATGAAAATATCAGTAAAGACTTTGCTGAGCTTGGAAGACTACCAAAAAGGAAAGTTGTTGAAATGAAATGTATTCATATTGATATCACTTTGGAATTTGTTTCTAAACTGATGGGTATGCCTACTACTGGTAGGGAGGTTTATAAGCCCAAGAAAGAAGGCACATATGAGCTGAATATGTTCTGCATAAAAAAATCACCTCCAACTTTTCTAGTTTTCTTCGCTATTATTTACCTAGGCCTTATGACAATGTGGATTTAACCCTAATCCAATTCCTCACTTTAGAAGGCCATCATAAGTGTATCTATGCCTACCATTTACCCATGCTTAATCATTTTTGACATGGCCATAGTTTCAGTTTCCCGTATTTTTATTTCACTCTCTAAGTGCCTCCATTGCCTAGTTTAAAAACAATAGAACTATTTTCCCTCTCCACTAGGGCTTTATCCTTTCCCTTGTTAAAATATCCACTCTTGATATAGAAAAATGGGTACCCTCACAAAATATCTTGAGGGTTATGTCAAAGAAGTATACTTGGACTTGGATGAGAAGGACTCTACTGATGATTCAGATTCATAGGAAGGAGATTCGTCGGGGAGGATAAGGATGTCATGGAAATTGATGCCGTTAGAATCTTAGAGATCTTAAATCGAAGCAAGTTCCTATTCAATCTGTCAAATCCAAAGGTGAATCAAGAAAGTAGGAGAATCAAGCTCTTGTTAATGAACAACTAGAACAATAGTTTGAGGCTTTGGGTCAAGTGGGTCCTGTGAAAGGGGATAATTATCTAGCTAAGATGGCTATGGATATTGAAGAGTTGAAGGGTGATATGAGACTTGCCAAGAGTTTTGATCTATTTATTTTCAACGATTGGAAAAAAGCGAAGTCACAGTCAAGATGTTGCAAAAATTAGTAATGGGGAGAGATTGAAATTATGAAATCCAATTGCAACAACCTCTCTAAGGAGGTGGATCACATTAGAGCTATTTTACATAGCTATATGGAATGGAGTGTGGTTACAGTGAAATCAACTCTATAGCATCTCCAAACCCTTGGTTAACTGGCCAATGCTTATAGGCTTGTGGATGATCATGGTAATTCCAAGAAAAGAAAATCCAATGCTGATGGATGTGATCTGGCATCGTTGGGTGTCAACATTGAATCCTTGGCTAAGGAGTGGGAAAAAGTGCTTGATGGTATTGAAAAGGCCAAAAATGATGTTTGTAGGGGGTGTTATTATATCTTGTTTGGATTTTGCCTATGTTGTTAGTTTGTCGGTGGTTTTATAGTTGGTATTTCTCTTTTTGTTATGTTATAAACTATTCTATATGCTCTTGGAGGAGCTCAGATGTTATTATCGTTATATATGTTATCTTTTTTACTACTATGTAATGTTATCATCTGCTCTTTTGGAGCTTTGACTTGTAAGGGGTAGGGTCCCCTCAACCTTGTTTTACCTTTAATAAAAATATTAGTTTATTTATTTTAGTTTATTTGGATAATATGACTCACAAGTTTAACACTTCACTCGTTTTATTATTTCTATTATTAATAATAATGTTATTTTTTAAGAAGAAGAAGCCTTAATATATTTAAACCTCAATCTCGGAGGTCTTAATATTCCTTCCTTTCCTAAAGAAGAATCAATTGTTTGGGCATGGTCAAAAGATGGTAACTTTACTGCTAAGTTAGGATATTTGGTTTCTTGCAAAAATTTTCCAAATATTCCTTTTTGGGGGAGTTTGGGAAAAATTTATAATTCCCAAAGGTAACTTCTTCCTTTGGTATGTGATTCAAAATAAAATTCTTACCATCAAAAATATGCAAAAAGAGCTATGATAATTCCCAACAGATGTGTTCTTTGTCAAAAAGATAAAGAATCTATTTTTCATCTCTTCAAGGACTGTCCTTTTATCAAAAACTCTTCAACTATGTTCTTAAATATTTCAATATTGCTTAGATTTATCCAGAGTCATTTTCTCACTTTTACAATCAATGGATATATCTTTTCTCATCTCAATGCCTTTCAAAGGCTTGAAGCTAGTTTTTCCTCATTTCTTATGGGAATATGGTTTGAAAGAAATAATAGAATATTTAAGGAGAATAAAAAGTCAACATCTAGAATTGGAAACATAGTGCTATGGGCTATAGGAAATAATCTATCAATTACCAATCATAAAGAAAACAAAAGGAAATTCCTCATGAAAATTTTTTAACCGACTCCTTTGGTCTGCTAAAAAAAGGTGAGTATTTAGAATGTTCAAAAGAAAACTATTAACCAATCCACTAAGTGGAGTAATCTTCCACTAATTTGGGTTAAAATTAATTTTGAAGAGGTATCGAAAGGAAATCCTAGAGTAGGCTGGAACAGGTTGCATCATCGGGGACAACATAAGGGATATAAAGAAGCTTATGTAGGTCCTTTGGGATAAAATACTTGTAATTATGCTGAAGCTACCTCTGTGTTATGGGGTATTACAATGGAATTTTATCTTAACATCAAGAAAACTCAAATCGAAGGTTATTCTCTCTATATTATCCGCACTATAGAAAATGAGAGTGGGTTGAATAACACATAAGAAATATAATGGAAGATGTTTTTAGATTGCTTCCTAAGTTTTAAGATATTAGTATCACTCAATGTAGTCATTTTTACCCACCTATTAACTTCTAACCCCATGTGTGCCAACCTATCACCCAATGAGCTCTCACCCGAGGCATGCATAGGCACTGAGCTCCTCTTTTATGTGAGTATTGTGAGAATATCTTATCTTTATTAGAGAATTAGCTACAGAGAAGTAGATATTCATGTAAAAGAACAACATGATTTATCAAATACTCATACCCATGCATGGAAAAAAGAAACAACAAAACATGGATTATGAAGAATATATCTGATTCATAATATGAAGAAATGAAACTAGGGTTTGTACCCATGAGCAAGATATATAGAACGTAGATATATATATATATATATATATATATTGATGAAGAGTGCTAAATAACCACATTACATTCATAATTCCATGTTAGGCTAAATATAGTAATTTTCAAGGATCCGGCCCATACAATATATGTTACAACATAGATTGAACTCATAAATTAGAGTCTTGGCTATGCCTCCCTTATTACATAAATTTTACAGACCCATCCCTTAGATATGATGACCTTCTTGTAATTCCCTAATAAAAACCCCAAACCCTAAGGAATCCTAATACTTTCTATAGAGATTCTCCTTCTTCCATGATTTATGCCTATCCATAAACATCTTGGTCTATCTTCTTCTACCCGAGCATCTCTTCTTATAGGTCTAGTACCCACCATCATGCCTTCCTTCAGGAGTAGATCACATGCCAAGTGTCAATGTGGTCCTCCAATGGTGCATGATCATCTCCTTGCAAACCCTCCACCTTCTCGTAATGATGTATTCTAAGAATATTCCATGTGTGGAATATTCTTTTCTTGACCTCCAAGGTTCCAGGTTAGCACCTTATCCACTCAGCATGCCTACTCGGTCACATTTTTCCTCAAGTGCCTCTAGAACGTCAAATATGGCTAAGTCCTTAGATCTCATGTATTGTCTCCCATGCATGCCTTGGTCTCTCTTAAACCCTTCTTAAACCTCCTTATCTTGTGCACTTCTCCCCGTGTGATCTTATCTTTATTTGTCCTACATACGTGTGCCTTTTGGTACTTAGCCAATAATTTGAGGCCCAACATCACCCCACACTAAGCTTGTTCTCCATCCTGGAAACATCTTGATTCCCAAAGAATAAATAATGGTGGGACTCGCGTAATTTGAATGAAAAATGAAAGAATGGAGGAATGTGAAAATCTATTATTGCTATAAGAGGAGTGGGAAATCCTTCCTCATTGTTTCCTCAATATTCTCCTAGGAATTCTCTTTTCCCTATGCCTACTAGAGTAGGTCACCCATAAGATAACTCACCTCCTCAAAATTCAATTCATCACCCTTAGTTTTTAGCATATACACAATCCCTTCTAATTGCTTGCTAAGGTCATTCAAATGCGCATCCATTATGTGAGTGACCCAGGGGATACGAGTTCCTTAAGACAATTTTTAACCGAACCCCATAAGGTTTCCATTTCTTCCATCTTCTTCTCAAATTCAAATAGGATTTTATCTTGCTCTTTATTTTCTTTTCTCCTCCTAGAATTATTTCAGATCCACCTCATGTGTAGCAACTAGTATCTTTCCTACCTTGTCTTTATAAGTAGATTTATCATAAATGACCTCAACCATTTGCATCAATTTCTTTACAAAGGTGAAAATATATTAGAATACCAAGTAATCTGTCTCATCGATATTATACTTATCTTCCTCCTTGTGGCGCGCTAATGCTTCTTATTTCGATTCTAGTGTGAGCGACCATCTTTCCATGGTAAGGATGCAAGTTAAATATTCCAAGCATTGCAATGTCAAATCATATTTACGCTCGGGAAGGGCCAAGAATGGATGCTTCAAGATGATGGTATATGTAATCATGTCTATCCTTTTTTGGACCTCGTGCACCTTTTCGTTTTCCTCCCTTAGTTCACATCATAACTATGTGCTGATCAACTCCTCCTACTTTAGATCCTTTCTTTTCTCAATGATTTCTTCATTCTTCTTCTCCAGCTCCTCCTCCAAAACCCTTACTCTGTCATTCCTCCCAAAGAGTCTTGCCTCAACCTCTACTGACACCTTGTTGAGTGCATTGTAGACTTTCTCATTGGATAATTGTTGAGAGTTTATCGAGGGTTCACTCCCTTGGTCTCTGGTACCTTCATTAGCACCCCTTTGTTGACCTCAAACTCAAGCTCATCAACATGGGACTCAAAATCCCAAGATAACATCTTCCTCATTTATGGGTACATGCCTTCATGGAAGGATTTATTCTATAGGCATGATACTTTGGAAATGCGCACGTAGTACCTTACTTGGATCATTGATGTAACCCATTCCTTGTTCCCATGCCACTACAACACTCTTCCCTCCTATGCACACTAAATTTGGAAAGCTTACTACTAAGATGGGATCTCCTTCCATGTTCCCATACTATTTCTCTATGCTCAACTCCTCTATCTCTTTGAGTATTTTGTCAAGACTTTTCTCCACCTCCTACTTCACCAAGTCCTTTATTATGTCCACTACTTCCCTTTCCGTGGCCTCCTCTATTTTATCCTTGGTGAGGCTTGGGGTCCTTTGATCCTTGGTATTTACCTCCTCACTTCCCCCTTAACATGAACATATCCTTCATCTTCATCCTTTTCCTCATTCCTTTCCCCCTTTGAGTCATGTACATCATACACGGGATGGTCCTGAGCCTCTTCCTACTCGTCATCATCCTTATAACCTCTGTAGGCTTCTAGGATATCCATTTCTTCCGATTCTACCTCCTCTACTATCTTTCACTTCTTACTAACCGATGAATCCAGATAAGGGATTCTTCTTTCTCATCTTCTTCAATAGGTGACTCCTACGCACCAACAGATTGCTCTATTTGTACACTTTGTCCCTTCTTCTCAAGGGATCTCCTCTTTCGCCCTTATTCCTTGTGGTGAGGTCTTCTAGCATGGAGAAATCATTCTCCACATAGGTGCCTTTCTCATATTTGGGCCTAATACGTAGGTATACCTTCGATGTGGTCCTTCCAGAAGTTGGTAGCTTCATATGTTTTATCATATGCACCTCATGGGAGACATACTTCTCATCATAAGAATGCTTCTTGGGGTATACTATCTTGTTGTGTAGCTATCGGTGGTCTTCATCTACCTCACGGAGGTCAAACCTTAGTCTTTTAGCCTCCTTGAAATGATTGATCCTAGCTTGGAAATATTGTGTAGTGAAGGAGAATGATAGTTTAGACCATGGGCTCTTAGTCCCTTCTGACAGAGTGAACCTGCCAATGAAAAAGTTTTGAGATACAAAAAACTCAGCTTCTCCTTGCACTAGCACTAGAAATTGTTTGGGTATCCTCCACTCGAGTCTCGAATATGTTGTGCATTTGCTTATACCATTTCTCAAATATCTTAACGAGGAGGCATTCTCATCTGGGTACTCCCATACAAATTTTTCTGGCCCATAGGGCACTCCAAGTTTTGAAAACCTGATCTTCTCCCCTTTACACATGGAAATGATTATATCTTCTTCTATAAATGCTGATATATTGTAGATGGTTCCTTTTGATATTTTTTGGAAAACATTTAACCAGGAATTGTTGATCTATGTCCACCTCTCCTGTCCATTCAGCTTGGTTACTAAGTGCATGGCCATCCTCATCACATGGTCAGAAATTGTAGAAATGTCGAAGTACCATGACCCCTTCTTATAGTCATAGGCCTCCACATTTTTTTGTATGGCCTCTTTGTCCTCCAAATCATCATCAAATAAATCTCCCTTATAAGTAAGACTAGTAAATTTGGAGATCTCTTGGGAGTTATCCTCATTCTTCACCTCACAAAGTATAAATGGTCTTCATGTACACATGACATCAACCATTAGTATAACCACCGGGTTTACCAAAATAGGGAAACTCATATAGTTGCAATAATCCAGCCTTCTCCATTTTCACCTTCACCTCATTGTCATAGATGGGCATTCTGTCAAGTGTCCACTTGTCTATAGGTCTAACCATTTATAATGTTGTCTCTTTCTTTGTGGTGTTTTTGTGATGGTTGTAATCACTTACCACCATCTTCCTTACATGGGATACCCACTCCTTTCTGAGTAATACGCCATCTGGGTATTACATTTCTGCATACCACTCCTCATTGAAACTAGTGGAAATAGCCTATTTCCCTTTTCCCTTGCCCTTATTTGGTGAAATGGTTACCTTATTTGGTGTCATCTTCTTGTCAGGTTTCTAAAAACAACTCTTAATTCCTCCTCTTCCTCACTCTACTCAAATTTGTGGTTTACCTTTGTGAAATATCCCTTTACTCCCATGCACTAGCTGCAGAACCCTAACCTGGACAACCCTTCAACAAGATGATGTACTCTCCTAAAATATTATTACCTATGCCCATGTACTTCTTCCACTTTGGTTCATAAATCACACTAGTCACGCACTCATATTTTCAAAAAAATCCTTCACACAAATCTTCTTGCGGATGCCCTACTTCGTCGAGCTCTTCGATATTGTAATTTCAACGTAACCAATAATGTTCCCAACCTTCTCCTCATAGATTTTTTCTCATCTCTTGCAATAAATGCTATGTCACTTGCCAACGTAATTTTTCAATAAAGGAAAATTTTTCCACTAAATCCAACCTTAAGCGCTCTTACCTCTGTGCCCTATCCTGGGTGAAAAATATCTACAACCTTCTGGCGTGTAAAAATAATTACCGACCAAATATCCTCATGTGCACGCATGCAAAGATCGAAGGTACTTCTTCTATCCTTAACCTAATTTTTTTCCCTCACCTACTTGATGTTGTTCCTATGCTTCTCATCCTTTGTATGTGGTTTTGTAAAGTTCTCCTGATGCCAATTTCCTTATTTTCACCTTTTCTACACGCACTCTTCCACACTACGCACCTTCAATTTGGGCCATCAAAACACAACTTCCACTACCAGTATCAATTTTACTTCGCATTACTCTACCCCACACAAAAATAAATTCATGGTCCTCTATGCATACATAACCTTTTGAAAATAATAAGTCACTACCGAGCACAAGGCACAAAAAAACACAAAAATAAGGGAACAAGCAACAAGAAAGGGAAACACAAGGAAAATAAATTCATTAAAGGAAACCCTAAGATAAATGGAAATACTACCTTATTTATAATTACATAGAAGCCTTATTTATAGTAGGGCTTCAACCTACTCCCATTAAAATGGCCTAGTAACCATGTTTCATCTAGTGCTTGTAGATTGGAAAGAACCAAGATTAAGGATGTACGAGAAGATATATGGACCTAACCAATGGAATTTCAGTTTCCCAGGATGGCATAGAAATTTGGAGTCATAAAGCAAGGCCATTTTTAATTTTTAATATGACGATCATGTCATGTTTTTGTCACACTTTTTCAATCTTCGACTCCATCTAGTAAGTGATCACCTTTCATCTAGTTGTATTAACTTCTCCATGTGCTCTTGAATTAATTTTTCATTAGCTAACCCTCCTGTGTGCACAATACGTAGCGATGGTAACATAAATTCAATTGGTAGAATAGGCTCCACCCCAAACACTAATCAAACAAGGTGGCCTTGTTCAATATCTTATAGGTTGTCATGTATGCCCATAGAATGGTTGATACCTTTTCATCCCAATATTGTCTTCCCACATCACAAATTTTGGTTAGTGTGTGGCTTAATATCTTGTTAAATTCCTTATCTATTTTCTTGGGAGGTGATAAGGGGTGGTCTTGTGATGGGCCACCATGAACTCTACTAAATTTTTTTGAGTCTTTCATGTAAAAATGTGTACCTATGTCACTAGTCAAGATTAAAGGACATCCATTCCTTTTAGGCATTGCCTCTACCCACCTTGTTAAGTAATAAGTGCAAGTATCGATATAACGTGAACCAGTCCTTTGCACTGGAGGTGAAACTTGGTCCTAAAAATCAATTTCCCATTTTTCAAATGGTTTTGTGTTAAGTATAGGTCTCAAGGGCATCTCATCTCATTTTCCTAGCTTTCTAAGACAACTCTAAACTATAATTCTTGAAACAACAAGACCCATTGACATATGCACCATTGAAAAATGGGCTTGTTTACTAAATTATTCAATGTCATGTATATTTTTAGAATATTAAAGGTGTTACTAACATATATTTCTTGGATTTGTGTAGTACGTAGATCATTAATAGTGCTTCACGCTTAGTAGTAGTGTAGTTCTATTCTACTAGTGTCAACTTCCTACTAGCAAAACACAAGGGGTGGTCAACAATCCCTTCTCCAGGTTGTGCTAAGACTGCCCCAATTGCCATCCCTAAAGCATCAACATGTACATGGAATGGCTTATCCCAAGAGGGAAAATGTAATATGGGCACAATGATGAGCTTATCCTTTAATGTATCAAACATTGTATGTTGTGCCTCTCCCCAAGAAAAACACACTTTTTGTTTTAGTAACATCTCCAATGGCATGATGATCTTGGGATACTCCTTCATAAATTTCTAATAATACCCCGTATTCCCAAGGAATCCACACACTATGATCCGGCCGGTAGGCTCCCTAATCCCACAATAATGGAAACCTTGAGAGGATCCACCAACAAACCTTCCTTACATATGATGTGTCCTAACACGGTTCCAAATGGATTAGTGAAGAGACACTTCTTGATGTTGAGGGATATGCGCAACTACCGACATCTTTCAAACATCCACCACAAAACCTCACAATGGTATTTCACTAGTCCATACATTGTCCAATCATCAAGGTAGAATTGAATAAACTTATGGATGAAATCTTGAAATTCCTGCACTAAAATGCGTGAGAACAAAACAAACACGTTCATTAGTCCAAAAGTCACGATTGTATGGGAAAAAATTCCCCATTCTGTGGCAAAAGTTATATTTTCCTGGTCTTCCTTTTCAATTCAAACTTGATGATATCTTGAGAATCCATCTATGAAGGAGTAGATCTCACTCCTAGCTACTACTTCCAAGATTTCTTCAGTGAAGGGGGTTGGAAAAGGCTCAATGACATAAACTACATTCAGGTCCCTATAGTCAAACATATCCTTATCCTTCCATTCTTTTTAATATTGATGACCATGGGGCTTACCCATTCTGATTCCTCCACAGCTTCAATGATGCCTAAAGCAATCATTTTTTCTATCTCCTCCTTGACTTTGATGTGGAGATTGATTCATTCGGTAAGGCCTTTTCCAAATTGGACATGCACCCTCCTTTAACTTGATTTTCATTTCTCCCAAGGAGTGGTGAATACCTTTAAGCTCATGGTATCCATGTAGAAATAGGTCTTGAAACTCATGTAGTAGATCAATGATATTCAAAACCTCCTCCAACCAATAGTCTCCAATAGTGGCCTCCTTAGGTTTTGTTTATGAACCAATGTTGACCTTCTTTGTTTGGAGGGGTTTATGGTAGGCGTGTGCTTTCTCATTAGTACTATCAATAACTTCAAGCATACCTTTAGTATGGTTAACATCCAAACTCTCCATATCTTCACCATCTTTCACTTCTCTTTCTTTATGGATGCACGCTCAAGATGCATTTCTTCCGACTCTTTCGCATCAAATTGTAGTTCTAAACTAGGTTCACCCAATAAATCCAGTATTATATATTTTATCATGACACTATCTACCATTGTAAGGTGCTTAACAACCTGTAATTCCCTATCCACTAACGGTTTATTAATTTTATATTCGAAGGCTTGAAAGAGGTTAGCCAATCAACTCCTACCAATTTCTTGTCGATGGCACATCTTTGAGTGAATATACCATGCACGCACATAACCTTGTAAGGTGGAATATAGCTTATGCACCCATAAATAAGGTGACAATGCCTCCATGCCTCCCATTCATGCTTTCTCACATGTTTGGGTGTGAAACAAGGAGGGTTCCTTCCCATGGTAGTAATATATGACAATGGATCCATTGCTAGGAAAATCTAACAGGGAATGCAATTCTTACCTCATGCCAATCTAAAAGGCTATGGTGATGTGTTTCCCACCAACACACTATGGTCCCAAGAAAGTTATAGTTAAGCATTTCTCTTATTTAAATATCATTTTTCCATTGAGCCTCAATCTCTCATAAGAAATCATCGAGGTTCGCTCCTCTAGAATAAATTGGTAAATTATTTCCTCCCATGTGCTTGACTAACCATGCTTTTGTCACCCTTATAACCGAGCCTCTCAACTATCACCCTATTGACTCATAAGTCTCATGCACCCAATTTTCACATGCCACACTAGTTGTATCACTCATGGACTAAACATATTCAAATTGATTAACTCCCTCTATAGGGTGAATCACCTGAGGGTCCCCGATAGAGTGCGAGATAGATGTTTTCAAGAACTTACTCTCCCAAGATCTTAGTATAGGGCACTGACTTCCCATCGGTCAAGGGGATGATAACCTGTTATTCCTTGTTTTCAAAAGCTATGTATCCCTTTTTGAACCGTAGCTCAACATTGTTCTTATAACACCAGGGGCACCCAAGTAATGCTAGAAATTTTTCTGCCTCAGCTAGTGCCAAGACTTCAAAATCCCCATTGAACTTTTCCCCTTGAATAGTGATAACAACATCCTTTAAGACACCAATGGGAATTTCCTTTATCTTATTATCCATATATAACACATTTGAAGATGGTTGTAAAGGGGACTTTCTATTTGATGTCATGTGTCTAGAGTGAGAACATTGACTTCCACATCCATGTCAATCAAAATATTGCGCAGAAGCCATCCATCCATAACCGTATTCAAGGTAATATCATTAACATAGTCAAGGTTATGGGGAGGAAGGTTAGCATGTAGAACCTACCTTTTGCACTTTTCTCTAGCATGTGGTACCTTCTCCCGTAACCATTCCCCTAGTAAAGGAATGGTATTATCTTGCCTTAACCATTCCTTTTCTCTAACTACCTTAATGTTTCCTTCAGGCATTAGATATCTCCTTATAGGATTTGAATTACATCCACGGTCTCTTGATACACCTCCTTCTAATGAGTAGGGTCCAGATACTTCCCATGCACCACCTCTTCTCTTATAACTAATGGTTTCTACCTTGGTATATTGCTTATGGATATAGCCTCATCTTGTGTCGTAAATAGTATAGGATCTAGTTATGACTCGCGCACCACTCTAGGAATACATTGTGAATCATCCTTCTTTAATCTTACCATTCTAGTGCCTTTTTCCTTTTGGTGTTCTTGGATCATATGTTCAAATAGCTCTGGAAACTCCTCATACTTATGTTTTTTTCCACACCAAGAGCATTGTAACATGTCAGGGCATTCACAATTATAGTGCTTTGTAGACCCACAATTGTAACAAGTTCCATGTGGGAACTCACTTCTTCCTCCATGGTTACCACAACCATGAAATCCTCCTTTGAAAC
Source organism: Taxus wallichiana var. yunnanensis (assembly GCA_018340775.1). NCBI lineage: Eukaryota > Viridiplantae > Streptophyta > Pinopsida > Cupressales > Taxaceae > Taxus > Taxus wallichiana. Next base: position 24,172,821 of record CM031239.1, on the reverse strand, counting down.
CTCTTCCATGCGCCACTCCATTCATGCACCCCTCATAGTGATGACTAATATCCTTGGAATTATTTACAAGGCTTGTCCGACACATGCCAACATCAATGGCATCATGTATCTAGGTCAATCAACCTACAATCCTTAGTGTCATGAGTAGTAGAGGTGTAGATCTTGTAATAGTAAGAAACATTTTTATGGATTACAAGTTGCGGTAGTTAAAACCTGCTTGCATCATGATCTCCATGGAATATTTCATATTCCACCATCATGGCGCATACCAATCTCCTAAGGAAAATTTCCTTTGTGTTCCCCTCTACCTTGCAGTCCATACACCATAGGCCACTACGAGTCTCATGTGTTAATTTTTCTGATAGCTTTTCTAGTTTCTTGGCCATTGTAGCAATCCCGAGCCTTAATAAAAGGGATAACATCTGGTATCAATGCTTCCAATAACCTCAACATGAAGGGAAGCTTCCAAGGCCTTGTGCAGGTTTTGAAAGTCTTATGTGAAAGAGATCTCCTAAAGAGTGTTATTAATCCTCGAAAAAATAATTGATCATGCTGAGAAGGATGAATGTCATAAGATAACTTTGATAAGAGATTCTTTAAACATGTGTTGTACTCCCATACACTCTCTGCCATACCTTGTTGAATCTCCTTCAGGACACTAATGTTCTTCTATTCAAACGTAGGGATATAAAATTCTGTATGCGAAGTCATTCCGTAGTGTGGTGTAATATGCCATTGTTTGATGGGGGTCATACTTTTGGTACCAACCATGCACGCACCCTTGCAACATTTTGGTAAACTAAATTTCCTTCCATTCTAGGGTAGTGATCCCCTTTCTATCCCATAGCAGCTCATACTTGTGTATATGCTCTGCAACATCCTCAATACCTTTTAAGTCTGGTAGATGTAAGGAAATTTCAAAAATGCTTGTTGAGGTGGTTGAGGTCCTTTTCCTCCCGATCCAACAACTTGATTTCCTCTAGTGTTACCTCCACCACTAGATCCATTAGATCCACTAGGTCCTGTCCCTCTTGATCCACCGAGATCCACTTGATCCACTAGGTCCTCTCGGCTCCTATACCACCAAATCCACCTCCCGTATCTGGTAATGGGCATGAAGTGGTCGCGCCTAGTGTCCCCAATGTCCCACTAAACTACACGCTAATGGTTTGTGATATTACACTGCTACCCGATGTATGTCTTGGCTTCTTCTAGACATGATACCCAATCTTTGTGTAAGAATTTTTAGGGAAGTTTAGGGAGATCTGGTGAAATTACAGAGCTAGGAGGAGCCATAGATGCCCCCAGCCATTTCATAGCCCCTACTCGGCTCCATACACTAAATCATGGTTGATTTGTAGTTGAAGAACAGCTGGAGCACAATCACAGGCCTTTGCAGACTTGGATGTTAATATGTTATAAAAGGTGACATTGCTTCATTCTCAAGTTTTTTTTATAAAAAAAATTACCTGTACGTGATATATATATTTAAATTGGAAGCATTTAAATATATATATATATACAATATTTTTGATCTATGGGTACCCAAGCTTTTCAAGCTCCCCACATTACTTGTTCTTCCTCTTCTCTGTATTTGAGCATTTAAAAAAAGGAGATCCAATCAAACATGGAAGGTTCTCTGTGAACCTGCATCTACCAGAGGAGTAGAAGATCACATATTTGAATGATCTGTAATGTGCCTGCATCCAAAATGAAGACTACAAATTGAACGTGGAGAAGATTTGCAACCTACAACAAAAGATCTATGTTGGAAGAAGGAAGAACAAGCTACCTCCAAGCAAAAGAAATACCTATGTACAAAGAGAAACAATAAAAGAAAAGTGTGGCCAAGGGTTATTATAACGCATATGCAAAGTGGATGAACTGCAGTTGTGCCCTAAAATGCACTACGCATGCATGTAAGTCATTAGCTACGTTTGATTTTAAAAAAATCTATTTTTGGACATCATGAAATTTTTTTGAAGGAAATTTTTTTTCCATTTTTGGAAAGGGGCCTGGAAAGATATTAAAATTACAATTTAAAAAGGCATAACTTTCAACTGGTACCTCGGATTGAGGTGCCATTTTTTTTGAAAGTGTGTGTTTTTGTGAGCTCTACATCTTGGTCTAGTTTTTAATCAGATTTGGAAAATATTTATCTTGTAAAAATTGTAAAAATAATATTTTTGTATTTGAAAAGAGGCCAAAGAGTCCAAGAGAGCCATTTTATTTTTGCAAATCAGCCACAAAGCCAAATTTGTAACAGGGCCAATAGTGCCAAAAATTCATTGTACATGGCTGAAAAGGAGCCCAAAAATAAATAAAATAATATTTTTTGGGGGGTGTGCATGCTTTAAGGGGGGAAAAGTGTTCAATTTTTGCTTCTACTGTTTATCACTTTTCACAATGGCTGCAATTATGGTGCCAAAGTTCTTTTTTCCAGATTCTCAACTTTTGTGTTTTGATAATTATCCAACATGGAAAACAAAAATTTGTGCACAACTTGATTTTTAAAATATATGGACTGTTGTTTTTAGTACAAAGATCAAGATTTGCAACAGATTTTACACACCAAACTTCATTTTATCATGCAAATCAAAAGAAAATTTAATAATCTTGTTTAGTGTTTCGATTTAGGTATAACCTCATATTCGTGAGTCCACAATAAAAAAATAATCTTGGGACAAGTTGAAATTAGTATATGAGTCAATATTAATAAGAAAACAATACTTCATCTCCAAAGTCAACTATTAAACTTGAAAATGCAACCAACTGAGAAAGTTGAAATGTTTCGAGAAGAGTGATAACTTTGCATGCATCACTTCAAGCTTTGGAAGAAGAAGTAACTGACACATCACTCATGTGTATAGAATTAGGAGATCTTCCTCCTTATAATATAATTTTTATGACCATGTTAAACATAATTGGTCAAACAACAACTTTTGAAGAGTTAGTGAATATGCTCCAACAAGAAGAATCTATTCACTCAACTATTGAAACTGAAGAGCATGCACTTACTTCTAATCAAAAAGGGAAAAAATAGGTGAAGTCTAGTAAATAGCCTCAGAAGTAAGGTAATTCTCAACAAGGCCAAAAAGACCAACAAAAATGTCTTATTTGTGGTCGAAAAGGACATGAGTTAAAAAATTGATGGTAAAACACATTCCAACAAGGATTGACAAGTGGTAAAAAGACTAATTACCAGCAAAAAATTAGGCCAATCACGAGTAAACACGGAAAAAATTATCAAAAGTGGAAGAAACCAACTCAAAAAGGAAATGTAGCCAAACAAGGAAGACCAATTTGATGATGATGAATTCCTCTATTCTACACAGTTGTTATCCAAAATGTGCCCCCTACTCATTTTGTGGCTAACTCCTTTCATTCTTCCCTCTCTTGTGCCTCAGTCATAAATTTTTGCTTTTTAAGGACTTAAAACTTTCTAGAAATGGCACCATTGGATAGAGATCTTTCTCAGCTTTCTAGAAAGGTAAAGTTTTCCTCCTAACTCCATGTATTTTTGAAGTTATGGCTCGGTGGAGTTTTTGTGGGAAATTTTCCCTTGAAAGGCCCGCAGCTAATGAGATGCCACGTGTCCAAGGACGTGGCGGGGTTAGAAGAAAACTTGGTTTTTTACCAAGTGTTTGGCGAATTTCAAAAAGGAAGATTTTTCCCTATAGGCTCGCCGGTGAATAGAATTGCGCCACGTGTCCATGGGGAAAAATTGAAAAAATGACTAAGTGTTGGAGCGGGAGAATTTTTATGAAGAAGGCCCGTGCCCAGTCATATTGTGCCACATGTCACCGAAGTTCGAAAAGCGAGGGTAGAGGTGAATTTAGAATTTTGGCAAAGTGTTTTTGTAAAAGGTAATGACAAAGGGTTTTGGCCTGCGGCCCCCGTGACCAATGAAATTGTGCCACATGTCCATGGGCACCCAGGACGGCAGAGCGTAGGAGGAGATTGGGATTTTTTCCCAAAAGTTTGCACACAAAGGTAAAAAATTTTCTAGAGGGCCTGCGGTGAATGAAATTGTGCCACATGTCCTAGGCCGGCGGAAGGCGGGGAGAATTTGGGAAATTTTCCCAAGCAAAAAAGAAGTAAATTTCAAAGGAAAAATCGCCCCCCCGAGCGTGAGCCAATGGAATTGTGCCATGTGTCGGTGGCGAGAAAATCTCGGGAAACCCACATCCAATGTGGTTATGCCACGTTTCTAGGTTGAAAATGGTCAAAATGGCCCACGGAAAATTCAGGAAGGAAAGGTCCGCGACCAATTAGCACATGCCACGTGTCCTCAACTCATCGGCCCGGCGGAGTTTTTTGGGAATTTTTTCCAATGGCAAAAACAAAGGGGAATGAAGCACAGAGTCCCCACATCTAATCATAACATGCCATGTGTCCTGGAATGGCGAGCGTAAGGATTGCTTGGGAAATTTTCCAAAATGCAAAAAGGTGAAAAAATTCAAATTTTTGCCCGCCAATCTGATTTGGCATTATTTTGCCCTAAAACTTCAAATGGCCACATCTTTCGATCCAAAGCTCAGTTTTCACGTTCTTTATATAAATGGAAATATGGTGAAATTCTCTACAAGATTCTAGGGTCATTTTTGTATTTTTATGGAGTTTGGAGAGAGAAAATCAAAAACACCTCTAGCACGTGGTCTTTGTGAAATGACGTTTCAACCACCGTTTTTAATGAAGAATGGCTCGCATTCTCTCCTATCATGGATAAAAATGTTAGAGGATGGGCATGTAAGGATGCCCATGCTATTTTGATTGTGTTATGGTCAATGGTTGAATCTTCCCCATGTTTTCCCACGTTTCTCTCTCCTGGGGTCGTGGCTTGCATTGTAAAAGCCAGATTTGGCTCATTTTCAAAGGGTTGAACATTTTTTCCATGTATTGTAGGCTCCCTTTGTCACTTAAAAGTGATTTTGTGGAAAATCAGACCTTTTCCAAGACTACAACCTATTTTTCCTCTCAGGTGTTGTAATGCAAGTGGTTTTTGATGTAAAAATGACAATACAGGCTTTGTGAATGAGTTTGAATCCTTTGTCTGTGTTGTTTGATTAATTTCTAACCCTCCATTACAGTTATCAGTTTACGCACGAAGTTTTGTTGCATTTTTATGAACTATGTCAATTTGCAGAAGTAAAAAATGCCCACCACTCCTTTGGTGTATCACCTTATTAGCATTAGTTTCAGTTTTTTTTTTTACATTCTCTATCTCTGTCCACTTTGGAATTTAGAGTAGGATTTTGAGTTTGAAACCTCTGTATAACTTGCAAGTGACATATCTAATCAGAGGAGTTGAGGAACCAACCTCTAATCTGGAGATTCCTTTCCCATTTTACAAGTCCCAAACTTGGGAAAGGATTCAATGTTGTGCAATCACACTGGATGTCCAAGATGTCAAACTAGAAGTATGATCAACATCTAGGGGTGCTACTGATTTGCAACAATAGTTTTGGCATGCCCAGTGGGACCTTAGAGGTCTTCATCTTCATTGCAACAAATTGATGTGCATTTGTTGTAAGTTTCTTGCTTAAAAGAGCCCTAAATTACACATCTGGCAACTCCAAGGAAGAAGAATCAGCTAGTTTTAGTAGTGCAGACCTGAAAACTCATGAGAAGAATCACCACAAGGTCAAGAGTTGGAGAAGAAGAAGTGTTGTTTGATCATCTGCAGTTATCTCTGAGAATAAGGAAAAGAGAGAGGAGGATTCAAAGGTCTCCATCTCCACCAAATAGAACTCTCTCAACTCCACCTAGTAGGCCTTTTATTCAATCAACAAGGGTTCTAAGGCCAATCAGAATGGCACAAAACAACCCCTATGTCAATTTCACTGGTAGCAGCCCACTTTCTCTCAATGCATAAAATCCAATCCCAGTTGTAGCATTGAAGAACATTCCATACTTTACTTGGAGAAAATCGGACTATTGGTGATCATGTTAAGGATATTGCTAACATTTGTGCAATCCATGAGATCAATGAGATTCAAGTTGCTAGAATATTCATTTGAAGGGAAAGATTTCCAATGGTTTAGGAGTCTTGCCTCAAGTTCTATTCAAAATTAGAACCAGATTATGTATAGCCCTCCATGAGCAGTTTGGAGAAAAGGGAGATAACTTGTCCCTTTTAGAGCAGTTGACAACCATCAAGAGAGCTCCCAATGAGTAGTGACTGATTTTAATTTCAGATTTCAAAGGACTTAGGAGATAATTCCATGGCGATCAAGCCAACAAGAGAAGGCTCTTTCCTTTATTACCTTAAAGCTTTAAATTCTGATATTTTTATGTTAATTTAATCTATGGGAGGCACAACTATCCCCATTGCTTATAGCATTGCCATTAGAGCTGAAAATTGTTTGATTCAAGCTAGCAAGCTAGCTCCTAGGCCTCCAATGCCACTGTTTCCAAGTTTAGAGAGCCCAAACACTAATCAAACACCTAATTTAGCTCCTATTCCCACTCCTAGAAATTAGAATTCAAGTGAAGCTTCTACTTCATCTTCTAGTGCCTCAAATGAACTTCAAGAAGTCATGAAGTAATGGAAAAATTTAGGTAATGAGCTGGTTACACTCAAAAGGTATTAAGACCAAGGCTTTACACCTTCTTTCCAGCCCCAAGCTCAGCCTAACAGGTAGCCATATCAACCCCAAAGACCACCCAATCCAGCTGCAAATCTAATTCAAGCAAGGCCTCCTACCAACAAACCATTTCAGCCCTATAATCCCAATGCTATATCTACCTCTAAGGCATTAGTACCAGTGTAAAACAATATAGCTCAAGTGTATGATTGGTGTTTCCCATGCAACAAACCTCATAACTTGATCCATGTGCTTCAACGGTTCCTTGAATAAAGCATTAATGGTGACAACTACTGGTGTGGAAGGTGAAGGTAGCCAAGGAGATAACCAACAACAAGAAACATTCCAACAGCAATTAGCTCCAAATGATGCCACATTTCTAAACTGACAGGTAGAATATTTTTGTGGCATGAATCAAATAATTCCCCAAAGTGTTGTAGCCAACACAAGGTCAAAAAGGAGAAATTTGGGTGAAGAACAACCATTAGCCCCAAGCAATCCTCAATCTTATATCATTCCACAAACTATTGGAAAACAAAATCCAATCCCAAACACGCAAGGACTGCCTAAGATAGCTCCTAGGCCAACTCAAATGCCATTTGTTACTACCCATGTGCAAGGAATGAATGTGCGGACAAGGGACAATAGAGAGATGCTTCATCTCCTTTCAACATCATTGATCAGATGAAGAAGACAAATGTAAACATATCAATGTGGGAATCACTATCTATCCTAGGCCAAAGTGATTTTCTAAGCTGCCATGAAGGACTGGTCAACTTCAAATCAGCGAGTCTAAATGCAAGAGAAGCTGCTCAAAAATGCTGCCCACAGGGGGGAATCATGGAGGACAACAAGGTAAAATGTTGAAGCCCCCTCCATTCTATGTTTCATTGATCATTCAAAATCAATTAGTACATAATTGCATGATTGATTCCAGGGCAAGTGGTTCATTAATGCCCAAGGAAATAGTTGATCGATTGGGAATTTAGTATGAAGTCATATCCAAAGGAGTAGTGCAATTAGATGGAACAACAAGAATAACAACTGATTGGAGTGATAAAAACTTGAGTCTTACCTTGCATGTCTACCCTAATGTTGTTGTTTTGTAAGATGTCTCGGTAATAGACTTTCCACCACTCTTTGCCCTATGTATGTCAAGGGATTTCATAGCCAAGATTAGAGGTTACTTATCTACCGATTGGTCACACATGTTTTTCGAGCGAGATATGGAACCAAGGCCACAATCAGATCTGAACCTATTGCAAACTTTCATATTGAGCCTTACACTCCAAGCCAAATCAATACCAATTGTTTAGTGTTTGATCAAGAGGATTATCCAACACGATGAAGTGACACCAAGGTTGAAGTATCCCGCAGATCTAACTCTTGATGAATGGGCAAACAAGGTACATGCTTTTGATCCTTATCAAGAGATAGAAGAATTTGAGTTATGAGTCTATTGCATGCATGAAGAAAATCATCCTATTCCTAGCATCACCAAGCCAGACCAAAAGGATGACAATGAGGTATGGCAGTTGTTTTTTGATGGATCAAGGAATAGATAAGGTGCAGGAGGGGGAGCTATGCTGGTTTCCCCTCAAGGAGTTAAGTATTATTCAGCTTTTAGATTTCAGTTTGCATGCTCTAATAACACTGCTTAATATGAAGCTTTGATACAAGGATTGCATTGGTCAATCAAGAGAGGGATAAAGAACTTGCAAGTCTTTGGTGATAGTGAGTTGATTTTCAACCAAGTTAAGGGGAAGCATGCTATCAAGAATGATCTACTCAAGTGCTAAAAAATAGGGTGTGGGACCTCATTGAATATTTTGAGGGTTTTGGCATAAAATCCATTCCTAGAAAAGAGAACCAAGCTCTGGCGAGGATTGCAGCGGTTGGGGCAGCCTTTAATGTTGTTGAAAGCATTCAAAAAGACAAGGTTCAACCAAACATCTACGTGATTATGAGGCCTTTAGTACCAGACAACAATGTAAGTTGGCAAGTGTTTGAAAATGATCAACAAATCATCCATTTCTTGCAAGAAGAGGCTGAGTTCTCAGCTAAAAATCAGGAAAAATTGGAGCAGCAGTATGGTGACCAAGTGGTACAGCTGAGAACCAACAAAATACCAAAGGGACTTATTACTTTGGAGTCCATTTTCAATCCTAATGATTAGTTTAGGAAGGAGAAAGCAAACATCCAAGTCAAGGGAGAAGATTCAGTGTCCATCTTGGTGGAAGAAGGAAAATCACTCCAAATTGGTAAGATGACAACTGAACAAGAAAGGTACGAGTTCATACAACTTTGTCAAGAGTTCCCTGATGTGTTTGCTTAGATCTATGAATATTTGAAAGGTTTCAATCCCGAGTTATCTCAACACACCAATGAATTAGATCCAAGTACTAAACGCATCGAGGCAAAAACAAAGGCGATCAATCCCCACATGGAGCCTCTCATGAGAAAGGAGTTGAATAAGTTGATAGAATCAAGGATCATATTCCCTATCAAGCATTCTAGTTGGGTGGCCAACTTGGTTCCAAAGAAAGAAAGAAGAGTGGGGAAATCATATTGTGTGTTGACTTCGAGAGATCCGAATAGGGCATCTCTCGAAGGATTATTATCCACTTCCTTCTATGTAGAAAATTTTACAAGTTGTTGCTGGCTTCAAGAGGTTTTCATTACTTGATGGCTATTTGGGGTACAATCAGATTATGGTAAAAGAAGAAGATTAGTTCAAGACAGCCTTTACAACCAAATGGGAACTTATGCATATAGGAAATGCCATTTGGGTTGTCCAATGCTGGAGCTAGTTTCCAAAGAGAAATGGACATGACATTCAAGGGTTAGACTAACAACATTGTGCTAATATATCTTGATGATATCACTATTTTTTTAAAAATGCAGCAGACCACCTCTTTTATTTGAGACAAGTGTTCTAAAAGTGCGAGAAGGTTTGGAGTATCCTTGAATCCTAAAAGTGTATTTTTCTATCCCATGAAGGAAAAATCCTTGGCCACATTGTCTCCAAAGAAGGATTAGTAATTGATCCAGAAAGAGTTGAAGCCATAAGAGCACTACCATTGCCAAGCCATAAGAAGGCCCTCCAAAGTTTCTTGGGGAGAATAAATTTTGTTTAGAAATTTGTCCCAAAATTTGCAGCCCTTTTCAAGCCTATCACCAAGATGTTAAAGAAAAGCATGGCTTATAAATGGATAGTAGAAGGCAAGGAAAGTTTTGAAGCAATCAAAGAAGCCATCTCTCAAGCCCCAACACTCATCAACCCGTATTTCTCCAAGGATTTCATCCTCTATGCATTTGGGGGTGATGATACTATTTCTACAATTTTGGTACAGCAAAACAAAGACAATGATGAGCAGCCAATTGTTTTCTTCAGCCAAAGCCTGGACGACTATAAGGTCAAGTATTCCTTCATTGAGAAGCATGTTCTTGTAGTAATCGGGAGCTTGAAGAAATTCAAGCATTTAGTTTCAAACATCAAGGTTCAGCTTGTTGGTTTCTCATGTAGGAGTTAAGGACTTCCTCCTCAACAAAGACTTGAATGAAAAAGGGCAGGTTGGATTACTTGTGTCATGGAGTATAAAATTGAGATCAAAGTCACCAAGTTATTTAGAGGAAAAGGATTATGTGAGCAGCTGATTTTGAGAAAACAAAAGGAAGCATGTAATGAGAAGGAGGGTGTTTTGGCGTTGCAAGATAGCCATGAGCAAGGAAGCACTCAAGAGGAAAATAATGGTGTTCCCATTCCTTGATGGACCCAAGACATAATGCACTTCCTAAGCACAGTTCTATGCCCTCCAAAGATGAACAAGACCAAAAGAAGACACTTCATATTGCAGGCCATCCCGTATGCCCTTGTTGATGGTGTTTTGTTCAAAAAGGATGTGAATGGAGTACTTTGTTGAGATGTGTTGGTACAAATCAAATTCATAGGTGTTGGAAGAGTTCCATGGTGGACCAGCTGGTGGTCATTTTGCACCAAGAGTGACAGCCCTAAAGATCATGAGAGCTGGCTATTATTGGCCCAAGATTTTTAGTGATTGTTATGCATGGATCAAGAGGTGCAAGAATTGTGCATTCTTCATAGGTAAAGAGAGGCTAGCTGCCCTTCCATTGCATCCAATTTCAGTTGACTAGCCATTCATGCAATGGGGTTTAGACTTCATTGGATTCATTAATCCCAATTCAAGCCAAGGGCACAAATGGATTTTAACAGCCACAGATTATTTCACCAAATGGACTGAAGCAGTAGCACTCAAGGAAGCAAATGAATCTAGCATCCTAGACTTCTATGAGGGAATAGCAACTAGGTTTAGCATACATGCTACAATAATATCAAATAATGCATTGGCATTCATTGGGTCCAAGGTGACTTAATGGGATGTTAAAAATGGGATCTACCTAAGCACTTCATCAAATTATTACCCTCGTGGGGTAATGGCCAGTGAGTCTACAAATAAGAACTTGTTGAGGATAATTAGGACTCTAGATGAAAATCGGAGGTCTTGGCATACTAAATTGAAATCAGCCTTATGGGCTGATAGGATAACTCCCAAGAGATCTACATGTAACTCTCCATTTAAGCTTGTTTATGGAAGAGAGGTAATTTTGCCCATGCCACTTGAGTTACCAACATTGGAATTCATGAAACAGTTGGATTTGTTGGAGTTTGAGACCAGGAAGTCGATATGTAGAATTTATGGAGCTCTAAGAAATCAGAAATCAAGCATCCCAAGCAATGGAGAAGGATCAAGCTTTGATAAAGAAGACCTTTGATAGAAAATCAAAGAATAGATCCTTCCAAGTTGGAGATCTAGTGTTAAAGTGGGATGCAGATAGAGTAAAACTAGGAAGGCATTCAAAATGTTATGCCATTTGGAGTGGACCATACATGGTCACAAAGTGCAAGGACAACAATGCTTTCCAATTGTCTTCATTGGATGGCAAAGAACTGCAGATTCCAGTCAATGGAATCCATCTAAAGCATTGCTATTGAAGGGAACTCTCCACCTTGTACATATTAGCTTAGGTTTCCATTCCTCCAAGTGCTTGTGCACATTGTTTTGTTGTAGTTTAGTTTTGTTTTCCCTAAGTGCTTTGGCACATGCTTGTTGTTCCTGGGAATGTGTGTTATAGGCCTTGCTCCAATCAGATGATGTGCCACCCTCCATCTTCCTCCTTGCAGTGTTCTAGTCAGTTGGGGTATCAAATAGAGAATTTGATGACTCCATGCCCAATGGATTGCTTCAGGAAACTAGTAACTTCATCCAACAGGTAGATGACCCCTCTGAGTCACCAAAATTGTTATCCAAAATGTGCCCCTACTCATTTTGTGGCTAACTCCTTTCATTCTTCCCTCTCTTGTGCCTCAGTCATAAATTTTTACTTTTTATGGACTCAAAAAATTCTAGAAATGGCACCATTAGATAGAGCTCTTTCTCAGCTTTCCAGAAAGGTAAAGTTTTCCTCCTAACTCCATGTATTTTTGAAGTTATGGCTCAGCGGAGTTTTTGTGGGAAATTTTCCCCTGAAAGGCCCACAATGAGATGCCACCACGTGTCCAAGGAAGTGGCGGGGTCGGAAGAAAACTTGGTTTTTTACCAAGTGTTTGGCGAAATTTTAAAAGGGAATATTTTTCCCCACAGGCCCGTTGGCGAATAGAATTGCGCCACGTGTCCATGGGGAAAAATTGAAAAAATGACTAAGTGTTGGCGTAGGGAGAATTTTTATGAAGAAGGCCCGTGCCCAATCGTATTGTGCCACATGTCACCGGAGGCCAGAAAAGTAGAGGGTGGAGGTGAATTTAGAATTTTGGCAAAGTGTTTTGGTAAAAGGTAATGAAAAAGGGTTTTGGCCCATGGCCCCCACGACCAATGAAATTGTGCCACATGTCCATGGGCACTCGAAATGGTGGAGTGCGGGAGGAGATTGGGATTTCTTCCCAAAATTTTGCACACAAAGGTAAAAATGTTTGCAGAGGGCCCACGGTGAATGAAATTGTGCCACGTGTCGTGGGCCGATGGAAGGTGGGGAGAATTTGGGAAATTTTCCCAAGCAAAAAGAAGCAAATTTCAAAGGAAAAATTGCCCCCGAGCGCAAGCCAATGGAATTGTGCCACATTTCAGGTGGTGGAAAATCTCATTAAAGCCCACATCTAATGGGGTTATGCCAGGTGTCCAGGTTGAAAATGCTCAAAACGGCCCACGAAAAATTTAGGAAGGAAAGGTCTGCGACCAATTAGCACATGCCATGTGTCCTCAACTCATCGGCCTGACGAAGTTTTTTGGGAATTTTTTCCAATGGCAAAAAACAAAGGGGAATGAAGCATAGATTCCCCGCATCTAATCATAACATGCCACGTGTCCTGGAATGGCGGAGTGTGGGGATTTTTTGGGAAATTTTCCCAAATGCAAAAAAGGTGAAAAAATTCAAATTTTCACCCGCCAATCTGATTTGGCCCTGTTTTTCCCTAAAACTTCAAATGGCCACATGTTTCGATCCAGAGCTCGGTTTTTCATGTTCTTTATATCAATGGAAATATGTTGAAATTATCTACAAGATTCCAGGTCATTTTTGTATTTTGATGGATTTCGGAGAGAAATTTGAAAAATGCCTCGACACGTGGTCATGGATAGAAATGACGTTTCAACCACCATTTTTAATGAAGAATGGCTCGCATTCTCTCCCAAAGATGGCTAAAAATGTCGGAGGATGGGCCTGTAAGGATGCCTATGTAGTTTTGATTGTGTTTTGGTCAATTGTTGGATCTTCCCCATGTTTTTCTCGTTTCCCTCTCCTGGGGTCATGGCTTGCAACTTGTAAAAGCCAAATTTGGCTCATTTTCAAAGGGTGAACATTTTTTCCATGTATTGCGAACTTCCATTGTCACTTAAAAGTGATTTTTGGAAAACCAAACCTTTTCCAAGACTATGACCTATTTTTCCTCTTAGGTGTTGTAATGCAAGTGGTTTTTGATGTAAAAATGACAATACATGCTCTGTGAATGAGTTTAAATCCTTTTTCTGTGTTATTTGATTCATTTCTAACCCTCCATTACGATTATCGGTTTGTGGATGAAGATTTTTGCATTTTTATGAATCTGTGTCAATTTGTAGAAGTAAAAAATGCCCACCACTCCTTTGGTGTATCACCTTAGTAGCACTAGTTTCATTTTTTTTGCATTCTCCATCTCTCATCCACTTTGGAATTTAGAGTAGGATTTTGAGTTTGAAACTTCGTATAACTTGCAGTGACATATCTGATTAGAGGAGTTAATGAAATAGCCTCTAATCGGAGATTCCTTTCCCATTTTACAAATCCCACACTTGGGGAAAGGATTCAATTGCGAGGGGTGCTTTGATTTGCAACAACAACGGTCAAATGAAGTATCCAATTCTACAAATGAAATTTGGTATGTTGACTTAGGTGCAACTCAACACATGACAGGAAAGAAAGATTTGTTTTTCAAAATGAGTAAAACACCCGCCAAAAATCATGTCTCTTTGGGTGATGATACATCATACGGTGTTGAAGGCATTGGTTCCATTTAACTACCACTTGGGCAACGTAATTGTAAAATTACGAATGTTCTTTATGTTCCTAGTTTAACAAAAAATCTATTATCCGTGAGTCAATTATTAGATCACAATATCAAAATTGACTTTGATTGTAAAGGTGATAAAAATATGTTCCTAATTCGAGATGAGTCATGAAGATCCAATATTGTTTCCAAAGCTTTGAATGTTGGAAGAATGTTTTTGTTGGATTTATTTTAATGAAATGATCAAGAACTTTTAGCCAAGGATACATCATCAACTCAACTATGGCATCGAAGACTTGGACATGTGAGTTTTGGCTATCTTGACACACTTCGTCGATATGACATGGTTAGGGGTTTACCACCTCTAAAAAAGGGTACAAATAAATGTCAAAATTGTTTGGTAGGAAAACAAAATAGAGCACCATTCAAACATAGTACATTTCGAGCTAAGGAAAAACTTGACTTGGTGCATACCGATTTGTGTGGACCAATGAGACCTAGCCACTCTGGGTTTCAATATTTCATGCTCTTTGTTGATGAATTTTTTTAAAAATTAGATATACTTTCTTTCTAAAAATACCAATCTTTCAAAACTTTCAAGAAGTTTAAAGCCCTTGTTGAAATAGAGTTTGGTAGGAAAATAAAAACACTCTACTTAGATTGAGGGGGAGAATACACCAATAATGAGTTCAATGATTTTTTGAAAACACATGGCATTCGTCATCAAATGGCTCCTCCTCACACACTGCAACAAAATGGTGTTGTTGAAAGGTGAAACCGTACTATCATAGATATGGATCAATGTATGATTGATGATGTAGGTTTATCAAAAACATTTTGGGCCGAAGTAGCTAAAAAAATAGTGTATTTACTAAATAGAGTTCCCACTACAGCTCTTGATGGAATAACACCACAGAAGCATGGTCAGGGCATAAGCCATCTCTTTCACACCTTAGAGGTTTTGGATGTAAAGTAAGTATGCACATTCCTAAGAAACAAAGAAATAAGATTGATATGAAATCAGAAAAACTTATCTTCTTGGGATACAGTGATGAAGCACTTGGCTATAGAATTATGAATCCAAGAACAAGAAGGGTATACACTAGTTAGGATGCTAAGTTCTTTCAGAAGAAAAAAGAATATGCTCCTTCCATACACTCACATGATGAAAAAACCATCCCTATAGTAAAATCAGAGGATGGTAATCACTTTGATGACGATAGTGATGATGGGGAAGATAATGAAATTCAACCTCCCATAGGAACCATAAAAAGTATGCCTAAATGATATACAAGTATGATTAGAGATGAAAAATTAGATAGTTTCCCCGACACATCTACCACTAGAATGAGGACTCGTAGTATGGCTCAAAATGAGGTCAATTTGGCCTTAATGAGTAAATTTTTGAAACTATTGAGCCATCCTCAGTTTTATAAGCCCTACAATCTAAACCTTGGAAACATGTTATGGATGCAGAATATAAGTCACTTATGAAAAATAATACATGGCAACTTACAAATCTTCCACCAGGTAAAAATCTAATTGGATGCAGATGGATCTTCAAAACAAAGTACAAAGTAGATGGAAAAATTGATAAACACAAGGCTAGACTAGTTGTTAAGGGATATTCTCAAAAATAAGTCATTGATTATGAGGAGACTTTTGCTCCCATGGCTAAGATAAAAACTTTTAGGTTAATATTTTCTCTAGCTACACAATTTGGTTAGAAAATACACCAAATGGATGTGAAAAGTGCCTTTCTTAATGGTGATTTATAGGAATAAGTTTACATGACTCAACCAGAAGGTTTTTTCATACCAGTAAAGAGGAAAAGGTATGTAAACTAATAAAATCACTATATGGTCTAAAGCAGTCTCCTAGGGCATGGTACATAAAAATTGATGAGCATCTCATTCAACATGGATTCAATAAGAGTCCATACGATCCTAATCTCTATCTCAAAAATAAAGGGGGGAGATAGTGATCATTTTAGTATATGTCGATGATCTAGTCATCACTAGAGGATCAATGAGGATGATTGAGTCAATAAAGAAAGATCTAACATGATCATTCGACATGACCGATCTCAAGCTTCTGTATTATTTTCTTGGACTTGAAGTTTGGTAAAGAGAAAATCATATATGTGTCAAAATTGAAATACACCAAGAAAACATTTGGGAAATTCAATATGATGGATTGTAATCCATTTTCCACACATATGGAGATAAGACTTCAACTATTTCAAACAGATCCATCACCACAAGTAAATGTAACTCTTTATCGGTAGTTGATCAGGAGTCTCATCTACTTGACTTACATTAGGCCAGATATTAGCTATATCGTCATCTATCTTTCATGGTTCATGCAAGAACCAAGGGTTTCTCACTGGAAAGAAATGGAGTGGATACTAAGGTACATTAGAGGAACTATGGACTATGGCCTAGAATGTAAGAAGAATAATAACTTCTTCTTGATAGGATATTCAGATTCAGATCATGCAGGAAACATAGATGATAGGAAATCCACTTTAGGATTTGTATTCTTTTTGGGATCTAGACCAATATCATAGGGGAGGAAGAAGTAGACTTGTGTTTTAAGATCCTCCACAGAATCAGAATATCATGTAGCGGTGGAGTTATGCATGAAGTGATATGGCTCTAACGTATACTTGAAGGATTGGTTTTACCATAGAAATATCTAAATATCCTACATGTTGATAATGAAGGAGTAGTAAAACTTGTTTAGAATCCAGTTTTTCATGAGTGTACCAAACACATTGAGGTGTAGGTACATTTCATTCATGTACATGTTCAGAACAACAACATCTAGCTCCAATATTTCCCAACAGATATGTAATGTGCATATTGCCCAACAGATATGTAATGTGGATTCAAATGTGTGATGATATATCTCCTTTCTCCAAGAATCAAAATCTGATTAGAATTTGAAGGGGTCTCTCTCCCACATTTTCCAAGATGGGGTAGCACAGACTGCTCAGGCTCCACGTCCTCTGCATGAATATCAAATCCTTCCTACAACATCCACCTCCATAGATCCATCACTCCCGTAATGTCAAATTTTCTAGCCAAATACCTTTCATGAGCTTCATTATACTTGATTCATCTCTCCTCTCTCTCCATTTTAGCTATAATTTTTGCCATCTTCCTCCACCCTAGCTTCCTCGCCCAACGCTCAAAAAAAAAAATTGTTGGGCCCCTAATGTAGCTTCCAAATTTTAAAGGCATGTAGGCATGCACGGCTGGAGGAAGTGCGCAAATTAAAGCGTGCAAGGAAAGATTCAAAAGGGGTTCTTGAAGAACCAAGGACGTGTGCCCATAAAGTACAATTTGGGACTTAGCCATTTTCATCCTTTTGGGCATGAAACACATGAAGAACGTGTTCCATTTGTATAAGGTTCTAACCTGGAAATAGGGTGTTCTAGGAGGAATATAGCTTGCGATAGGTAGATCCAAAAAGTTAATCATGACATGGAGAGGCATGCACTGAGGTGATCCACACCTTGACACTTGGGGCCAAATCTAAGGTTGCAGAGGATTTTGTTAGAGCTCAGATGCCTATTTATACGTGCGCCCTTGGCAAAGAAAAGGGACATAAGTAAGGAAGAAGAGCTCTACAAAATTACTACAAGAACTATGGGATAAAATGGGATATGATTATAGGAAGAATTTAATGAGAGAACGGGGAATGAAAATTTTGTTTAGTGATCATACATGTATGGATCCGTATATGGAACGTGACTACAGTCTCCCCTTCGTAATATTTTATAAGTAATGCTATGAATGAATATGATAAGGCTACGATGATAATTGCATTAAGATATTCTCTCTGTAGTATCTGCATATTTCTATTATGCTTTTGTTCTTGTATAATCATGAACCTTATTTGAATGTTAATTTTGTTTTTAGATTTACAACTTCTTAGTTCTATAAATTACATTAAGTGCTTTTACTTTTGATATGAATGAAAGGGTATAGAAGATGTTCTAAGCTCTATAGATTTTTATGTCCTTTAAATCACTAAGTCAAGATCATGAATGATGGTTCCATTAAACTCACATAAAAGAGAGACTCGGCTCCCTCTCACGTGCCTCGAGTGAGTGCCTAGTGACTACTGGGTGATAGGCTAGTGTGCATGAGGTTCCCTTGTTCTTAGTGGGTGAAAAAATGACTACATCTTGGTTCCATTTCTGGGACCTCTTTTCGAAGTTGTAGTGGAACATGGCATACATCATGGTCTATGTAAAAAGTGATGATGGAGTGCTTAACCCTGGAAGGTGTTGAAGATTGGTTTAAAAGCATAGAGGATGAATTCACTTAGAGATTCAATACTAGACCTAGGTTTGACATGTGAAGATGGGTGGAGGACACTCTTTATCATGAGTTGTACAAAACATTCTTCTGTTGTTTCCCAGTAGAGTTATTTGAATGGCTCTCGGCTTATACATCTAGATCGGGGTGGTGTTATAAGTCACACCCTTAGACACAAGAAACATATCAGAACTTACAAGATGTTGATCTAACATGGACTTGTGCTATAGATCATTGGTGGAAGGGAGTATTGACTAGCTACACTCTGGAATACACCATTTCCACGTATTCTGTCTAGAAGTTGCTAAGTTTGAGTTTTTGTGGGAGCCCAAAGGATCATTTTTGCATGCTATCCCCCTTGCAATCAAAATATTGATGGTAACCATGGGTTTAGAGGCATTTCCTATGGCCGGATAAACCACTCTAAGCACTTGGTGAGGAAGCCAAGTTGGGGAAAGATGGCTGATATAATAACTGAAAAGGAAAGGGAGGAGAGATGGCTCAAGTATAACGAAGCATGTGAAAGGGAGATCAATAGACAACACAGGATTACAAGTGGGTTATGGAGCCAAACATGGTGGAAAGGAGTTGAGGTTCACATGGAGGATGTGGAACCCAAATAGTCTGTGATACCCCATCTTGGTAAGCATGGGAGAGAAAACCTTGCGGCTTCTGATGAGAGTCTCATCACGTAGAGAAAGAAGAGTCATTGGCATGCATCTAACCCCACCTAATGACTGAACCTTGGTGCTTGGTTTGTTCAAATGAGGGAAAAGTACAGTTGATCCATTTGATATCGGTGGAAGTAACTGATCGGTGCCTAGAAGATACAATTTCTCATTTGGGACTTCTATGGATTCACACACTATTCCAGTATTTGGTGGAATGTTTGGACAAGGCATATATACAGGTGATTTTGGGAGTGCATCAGGAAGTGGTGGAGGAAATATGACTGGGAGTGTCACTAGTTCACAAATTATCAGCGCGTAATTCAGTGGGATGATGGGAGCATTTGGCATGACAAACATAGGCCCTATACTTAACACAAGAGGATCTAGAGGTGGAAGTTGTGGAGCTGGTGACTTAGGATCTAGTGGGTCTAGAGGAGGAGGAAATATCGAAGAAAATCGAGGGACTGGGTCAAGAGGACAAGGGCCTCAGCCACCTCCTCAAGTCTTTTTCAAGATGTCTCTACACTTACCATATTACAGTGGGATTGAAGATGTTGTAGAGCATGTGTATAAGTGTGAGTTACTATGGTGCGCGAAGTGGATCATCACCAAGGATTGAAAGGCTAGCCAATTTTTGACAACATTGGAAGGACATGTGCATAGTTAGTATAGAAAGTATGACCCTCATCAGACTGTTTTGGATTATACCACATTGAAAAATGTGTTCTTGGCAGAATTTCACATACTTGAGTTTGAACAGAAGAGCATCAACTCTCTCAAAGAAATCCAGCAAGGAATGGTGGAGAGCTTGCGAGAATATGATTCATGCTTTAAAACTCTATTGTCTAAACTATATTATGATATCCACCCATCACAACATGTCCAAAGTGGTTTGTCAAAGGGTTGATCACACCCTTTAGGAGGGATTTGTCTCATAAAACATTCACATACCCGTGCGAAGTGTTGGAAGCTACTTTGCATACTGAGGAAGCTAGTAGTGTTGACACTAGTGTTAGCTCATTTTGGAGGCTTAGATTGCAGCCATGGTTAAGCGCTTGGAGAAATTATCTACCAACACAGCCCAGAGACTCACAAAGGGATGTGGTGTATAGATTTTAATGTAGAAGGACACACAAAGGATAATGGCGAGATATGTACTCGGAAGGTAGTACGCGTCGTAGCGGTAAATTGGAAAATATGTCACAGGGGACCATGATGTAAGTAGGTTTCCCCTTTTACATCTCGCGATCTGTAAAAATGTATCTTGTTATCGCAAGATATGTACCTCAACCACACATGACACCAAGGATTGTAGATTGATTGATCAGATTCATGAGGCAATTAATCTTAGTGTGTGCCATACTGGCATTGCTAGTAGTTCCAAAGGATATGAGCATCGGTATGAAGAACACAGAGATGGAGGTGCACGTGGAAGAGAATTTCATGGAGGATTTCATGGCTATGATAACTACAGAGGAAGAAGTGAGTTCCCGTGTGGAACATGCTTTAATTATGGAGACATAGACCATTATAAGCACAAATGTCCAGATCTTCTACAATGCTTCTAGTGTGGAAAAAAACATAAGTACAAAGAGTTCCCAGAGTTATACGAATGTATGAGTCAAACAGCACCGTAAGGATAAGGGCACTATCATGGTGAGTATTAAGAACACCGATGTGTAATGGCTCCCGGGAGTGATATGTGAATCGAACTAGAGCCCCTTATTGCAACAACAAGGGCAAAGTCCACGTGCACAAGGGAAGAACCTAGGTAGAGACCTCTGGTTTCAAGGGAAGAAGTAGTACCTAGGAAGTATCCAAACTCGGCTCACTGTAAAGAAGTCCACCAGAAACCATGGACATAATTTGAAGTTTACAAGGGGAGATCCAATGCTTAAAAGAGAAAACTAGAAAAGATGAGCAAATAAGACTAGTAGAAGCACCAAAGGATGACTTGGATGAGGTTAAGGAGGTGTGTAAACTATTGAGGCAAGAGAATTTTATTCCCCTTCTAGGAGCATGGTTGAGAGAAAAGGTGCCACACACACCTGGAAGAACGTGAAAGGTAGATCCCGCATGCAAACCTCCCACCTCACATCCTTGATTATGACAAGGAGATCACCTTGAACGCAGTAGAGGATGGATGGTTTCTTAGGAACATCCTCATCAACACAAGTGTGGAGGTTAATTTTCTCACTGTGGATGCCTAGCATCAAATGGGAAGACCTGCATTATAACCATCTTCAAATGTGTTGTATATGGCAAATTAAACAAAGGCAATGCCCATAGGTGTCTTAAAGGATTGAACCATTACCATTCAGGGGACTAAGTTCACTAGGGATTTTGAAGTCTTTGCACTTTCCGAGGTAGATAATTTCCTAACGTTACTTATATGCCTGTGGTGCTATAAGAATAATGCAGATCTCTGGGTTAACAAGGGGTAGATAATCTTTGAAAACAAGGAAGAGAGGGTGATTATACCACTTATTGATGGAAATTCCACACCCTATACTAAACCCCATTGTGGAGGAAGTCCTAGATAGAATTTATGTGCACTCCATAAGAGATCTAGAGACCATCCACCCTATAGAAGGAGTCATCTAGTTTGATGATGCTCAATCTATCAATGATACTACCAGTATAACATGTGATAATTGGGTGCATGGGACTTATGAAATGATTGGGTGACATCTAAAAGGATTGGTGACCAGGGTAACCATGGTGTGTACAGATTCAAGACACAGGAGGAAAGGCAATAACCAAGTATTCTAGGTATTTTTCAAAGAAATGGAAGCTCAATGGAGGGAGGACGAGTGACGAGGTATGTTGGGTTATGTTTTGATAGGCACAATAATGAGGTGGTGGGCCGCACATAGTGAAAACTTGTTGGAATGGCATGAAGTTAGAATTGTGCTCACTGTCTGATTCTCGAGGAGCAATATACCCACCACTATTAATGATTACAATGGCAATAAACCTGCCTCTTCCCACATCCGGCATGTGAGAGGGTCTCAGGAAGAAGGTGTGGAAGCTTTACCACCCTCCCTTTGGGTGCATAAGCTGTATTTGAAACTACAAGGTTGTGCACACACTTGGTACATCCATTCTAAAACTCGCCACTAGATGGGAAATTGGTAGGAATTAGCGGTTGACATGGTCCACACATTTGGGTATTGAAGTACTAAGAACCAGATTCATGAGGCATTCCAGTTGTTGTTGTTATCCAAAATTCACCCCCCAGGGTAAATTTCGATAACATGCATCAGAGTTTTTTCAGTTCCAAGCAAGTAGATTGATTCAGGAGAAAATCGTGAAAATTGGCTAAGTCCTGCTCTAGGCCGCCTTTGGGACAGTTGGGACATCTGGGCGCGAATAAGGCTGAAAGACCACCAGGTAGTCTGCAAAGCAAAGGGACAGTTGGAACAAATGTACGCGAAGGACGCGAACCGGCCGGTTCGGCAGAAAAGGAGAACTTTCGCAAAGGAACATCCGGGCCATCGGGACACGTGGGGCGCGAAAGATGGTTCGGCCAAGGAAAATAAAATCAACAAGCGATCGGGACATCTGGGCCATGAGGACGTGAAGGATGTGAAAAGGCGAAGCGGCCAAGAGCAAAGGAAGCCCATTTCGGGCGGTTCGGAAGAATTTGTCCCAGATAGTCCTGGGACAGTTGGAAAAAATGTACGCGAAGGATGCAAACCAGCTAGTTTGGCGAAATGGGGAACCTCATCAAGACTTTGGGACAGTTGGGACAAAGGGATGCGTGGGACGTGGATAGCCAAAGGAGCCGAAAGCCAATCAAGCAATGCCATGTGTCATCGGCCGAATGAGGGACAAGGAAGCCCATTTCGGGCGGATCAGAGTTTCTGTCCCAAAGAGCACTGGGACATTCGAGACAAATGGACATAGTGGATGTGAAAAGTGGCGCAGACCCGAATACCGGTCAAATCATGACACGTGTCACAAGGAGAAAGTCCAAAGTCAAAGGGTGAGGTTTCAAGACCGACCAACCAATGAAATAGTGCCACGTGTCCAAGTTTAAGGGCCCACAAGGAAATTTCAAAGGAAAGCTTGTGGAAAGGTGGAGGAGAGAGAATTGGTCAGCAAATCGAGCCTGCCATGTGTCATCTAGGTGGCAGAGCACGGGAAAAGATTTCAAAATTTGTTTTGGCCTGTTTCGTGCCCTAAATCTTCAGGATCGTCGTATCTTTCGATCCAGAGCTCGGATTTGCACGTTCTTTATATCAACAGAAAGCTGTTGAAATTCTCTACATGATTCTAGGATCAATCTTGCATTTTGGTGTAGTCTAGAGAGAGAAAATTGAGAAAACATCCCTGATGCGTGGTAATGCCAGAAGTGACGCTCCAACAACCAGCTTTAATGCAATAGACAGTTCGCTTCTGTTAGACAGCCCGCCATTTTGCCAGGATCCGCCACTTCTGCCATAATGAGATGATTTAAAATATGACCTAGAAGTGGTTGGGGCAGATTCTGAATTTCCTCTCTTTTCCCTCTCTCATTCTTCCTATATATTGTAAAGAGGAGCTTCTTTCAAAAGGTCGAACATTTTCTGTTTTGCTCCTCCCTTCTTCTCCTATCAGGAAAATTTGTGGAGTTCGAACCTCTCATTTGAAACTGTAATATGACTCTACCTCTTGGCATTCTTTAGTGTATTGTATCAATCTTTGGAGAAAATAATACATGTCTGTGGATGATTCTCAACCCTCTCTGTGTTCATTTTGCATCCTCCCGGTCTTTCACTACAAGTTTTGTTATCTCAGTGCATGATCTTATATCACATTTGAATGGTCTGTGTTTCTTTTGGCAAGATAGGTTTTTCTTCATTCCTCAATGCATCACCTCTATTAGCTTAGATTTATTTTTATGCATCTTCTTACCTGTCATGCCTTGGTAGATTAGATTAGGTTTCGAGAAAACCCCTGCATATTTCATGTGCATCGAACAAAGGAATAGGAACCACCTTCTCTGAGAATCCTTTCTCACTTTTCAAGTCCCACACTTGGAGAAAGGATTCAATGTTATACAATCACACTAGATGATAGTATGGTTAACCTAGAAACCTAACTAGCATCCAGAGTACTGTGATTTTCATAATAGTTTTGGCACGCCTAAAGGGACTTAGAGGTCTCATTTTTATTTTGTAGCAAAGTTGATGTGCATCTGCTGCAATTTTATTGCTTAAAAGAGCTATTATTTGCATATCTTGTGACTCCAGGGGAAGAATCAACTGTTTCAGCAATGCAAGCCTTGAAAAATCATTAGAAGAATCACCACAAGGTCAAGAGTTGGAGAAGAAGAAGTACTGTTTGAATACCTGCAATTATCTCCAAGAAGAAGGCAAAGAGGAAGAAGGATTCAGAGGTCTCCATCTCCACCAAACAGAACTCTCTCAACTCCTTCACCTGGTAGACCTTTCATTCAGTCAATAAGGGTTTTAAGGCCAATCAGAATGGCTCAAAAAAATCCCTATGTCAACTTCACAGGCAGCAGCCCACTTGCTCTCAATGCACAACATCCAGTTCCTATTGCAGCCTTGAAGAACATTCCCTACTTCACCGGAGAAAATCAGACTACTCCAGGTGATCATGTTAAAGATATTGCTAACCTTTGTGCAATCCATGAAATCAATGAAATGCAAGTGGCTGTCAAGTTACTGGCATCTTCATTCAAGGGTAAAGCATTGTAATGGTTTAGGAGCCTTGAGTAGCTCCTATCACAAATTGAATCAGTTTGTGTATAGCACTTCATGATCAATTTGGAGAGAAGGGAGACAACTTGTCTCTTTTGGAGCAGCTGATAACCATCAAGAGAGCTCCCAAGAGATCCACAGGTAACTCTCCATTCAGGCTTGTCTATGGAAGAGAAGCAATCTTGCCCATGTCACTTGAGTTGCCAACATTGGAACTCATGAAGCAACTGGAGTTGCTAGAGTTTGGGCCCATGGAGGTAAGGTATGCAGAGTTGATGGAGCTGCAAGAGATCAGAAATCAGGCATCCCAAGCAATGGAAAAGGATCAAGCTTTGATCAAAAGGACCTTTGATAGGAAGGCCAAGGATAGATCATTTCAGGTTGGAGATCTAGTGTTGAAATGGGATGTGGATAGAGAAAAACCGGGAAGGCATTCAAAATTTGATGCCATTTGGAGTGGCCCATACATGGTCACAAAGTGCAAGAGCAGCAATGCTTTCCAATTGGCCTCATTGGATGGTGAAGAACTACAGATTCCAGTAAATGGAATCTATCTCAAGCATTGCTTCTAGAGGGAAATTTACCACCTTGTAAATATTAATTAGATTTTCATTCCTCCAAGTGCTTTGCACATTGTCTTGTTGTAGTTAGGTTTCAGTTTCCCTAAGTGCTTTGGCATAGGTTTTGTTGCTCCTAGGTTGAGTTTTTACAGTTCAGCATGCTCTCGTAGAGGGAGTTGTAGTATCAGGCTCGTTTCAGGTTATTGCTTATGACTCCATGCCCAATGGATCGCTAAAAGGCCACTGATCTTCTACCTAGCAGGCAGGTGACCCCGAAAAGTCACCAAATTGTTATCCAAAATTCACCCCCCAAGGGTAAATTTCGATAACATGCATCAAAGTTTTTTCCATTCCAAGCAAGTAGATTGATTCAGGAGAAAATCGTGAAAATTGGCTAAGTCCTACTCCAGGCCGCCTTTGGGACAGTTGGGACATCCGGGTGCAAATCATCCGAAAGACCGCCAGCAGCGATCCGCGAGCAAAGGGACAATTGGAACAAATGTATGCGGAGGACGCGAACCGGCCGGTTCGGCCGAAAAGGAGAACTTTCACAAAGGAACATCCGGACCCATCGGGATGCGTGGGATGTGGAAAGCTTGATTCGAAGGAGAAGAAAATCGACAAGCGATCCGGGACATCCGGCCACGAGGATGCGAAGGACGTGAAAAGGTGAAGCGGCCGAGAGCAAAGGAAGCCCATTTCGGGTGGTTCGGAAGAATTTGTCCCAGACAGTCCGGACAGTTGGAACAAATGTATGCGAAGGACGCGAACTGGCCGGTTTGGCCAAAATGGGGAAGCTCAGCACTAGGACAGTTGGGACAAAGGGACGCATGGGACGTGGATAGTCAAAGGAGCCAAAATCCAATCAAGCAACGCCATGTGTCATCGGCCGAATGAGGGACAAGGAAGCCCATTTCGGGCGGATCGGGAGTTTCTGTCCCAAACAACACTGGGATATCTAGTACAAATGGATGCAGTGGACGTGAAAAGCCGGCAGACCCGAACACCAATCAAATCACGACACGTGTCACGAGGGAGAAAGTCTAGAAGTCAAAGGGCGAGGTTTCAAGCACTGACCCGAACCAATGAAATAGTGCCACGTGTCCAAGTTTAAGGGCCCACAAGGAAATTTCAAAGGAAAGCCCGCGAAAGTTGGAGGAGAGAGAATTGCTCAATGAATCGAGCTCGCCACATGTTGTCCAGTGGCAGAGTGTGGGAAAAGATTTCAAAATCCATTTTGGCTCAAGCTTGCGTGCCCTAAATCTTCGGATCGTCGTATCTTTCGATCCAGAGCTCGATTTGCACATTCTTTATATCAACGGAAAGCTGTTGAAATTATCTACATGATTTTGGGATCAATCTTACATTTTGGTGTAGTCTAGAGAGATAAAATTGAGAAAACGTCCTTGCTGCATGGTAATGCCAAAAGTGACGCTCCAACAACCAGCTTTAATGCGGCAGGCAGACAGATTGGCACGCTTCTACATTAGACAACCCTTCGTTTTACCAGATCTGCTACTTCGCCATAATGATAAGATTTAAAATACAACCTAGAAGTGGTTGGGGTAGATTCTGAACTTTCTCTCTTTTCCCTCTCTCATTCTTCCTATATATTGTAAAGAGGAGCTTCTTTCAAAATGTCGACCATTTTCTGTTTTTCTCCTCCCTTCTTCTCCTATCAGGCGAATTTGTGGAGTTTGAACCTCTCATTTGAAACTGTAATATGACTCTACCTCTTGGCATTCTATAGTGTATTGTATCAATATTTAGAGAAAATAATACATGTCTGTGGATGATTCTCAACCCTCTCTGTGTTCATTTTGCATCCTCCTAGTATTTCACCGCAAGTTTTGTTATCAGTGCATGATGTTATATCACATTTGAATGGTCTATGTTGACTGGAAAGATAGGTTGTTCTTCATTCCTTGGTGCATCACCTCTATTAGCTTAGATTTATTTTTATGCATCTTATTACCCTGTCTCCTTGGTAGATTAGATTAGGTTTCGAGCAAACCCCCTGCATATTTCGTGTGCATCTGAACAGAGGAATAGGAACCAGCCTTCTCTGGAGAATCCTTTCTCACTTTTCAAGTCCCACACTTGGAGAAAGGATTCAATGTTATGCAATCACACTGGATGATAGTATGGTCAACCTAGAAACCCCGACCCAGAATCCGGGTGCCGTGATTTTGCACTAACATTTGTTAAGCACCTCACTCGGGGATTACACCATAATGGAAGATAGATTAGTAGACTTGGTGGAACTATCTTAGAAGTGTAGTTCAAAGAGGAGGAACTAGAAGACATACAATTCGAGCACACTTGTACTAAAAAGGAGAAAGGAAAGAAGGTATACGTTGTTGATGAAGAGGAGATGGAGACCACGAGTATTGACCATTTGGTTGGGATGCGTGAGGTAGTTGAAAATGTGGATTCATGTGTGTGTGCATATCATGAACCACTCAAAACCAAGAAAATTAACTCCGGCTCGGAGAAGGAGCCTAAGGAAGCTATCATTGGGGACTACTGGTTAGACAAGGAAGTATCAAAGATCATCGATCTCTTGTGTAAATTTGAGGATTTATTCCCGCGTGGATACCATGAGTTGAAAGGTGTCCACCATTCATTGGGGGAAATGAGGATAAAGTTGAAAGAAGGTGTGTGCATGGTTAGGAAGAGGCCTTACAGGATGAATCCCAACATGTGCGTAAGGGTTAAAGAAGAGCTAGACAAAATGATAGCATCTGGTATCATTAAGGCTATAGAGGAATCAGAATGGATAATTCCAATGGTGATCAACATAAAGAAGGATGGGTGGATTAGGATATGTGTGGATTATAGGGAGTTGAACATTGTTTGTATCATAGATCCTTTTCCCACCCCCTTTACTAAAGATATTTTGGAAGGAGTTGTTGGGTGCGAGGTCTATTCCTTCATGGATGGATTCTTGGGATATCACCAAGTAAGGATTGCCAAGGAAGACCAAGAAAAGACAACTTTCACCACCGAGTGGGGAAGCTTTGCATACATGGTCATGCCCTTTGGATTGAGGAATGTGCCCACTGTATTTTCATGCATAGTGGTACAAGCATTTCAGGACTTCATCCACAAGTTCCTTCAAGTATATTTGGATGATTGGATAGTGTATGGATTGGTCAGGGACCATTGTGATAACTTGAGATTGATGTTTGAAATATGTCGGCAGTTGAGGATTTCCCTCAACATCAAGAAATGTTTCTTTGTAACTCCTTTTGGAACATTTTTGGGACATATCATATGTAAGGAAGGCTTATTGGTGGATCCTACAAAAGTTACACTATCATGGGATTAGGGGAACCCACCAGCCAAAGTGCCATGTGTGGATTTCTTGGACACACTGGGTACTATAGAAAGTTCATTAAGGGATACGCCAAGATCACCACGCCTTTGGAAATATTTCTTAGACATAAGAGTGCCTTTCAGTGGGGAGAGGCACAACAAAGGTCATTTGACACTCTAAAATAAAGGCTTATCACCGCACCTATTCTATGATTCCCATCATGGGATAAACCTTTCCATGTCCATGTCGATGCCTTTGGTACAAAAATGGGATCCATTCTTGCTCAACCAAGAGAGGGGATTTTTGAACATCCCTTGTGTTTTACAAGTAGAAAATTGACACCAGCAAAACAAAATTATACAACAACCGAGTGTGATGCATTATCAATGATCTACGTGCTCCACAAATTTAGATAATATTTGCTAGAAACTCCCTTCATATTCTATACTAACCATATGGCCTTGAAGTATCTAGTAAACAAAGTAGTGTTGCAAGGGTGCATATGCCATTGGGTACTTTTATTTCAAGAATTTGAATTCAGAGTGGTGGTAAAACCTAGAAAGAAAAAAAGCGTGGGCTAGATCATTTATCAAGGATTGATTCAGGAGAGGATGCGCAAAGTATTAAGAAAACCATGTCGGATGCACAACTATTCAGGTTGCGGCACGTGCCGTCAAAGTTAGAAGACATTAATGCTTCTCTCAAGGAAGGTGTGGCACCCAAAGGGATGAATGCTCTGGAAAGGAAAAGGTTAGCAATACATGCCACGCCCTTCATGTTGATCAATGGGGATTTATATAAAATGGGCCACGATGAGGTTTTGTGCCGGTGTGTATTAGAACATGAGCGCATAGCTATAATAGAAGAATCCCATGGTGGGATTTTTGGAGGACACTATGCGGGGAATGCAACCGCGTGCAAGATCCTAGTCACTAAACTATGGTGGGAGATGATTCACCAGGATTGCATTGAGTTTTGTAAGGCTTGTGACCACTACCAGTGCCTTGGAAAACCTAGAAGAAGGGATGAGATGCCCTTGCACCCCATCACCAAAGCTACAGAACCTTTTGAGAAACAAGCAATAGATTTTTTCGGACCAATCTCATGAGCTATGTGAAGGAATAACTTGTGGTATATCATTACCTGTAATGATTATCTAACAAGGTGGGCAGAGGCCACGCCCACTAAGGATTGTACCACAACCATGACTACTAGATTATTGTGGGGGAACATTATAAGCAAATATGGGTGCCCATTAAGTTTAACAAGTGATAGGGGAACTCACTTTTTAAATGAAACCATCGGGATTCTATTGGCGAAATTCATGGTAGCCCATTAGAAGACTATCCCTTATCACCCTTAGGAAAATGGGACTACAGAGGCATTTAAAAAAATTGTTAGTCACACATTGACTAAGATATGTGATGTGGGTAGGAAATATTGGGATGACATGGTATCAACAGTTCTTTGGGCATACAGAACAACGTATAAAATATTGAACAAGGCCACACCATTTTAATTGGTGTTCGACACTTGCACGCAACGACTTTGCTGGTCAAATTCATGCTACCATCTCTATGTATAGCACGCGCAGAGGGTTAGACGATGAACAAGCGCTAGAAGAAAGAATAGATGAATTGATAAAGTTTGATGAAAGGTGATCACTAGCAAGATGGAGCCAAGCAACTAAGAAGGCAAAGAAAAAGGCATGGCATGACCGCCATATTAAGAATAAACAGTTTGAGGTGGGCGAGATGGTATTTCTATATGATTCAAAATTTCTATGCCATCCTGGAAAGTTGAAGGTGCATTGGTTGGGTCCTTATGTAATTTCATACATCCTTGATTCAGCGCATGCCGATTCAAGTGTTGGATGGAACAAAATTACCTAGACACTTCAATGCAAGTAAGATGAGGCCCTACTATAAATAATGCTTCTTGGTGTTTTTAAATAAGGCAATGTTGTCGATTAGTTTAGAATTTCCTTTTATGCTTTTCCTTTCTTGTATTTCCCTTTCACATTGTTGTTTTGTTTTACACCTTGGGCACTAGTAACCTTATTACTTTTTAATTATGAATGTGCAAAGGACCGTACATCATTTTAGTGTGGGGTGAGGTGATAAAGAGAAGCATGGAGTTATTCTCGCCAGAGGATTGGGTTGTGTTATCCAAATTTCCCCCTAGAGTTAATTTGATAACATGCATAAAAAAATTTTAGTTCCAAGAAAGTAGATTGATTCAGAGAAAATTATAAAATTGGCTAAGTCGTGCTCAAGGCCAACTTTGGGACAGTTGGAACAATTATACGCGGAAGGCGCAGATTGGCCAAAAGCCTCCAGGCGCGGCCCTAACAACAAAGGGACATGGAAACCCATTTTGGACGGATCGAGAGGATTCTGTCCCGCGAAGCATTGGGACATCCGGGACAAAAGGATGTGGTGGACGTGAAAATCTAGCAGGCCCATAGACAAATCACAGCATGACACGTGTCGCCAAGGAAAAAGGTCCAAAAAGTCAAAGGGGTGAGTTTTCGAGCACTGATCCGAACCAATGAAATAGTGCCACGTGTCCAAGTTTAAGGGGCCCACAAGAAAAGCCCGCGAAAGGTGGAGAGAGAGAATTACTCAGTGAATTAGGGCCTGCCACGTGTCGTCCAGATGGCAGAGCGTGGGAAAAGATTTTAAAACCTGTTCTTGCCTATTTTGTGCCCTAAATCTTTAGACCTTTGTATCTTTCGATCTAGAGCTCGGATTTGCACGTTCTTTATATCAACGGAAAGCTGTTGAAATTCTCTACATGATTCTGGGATCAATCTCACATTTTGGTGTAGTTTGGAGGGATAAAATTAAGAAAACATCTCTGACGCGTGGTGATAGATAGAAGTAATGCTTCAACAACCAACTTTAATGCAGCAGACAGCTCGCCGCTCCTGTTAGACAGCCCGCCATTTTGCTAGGATCCGCCGCTTCTGTCATAATGAGATGATTTTAAATGCTACCAAGAAGTGGTTGGGGCAGATTCTGGATTTCCTCTCTCTTCCCTCTCTCATTTCTTGATATATATTGTAAAGAAGAGCTCCTTTAAGGGGTCGGACATTCTTGTTTTGCATCCTCCCTTCTTCCCTCGCTTGCAAGAGAAATTGTGGAGCTTTTAAACCACCCATATGGGTTGTAATGCCGATTTTTGCCTCTTAGCCCATCGTAATGTCTTGTATCGACTCTTGAGCAATAATATATGTGTTGTGATTGACTCTCGACCCTCTCATGTATTCATTGTTGTCATTTTGATCTCTTATTACGCTTTGATTACTCGTGCATGGTGTTTGTATTGCATCTATGTGGTCTATGTTAAATTTACAAAACGAGTGTCTAACATTCCTTGGTGCATCACCTTTGTAGTTTAGGTTTTATTCTATGCATTTTCTTACCCTGTCTCCTTGGCAAGTTAGATTAGGTTTTAGCAAACCCTCTGCATTTTTTGTGTGCATCTAAATAGAGGAATAGGAACTAGCCTTCTCTGGAGAATATTTTCTCATCTTTACAAGTCCCACAGCTTGGAGAAAGGATTCCATGTTGTGCAATCACACTAGATGCCTGAACATCAACCTAGAAGCCTGATTTGCATCCAGGGGTGTTGTGAGTCTGCAACAACAGTTTTGGCACACCCGGTGGGACCCTAGAGGTCTCATTTTTATTGCAGCAAAGTTGATATGCATCTGCTGTAGTTTTCTTGCTTATAAGAGCTATTATTTACATATCTGGTGACTCCAAGGGGAAGAATCAACTGGTTTCAGCAGTGCAGGCCTGAAAACTCATGAGAAGAATCACCACAAGGTCAAGAGTCGGAGAAGAAGTTTTGTTTGAATACTGCAGTTATCTCCAAGAAGAAGGCAAAGAGGAAGAAGGATTCAAAGGTCTCCATCTCCACCAAACAGAACTCCCTCAACTCCTCCACCAGCAGGCCTTTCAATCAGTATACAAGGGTTTTAAGACCGATTAGAATGGCTTAGAACAATCCCTACGTCAACTTCACAGGCAGCAGCCCACTTGCTCTTAATGCACAACATCCAATTCCTATTGCAGCCTTGAAGAACATTCCCTACTTCATCGGAGAAAATCAGACTACTCCAGGTGATCATGTTAAAGATATTGCTAACCTTTGTGCAAATCCATGAAATCAATGAAATGTAAGTGGTCACAAAGTTCTGGCATCTTCCTTCAAGGGTAAAGCATTACAATGGTTTAGGAGCACAGGAGCTGGTTCTATCACAAACTGGAATCATCTATGTATTGCACTTCACGAGAAATTTGGAGAGAAGGGAGATAACTTGTCTCTTTTGGAGTAGTTGACAACTATCAAGAGAGCCCCCAACGAGCAAATGGTGGCCCGACTTCAAATTCAGATTTCAAAGGTCTTGGGATAGGATTCTAGTGGCATTCAGGCCAACAACAGAAGGTGCTTTTCTATATTACCTTAAAGCTTTGAATTCTAATATTTCTATGTTAATTCAATCTATGGGAGGCATAACCTTACCCTACCGCTTATAGTATTTCCATTAGAGCCGAAAACTGTCTTATTCAAGCTGGTAAACTAGCTCCTAGGCCTCCCATGCCCTTGTATCCAAACTTAGAAAATCCAAGCACTAGTCAAGCACCCACTTTGGCTCCTGTTCCCACCCCTAGAAATCAAAGTTCAAGCGAAACTTCTACTTCATCCTCTAGTGCTTCAAATGAACTCCAAGAGGTCATGAAACAGTTGCAAAATTTGGGAAATGAGCTGGTTACTATCAAAAGACAGCAAGCTCAAAGTGCTAGACCATATCAGCCTCAAGCACAGTACCAGGCTAGGCCCCCATACCAACAAAATAGGTCACCAACTCAGGCTGCAAATATGAATCAAAATCAAAGCCAAGTAAGGCCTCCTGCCAATAGACCATTCCAGCCCTATAATCCAAATGCCATATCTACCTCTAAGGCATTAGTGCCAACACAGAATAACATGGCCCAAGAATATGATTGGTGCTTTCCATGCAACGAGCCTCATAACCAATCCATGTGTTTCAATGGTGCTCTCAATCAAGCACTGATGGTGACAACTACTGGTGTGGAGGGCGAGGGAAGTCAAGGAAACAATCAACAACAAGAAACATTCCAACAGCAATCAGCCCCAAATGACACCACGTTGGTGAACTGGCAAGTAGAAGATTTCTGTGGCATGAATCAAGTAGTTTCTCAAGGTGTCGCAGCCAGCACAAGGTCAAAAAGGAGAAATTTGGGTGAAGAACAGCCATTAGCCCCAGCCAATCCACCACCTTCCACAGCTCCACAAATGATTGGCAAGTAGAGTCCAGTTTCAAATACACAAGGGCAGCCAAGAACAGCCCCTAGGCCAACTCAAATGCCAACTGTTGCTGCCCATGTACAAGGAGTAAGTGTAAAAACCAAGGGACAACAAAAGGATACTTCATCCCCGTTCAGTATCATTGAACAGATGAAGAAGACTAATGTCAATATATCAATGTGGGAATCCCTATCCATCCCGGACAAAGAGATCTGCTGCAAGCTGCTTTGCTGAAGGATTGGACAACTTGAATCAACGAGTTCGAGATGCAAGACAAAGTGCTTACAAATGCTACCCAGCCTGAAGGAAGCCATGGAGGGCAACAAGGTAAAATGTTGAAGCCCCCTCCTTTCTATGTTTCATTAATCATTGGGGATAAACTAGTACACAATTGCATGATTGATTCCGGGCAAGTAGCTCAGTGATGCCCAAGCAAATAGCTGATCAGCTAGGTCTCCAATATGAAGTAATATCTAAAGGGGTAGTGCAATTGGATGGGACAGCAATAGCAATATTTGGAGTGATTAAAAAGTTGAGTCTTACCTTGCATGCATGTCCAAATGTTGTTGTCTTACAAGATATATCAATCATAGACCTTCCACCACTTTTTGCCCTTTGCTTGTCAAGGACTTCACAGCCAAGATTGGGGGTATTTTTACGCGATTAGTCCCACATGTTGTTTAGAACAAGGTATGGAACTAAGGCTACAATTAGGTCTGAACCTATTGCAAACTTCCATATTGAGCCTTACACTCCTAGTCAGATTAATGCCAATTGCTCAGCATTTGATCAAGAAGATCACCCTAGTACTGATGAGGCTGACACCAAGGTTGGAAGTATCCCAGACCTAACTCTCGATGAATGGGCAAACAAGATACATGCTTTTGATCCCTATCAAGAAGTAGAAGAATCTGAGCTGGGAGTCTATTGTATACATGAAGAAAATCAACCCGTTCCTAGCATCACCAAGCCAAGCCATAATGATGACAATGAGGTATGGCAGCTGTTTTTTGACGGATCAAGGAGTAGGCAAGGTGCAGGAGGTGGAGCCATGCTTGTTTCACCTCAAGGCATCAAATATTATTCAGCTTTTCATTTCCAGTTTTCTTGTTCAAACAACACAGCTGAATATGAGGCCTTGATTCATGGACTTCATTGGGCTAGGAAAAAAGGGATAAATAACTTGCAGGTGTTAGGGAATAGCAAGCTAATCGTCAACCAAGTTAGAGGACAACATGCTACAAAGAATGACTTGCTGAGGAGCTACAAGAATAGGGTATGGGACCTCATTGAAGATTTCGAAGCTTTCAACATTGTGTCCATACCCAGGAAGAAAAACGAAGCCGCGGATAGGCTCGTAGTAGTTGGAGCAACGTTTGATGTGGTTGACAACATCAAAAGGGAAAAACACACCACATATCCATGTGATTGTGAGGCCAGTAGTTCCAGATAATAACACAAGCTGGAAGGTGTTTGAGAACGATCAATAGATTGTCAATTTTCTACGGGGAAGAGGCTAAATTCTCAACTAGAAATCAGGACAGATTAGAGCTGTAGTATGGGGATCAAGTAGTGCAGCTACGGACAAACAAGCTTCCTAAGGGTTTAGTAACATTGGAGTCTATCTTCAACCCTAACGACCAGTTCCATAAGGAAAAGGCTAACATACAGGTCAAGAGAGAAGATTCAGAGCCAATTCTAGTTGGGGAAGGCAAAATACTTCAAATTGGTAAAGTGGCCACTGAGCAAGAGAAATCAGATTTCATACAGCTTTGCCAAGAATTTCTAGATGTCTTTGCTTGGAGCTATGAAGACTTGAGAGGATTCAATCCAAAGTTGGCACAACATACCATAGAATTGGATCCAGATGCTAAACCCATCAGGCAGAAGTAGAGACTGTCAACCCTCACATTGAGCCTCTAATGAAGAAAGAGCTTAACAAGCTAATAGAGGCAAGCATTATATTCCCGATCAAGCACTCAAGTTGGGTTGCAAACTTGGTTCCGGTCAGGAAGAAGAGCGGAGAAATCAGGTTGTGTGTAGATTTCAGGACCTCAATAGGGCATCTCTCAAAGACCATTACCCACTTCCTTCAATGGAACAAATATTGCAAGCAAGATCCGGTTCGAGAGAGATTCTCTCTCTAGATGGCTACTCGAGGTATAATCGGTGATGGTGAAAGAAGATGACCAATTCAAGATGGCTTTCACCACCAAATGGGGACCTATGCCTACAAGAAGATGCCATTTGGACTATCAAATGCTGGAGAAACCTTCTAAAGGGAAATGGATATGGCATTTAAGGGGTTGATCAACAAAATAGTTCGATATATCTTGACGACATCATCTTTGTATTCTCAAAAATGCAGCGGATCACCTCTCGTCATTTGAGGTAAGTATTTTAGAGATGTAGAAGATTTGGGGTATCATTGAATCCCAAAAAGTGCATATTCCCGGCTCACGAGGGAAAACTTCTAGGCCATATTGTTTCAAAGGAAGGGTTGACGATTGACCTAGAACGGGTTGAAGCAATTCAAGCATTGCCATTGCCAAGTCACAAGAAGGCTCTTCAAAGCTTCTTGGGAAGGATCAATTTTGTCCGCAGGTTTGTTCCAAACTTTACACTCTCATAAAGCCAATAACGCTGATGTTAAAGAAGAGCATGGAATTTAAGTGGAAATCTGAAGGCAAGGCAAGTTTTGAGGCAATAAAAGAGGCTATATCTCAAGCCCCAAATCTCGTCAATCCAGACTTCTCCAAGGACTTCGTGCTATATGCCTTTGGTGGTAAAGACACAATTTTTGCAATCCTGGCACAACAAAACAAAGAAGGATTAGAACAACTAGTTGCTTTCTTCAGTCAAGGCTTAGAGGAATACAAAACTAGATAATCTTTCATTGAAAAGCATGTACTTGCAGGTGATCGGGAGTTTAAAGAAATTCAAGTACCTAGTCTCAAACAACAAAATCCAATTATTGGTCTCTCATGCGGGAGTCAAGGATTTCCTTCTA
The DNA here is from genome assembly GCA_018340775.1 of Taxus wallichiana var. yunnanensis. Classification (NCBI taxonomy): domain Eukaryota; kingdom Viridiplantae; phylum Streptophyta; class Pinopsida; order Cupressales; family Taxaceae; genus Taxus; species Taxus wallichiana. The sequence continues at coordinate 24,135,737 of CM031239.1, read as the reverse complement.
AACAAGGATCTGAATGAGAAGCGTGCAGGGTAGATAACTCGTGTCATGGAATATGACATCGAGATCAAGGTCACCAAACTAGTATGTGGAAAGGGACTATGTGAATAGCTAGCCTTGAGTCAACAGGGTTGAAGCGAGTGATGAAAAAGAGGGCGTCTTGATACTACAGGATGGCCAAGAACATGAAAATGATGATGTGCCTACTCCTTGTTGGACTCAGAATATGATACACTTCCTACAGATAGGACTATGCCCTCTGGAAATGAGCAAAGCAAAGAGGAGATACTTCAGATTACAAGCCATTCCATATGTGCTTGTTGATGGTGTTTTGTTTAAGAAAGACATCAATGGGGTTCTATTGAGGTGCATTGGGACTGGTCAAATTGAGAGGGTGTTACGAGATTTTCACGATGGAGATTCTGGAGGACATTTTACCCCACGAGTAACAGCTCTCAAGATAATAAAGGCAGGGTATTATTGGCCCACGGTGTTCAATGACTGCTATACATGGATAAGAAAGTGTAAGAAATGTGCACTCTTCATAGGTAAAAAAAGACTAGCAGCGCTTCCATTGCACCCAATCTTGGTTGACAAACCATTTCTGCAATGGGGATTGGAATTCATCGGGGTCATCAACCCAAACTCAAGCCAAGGCCACAAGTGGATTCTCACAGCAACGGACTACTTCACCAAGTGGACTAAAGCAGTAGTGCTCAAAGAGGCAAACGAGTCTAATATACTAGAATTTTATGAAGGAATAGTGACCAGGTTCGGTGTGCCAGCCACTATCATATCAGACAATGCATTGGCATTCGTAGGTTCCAAGATTACAGAATGGACTGTCAAGAATGGAATCTACTTGAGCACCTCTTCCAATTATTACCCACAGGGTAATGGACAGCCAGAGTCCACGAATTTTTTTTTGCTAAGAATCATTAGGAGAACTCTTGATGAGAATCAGAGGTCTTGGCATACCAAGCTGAAATCAGCCTTATGGGCTGATAGGATCACTCCTAAAAGATCCACAGGTAACTCTCCATTCACGCTTGTCTATGGAAGAGAGGAAATCTTGCCCATGTCATTAGAACTACTGCATTGGAGTTCATGAAGCGATTGAGTTGGTGAGTTCGAACCAATGGAGGCGGTATGCGAGTTGATGGAATTGGAAGAAATTAGAGAATGTGCGATTCAAACAATTGAGAAAGATCAAGCCTTAGTGAAAAGATGGTTTGATAAGAAAGCAAGAGAAAGGACCTTCCAGGAAGGGGACCTAGTTCTGAAATGAGATGCAGATCGTGCAAAACCAGAAGACATTCCAAGTTTGATGCCATTTGGAGCGGCCCCTACATGGTCATGGAATGTAAGAATAGCAATGCCTTCTAATTGACTACATTGGATGGAGAAGAACTCCGATTCTGGTCAACGGAATCTATCTTAAACATTGCTACTGAAAAAAATAAGAGTTTTACCCTTGTAAATATTAGCCTAGATTTCAATTCCTCTAAGTGCGTATGCACATTATCTTGTTGTAGTTAGGTTTCAATTTCCCTATGTGCTTTGCACAGGTTTTGTTGCTCATGGGTTGGTTTTCTACGATTCGGCGTGCTCTCGAGAGAAGAAGTTATGGTATCGGGCTCGAGGATCGATATCGAGTTGGTTTCGAGTTATTGCCTGACTCCATGCCCAATGGATTGCTAAAAGGCAATTGATCTTCTACCTAGCAGCGAGTGACCCCGAAAAGTCACCAAATTGTTATCCAAATTTCCCCCGAGTTAATTTAATAACATGCATCAGATTTTTTAGTTCTAAGTAAGTAGATTGATTCAGGAGAAAATCGTAAAATTGGCTAAGTCTTGCTCAAGGCCACCTTTGGGGCAGTTGGAACAATTATACAAGGAAGACACGGATCGGTGAAAAGCCTCCAGCGGCCCAAACGACAAAGGGACATGGAAGCCCATTTTGAGCGGATCGAAGGATTCTGTCCCATGAAGCACTTTGGACATCCGGGACAAAAGGACGCGTGGACACGAAAATCAGCGAGCCCGTAGACAAATCACGGCATGACACGTGTCGCCAAGGAAAAAGGTCCAAAAAGTCAAAGGGCGAGTTTTGAGCACCGATCCGAACCAATGAAAGAGTGCCACGTGTCCAAGTTTAAGGGACCCACAAGAAAATCCCGTGGAAAGGTGGAGAGAGAGAATTACTCAGCGAATCAGGGCCTACCACGTGTCGTCCAGATGGCAGAGAGCGAGAAAAGATTTTAAAACCTGTTCTTGCCTATTTTGTTCCCTAAATCTTCGAGACCTTCGTATCTTTCGATCCGAGCTCGATTTGTGCATTCTTTATATCAACAGAAAAGCTGTTGAAATTATCTACATGAAACTGGGATCAATCTCACATTTTGGTGTAGTTTGGAGGGAGAAAATTAAGAAAACGTCTCTGACATGTGGTGATAGACAGAAGTAATGCTTCAACAACCAACTTTAATGCAGCAGACAGCTCGCCGCTCCTGTTAGACAGCCCACCATTTTGCTAGGATCCGCCGCTTCTGTCATAATGAGATGATTTTAAATGCTACCAAGAAGTGGTTGGGGCAGATTCTGGATTTCCTCTCTCTTCCCTCTCTCATTTCTTGATATATATTGTAAAGAAGAGCTCCTTTAAGGGGTCGGACATTCTTGTTTTGCATCCTCCCTTCTTCCCTCACTTGCAAGAGAAATTGTGGAGCTTTCAAACCTCCCATATGGGTTGTAATGCCAGTATTTTTTCCTCTTGGCCACTACAATGTACTGTATCGACTCTTGAGCAATAATATATGTGTTGTGATTGACTCTCGACCCTCTCATGTATTCATTGCTGTCATTTTGATCTCTTATTATAGTTTGGTTACCTGTGCATGTTGTTTGTATTGCATCTATGTGGTCATGTTAAATTTGCAAAATGAGTGTCTAACATTCCTCGGTGCATCACCTTTGTAGTTTAGGTTTTATTCTATGCATTTTTTACCCTGTCTCCTTGGCAAGTTAGATTAGGTTTAGCAAACCCTCTGCATTTTTGTGTGCATCTCAATAGAGGAATAGGAACCAGCCTTCTCTGAGAATCTTTTCTCATCTTTACAAGTCCCATGCTTAGAGAAAGGATTCCATGTTGTGCAATCACACTGCGGATGCACCGAACATCAACTTAGAAGCCTGATTTGCATCCGAGGGTGTGAGTCTACAATAACAGGTTGGTAGACCGTTTGAGTTGGCCTTGTTGAAAATATGCATTAGGAGAAAAGAAGGCGGATGGGTGGCAAGATAAGGTTACATTAGAAATCCACGTACAAAGGAGAAATAGTGCAAAAACATAAGGTAGGTGAAAGAAAGAATCATGAGGATAGAAGAAGTGCCTTTGGCGTAGGTAGCATGCATGTAAGAGTCTTCTCATCAAAATGGATTGTTTGTGTGCCAGAAGGTTGGAAAAAATTTCGAGCAAGGATTGGGCGCGGGTGGAAAAAATTTTGCGCAAGGGTTAGGTGCTGGTGGAAAAATTTTCACGTAAGGATTGGGCACATAAGGAGAAGCATTGAAGTTAGGTTTTGTTTGAAACACCACATTAAACATTGTCGTATAGTGGTAGGTAGCCTAGCTTTAAATGCATAAAAGTGGGAAAAGCTATAAATACAAGAATGGGCATTTCATTATTTCACTTTGTGAACACAAGAAGAGAAATTTTCTTTCAAGAGCTAGGGTTTCAAGAACTAACTCATGCGAAGGAAAATCCTAAGAACTTAAGTGCAATCAGTCCATTGGATCTACAAACTAGAGTAGAAGTGATTCACAGGTGTGAGGAACATTGTGAAGAAGCATCGTGATCATAGGAGAAAAATATGAGATTAGGGTTTGTGTTTAGGGAAAGGGGTGCATGAGGAAAAATTTCAAACAAACTCACAAGTTAACACAGGAATGAAATCAAACCAGTACAATGACAGCCACAAAACTAGTTGGTAAACCTATAGAACAATATCAAAAGGGAAAGCCTAAAGGAAAAGGAAAGAAGAAATAAGAAGAAATAACCTGTAAGGATACAAATGAAGAATGGTACTCAGAGATGCAATACCCAAATGGGGTTTTTCTAGGGCAAGAGTGGGAGTCCCACATAAGAAAGAGGGCCATGATCGACTACAATCACCGGTCAGGTACAATCGTGAAGGAAATGGCACTAGAGCTGGTGCACGCCACAAATAAACAAACACCTGATGGCCTTCTGATCTACAGTGACATGGTCAAGGTGAAAATGGAGAAGGCGGGGCTTCTCCAACTCTTTGAGTTACCATATTTCAGGAAGCCCGAGTGCTTATACCAATGGTTGATGATGCGCATACATGAAGACTTCTTCTGCTTCGCAAGGCACAAAATGTGCATAACTCCCCAACTAATTTCACACTTCACAAGCCTAAAATGTAAAGGGGACGTGCTCATAGATGACCTCCTGGATGAGGAGGTAATCAGAGAAACCATAGCATCCTAGGAATTGAAGAAGGGATCAAGGTACTATGACATCTCGGATATCAGTGATCTGGTTATGAAGATGGCCATACACCTTGTCTCCAAGCTGAATGGACAAGAGAGGTGGACCCAGGTGAGCAAGCCCTAGCTGAATGTCTGTGAGAAGTTCACGGAAGGAACCATATACAACATCTCCTAATACATAGTAGATGAAATCATAAGCAACATGAAGAAGGGAGGAAAGATCCTATTTGTAAACATTCATTAGCAATTATGTTCTCAAAAATTGGGGTGGTGATGCATCTAACAAATTTGTGTGGGAGTACCCTACTGAAGACCCTTCACCCATGGAGAGGTTTCCGAAATACGCATGTGAATCAATGATAGGGGTACACAAGGCTTACTTAGACAAATGGTATACGTGCCTTTAGAACACATTTGGGGATAAATGGTAGATCCCTAAACAACTTCCCATAGTGACTAAAGGAGAAGCGAGTTCGCAGTCTACACCAAAGACTGCATTGGTAGGTTCATTTTGGTGGATGGTAGTTGGAGTCCATGGTACAAACTCCCATTCTCATTTACTACCCAATTTTTCCAAGCGGGAGTAAACAAATATAAGGAGTCAAAGAAATTAAACCTTGAGTTGTCCACCCTTGACAGAGCACAGGGAAATGAGGAAGAAGCTGGTCTACCTAGATAAGTGCACGTACATTGAAAGGTACATGTCACATGATGTGCACATTGTAAGGCCTTTGACCTTACCTATTGCTGAGAGCGCTACTGCTAGGATCTACCTACGCATAAGGCCAAAATTTAAAAAGGGTGCATACATGGAGAATGAGATATCCATCCCAAATGACCCTATTGGAAGAAATAAGCCCATGCCAAAGTGCAAGGAGAGGGAAGAGGAAGAGGAAAAAGGGTGGTGGAGAAGTAGAATGTAGATACTGCAGGGCCAAGTACCTACGTCTAGAAGAAGAAGAGAATGGTGGTAAGGGAGAAGACCCCAGAACTTGTGAAGCCATCATCCCTTGAGTAACCCTTAGACAAAGAGAAGACCACATCCCTGACTCAAGTTTTCAGCTAAGGAAGAAGAACATGGGATGGAAGAACCAGAGTCCGAGGATACAAATGACCAATGCCTATATAGCCAAAAAGATGATGATGAAGGGGAAGAGCTGGAGGCAAATCAGGAACCTGGTTGATGTCCATGACTCGGAGGAAGTGGAAGTAAAAGATGAAAATGATGCCTTCATATTTGCAAGGAGGAAGGGCGCCCAAGGGGAGGAAGGTACGCAGATTAAAGAAAGGAGCGATGGGGCAAGTACTAAGGAACTAGTTATGCCCAAGCTCACTCGGGAGGAGGTGAATGAGAAATCGACAAGGGAGGCGAGAGAGGATAATTAATACATTGGTCAATGAGGAATTAGAGCACGGCGCGGAGCTCGTGCTCGGTGAATTCAAGGAAGAGAAAAGGGAGAAGAGTGTGAGTAGCACAAAAGGCCCAACTCTTTCAAAGAACTATTCCCAAGGGTGTGTGCATGGGAAGTAAATGCACGGAAGGGGGAAGAATAACAATGGGATACATTGATAACCCCAACAAAGTTTTGTGCACGTGTTTCCAAAGTACCGTGTCAACTAAGGAGCTAACCACCATGAAATCCTTTGATCCTGAGGGTGGGTACCTGTGCACAAGAAAAATGCTATCATGGGCATTTGAATCCCACCATGATGGGCCTGAGTTTGAGGTTAACCAAGGAGTGGTACTAGTGCTATCCGAAAGAAAGGGGGACAACCCCATTATAAACACGCAACAACTATTGGATGAGCAAGTGTGTAATGCGCTCAACAAAGTATTCATGGAAGTTAAGGCTAGGCTCTTCTACAAAAATGATAGGGTTAAAGTCTTGGAGGACTGATGGAGAAGAGGAAGGAAGAAATAGTTAAGCTAACAAAGAAACTCATCCTGGAAAAGTTGATCAACGCTCAACTACAACAAGAATTACAAGAGGAGAAAGCTAAAGTGTGTGAAGTTTCCAAGAAGGTGGAGCTCATCTCCCAAGCTATTATCATGAAGAACCTAGACCTTAAACACCCCCCGCCCCCGCGTACAAGTATAGATCCTCCCTAGAGTGTCTAGAGGACTTGACTCAAATCCTCACCATGGAAAGGCAGCCTTTGGCCTTGGAGTCAGCAAAGGAGGTAGCTGCGCGCTTGGAGAAGGAGGACAAGTTGAAAGTCATCGCACTCATAGCTGAATACAACAAGGTGCTTACTAATGTGAAGGTAGTTACACAAACTACGGGGTCACCTATGACCATTGCACTGATCAGACACAGGTGACAAGCATGCTACTTGTAAACAATGAGGCTAAGCTATAAGACTTCAGGGAGAAAAACAAAAGCAATAGAGCCGAGCGAGAAAAGATCATATCCAAAGTAGAAAGAAAATTTAAAGCTATTGAGACCCTATGGGTCTCAATTAAAACCCAGCTTAAAGAGCTCTATATGGTCATTACAAGAAAAATGGATGCCCTGGAGGACCAAGCAAAGGAACTGGAGATGATGGTAGAGACCATTAACACAAAAGGGGAAGGGTTAACCTTTGAAAAGGTGAGCACATTGGTTGGTAACCTTTGCACAAGAGCACAAGATGAAGTCAGTGCTTGGAATATGCTGGAGGCCGACCTGCGGTAGAACTTCCCCCTTCTTCTTCTTTAAGTAGTTCTCCTTCTATTCTTTCTCTCCCCATTCTTTATTCTTTCCCTCCATTCTTTTCCAAGGTAGGGCCTTGTCATTTTTTTTCTACTGCATTCTTTGAAAAGGTTCCCAAGGGTGGAGAACAGGTGAAGTGTGGGGTAATGTTGGGCTGCTAATGTAGCTTCCAAATATTAAAGGCATGTAGGAACGCATGGCCGGAGGAAGTGCACAAATTAAGTCACGCAAGGTGGGATTCAAAAGGGGTTCTTGGAGAACCAAGGATGTGCACCCACAAAGTACAATTCAGGACTTAGCTATTTTCAGCCTTTTGGATAGAACACATGAAGAACGTGTTTTGTTTTGGATAAGGTTCTAGCCTGGCAATAGGGTGTCCTAGGAGGAATATACCTTGCGATAGGAAGATCCAAAAAGCTAATCATGACATGGAGAGGCATGCGCCTGAGGTGATCCACACCTTGACACTTGGGGCCAAATCTGAGGTTGTAGAGGAGTTTGTTAGAGCTCAAATGCCTATTTATATGTGTGTCCTTGGAAAAGAAAAGGGACACAAGTAAGGAAGTGGAGCTCTGCATAATTACTATGAGAAATATGGGATAAAATGGGTAGATGATTATAGGATGTAATGAGGGATTGGGAATGAAAATTTTGTTTGGTGATCATACATGTATGGATCCGATATGTGCACGTGACTACTTTCTCCCCTTCGTAATATTTTATAAGTAATGTTATGAATGAATATGATAAGGCTACCACGAAAATTGTAGTAAGATCTTCTCTCTGTAGTATTTGCATATTTCTATTATGCTTTTGTCCTTGTGTAATCATGAACTTGATTTGAATGTTAAGTCTATTTGTGGATTTACAACTTCCTCGTTCTATTAAATCTATTAAGAACTTTTACTTTTGATATGACTAAAAGGGTATAGAATCCATTCTAAGCTCTATAGATTTTTCATGTCCTTTAAATCACTAAGTCAAGATCATGAATGATTCCTTCTATTAAACTCACATAAAGAGAGACTCGGCTCCCTCTTGCATGCCTCGGGTGAGCGCCCGGACCTCTTGGGTGACAGTTGGCATACATGAGGTTCCCAGTTCTTAATGTGTGTAAAAATGACTACGAAGCCTAGTGGCCATAGGAAATACTTCCGACTTAGTGTAATAACTAGGATATTTTTGGCTAGAGAGATAACACACAAAAATGATCCTCTAGTCTCCTTTAAAAACTCAAACTCAAAGCAACCTCGAGATGAAAATACATAGAAATAGTGTATTACAAAGTATTATTGGTAAACACTCTTCTCGACCGATTATCAACAACACGTGTCCAAGTCGATCAACATCTTGTAGCCTTTGATATTCATCTTGGGTCCACATGTGAGATATATAGTACCAGCTTGATATGGATGCATATGCCAAAATCCATTCATATAACTCTATTGAAAGCAACAAAATATCTTATATAGCTCATGATATAGGTACTCTTCTACCCATTTACGTGCATCAAACTCGGTTCAAAGACTAAATCTCTAAGAAAATTCATCCTTTTTTCTCTTAAACCATGCTTTGAAATCGTGTAAGGTTGATCCATAGGGATCTCGGAAAACACACTTCATCTGTTCCATCAAGTAAAAGAAGGAGGAATAAATAAATTTAAGAAAATGAGGTAAACGGAGGTTCTAGATAGAAGCGCCACTTTGTGTAGAGTAGAAATTTCAGAACCACTTTGCCATGTAGGGGCGGAGGTCTTGAAACTTCCTCCCAACAAGGGTGGTGGTCCTGAGACTTCTGATCTTCTCGGGGTGGTGGTCTTGACACCTTCAAATAGAAAAGAAGAATGGAGCACAAATGGACATGAATTTGAAGCGCCCAACTGTGTCTCGTCCCTTACATGCCCTTTCACATCCTCCAGTACACAAGAGGACTTGGGAAGGCCTATAAATGCATGAAAGGAGTAAGAGAATCATCATTTTTGGAGATCCAAAGAGATCAAAGAGAAAAGGTTTTAAGTTTAATGAGATAAAGTGAGAAAGATATTCAATGGTAGAGTGGAATTGTAGGAGCAAGGTGTAGAAACAATGCAAGTAAGTAATTGTAGAAAAGTTTTACATTATTGCTTCTTTACATACTTATTATAATCTGTATAATTTGATTAATTGACCAATAAAGCTAGGAAGAAAGAGCATTTTCCCTTCCCAACTACGTTTCCTCCTTTGGAGGTTTCTAGGATAAAATTGTTGGTGTTGGAGTTGAATTATTTCCTATTCTCTATAATCTCCTTTCTATAGCACTAGATAATCAGTCCACCGATCTCTCTAATTTTCAAGAAAATATGTCATTTTCCAAAGTTGAATGAAGAATAGTATAGTTGTGTGGTTCGTAGAGTTCCAAAGTACAAGATTACAGATCATTTTTGTATCAAAGCTGATTATATATCCATGACCATGGTATTCTAATATTTCTTTTGATTTTGTATGACAGTGAAAAAAATCCAAAGGAGAATAAGTTTTACCTTGCAAGCCATATATTTCTACAAATAAGTGTAAATAGATTATTTGAGCTCAAATGGAGGAAGAGAACTTGGTTCATAGAGTCAAGATGCTAAATACCATGATGGATAGATTACATAGAAAACAAGAAGTGATTTTAGATATGCAAAAGAAGGATTCGGTTAAGCAAGATTCCATGGACTTGGTGGTTTGAGCACTAGCCAAAAATTTGGTATTGTAAAGATCCACGAAGAGAAAAAATGGGAAGGGCATGAAGAGGAGATGCCAATTATAAGAGAGAAGGTAAAATCTGATCATACGCATTTTAAATTTGAAATGGAAGTGGAAATAAAGAATTTTGAAGGAAAAGTAGATGCATAATTACTGGATAAATGGATAAAATAGTTGGAAGTTTATTTTAGTGTGCATAATTTCATTGAGGCACAAAGTAACACCTTTACACATCCCAAAAGTCAAGGTTGTGCTCTGGTTTCGTGGGAAACCCATCTAGCCACTTATGAGAAGAAGAAACATCCTATTATCGGTATTTGGAAAGGTTTTAAAGAATGGATTAGAGATAAATTCTATTCTATTGGCCATAATACTGACATAATGATTAAGTGGTGGTACTTTAGGTAGGGAAGTGGTCAAATCATGCAAGACTACACTACATAATTTTGGAGACAAGCCATGTTGCTTAATATGGAATTGGAGGATGAAGACATTCGACCAAGTATTTAGGAGGAATTCACACTCACCTTCGAGAGGAAGATAATATCCTTGAAGTACAAGGATCTCAATGAAGCTTATATACAAGCATACTACATTAAATATGAGAAGAAGTAAGGAGAAATAGAGCCAAAGGAGACCATTGAACAGAACAACATGACAAAGAACAAGGGAAGACAAGTAGTAGAGGTAAATGGAAAGGTAAACATACTTGCTACAACTTTGCATACTTGTAAATATCCTAAGAATTTCTATAATAATTTTGATTTAAATGGACATACTAATGCCACATGTTAGATGTAACATCTGGAATTACACCCAAAGCACTCGAACCAAGGATTCCAATAAATCCATTGCCAATGTGAAGACATAAGAAGAGGTAGAGATTGATGATGATTTGGATGTAGATGAAAGGCTAGGTTGCATGGACACTAACATGTATGGGGCAGTATAATAAGAAGAGATGAGTAAGCTATTTCAAATCAGAATCCAAGTCAAGAAAACTAAGGTAAACACTTTAGTAGATTTTGTTTCTAGGTAAAATTTGATTTTTAATGTGGTTATAGAGAAACTTGGCCTAGAGACTTAGGCACATCCACATCCATACCCATTGGGATGGGTGAAGAAGGGTGTAGAAATACAAGTTAAAATAAAGTGTGAGTTTTAGTTTGGGATAAACACCTAATATATTGATGCACTATAGGTTTATATTAATCCACTTGATGCATTTGACGTTTTTTTTTTAGAATTCCTTACTTGTATACAAGGGATGTTGTGTTCACAAGGAGGGAGAACAGGTATATATTGGTTAAGGATAGATTCCTTTTCAACATCCGGGAAAACTAGAGTAAATTAAAGAAGGTTATGGTAAGTGTCAACCAAGCACCAAGACTTATTCAAGTAAACCATCAATTTTTTTACTCTCATTGGGAGAAAAGAAAAATGGACATATGAGAACACAAATATTTTTGACCAAAGGATAGAGAATTCGGATAACACCTGTCCTTTTTTTTAGAAGAAGCCACCACAGAGGAATTGCTCATTCAAGGAGAAAAAAAAACTTTCACTATGCACTCGTTGTATCTACCTATGACTTCACCGGACCTGACCATAGGGTAGAAAGGAGAAGATGAGATACAAGGAATGGTGGTGACTATATCAATGGTGTACATGGAGAGGATTTGGCCAATCCATCTCAAGTGATAAAGATAAGAAAAAAGACTAAACCACTATATTATGGTACCTTCATCATACTTGAGTAGGTTTGAAAAGAAAACTTTAGGCCATACTTCATGCGAGATGCACACGATAGAAAGTTGCAAAGAGCTCACACCTACTAATTCCATGATAAATAAGGAAATATACAGAAGCTTCCTTCCAAAGAGGATTTTACTCAAGGAAAATCATAGGAGGATGTAGTAATCTTGGAGCAAAAAAACAAATATCCATAGGAGTCTTGGCAAGTTGGACGAGAGAAGACACCAAGGTAGACCCAGTGGTACTCGAAGAAGCATGAGAGGGAGTTGATTCCTCTACCACTCCCCCACTAATATTTTTTGGGACCAAAATCCTCCTAAGTAGGGGAGGTATGATCTATAGGGATCTAGAAAAACACACCACTTCATCAATTCCATCAGCACTAAGAAGGATGAATAAATAAAATGAAGAAAATGAGGTAAACAGAGGTTTTGGGTAGAACCACCACTCTATATAGAGTGGCAGTTTTATTTTTCTACCCTACAAAGGTGGTGGTTCTAAACCCATTGCCTAGCTAGGGCATAATTTTTGAGATCGCCGAGTTTTCTCAAGGTGGCCGTCCCGACACCTTTGAACAAAAATAAGAATGGAAAATTAATGGATGCAAATTTGAAGCACCTAACTTTGTCTCTTCCCTTCCATGCACTTTCACATCCTCCAATGCACGGTAGTACTTGGGAAGGCCTATAAATGCATGAAAGGATCAAGAGGATCATCCTTTTGGATATCCAAAGAGATCAAAGACGAAAGGTTTTAAGTTTAATGAGAGCAAGTGAGAAATATCTTCGGTGTTGGAGTTAAATTGTAGGAGCAAGGCGTAGAAACATAACAAACAAGTAATTTGAGAGAATTTTTACACTGTTTCTTCTTTTTATAATTATTATAATCTATACAATTTGATTAATTGACCAATAAAAGTGGGAAGAAAGAGTATTTTCCCTTTATGAATTCTTTTCCTCCATTAGAGGTTTTTAGAATAAAATTGTTGGTGTTGGAGTTGAATTCTTTCTATTCTCTATAATTTCCTTTCTATAACACTAGATAATTAGTCACTAAGCTCTCTAATTTTCAAGCAAATTTATCATTTTCCAAAGTTGAAATTAGAACATTATAATTATGTGATTCGTAGAGTTTCAAAGTAGAAGTTTACGGATCAAAGGTTAAGCACTCCATCATCACGCATCATTCTCACAAAAACTTCAAAAAGAGGTCCCAGAAACATAACCAAGATGTAGTCATTTTTACCCACCTACTAACTTCTAGACCCATGCACATCGGCCTATCACCCAGTGGGTGTTGGGAACTCACCCAAGGCATGAGTGGGCACCGAGCCTCTCCCTTATGTGAGTACTTGTGAGAAGATCTTGCCTTTTTAGAGGATTAGTTGTAGAGAAGTAGATATTCATGTAAAATCACAACATGAGCTATCAAATCCTTATACCCATGCATGGAAATGAGAGAAACAACACATCTAATTCATAATATGAAGAAATGACACTAGGGTTTACACCCATGAACAAGATATCTAGAATATATATATATATATATATATATATATATATATATATATTGATCAAGAGTGCTAAATAACCACATTACATTCAAAAGGCCATGCCAGCCGAATATAGTAATTACCAAGGATCCAACCCATACAATATATGTTAAAATAGAGATCCAACTCATAAATCAGGATTCCTAGCTATGCCTCCCTTATTACATAAATTTTACAGACCCATCCCTTAGATATGATGACCTTCTTGCAATTCCCTAATGAAAACCCCCAACCCTAGGGCCTCATAATACTTTCTACAGAGCTTCACCTTCTTCCATGCTATATGTCTATCCATAAACATCTTGGTGTATCTTCATTTACCCGAGCATCTCTTCTTATAGGTCCAGTACCCACTTCCATGCATTCCTTCAGGAGTAGATCGCATGCCAAGTGTCAATGTGGTCCTCTAATGGTGCATGCTCATCTCCTTGTAAACCCTCCACCTTCTATAATGACATCTTATAATAATATTCCATGCATGGAATATTATTTTCTTAACCTCTAAGGTTCTAAGCTAACATCTTATCCATTCAACACACCTAGTCGGGTCACATTTTTCCTCAAGTGCCTCTAGAACGTTGAATATGGCTAAGTCCTTAGATCCCATGTATTGTCTCCCACACACACCCTATCTCTCCTATAACCTACTTAAACCTCATTTTTGTGTGCACTTATCCCCATGCACCCTTCTCTTTATTGCTCCCGTGCATGCACACCTTTTGGTACTCATCCAATAATTAAGGGACCAACACTCACATTTTTGGAGAAGGAAAATATAGTGCGAGATAAACTTGCTAATCATGGGCTAAAAAGTAAAGAAAATTCATCATGGATTAATGAGGTAACACTCCCTTTGGAGATATTAAGTAAAATTAATGAAGTCAGATAAAGGTTTTTGGTAAAGTGCTGGGAATATTTGGGAGGGTTTTCTCATAATTATCCAACATGTGAAATTATTACTTCATGGTGTTAAACAAGGTCTCTTGGCCTCTATTTTCTATCTACTTTTCCTTTGTTTTTCTATAGGTGTGGGAATTCAAGTTATCCATGGGAAAGGATCATGTTAGGGTGGTCCATCTTCATTCATAGCTTTGTAAAGAGACACTATCATCTAGGAGATTTTCAAGAAAGGGAGAATCTTCAACTTCGTGGTTAAGCTGAAAGGTCGTGACTTGGTTTTATCTTTTGGTTTTTCCATGGAATGGGATGATGATATGGTATATATCATGAGTGTTAGAATGCATATCTTTGAATATTTTATTGTGAAGGCTACAGGTATGGCTACAAATGGCTTAAATTTTTTAAAAGATAGGACTAGAAGAATGGATGAATTGAACATGTTTTTTAATGTTGAGGAGAAAATACATTATATAGAAGATGAAATAACTACGCTAGCTCTTCTTGGAATATTTCTTGAGGTTTTTTTCACATTATGAAGTATTTAACTCTCGATGGAAAGTTTAGAAAACTGCATACTCACCATTTCTCATTGTTGAACCATTTTTGTCACAATAAAGAAATGAGTATTCCATTTTACCTATTTAGTTCCTTGAGGGCCTCTATTCTATATTTTCAAGCTAAAGAAAAGGTGCCTCTACTCCACTAAGGTATTATTCTTCTTTTTTCAAGGAAGGAACACCATCATAAAGCCTAAGGTTTCGATGAGAGATTAGGAGAATAATGGAAAGATTACTTACCACTTTCTAAAATAATTAATTTGATGAAGATGACAAACAAAACTCATAAGGATGCTTTTATAGCCCTCCAAAGTCTTGTTAGGGAGATGTTAAGAAGGTCTCTAGGAATGAGAATAATATACTAAATTTTCTGTCTCAAGGGGTGGATACTCTAATAACTATGGTGGCAATGTTGAAAGTGAGAATGGTAATTTGTCAAGAAATGTAAAGTGGATTAATGTTGATTTAATTTCCTATGGTCAAAGGTTAGATATTCTACAAGATCAAGATTTTTAAGAAACATTTAAAGGAAAAATGTGAGATTAGTCCTGAACAAATCGAAGAAGAAGATACTCCCTCATAGACTTAAAATTTGGTCCTTAGTTCCAGGACTAGGAATACATTTCCTTAGTGGGCTCTTTTACCGACTTCTTGCGAACAATTATTATTATGTAATGTTGTTTGGTGGTTTTATATCTATTATTTGTATTTATATTGGTCTCAACTCTCTATTTCTTTTTGTCCTATATTCAGATTTAGATAGTCAATCTCTTTTTGACTCCTCCTATTTTGTTGGTCTTTTTGGTCATATGTGATCTTCATTGACACATACTTTGTAATGCACCCCCGTAGCCTATCCAAAATTCTCAATAAAAATGTTGTTTTTATAATGTTTTTCGAATACGATCGCTAAAAAGGAAACCTAAGATGCTATCTAAAACAATAATTCATATTGTTACCATCATATTTTATTCCTTTAAATTATTTTAAATCTCAATTAATAATTTTAATCATTTAAATTTCCATGTTATTAATATTATTATATATTTTAGTACAAATGATAAAATTTATGATGTCATTATTTCAATTATTAGTTTTGTCTAGTAGACGTGGTTTAGGGTCTATTATGGTTTTGTAAGCGTTGAAATGGACATAATCATGCAAAATACTTGCAAGAACTTGTTAACCGATTGAAAAATTATAATTGGCTTGTCAATCAAGTATGAAACCAGTGTGTTAATCCAGCAAGGTAAAACACATTTGATCAAAATTTGACATCAACCTTGAGTACTTACGATCACCACTCACAAAGTTTCTTATAATGATACATACTAGTCATTTGTCGTAAAATGTGACACATTGTTCCATTAAATGGGGCCTGAACCCCACCCACTAGGTGCAATGTAGTGGGGAATTACATGAGTTAAATAAAGGACATTTTTTCCCTAGCCATGTGTAGGTGAAAAATTGATGATAGATGTGGACAAGAATGGATACAAGTTATAGAGTTTGAGATTAGTGTTTCCCCAGCCTAAAGTGATGAGAACTGATTGAAGGTAAATCACATGAAAAGTGACCATTATGCAAAAGTGTGTAGAAGGCGGTGGCTGCACATAGATTATAAATCTAAATGAGGTGGAATATAAGTATGAAAGTGACATGGTTGTAATAATGGAGTGCAAGAGGTGTGTAGGTGTATGAATATGGTTTGCAACAAGAGTGTATTTGTATAGACAAGGTTTGAAACAAGATTATTGGTGAACATGTGATGAACCGAAGGAGAAAGTCATGACACAATGAACGAGTTAAAAAAATCTTTAAAAAGGTCTAAACATCACAATGGTGACATACTAGCCTTGTTTCTCCTCAAGATCCTGTGTGTGCATGTTAAAGTTAATTGCTACTTCAAGTGAAGACATTTAAGATAATGAGATAAGACATGAGCCAATGTGTAGGTGTGATTGAAATAGGTGATTGATGATAGATGGAATGGATGGAAATTATAAGTCATGAATTGCTCAATTTTCATCTAGGCATCCATATCCCTAATAGAGATACATTTAATTCTACTCATAACATTGATCTACTATCAGCCACACATCTATAGACCCGATAGAGATACTTTGGAAATACCCTTGAGATATTTTTTGTGTGTGAACCCCTTTTCACCCCTAGGTGACTTGACACACATCAATCAAATTATCATTACCTATTTTACTATCCCTATCCTAAGTATCATGAAATCCACCTTTGTAAAATCCTAGTTTACCCGCGTAAAACCCATACTCTCCCCTGACCACTCAAAACAACCTAAACCCATTTTACCCCACTTATCCTATCCCCCTAACCTCTTATAAATTGAATCCCCAACCTCCCACCATTTCCTAACAACCTAATATCCCAAATGGAAAGTGGTTTTAACCATTTTCCATTCTTCCTCTTGTTGGTTTTAACCTTTGTGGTGAAATCAATGGTGATCTATGATTATATTTGATCACCGTGGATGTGGCTGATTCTATTTAATAAACCTTTGTCTCCCTTCTCCAGTTAATCACAATCTACATTCAAGAATCAATTTCTTCCCCTATAGACGAAATCATCACGAGTCAAATATATCAACATCTTACCGTCAAATCCATCGGGACCTGGGACTTTGTCGATCACCATTTAACAACTCTATCACCTCCAAATAATTACCAAGGTTAGTACCACCTTTTTAATACTTTTATCATTTTATTTTACACTAGTTATCATTTATAATTTTTTGTCATTGTCCTCTAGTACAGTCTTGTCAAAACCCATCTTTCATTTAATCATTTGAGATCACCTAGTGAATTTTAGTGATTTCCACAGGGATCATAATTGATGCTCAATTTTTGGCCATTATGTGTATGATTTTTCATTTATGTGAATCCCATTAATTGATAAGGGTGTCATGGTGTTGTATGTGTCTCCATGTGGTGTTATTCAATGGTCAAACATGAAGGTTGATTGGTAGTGTCAGGTTTTGTGACCTATCATGTTGTCTTGGAGCATGGTTAAGTGAGATATTTCACTATTTGAGGTCTATAGTGTTTTTTGGAGTGTTTCATGAGGTAAACACTGGTCCATATAACATGTCTTGAGTGTACATGGTTCTACATATTGTTAGCATGGTCAATTCATGGTTGAGTCAGGTCATCCCAGGATTGTTTGTAGCCTTGATACATGCATAATGAAGTGGAGATGTGTGTTTTCGAAAAAATCAATCATGATGGATTATGATAATTTTTTTATAGTGCGTTGAGGTGTATGATGAGTTTTAGGTCTGTCTTTAGTGGTTTGATGCATTACGGGGTCCTTGGAAGATACAGTGAGAAACAAACATGTTGACATAGGTAAGTCACTATGGATAAATAATTTCATATGAATTTGAGCTATGTGGTGAGTTTTATCAGTTAGAGGATGTTTTCATGATGCTTCATGAAAAGTTTCAAGTCATTCTAACATGGAAAAGGAAAGTTATACAAGTTTTGTGAAACCAAGTAAGTTGTAGAGTGATTTTCAAGAAAAGTAGACCTTCTCGATGCTCATTGTCGATGTTTACTTTGAAGTGGGACATAAGATATTTGGGGTAGCTTCTTAGGTCATTTATGAATCTTAAAAAAAAGGTGGTTTGATCATCACATTTTTATGGACAATCGTTTAGAAGCTAATGTGCTTTGCAACCCAAGGCTAAACCCTAACTAGGAGTAGCTTACGAAGAAGAAGTATAGTGATCAATTTTTTATTTCTAGTGAAAAATTTATGATTTGATGTTTTATAAGACTCTTACATATTTCCATAAAGGTATGTTAGAGCATGTGGTGATATGTGGTCCCGACACGAAAAGGTAAGTTTATGAAGAATTTGAGTTTGTAGAAATTTTTTCCAAATGAGGTAAAGTATAAATTAGCATTTATGATAGATCAAGAGTTTTTATAGATTTTCATGAAGGTTTGAGGTCATTTTGATTTTAAAAATTACAAAGTGTACCCTATTTGCGTTGATTCGTCAAAGGGAAGTTTTGGGACAGTTTGGAGCAACCTTCATAAAATGGACATTGTTAGAGAAAAAAGAGGACTTAGGAGGTTATTAAAATTGTGTTGGAAATAAAATTAAGATATTTACAGTTATATAAGTTTTATATCATCATGATGATTTTTTCTATGGTATCCAGTCAATGTTTTTAAGAATATTTTTGGCTATCTAGGACATAACTATGTTTTCTGAAAGATTGGGTTGGTTGGAGCATGAGATGGATTGGGTGACACTTTATATCACATGGAATGTGAATATGTATGAATTTTTCATCCAATGAATCTATTTTTAGGTCTTGAAAGTTTTAGGAAGGGTGTTAAATTTTTTTTTTTGGAAACTACTTTTTGGGCATCTTGATTTAGTGAAGGAAACATTTGATGCAGTTTGAACTAGTGGATTTTTCATGATCTCTAAATTTCTTAGATGTGTTGTATGATTCCTTAAATTTACATATAGTGGTTATATTCAATATTTTAGGTGTTCTATGGTGGTATTGAGGCCCAAAGGTGAAATTAGGTCATTGAAAGTACCTATTTGGTGAAGGTAATTAGATCTTAGGCTCATTAAATGTAATTGATCATGGATTAGGTTTATATGTCATGTTAAACATGTTTGGTGATTTTAATATCTTGAATAATAATTTAATTGGAATGAGGATAATTTTCTCATTCAAATGGCAAGTTTTTGAGGATTGTTGGTGCATGAAAAGTGGTTTTTGGCTAGGCCGACCTACTTGGGTCATATGTGACTGTTGTAATGAATTTTATGGGATTTTATTATTATGTGTTTTTCATACAAAAGGTTCAAGACCAACCTATAGTGTTATTTGAGGGAAAAGTGTAACCTAGAAGAGAGTGATTTGTAGGTATGTGTGGATGATTTAAAGGTTGAGGAAGAGAATGAAAAGTTGAACACTTTGGTTGAATACATGAGAGAATTTTTTTAGAGAAAAGACAAGTTAAGAAAGAAGATTATTATCCATGTTTGAATACCTAGGGTATGAGCTAGGTTTCGTGATCTGAATAAGTGATATCCATCGGTTTGGCAATAGAAATATCTAAGTTCAAACATCACCGTGTCACCGAGTCGGTGCTTGGTCATCCTAGGGGTTGTAGCCTTCTTATAAATTAGGTTCTTCTCTAAATTACGGGTTAGTTCTCCTTGTAGGGTTGGTGCTCTATTAAAATAGGGTGGTGTTGCACTAAATTTGAAACATGGAAATATAACTTTTGTGTTTCTTTTGGTTTTTTTGTTAGAATTTGAGGATTCTAATAAATACAGATTTAATCAACTTACATATTACATAATGTTACAATAAATATTTAAATAATGATTACATAATAACATAAGTAAATAAAGAAATACTTACATGAAATAAATAACACATGTGACACGGTATTTATAGTGAAAAACACCAATAAGGTAAAAACCACTTTGAAAATAACCTTTTACTTTAGAGAAATTATTATACATCCAGTAAGATCACCTCCTCCTTTGAAACCCTATTTACCAAGGGTAAAACCAAATCACTTGATTTGTACACCTTTGATATATTTCTCAAAATATATCAAATGAGGACATAAAGTCCTTTTTATATAAGGTGATTGGGTATGTCTCCCGACCCACCTTTTTAACCTAAAATGGTTGACACATACACTGGGTTTATAATATTTAATATTAGAAATATAATCATTTCATGATATTAAATACTTAACCTAAAGTATATACCTAGGTTAGCATATTTAATAATAGAAATATAAATATTTCATATTATTAAATATTAACCTATATATTAGCAATGGACCCATATACATTAAGGGTTGGTGAGACCAATTAATCATTATGTTCCAACACTCCCCCTTAATGTTAAGTGGGATAACATAACATATTCTAATAGATTACCTACCCGTGGTATACTACATGATTTACAATCCTTAAACCATAGAGGTTTTTAGGATACTATATCAATTGAAGGAATTATAACACCTTCATCATACTCAAATTATATTTTGGTACAAAAGGATTTGGAATCCCAAATATCATTCTATGATAAGTGGTTAAGTATGATTTGTGATTTTTACATGTTCTCACGGTGTTCTCATAAAAGGTTATTGAACCCAAGCATATAGGATCCTTTTACAACCAAGGACCTCCTTAACAATATATTTGTATTGGATGTTTACCAAAAACTCAATAGATGAAATATTTTACTGAAGACCACCTTTAAGATATTTATACACTTATTTCTAAAAAAGAAGCCAGTGAGGTATACATGCCCGAAGGTCTTTTTACACTTTCCCAAAGGTCATTTTTTATACCTTCCCGAAGGTCTTTTACATATGTCCAAAGGTATTTTTACAAAATCCAAGTTCCATTAGCAGTGACATTGTCATGCACACTCCCTTCAATGGAAAATCTGACAATCCAAGATTTTTAAGAAAGTGGCAAAACTTTGTCGCACTTAAGGACTTTGTGAAGATGTCAAAAATTACTCTTGATCAACATGAACTTGAGATTTATCTCATCACTTTGCCCCTTCTCACGGATGAAGTGTATATGTATCTCAATGTTCTTCATCCTCTGATGTTGAACTAGATTATTAATCAAGAGTAATATAACTATGACCACCACATAGAAGAGAAATACTTCCTTTAGCTTACATGTGTATCTCTACCAACATTCATTGCAGCCACATGACTTATTTACTTCTTCCATTGTACTTCTCTTCCTCAATAGAAAAAATAAATATTGTTGATTGTATCTTTTGTTCCAAGTAATGGTTCCTACACCAAAAAACTTGAACACATATCCAGTATATTTTATAAAAAAACATCGGTATGGTTAGAATCATAAAATCTATATAAGATAGCATTTTCATTCTTATTATAATGTAACCCATAATTGATTGTTCCTTTCAAATATCTAAAAATTCTTTTTTCAAGATTCTAATGATGTCTAAAAAAGTTTCTACATAAACCTTGAAGTAATTCCTACCGTATATGAAATATCTGATCGAGTTACAGTTAAATAAATTAAAATATCAACTAACAACGTATATAAAATAGGATCAACCTTTTTCATATACAAATTTAGGATCAATATTTTTTCCAACTTCCATTCAAGTAGAAAATGTTTTACAATCAATCATAAGAAACTTTTTCAATACAATGGTTACATATTGTGTTTTGAAAAATAACAATAAAATGAAATACAGTCATACAAATAGCATGATGTGAGAAATCTAACTCATTCATTTCAAAGTACTGCTTCAATTTCTCTTTAATCCTATGAATTAAATCATAATTATCACCAAACATAAGAATATTATCAACATATATACATATAATGATAATATGCGAGTGTTATTAGCTTAATGAATATATCATTGTTAGAAGAACAATTAACAAAACCTAACAACTTAAAGAAGGAAACAATTTTCACATACCAAGCTCTAAGATTTTGTTTTAAACCATACATGGATTTCTCGATCCAAAAAAATTTGTCCGAGTTTTTCACCATAAATTTTGTTTTGACCGAAATGTTGTAGTTGGTTTCATTTAGGATTTGAGTTTTTTTATTATAATGCATACTAATTAACCTCCTATGATCAAAATAATAACCCACAATATAAAGGGCTTTGCATTATACCTAGATCTATATAAAAAATATTTCTGACCATATAGAAGTGAAGGAAAGACCCCTAAAAATGCATAAAAACTTCAAATTTATGAAAAATTTAATGTAGACAAAAATACGGCTAGCTTAAATTTGACGTCTAAATGATCATCATATTATCTTATGTTTGGTCTAGAGTGACGGTCATTTGAATATCAAATTTAATGAAGCGAAAACTTGCTACGTATTTCTAAAATGTGAAATTCCATAATTTCTTCTTCTATATAATATTAGGGAGGTTATATTTTAATACATTATAATAACTTATTATAATTTATAATGTAAAAATATATACACTTTTATAAAAAAAGAGGTATATAGTTTATAGAATATAAATAAAAAACAACATATAGCTCATAAAAATTATAAACTATAGAATATTTTTTTATATAAAAAAACACATAACCCTTGTTAAGGGGTTTAGGACATAGACTAGGTTAAAATAATTTTACCAGTGTAAGTAGATTTATGAGAGTATAAATTAACCTACATATTTTACAAAGTGGAAAAGTAATTTCACCCGACCAATGAAATAAATTCAAATCCCTATTTTCATTAACCTTGTCTCCTCCCTTTATTTACTCTTAATTTTACCACGCACACATTTAAAACTATGGAAATATTACAAAATATTTTAAGAATTCTTACAAGCTAAAAACTTTAAAACTTTCATGTGGCTATAACTACAAATATTTTAATAAATATTTATCACACTTCACGTGGGCCACCAATAAAATAACATTTTTTTAATTATCTATTTATACTTGAGAGTTCCACATTTAGACCTGAGATATTATCTCATTTTATTCTCCACTTCCACTCTTTTAAAAGAAAGCCTTTAAATAGGTTCATTTATATAGTTTTTATAAACTATAAGATATAAATGAATGGGGCCACCCCTTATATGGATAATATAAATGGTTACGTACACATGTTAGGTTTTATTTAATAAGTATTAAGATTTAAAAAGTAATCCCTTCATGGCCAAACAATAAACATAGGCCCCCTTTCCAAAAAATTAAGCTCTTAATTTTTTCTAAAACATATATAAACCAAATTTCATAAAATTTATATTTTAAGCGGTTTAAACTAACCATATATATAAAACATGATTTAAACTTAGGTTTTTTTCTTTTTAAAAAAACTATATATGCCTAGATTTATAAGTTAGATATGATTTAAACTTAGGCTTAGAATATAGTTTGTTGAGTCTTCCTCAATCCCATGTAATTTTAATATGGTTAAAGGATTTTAATATATAGTTTTTTTCCAAAACTATATAAATTTTAAGATGATGTTTATATAAATTATTATATAAACCTTATTCTATATTATATATATATATATATATATATATATATATATATTTAAAAATAATAATATAGTTTTCAAATTATATAGGATATAATTATAGATTAACTATAAACTATAGTTTTTCAATTCAATTCTTTTAGAGGGAACCAAAGAACACAGTATAAATTTTCCTTCTAAAATATTTAGCATACAACCATTTAAAATTATAGAAAACATGAAAATTATTTCATATAGTAATAAATCATTTCTTTTTCTGTATGTGATTTTCACGCAAGTAAATATTTGAAGCCCCTTTCACTTGTGCACACATCAATATCCAAACAAACATGAATTCCATATAATTTATAAAATGTAAATGAAAGTAATAGTCATATCATATTACATCTCCCCCTAAAAAATTAGGGATTTAAAATTGAAAAACCCTAAAAAATTTACCGAGAGTTTAATTGCACAAATGTAATGCCAAAATAAATTGGGGAAAAAATAAGGGGACCGGATAATTTTAAATGCCCTTTCGGGTTGGTTGAAAAAATCCCATACAAATTAAATAAATAAAATACACAACATTTGATCTTAATTTATTTAATTTACCTCGCTCTGCTTACCATGTTGGAATTTGAGGATTCTAATAAATACTGATTTAATCAAATTACATAGTATATAATGTTACAATAAATATTTAAATAAAAATTACATCATAACATAAGTAAATAAAGAAATACTTACAGAAATAAATAACACATGTGACATAATATTTATAGTGGAAACCCTAATAGGATAAAACCACTTTGAAAATAACCTTTTACTTCAAAGAAATTATTATACATCTAGTAAGATCACCTCCTCCTTTGAAACCCTATTTACTAAGGGTAAAACCAAATCACTTGATTTGCACACCTTTGATACATTTCTGAAATATATCAAATGAGGACCTAAAGTCCTTTTTATATAAGGTGATTGGGTATGTCTCTCGACCCACCTTTTCAACCTAAAATGGTTGACATATACGCCTAGGTTTATAATATTAATATTAGAAATATAATGATTTCATGATATTAAATATTTAACCTAAAGTATATACCTAGGTTAGCATATTTAATAATAAAAATATAAATATTTCATATTATTAAATATTAACCTATATATTAATGATGGACCTATTGTTGCAAATCAGTAGCACCCCGGATGCAAATCAAGTTTCTAAGTTAATGTTTGGGCATCCACTGTGATTGCACAACATTGAAACCTCTTTCCAAGTGTGGGACTTGTAAAATGAGAGAGGAATCTTCATATTAGAGGCTAGTTCCTCAAACTCCTCGATCGAGATCTATTATTTACACAACTACAGAGGTTCGGATCCTAATTTTACCCTAGATCGCAAGGAGGCGAGGGATAAAAATGTAAAAATGAAACTAAACTAAAGATGGTGATGCACCAAAAGGAGTGATGAAACATTTTTGCCATGTAAATAGACACAAAATCATGAAATACAACAAGGGAAAACATACACAAGCTGATAGACGTAATTAAAGGTCTTAAAATGAAGTACAACAATACAAATAGAGGACTCAAAGCATTCACAGAGTTTGCAGATCAATTCCATGTAAAAATCTCTTGCATTCCACCATTAAAGAGGTATAAACTCTGTTACAAATCGTGAAAAAGGTCTGATTCTTACAACTATCACTTGCTTTGGAGGTGAAAGAAGAAGTTTATAATGCCAAAAAGTGTTCAACCATGAAGAAATGAGCCAAATCGGCTTTTACAAAGGTGCATGGGTCAAGCCCAGAGAGAGAAAATGTAAAAAAATATGAGAGCCCATTCCTTATTGATGGAAAATGCATTAAAACAACATGGAGGACCTTACAAACCCATACCCTGTCATTTTTGACCATATTGGAGAAGAATGCGACCCATTCTATACTAAATTTGGTTGTTGAAATGTCATTGATGGCCATGGACACGTACTGTAACCATTTTTGAATTTTCTCTCTCCAAACTGAACCAAAATTAGAAATTGACCATGGAATCATGTATAGAATTTTACCAGATTTCCATTGATATAAAGAACGTGAAAATATGAGCTCTGGATCGAAAGTTATGGCGATTTGAAGTTTTAGGGAAAAAATAGGCCAAAATCGGATCGCTTTGATATTTTTGACCTGGACACGTGGCGAGTTCTGATTGGCTGCGGACCTTGCAAGGGAAAATTTCCCACAAAAACTCTACCGAGCCATAACTTGAAAAATACGTGGAGTTAGGAGGAAATCTTTACCTTTCTAGAAAGCTGAGAAAGAGCTCTATCCAATGGTGTCATTTCTAGAAGGTTTTGAGTGCCTAAAAAGTAAAAATTTATGACTGAGGCACAATAGAAGGAAAGAATGAAAGGGAGTTAGCCACAAAATGAGTAGGGGGCACATTTGGATAACAATTTTGGTGACTCAGAGGGGTCATCTGCCTGCTGGATGAATGATCAGTAGCCTGAAGCAATCCATTGGGCATGGAGTCATGAGTAGTAGCCTAAAAACTGATCTAAACTTTGAAAACTTCCCTCTGAACCGCTTGAATCCCACTGGACATGGAGTTGTTCCCACCAAAATGCCATCAAAATGAACTGTGCAAGAGCGAAACCAGCAGCACCAAAACTATGTACAAACTGAAAATCATACATGCTCCAAATGGAACATGCAGAGTGTGCACAAGCACTTCTTCTACTGAAAGCAAACCTACCTACTCTACTCTAACTGGAAGCAAAGGTGAGCTAAATGAACCCTGCAACTGGTTGTGCAAAATAGCTTCCTTTCTTCAAAATTGGTAGACATGCAAATGCTTTAGAGATGAGTATGGCTGATTGGATGAGTAGAAAATAAACAAGAAGCTGGTCTCTACCCAAATTAGCAAGGTGTCAACTAAAAACAAATCCAATACCTCTTTTAGTTGCTCTGCATTTGGATTGGAGAGGTATGACAGCTGATCCTTGGAACTTTGCAGCACATCCTCATGCTTAGAAGCAAACATGATTGGTTGTGGCTTCTCCTTTGGCTCCAATGAAGCCAAATACCTGATTGGGCAAGGTCTAATCCATTGAGTATGCCCATAACTCTGATTTTCAACTCCAAGAATGGAGTTCTCTTGTAGACCTTGAATGGATGGTGTGGAAGCAATGGTAGAACCCTTCTGCCCTTTCTCTTCCTCTAATGAAGGACATGAAAGATTAAAATCTTCCAATCTTGATTCCAAAGAGCTTTTATAAGATGCAAAGCTCACAAATGAATACTCTCCTCCATGACAGAAGGCTCTTGTGTTTGGAAGATGGATGATGAAAGAGAGAATGTTGGAAACTCAACCGGTCTTCTTCATCAAAACAATCCTCCAGATCGACAGTAAACCGCCTCATTGTTGTCCTGCTGCAAATTTTCAACCTCTCCCATGGCATTCTCTTGATCTGCAACTTGATCACCATGGTTTCTTTCATCCTCCAGCATTGAGTTTGAGGGATCAAACTCTTATTCAGTACTATAACTTGAGAGAGATGAAGTAGAGAGAAGAACCAAGGTTCTTCTCTAACTGCTTTATGCTCAAAGACTTTGGATCTGCACTTTTCTCCTCCATAGCTGGAATGTGCTCCTCTTCTTTGGATCTGGAGTAGCTTATCCTTTCTCTTGCTGTCCCTCATGACTAATTTTTGCAATTTGAATTGGATCAGCATTTCCTTCAAATAGGGTGCCAACATGGACACTATATTCTGAACAAATTGATTGCTGATCTGCAACTCCTTTTTGCTCTTCTTCTGCTGCAACAAAATCAGTCCTGACCACCATTTGTTCTGTAACTCCAACCTCTTCTGAAGGTTTCATCAGCAAAGGGATCTTCTTCATCCCAAATTTAAGAGCCCAACTCTTCAAAATTTGAATTTCTTCATCCTTGTTTGGCTTCTCTTTTTGCTGTCCTTCATGACTAATTTTTACAATTTTTTGTGGTGGTGGAGGAGGTAAAACCTCTTGTTTCTTTGGAGGAGAGGGTGTTTCATTTAGCTCTTGTGGAGGGGATGACTGTTTGGAAGGGAAAAGGATAGAAGAATTGAGATGAGGTGGAAGACTAGGGGGTGGAGAAATGGATTCAACACTTGGGACAACAGATGGAGAGTTTAAAACTTGACACTGCTGAGATAAAACAGATTGGGAAAGAGGAAAAGAAAAGGCATGAGATGGTGTGCTTATCCGTTGACAAGGCTTCGAATACTCCTCTCAATCACCTCTATTCCTTCAATCCACTTTGTAAGCAATGGCAGCATTGCAATCATGAATTCAAGCTTCTCTTGAGGGTTGTAATGCCTTGGGAAAGGTCCCACCCATGGACAGGGTGCTCCACAACCGATTCCAAATGCTTTCATTTGTGCTTGAGCCCTAGATTACACCATGTTTACCTCCATCTTTTGGATTTTCTCCAACAGACCAGCATCTTGCATCTGATTGTCTTCATTGTATGCACACCCTTGCTCTTGGAAAGCTCCATAGCCAAACTGATTTTGGCATTGCTGCTCATATGGGTA
Source organism: Taxus wallichiana var. yunnanensis (assembly GCA_018340775.1). Lineage (NCBI taxonomy): Eukaryota > Viridiplantae > Streptophyta > Pinopsida > Cupressales > Taxaceae > Taxus > Taxus wallichiana. Next base: position 24,107,440 of record CM031239.1, on the reverse strand, counting down.
TGTATGCTGATTTTGAATTTGTTCAAAATGCTGATTTGGAGGATTTAAAAAACATGTTGGAGGTGGGAAACATTTCTGCTATTGTAAATGTGAGTTCCATGATGGAAATGAAGTCATGATTGCACAACTTCATGGAATGGAAAAGAATGAAAGAGATGGAAAGAATAATGGATGGAAATGGATGAAAAACAGGTCTGCAACTTCAGAAATGGGTTGCTGATCAGATGGAGTCACCAGATGTGTTTGCAAGTGCCTCCAAAGGCTGAAATCTTCACAAGAAACACACCAACCTACAAAAGATGAAGTGAAAGACCTCTAAGGTCCCACCGGGTGTGCCAAAACTGTTGTTGCAAATTAGTAGCACCCCTGGATGCAAATCAGGTTTCTAAGGTTATGTTTCAGGCATCCAATGTGATTGCACAACATTGAAACCTCTCTCCAAGTGTGGGACTTGTAAAATGAGAGAGGAATCTCCATATTAGAGGTTGGTTCCTCAAACTCCTCTGATCAGATCTATTATTTACACAACTGCAAAGGTTCAGATCCTAATTTTACCCTAGATTGCAAGGAGACAGGGATAAAAATGCAAAAATGAAACTAAACTAAAGATGGTGATGCACCAAAAGGAGTGGTGAAACATTTTTTACCATGTAAATAGACAAAAATTCATGAAATGCAACAAGGGAAAACATACACAAGATGATAGATGTAATTAGAGGTCTTAAAATGAAGTAAAACAATACAAACAGAGGACTGAAAGCATTCACAGAGTTTGCACTGTCAATTCCATGTAAAAATCTCTTGCATTCCACCATCAAAGAGGTATAAACCTATTACAAACTATGAAAAAGGTTTGATTCTTACAACTATCACTTGCTAGAGGTGAAAGAAGAAGTTTGCAATGCCAAAAAGTGTTCAACCATGAAGAAATGAGCCAAATCTGGCTTTTACAGTGCATGGGTCGAGCCCAGGAGAGAGAAAACGTAAAAAATGTGGGAGCCCATTCCTCATTGATGGAAAATGCATTAAAACAGCATGGAGGACCTTACAAACCCATACCCTGTCATTTTTGACCATATTGGAGAAGAATGCGACCCATTCTGTATTAAATTTGGTTGTTGAAATGTCATTTCTAGCCATGGACACGTACCAGAACCATTTTTGAATTTTCTCTCTCCAAACTGAACCAAAATTAGAAATTGACCATGGAATCATGTAGATAATTTTAACATCTTTCCATTGATATAAAGAACGCAAAAATCTGAGCTCTGGATCGAAAGTTATGGCGATTTGAAGTTTTAGGGCAAAAATAGGCCAAAATCGGATCGCTTTGATATTTTTGACCTGGACACGTGGCGAGTTCTGATTGGCTGCGGACCTTGCAAGGGAAAATTTCCCACAAAAACTCCACCGAGCCATAACTTGAAAAATACGTGGAGTTAGGAGGAAATCTTTACCTTTCTAGAAAGCTGAGAAAGAGCTCTATCCAATGGTGTCATTTCCAGAAGGTTTTGAGTGCCTAAAAAGTAAAAATTTATGACTGAGGCACAATAGAAGGAAAGAATGAAAGGGAGTTAGCCACAAAATGAGCAGGGGGCACATTTGGATAACGAACCCATATACATTGAGGGTTGGCAAGACCACTTAATCATTATGTTCCAACATTATTCCCATGAAGTTTTCCCACTTAGAATTTGTGTCTTTTGTACTCTTTTTCTCTTGATCTTTTGTATGGTTGTTTATATGATTAAGTAAACACCCATATGGTTCACGATTGAATAAATGGTTGAATTAATGATGATTAATAATGGATGTTAAATGAAATGAATTTTTAGGACAGGTTCACCACCCACTTAGTACATTGTGCTTCCAAAAATTGTTATCAAAGCACGTCCGTGAGAAAAAAATTCTAATAGCATGAAAGAGATCCTAAAAGCAAAAGCAATGGGTAACTATTCATATATTGAGGTTCTATTGAGGAAAAGAAATGAAATTGCTTAGTCTTGTATTGAGTCCTATCAATATCGTGAGTCAAGGAAATGGAGAAATATCATGATCAAGCCATCAAGGGTTTGAAATATCAAATTGAAATTTGTCCAATTCCTTAAAAGAGAAATAGGATGCTTTTTCCGTATAAAGAAAGGTTTAAATCCCTAGAATCAAATTTGGAGAATTATTCTAACAAGTTGAACTTGTATGAGAAACTTTATAAGAGTTCCAAAGATCTTGATGAGTGCTTAAAAGGTCAAAGATACATAGATGACAAGACATACCTAGGGTTTCAAGAAAGCATGATGTTGAAGTTGGTCGAGTTCTAAATCAGTTGAGAAGTTGACCAAGAAGGATGATCCAAATATGTATAAACCCGTTAGATAACATAATACTATGAGGTATGGTTCATCATTTAATGGATATTGCTATTTTTTTCATGATTTTGGTCATATAACTATAGATTACAAAATAAGTTCCTTTAGGAATGGTGTAGCTCTCTTCAAAGGGGAATGTTTTTCATGTTTGTGAGTATGGCCATAGAGCCAAGGATTGTGGATGGAATCTTAGTTTTTAACCAATAAGAAAGAAAAGTGTTATTTTCTTCAATTATCACCAATCATGTCATATAACAAAATATTACCAAAACAAGAAGAGGTTTATTGCAAGGTCTGATCCAAAGGACAAGAAGGAGGTTTCTCAAGTCAAGGAGGTCAAGAAGACTGATTCTCAGCCTACCATGTAGTGTATGAATCCTATCAAGGAGGATTTTAGTGTTATCAAGATGGGAAACAAGTTTCTCATGACCAAACATAGTATAAGAAACATGATTACACTTTTTGAAGAAGATCATATGTTTTTGAATTACTTTCAAGCTCATGTGTAAGATAAGTTGAAGAAACTAGGTCTTTAGAATACCTATAGAGTGATAAGGTATGGCATGTGAATCCTCCCTTGTTTTCAAGAATATTTACAACATAAAGGTGTCTGAGTTTGTTAGTATGTGTTAGTATTCATTGTTTCTAAAGTTGTTAAGTGTATTTATCATGTTATCATCAAGTGTCATGTAATGTCTATCATCATGCACCATATGGTCATGATATATGTGAGGTCTCAAAAGTATAAAATAATTTGAACTATGTCAAAATCTTAAATGTTCTTTTTCTAGGCCTATGATAGGTCTAATTATCTACAAAAACTCAGTCTTAATTTTTTTATCAAGTTATTGTGGTGCAAGCTTGTTATCCCTGGTTAGATATGGTTCATAAATTTGAGCATGATTCAAATAGGGATTTGAACATCTTATATCTATCTATGTGTCCAATAGTTACGTTTGTGATTGGAGGAAGACTTAATTTTTTTATCATGATCATGAGTCATCATTGTCTATGATATTTAGATTCTCATCTAAGGGTAAGGTTTAAGTCTTGTCTCTATGAAAATATATCAAGATTTCAAGTTTTTTCAAGAGCTTCTTAAGTATGTTAGGGTATGTTATCTACTCCATATTATTGTTCAATATAAAGTTATGTTGTGTCAATCATGATATGCCACTCCTAAGGAGATTAAATCCTAATATGATCAAGCTTAAGGTATTGAAGTTATGTATGAATGATTTAAGGTTGTTAAGGTGTGTAAGGAAAGAATCGGGGAATTGTGAAGATCTGTAAGGTAAGAATCGGGAATTTTGGTCTTTGTATGCATACCTACAAGACTCGAGAAGTGTATCTAGACTATACAAGCATTATGAATTTCAAAGAAACTAGGCTCAAAGTACTATGATGTTTTGAAGAAGTTATAGGACTAAAATTTGTTTCTCGAGTCCAAAAATTACATGATAAAGGTATCTTAGTGCCCATGGGTGTCTTAGTGCTCTAAGATAGTTATAGAAAGAAGAGTAAAGTAATGAAAGTCAATATTTTTAAAGGACCTTCGATTCTTAAAGGTATTATAATAATTTTAAAGGTTATTGATGACTTCTAAATGCAAAATCTCGAGGAATGTGAAAGAAAACTGATTTGGAGAAAAAGGCTAGAACAAAAGTTCCACAATGGTCTACAATAAGGTATGTTGAAGTATGACAGAGTTCATACAGGTAAAAATTTGTTTGCAATGAAAATAAATTTATTACAAGATGAATTAAAAGACATCTACAAGTTTGAAGTTGATTCATGAACATGTCAATGGAGTTCAAACTTGAGGTAGGTTGTGTCAAATTCTTTGTAAACATTCCCGAGTTGTATAAAGGTTTGTAATAATATATTGTCATAGCCATGAGAAACCTTTTTATAGTCATATGGAGGTCAAGTAGTATGTTTTCAAGTTGATAGGCATTATTTAATGCCTAAATATTATCATATGGAATCTAAGGTCTATAGAATGAGCATGAAAATATTTGAAAAGTTGCTTGAGACATTTGATACTCTATGAAAGGTGAAATCTATATATAAGAGTTTTTGTAATATATTCAAATTTGAGCTCTATGAGTTGATGTTATGGTTATATGATCAGCATGCCCCTAATGTTGTGTCTATTGGTGTTCCTTGGTTTATTATCAAATAAAAAGTTCTTGTAGAGAGTGCGAAAAGTGCCTCAAGTCGAGATAAGTATAGGTATGTATCTTACACATTTTAAAAGGTGTTTTGTGGAAAAATAAGGACTATATAGTCATCATGCGATAGAGTATGTTGTTTTTATTCCTTTAACAAGAAGTGTAATGCGTCTATCGGTGAAATAAAATAAGAAAAGTATAGCTAGTGTGTAGATGTATTCTAGAAGAAAAAAAAGGGATTGAATATCCTCTATATCAGTAAAAATATGTGTCTTTGTTAATAAATTGTCACCTACATGTATGGAGGGTCTACAAGTTTACAACATGCATATGATGAATTCTAAAATCTAGTGTAATCTATGAAATTGAATCATTCAAGTGAGTATGAATTTTGAATCTACTCTTCTAGGTGAAATGGCTCTAGGTATCACAAGTTTCAAGTAATCAAGTGTCTCATTAGCATGAAGATGGTAAATGTTCACCCGCATGTCGAGGGGTGTGTGTTTCTTAGTTTCATTGGAAAATGGAATGTCTAAGGTGTTGGTTCAGAAATATTATACTCAGGGTTACAACATGCAGAGGTGTCTAAAATGGAATGCTACTTTGGTAAAGAGAGGTTCAAAGACAAAGTTATCTCCTCATTCAAGTATTCAAGCTTATAAGATGGTGATAATGATTTATATAGTGAGTTATGGGTGTAGGTACATGTATGAGAGGTTTGTGTTAAAAGGTTTAAGACAAGCTCTTGAAGATGATCTAGGAGTACTAATACCATTGATCCGAGATCATGACGAAACTATGAGTTTGTCAACAACAAGGAGTTTTAGTTGAAGTGTTCAAGAAGGTTTCAAGTGAATGATCAAGTATCTAGGGTTTGAGATACTTTTTGATGATCCATATTAGTTGAGGGCATTGGTTTAAAGAGCAAGTAAAAATAAAGTTGATATGTTTCAAGTTTTTTCAAGTTATTCAATAGAAAAGAAGAATCTACATGTATGAGAATAATTTCTTGAATTCTGTGATGATCCTTTCAGAAATTTTGGTAAATGAAGTACTTGTTTGAAGCCATAAGATCATGGATAGAGTGTGTAATGGTTTTCAAGCTTGATAGGTGTTAAGTATGGATACTTATCTTATCTTGATTCACTTTGTGTTATAGTCTGAAGGATTTAATATGGTTTGAAGCAAATTATTATATTGTTAAAATTATTGAGCTGGAGAAAGTGTTAAACCATTTTGTGCATGAGAGAAGCTACAACCATAATAAGCTAATGTTATCTTATCTAGTTAGCTATGTTTTCTGAAGATATAAATCTAAGTTGAGAAATTTTATTTAAGCCTATGTTTATCTAGTTATGATGGGTGATGCTCCTTCTTCAGCTATGTCAAGTGTGATAAAGATCAAAGGAGTTGAAATCACAAGGGTATTACAAGTCCTTTAAAGGACTAAGCTAGGATATAACAAATTACGTAAAAATTTCAAGGGAAAAGATATGGTTTGACTGTTCTTTGTAAGGTGAAGTATGTCTTAAGACCTTGAATACATATGTAACATATGAAAGAAAGATAATGTGATGAATGCTTCTTCATAAGGTTGTAAGTCATCAAGGTTTCAACAAGAACTGACTATGATTAGAAGGTTGTAATGGAAGAGAAAGATGAAGTGCATTGCTTTATAGGTAAGTATTCAACATTTTGTGACTAGTATGGGATTGTGAAAAGTGAAATTTGCATCCCAAAAGTGTAAAGTATGAGATTTCTAAATTTCTAATAGTGGTCATGAAATCTCTTAATAATGATAACTCAATGCTAGGTCAAAATGTGGATTTTTTGGGACGTATGATAAGGTTTGAAGTTGATCTATTTGGCTAAAGGGAGAAAAATTTGATATTTGATCACGTAGGATAGGTATTCTAGGTGCTCATTAGGCCAAATAAGACAAGATATTAGGTTCTTGGTTTCTAAAATATGTCATTTGACTCAAGGAGGTTGCATCAGTAAGGATTGAGGAAAAGAATATTGAAAATGTGATTTATGACAAGGAGAAATTGTTTGATTCTCCTCCAAGGCTTGTAAACAAGGTATGAACTCAAATATTTTACATTTTCCACTAGATATAGATAGTATGATTCTAGGGGATCCTTTTGGTAGTTTTTCATGAGATTGAGAATCTTCTAGAAGATTGAGAAGTTTAGATCAGATGTACTTGAAGTGGTTGTTTAAGTATAGTAGTCCTAAAATTCATAATTATTGGATTTTGAGGAAAATTTGTGTTTGTGTTCTTAGATATGACCTATAAGTGTATGTCAAGAGTGAATGAAGCATAAACTATAAGTTATCAACTCAAGGGAGCTTTGAAAAGGTCTCTTAGATTATAAAATGTTGCTGAAGGATTCAAAGAAGGAAGAATATAGTCTCGGGGGAGCATTTTAGGCAAGTAAATCAATTGTGAGCATTATTGTTATTGATATTGTTTTGTGTTGTCATTTTTCATGTCTTAGATTCAATATAGTCTTTATCATAGATGGAAAAGGGGGAGAGAGACATCAAAAACATGGTATTGTGGTCATGTAGTCTTTTATCTTGTTATTTGAAATCAATGACAAAGGGGGAGATTGTTGGCCATTGTGTATATGTGTTTCCATTGATGTTAACCCCATTGATGGAAAATGGTGTCATGGTGTTGTATGTGTCTCCATGTAGTGTTAGTCAATGGTCAAACATGAATTTTGATTGGTAGCGTAAACTTTTATGAGTTGTCATGGTGTCATGGAGTATGGTTGAGTGAGTTGTATCATTGTTTGATCTCTCTATTATTGGTTGGAGTGTTTCATGAGGTCAAACATGGTTCATATGATGTGTATTGAGTGTACAAGGATATGGTCAGCATGGTCAGGTTTATTGTTTAGTCAAGTCATTCCAGGGATTGTGTCTAGCCACCTGGAACATGCGAGAATGAAATGGAAATGTGAGTTTTGGAAAATATAAGTTATAGTGGAGCATGGGAATAGTGTTTTTACTATTTACCTAAGGTGTATGGTGAGATTTAGGTATACATTTAGTGGTTTGACGCATCTACAAGGTCCTTGGGAAGTTACAAGTGAGAAACATGCATGTTAGCATAGGTAAGTCATTATAGATGGATAATTTCAAATGCATTTGAGATATGTGGTTTGTTTGAGAAGTTATAGTATGTTTTATTGATGCTTCATGGCAAGGTTTAGGTTGTTTTGACATGGGAAATGAAATTTATGTAAGTTTTTGTAAAAGCGGGTAAGTTATAGTGTAATTTTAAAGAAAAAGTAGACATTCTTATGCTCGTTGAGAGATGTGTAATTTTAATGGGGACCTGATATATTTTCTATATAATATTAGGTAACTTCTAATTTTTTAAATATTAATGAGATGGTTTGATTGTCATATTTTTATGAACAATCATTAAGAAAATAAGCTAGTTTAAAACCCTAGTTAATCCCTACCTAGGAGAAGCTTTTAGAAGAAGAGGTATAGTGAGAAAAATTAGATTTCTAGTGAAAATTTTATGATTTTATGTTGTAGAGGACTCTTCTATATTTATAGAAAGGTATGTTAGAGCATGTGGTGATATGTAGGCACCACTTGAAAATATAGTTTTATGAAGAATGTTAGTTTGTCACAAAGTTCTACAGATGGGGTAAAGTCTAAATTCAAATTTATGATAGTTTAGGATTTTTCTATATTTTCATGAATTTTTCAGGTCATGGTGATGATGAAAAAGTGCAAAGTGTGCCCTATTTGTGTTGATTGGTCAAAGGGCAGTTTTGGGACAATTTGGAGCATCCTTTAGTAAACTAGACATTGCATGAGATACAAGAGGAGTTAGGAGGTGCTTAAAAATGTTTTGGAAAGAGAATTAATATATAGTTCCAGTGATATAAATTATACCATATGATTATGAGTTTTGTTATGGTTTCCAAGTCTATTTTTGGACAATAATAGTAATAGCTATCCGGGAAAGAACTAAATTTGTTGAACAATTAAGTTTTTGGAGCATCAAATGGATTTTTGATACTTGATATCAATTAGAATGTGAATAAGGATGAATTTTTCATCCAATTAATCCATTTTAGGTCTTTAAATTGTCAAAAAGGGTGTTAACTAGTTACTCTCTAGCAACTTCTTTTTGGGCAACTTGATTTGTGAAGGAAAATGTTGATGTATTTTGAACCATTGGATGTTTCATGAGATATAAATTTATTAGATATGTTTTAAAGTTACTTAAATTTCCATAGAGTGTTCAGATGCTATATTTTAGTTTTTCTTGTGTGGTCTTGAGGCCTAAAGTTGATATCAAAGTTGTTGATAATAGCTGTTTGGTAAAGGAAATTAAACATTGGGCCCATTAAACTAAATAATTGTATTATTTCATCATAATTGAGACCATGGATTATGTTTAAATGTAATTTTAAACATATTTGGTGATTATTAGAGCTTGAATAAGAAATTTTTTTCAATGAGGGGATTTTTCTCATTCAAATGGCACAATTTTGAGGATTGTTGGTGCATGAAAAGTGGTTTTTGGATAGGTCAACCTACTTGGGTCATATGTAACCATTGTAATGAAACATATGGGATGTTATTATGATTAATTTCTTATGAAAACAAATTATTATTGACTTATGGTGATTTTTAAGGAAGAAAAGCATGTTTAATTGTTTGTTTGGTTTATTTTTGAACTAGTGCTCTTGGAGGAAAAATTGTAACCTAGAGGAGAGTTATTTGCAGGTATGTGTGGATGATTTGAAGGATGAGGAAGAGAATGAAAGGTTGAATACTGGTTTAATACATGATAGAAATTATTTATAGAAAATACAAGTTAAGAAAGAAGATGATTATGCAAGTTTGAATACCTAGGGTATGAGCTAGGGTTTTTTAATTTGAATAAGTGATATCCATTAGTTCTGGAAATAGAAATATGAAATATCAAACATCATCAGGTGGATGAGTTGGTGCTTGGTCATCCTAGGGGTTGTAGCATCCTTGTGGAGTAGGTTCTTCTTGTAGGGTTGGTGTTCTACTAAACTAGGGGTTATTGTTGCTTGTGGGGTAAGTGCCTCAATAAATTTGAAACATGGAAATATAGAATTTTGGTTCAATGGGTTTTCTTCCCCATGAGGTTTTACCACTTCAATTTGGTTTCTTTTGTACTCTCTTGCTCTTGATCTTGTGTATGGTTATTTATATGCTTAAGTAAACACACATATGGTTCATGGTTGAATGAATGATAAGTAATAATGGATGGTAAATGAAATGAAATTTTTATAGGACCCGATTCACCCCCCTCTGAGTCCATTGTTCTTCCAACACGATTTTTTTTGCGGTTATTTCTTTATCATGTATTTCTTCCATTTAGCCTCATAAAAAATCCCAAACCTTCATTTTTAGAACTCCATAGGATTCTAGATTCCCTATAGCCCATATTTGTGTTGAAAATCCTCTCTATATTTTATCGTGTCTTTTCTATTAGTATGTTTATCATATCAAAAATTTCTATATGTGTTGAATATATTTTCTCACTCTTGTTTCAGATGAGTGAAATGGTAATAAGAAAACAAACAACTCCAATGCGAGAGGGTTTAAAGCTAGCTCTAGATTAGATGATGATGTGTATGGGTGTAAAATATCCTACTCGTAGGAATCTTGTAAACTCCGCACAACGAAGGAAAACTAAACATGAAAAGGGATTAGTAGATAGGATGTGGGGTTTCTTGAAAAACCTGGTCTTGAGAAGAAAAAACTTCTTAGGATGGATTTAAACCCACTTTTTAATAAAGGATAGATAAAATATAATCATGGATAAGTGATAATAGAATATAAACAAGATAGAATACTATAGATGTGAAAAGAAAGACAAGATGTAGATATGATTATATAAAATTCTAATCTAAACCAAAATTGAGTTGGTCGAGGACAACCCAAGACTTCTAGGCACATTCGATGATGACTAGGATAGAGTAGCCCAAAAATAAATGCATAAAAGAAAGATCCAAAATCACTATTCTGAAGCTAATCTAGAACTAGAATTAATGTTGAGATGAAGTAAGGAATATGGATCTGAATGAGAATAGAAAGGATGTAAGAAGATTAAATAAAAATGAGGTACGTTGATAGGTTCAATGGTGATAGTGAGACCAAAAAGAGATAGAAGATATAATGGATGAAATAAAATCAAACCTAAGTGCATTGGGTATATGTTGACTACTTAGAATCAATGATTATTGGGAGAGATCTAGGGTTTGATGGATAAAATGGAAGGAAAAGATGATCCATAAATAAGGATGGAAGATGAATGATGTAAATGAAAAGATCCAATATGGCAGAGGAACCTACAAAACTGAAAACACAATGATGATGGGATGGAAATGGTAGATCCAAACTTACAAAAATGAGGTACGAAGAAAGAAAAGACTCAAAATCTCCAAGGGTGATGCAAAATATCTCCAAAGTAGTTCAAAGATGTTGATAATCAGCGTGTGCAAGTGTTGTTTTTAAACTAATGCTAATGTAAACAAAGACTAACACCTAAATAGTCTTAATTAACAAGAATTAAAAAACATTATAAACACCATCATGATAAGAATTAATCAAGGGTTAGATGCTAACAATTATCAATACAAAACTATGAAATCAACTATGTCAAGCACCTAAATATCCTCTATTCTCTAACAACATATAAATGAAGGAACCTAGGTAGGTAACATGGCTGTCAAAAATAGTTATCCTTAATGTTCCAAGAACCTAGGAATGGGGGCTCATCAAAGTTGGGCTACACGACCCTTTTGACACCTCCCATATAAACCAAGCACTTTAATAAAGAGGCTTAACTCTTCAAGATGATGAACTCTCAAGAGGACAAAGTGCAAGCTCTTAGTCTCTTTGCTATATGCTTTGCATTTGCTCTCTAAGGAGTTTAGGTATAAGTAAAAAGGTAGGTGGAGGGATCTTTATATATCCCAAAGGATAAAGGATTCAACACATTCTCATGAATGTGGGATAAAGGTAAAACATGATTAGAAATGGATAAGGTTGCGTTATTAAAGGTAACCTTACTTTAAAAGGGTTTAATACATGTTTAGAAAGTCATAGGAGTTGGGGGTATTTTAATTAATCAAAAGTGATTAATTAATAGGTAGGTGTAAGCTTATATAAGCCATTTAGAAGAATATTAGTGTGATTCAGGATATTAGAAATGGATTAAATCAATTTAATATCGATTTACTAGTTTAAATGAAGGGAAGACTAATAAATTAATAATAATTAATTAGTCTAGGTAGAAGGGTGATTTATTAACGGAAGGTCATTAATTAGGGTATTAGCTGGGTAGGAAACTTAATAAATTAGCGTATTCTAATTAATTGATGAAAATTAGAGGGAATATGAGTGCTTTTGATGATATGTCATCTATTTGCGGAAAAGGAGATAATTAGCACTATTTAAGTATTTAAATTGCTTGGGCGTAGTTATAGGTGTCTACATTTTCCTGTCTTTGGGGTGGTGTAAGTGACATCACTTCAAAGATAGTAGACAAGAAATTTTTTGAAGGGATAGGAGAAAAATTAGTAGGAGGGAGAAATGCCCCTCGAGTGTCGATGTGGTGATGATGAAAGAAGTCGATCAACGATCGAAAAGGTGAGATATAGGTACAAGGATGGGAGGAGGCAAGATGCCCCGGTGAGAGAGAAAAGTAGGGGTGAAAAGGGAAGTGGTGTAGAAGAAATAAGGAAGAGGAGAGAGAAGAGTTTAGCCTCTAGCTGTTGTTTGTGTGGAACAAATTTGATGTCATCATATTGCCATAGAACTACATCATTGGCCCTTATTAAAAAATATAAGCATACGAAAAAGGTAGAATGACATGAAAAGCCACACTACGAACAATTGTCCATTGCTTTGAAAGTACCAATACCATGCAACATACAAAATGCAATACAATATGAGAAATTGAAAGATGCCTAACTCCATGCAACATACAAAATGCAATGCAATACGAGAAATTAAACAAGCTAAATTAACAGAGAAACATAATGTAATGTTTTTATTATCAAGCTTCAATTACGACCTATGCAAATTAATGACAAGGGTTGATGATGGTGCCCCAAGAAAGGATACATGTGAGGGGAATAATGGAGGACACTTAGGTCTGATGGAAAAGAAATGTGCACTATGAAACAGTACTAGGCAACTCGTTGTTCCCTAGAGTATAGACGAAGGAAGCATCCTAGATTTTATTGATGGAGGTAGATCAAGATGATCCACAAGTCATACACATGAACAAGTGAGAACCAAAGAGTGATGTTTTGTAGGATGATTTTAAATTTTTAGAAGTTTTCTTAAACATATTTGAATATTTTTGATGATTTTTCTAACATATTTGAATGTTTTGGTTGATTTTAAAAGTTTTATGAAACTATGTACAGAAGACGAGGAAGTGTGGATGCCCCCAATGATATATGGGATGTACAAGGGCATAAGGCCACGTGCGTATGAGAAAGGTGAAGATGCAAAAAAATTCCCCAACGATTAGGTGGGAGTATTCAAAGGTAAACTCTTCACAGGTAGAAGCGGGACCCAAGGCCATTATGGATAGGTTCAACATGATGGTGAATGTAAACCAATGAAGTGCTAGGAAGAAGCAAAGATGCCACTAGTGTAAGTTGGCCTACAAGCACATGATAGAAAGGAAGGATAAGATTGTTTTTGTGAATGTGTGCAAGTGTTGGAATGTTTTTTAAACTAATGCTAATGTAAACAAAGACTAACACCTAAATAGTCTTAATTAACAAGAATTAAACAACATTATAAACACCATCATGATAAGAATTAATCAAGGGTTAGATGCTAACAATTATCAATACAAAACTATGAAATCAACTATGTTAAGCACGTAAATATCATATATTCTCTAACAACATATAAATGAAGGAACCTAGGTAGGTACCATGGTCACAACAACAGATTGTCCTTAATTTTCCAAGAACCTAGGAATGGGGATAATCAAAGTTGGGCTACAAGACCCTTTTGAAACCTCCCATATGACCCAAGAACTTTAAGAAAGAGGCTTAACTCTTCAATATGATGAACTCTCAAGAAAACAAGGTGTAAGCTCTTAGTATCTTTGCTATATGCTTTGCATTTTCTCTTTAAGGAGTTTAGGTATCCAAAAACATGGAAAAAAATTAATCTTATACATATGGATGTTTTGAACGAAGTAGAAGAACGATGTGAATGATATGAATGTAGCTTAGAAGCCTCACGAGGAAGAATTGATTAGCCAAAGGCACAAATCGTGAGACAAGATATGGACTAGAGTAAGAGTCTGAACAAGGTCCAAAAAAGACACTTGGTAACATACTAATCCTATTTACTCATAGAGATCCGGTGTGTGCACGTGGAATTTATTACCTCTTGAAGGGAAGATTTAAAAGACAACAAGATGACGACACCCTAGCCAATGTGTAGGAATGATTTATTATGAAAGGTGATTTTGTGAATGGATGGTGAAAGGATAGCCGTACATTGCTCTGCTGCCAGCCAGGCATCCATAGCCCTGACGGAGATGTATTTGATTATAATCGCAACATTTCTCTATTGTCAGTCAGGCATCCATAGCCCAATAGAGATTATTGGAAATACCCCAAGAGAGAGTTATATATCAATTTTCTTTTGCTTTGTAGCTTTTAGATTTTGATTTTTGATTGATTTTGATTCTTTTGCTTTCTGAAAACTTATTTCAGATCTCTTGTTTACCAAGGGGTTAAGAACCACTGATGGCTTGATGGAAGGAGGTGGAAGTGCTTATGATGATGACATTGGCTAGTGTCAACAAATATGTCCAAAAGTTCTTCGTAACAAGTTTATTAGATGTTGAATGTGATAGGATCTCTAAGAGGTCAGTCATTCTTTAATTTACCAAGGTGATAAAAGACCAGGGTCAAATAGATACCATAGAGATAAATGTCATAAAATGCATGTGAATAAGCTAACCAAAATATCATCGAAGGGATGAAAATGGTAGGAAGACTTGCAGAAGAATAACAAGGAAGGGAAGAAATAAATATCCATGTGTACGCAACACTTGATTGCAATGTTTGATCTTTGTACCTTTGATTTTTGTTGTGTTTTCTCAATGTTTTTTTTATATTTTTGAATTTTTTTTTAAAAGATTTTTTTACAGTTTTTTGGACCGTTGGGACTAACAAAGTCACTCTATGTGATAGGATCCAACAACGATGTTTGCGACTTCCTTGATAAGGGAGACTAAGTGTGTTTGTTTATCAAGAGTCATGTTTTCCCTGATCTTGATGATCATGGTGAATTCACACTCAACAAAGGACTGTGATTTATCATGAAACATGGATTTTGTATGTGGGAGCTTGAGTTACCTATCTAAAGGTTTATGCACTTTCTGCCATACTTGATGGTTACATTGATGTGGATTCTTGAGTCGTGCTTGATTTAGAATTTTGACATTGTTCGATTTATTGGGTGATTTTGAGCTCTTGCAAGTTTTGAACTGAGCTTGAAAATGAACCTGTTTGGGTTTCTTAGAAGATGACGTGTGACTTTTCCGATCCCGAGAAGGAGAAGAAAGTGAACATTTACGAGTGACAATAGGAATGAGAGAAAAGATGGTGGGCTTACCCCAGACATTGGTAGAAGAATGGTGTGATTGATGAAAAGGATATGGTCCAAGGATTGAAGAAGATGGGATACTGGGAGGTGAGTCATAGACAGAAGATGAAGGGATACTAGGATGTGGCCCAAGAATAGAAGAAGAAGGGTTACTAGGACGTGACCCATAGATAGAAGATGAAGGGCTAATAGGATGTGGCCCAATAATAGAAGAATAAGGGCTGCTAGGATGTGACCCATAGATTTAAGATGATGGACTACTAGGATGTGGCCCAAGAATAAAAGATGATGGACTACCCGTGGGTGATCCATACCTAGAAGACAAGGGACTAGTTAGGCATACCCCAAGAATAGAAGATAGTGGACTACTCAAAAATGTCCCACAAATAGCAGAGGGATGGCTACTAGAAGGTGACCCACACCTAGATGAAGATGAAGGGCTACTTGGCATTGACCCCATAAGAGATTGTGATTGAGGAATTATGATAGACAAAGAGTTATTGGGTGATGAGAAGATAGGCCATGGATCAATGCAAGACCAATGAGTTTCATCACATAATGAAGAATGTGAAGATGGAAGAATAAGAGGAGGGTCAAGTTACATGACCTGAGGCTCTTCCTCTATTTCTTGATAAAAGGAATCAACCCTTTCCTCACAATATGCAGATGCATTGAAGTCTAAAGAGAATCCTTTCTTGTAATATTCTAAAGGAATATCTTCATGTGCTCCTATAAATGCCCTAATTGTTTCTTCATTCTAAAAGAGGTCAATCAGTATGATTTGTTGATCGACCACCAGGGGTTGATTGGAAAAAAGGTTCGCTTGGTGGGGAAGACTTAGAAGACGTTTGATGATGATTGATAGACGAAGATGAGATGAGAGACGAAGAAGATGTGTAGCTAGATCTCTCAGGAATAGAAGAAGGTGGTGTGGACCTACCTATACGATGGTATATCATCTGTAAACTAGTAGGATTAAGTCCAAAGTCTATAGATTTTTATGCATGGGTCGATTAAGGATTTTGTCTTGAAGGACTTTGAGTCTCACAAATCTTCAAAGGAGGAAGACTTATTAGTGGTGATTGATGAAGAAGGTCTTGCAAAGAACGGGAGGACTATGATTCAAGAATCACATCGATGAATAATAACAAGGGTCCTACAAAGAAAGGAATGAAATTCAAGAATTGTATTAGATGTTTGATTGGGGGGATTTGGAGTCGCACGTATCTTCAAAGGAAGAATACGTGATCGAGGTGACTGATAAAAGGGGTCCTGCGTAGAAAGGGAGGACCACGATGTAGGAGTCATATTAAATGTATGATGAAGAGGTTCCTGCAAAGATAGGGAGGACCATGACATAGGAGTCACATTAGATGACTTAGGAGTCAAATTAGATGAATCTGAATAGTAGTTTGGATCTAAATCATTAGAAGAGTTAGAGGAAATATTTGGATTGGAATCCTCAGAAGAAGAGGAAATGTTTGGATTAGAATTAGAAGAAGAGTGGGGGGAACTCAAATAATAATTTGGATCAAAGCATCCAAATCATATCACCGACTATGAGATGAAGGTGGGGAATGAGTTACATGTATGGTCTCTCTAGCATGAAGAATCAAACGAGCTTTAGTTGTGATGGGAATCTTATGATTTGAATTGCTGAACCAAGGTTTTGTATTTTTGTAAGTATGGGGAACTGCGTGTAATATAGTTAGTCACTTTTGGCACTATTTTAAGCACAAATGTCTAGATCTAGATAGTGTGATGGAAATCCTTTAAAGGGAAGGAAGTGACATGTCAATTTAGGTATCATAAGGACAACCAACTAGACATTTCATAAGTATTGATATACGTGCATGATTTTCTAAAGAAGGTCTAAGGAAAATAGACATCGTGATGACACAATATCAATGAGATTGAGAGGGATTTTCCTAGAAAATAAGTTTTCTGAATGAATAATCACAAGGAACAATCATGCAAGTGTGAAACACAAAGCCAATCAACAAGGAAATACACCATATGAAAATGTGATGCAAAGATGATCAACAAGATGTTTTCACTTATGCCAAGTTCAAGGAAATGAACAAAACATAAGTAAAAACAAGAAGTCAATGCGATCTCCCAATCAAGATATATGATGAGTGAGCTCAAACTTGATTAAGACCTATATCTCAAAAAGTGCCAATTTCAATTCACAAATTACACAACAATATCACCAAGATATGTTAACCCACTTTGCGAGAAAGTGAAGTATTGATATCGAGGTGTTATTGATATAACACACACAAATGGTAACACCTAGCACTCTTTGAAATCAAGGTAATAATAGAACTGAACTAAAAGCTCAATGTACAACTAGGAATAGTTAAAAATGTGTGTAACGTAACCGTACAATATTGGTATTTATGTCGAGTTTACAAGAAACAAGATGTAAATATCGAAATTGTATTGATACGATACAAACAAGCTAACTCTTATAAGTAATTCCGTGGTGATGAACCATGTCTAACTATAATGATAACCTTGACATGGGTATCAAGATCAAAATGGCTACCAATGATGTGAAAATGCCTCCGCACACTTTAGACATTTAACTAACCTAGCCGCAAACATGGATGGGCGTAAATGGACATAAAAGTGAGAGAAATAGTCGATTAGTAACACAAAGGTAGTCACCCTTCTTTTGATCAACAAAGTGTCAAAAGAATGCAAAGAAAGTAAATAAAAAAGATGAAAAATTTTGGCTTCACTTCGACAGAGTTTTACCTTGCCCTAAGGCAAGTAAAAACTAGGTGAAAGTACCATGTCACACGTTTCTTAATGAAAATATGGTTGACAACTCAACACTATTTTAGAATGGTCAAAGTGGGTTCTTGGCCAAAGTATATTCTCGTAGGTGGTTCTCTTGTCCTAGGTGTTACAAATTTGCTATGATAGAGCATGATTTACCCAAAAATTTACATTGACTAGTTTGGGAGTATCTCGGATTTACTTTACCCCCTTCAAGAACAGAGGGCAAATAGTGCGTCTACATGTACTATCACCGGGGTTGCCACAAGAGACAACTTTGTAACACTATCTCACAAAGGAATCACTAGTCAAATAGGTAGTGTGGAGCACTTCCCATTTCTTCCACAAGGTTTCCTCTTGTGTAGACTACTTTGGGGTTCCCGAACCACCCCCATTGTTGTAGCTTAAGGCGTTATGCTAAAGGGTTATGTTCCGATTGAGAGGAGAGGGACGTACCCTTTTCTTAAACTCCGCAATACAATGTTTTGAATGTGGTGTGTTTTTTTATCTTGTTTAATTAGGTGTGGTTTGCTTGAAAACCTTTTGGCAACCTATATAACAACTTTATTAGTAGTTTTTGATTTCATTTTGATTCCTCCTTTCTTTGACAAGCATCGTAGTTCTCCAAGAAAATCACATTATTTAAAAGAGGATTAAGAGTTAATTTTGATAATCAAGATCATCCAAGGATGCAAGAGAAGATCATACACAACAAATAATCCAACTAAAAAGTAAATAAAATATTTTCAATCAATGAACCATATAAAATTCTTGATAAATGTTCATTCGCCTACACCAATAGTGAAAGATGAAGTTTCTAATTTACCAAATGTTATAAAATGAAGACTAAAGTTGCTTTTGATTCTCAATATCACCCTAAGGTTCAATAGAATACCATACAAAACTTTATCCCAACTATATAGAAATGGAAAACTTCAAATCAAATGGCCATTGAAAAATGCTTTGTAAAAAGGTTCATTCCTTAAGTAAAATGAATAATAAAATTTTCAAGTTAAATCCCAATGTTAAAAAGATAGAAATAAAAGTTGTTTTTGATTCTCAAGATTACCAAAAGGTTCAAGAGAAGAGCATACACATGCTTTTGTCTAAATCGAGTAAGCATGGAAATACAACATTTATCAAAACATTAGACATGTTAGAAAATAACTAGTTTTAAATTAATAGAAAAACATACAATTTATATAAGTATAAATCCCTAATTTATGTTTTCATTACATAGTTAACTTCAATACCTTTCCAACACAAAAAAATGGAGTCATTTCAAGTTCGGAGAAAAAGTTATGGCCTTCGAAAGATGGGTTACGCATATGCTCTTATGCTCACGGGTATGCACTTGACATGCACTCAAAAAATGTCAAAAAAACATCTCTTAATCTACAAAATGGGAAAAAATTTCCAACCAAGATTCAATTTTGACAACAACCCATCACATCAATATATGAATAGAAGACTCAATGCTATCAAACATTAACATACATGCTCAAGAATTTAAAATTTTCAAGAAATTGACAAAACTAGCATGTAGAATGATGAAAAAGTAAGCTCTAAAAATGAAAACATGATGAAATCTTGAAATTTTCTCACCAATATTAAATTTTGACAGCAACCCACCACATTAATATGTAAATATAAGACTTAGCACTATCAAACACTAACCTACATGCTCAAGAATTTAAAATTTTCAAGAAATTGACAAAACTAGCATGTAGAATGTTGAAAAAGTAAGCTCTAAAAATGAAAACATGGAGAAATATTGAAATTTTCAAACAATTCCAATTTTGATAGAACTTCACCTCCTTTATACCTACAAGGAAGACTCAACACATGTAAACTCAACAAAACAAGTTAAGAAAAACAAGTTAGATCAACATGTGTAAAAGAGGGTTAGTAACCAAAAATGAAACTTAACTACAAAAACTTGAAATCAAGTGCAAAGGAAAATGGAGTAAGTCCCACTGAGCATGCCAAATGTGTGCAAGTGTTGTTTTTAAACTAATGCTAATGTAAACAAAGACTAACACCTAAATAGTTTTAATCAACAAGAATTAAACAACATTATAAACACCATCATGATAAGAATTAATCAAGGGTTAGATGCTAATAATTATCAATAAAAACTATGAAATCAACTATGTTAAGCACGTAAATATCCTCTATTCTCTAACAACATATAAATGAAGGAACCTAGGTAGGTAACATGGCTGTCAAAAATAGTTGTCCTTAATGTTCCAAGAACCTAGGAATGGGGGCTCATCGAGTTGGGCTCAAGACCCTTTTGACACCTCCCATACGACCCAAGCACTTTAATAAAGAGGCTTAACTCTTCAAGATGATGAACTCTCCAGAGGAAAAAGTGCAAGCTCTTAGTCTCTTTGCTATATGCTTTGCATTTTCTCTCTAAGGAGTTTAGTTGTAAGTAAAAAGGTAGGTGGAGGGCTCTTTATATAGCCCAAAGGATAAAGGATTCAACACATTCTCATGAATGTGGGATAAAGGTAAAACATGATTAGGAATGGATAAGGTTACTTTATTAAAGGTAACCTTACTTTAAAAAGGGTTTAATACATGTTTAGAAAGTCATGGGAGTTGGGGGGTATTTTAATTAATCAAAGGTGATTAATTAATAGGTAGGTGTAAGCTTATAGAAGCCATTTAGAAGAATATTAGTGTGATTCAGGCTATTAGAAAGGGATTAAATCAATTTAATATCAATTTACTAGTTTAAATGAAGGAAAGAATAATTAATTAATAATAATTAATTAGTCTAGGTAGAAGGGGTGATTTATTAATGGAAGGTCGTTAATTAGGGTTTTAGGTGGGTAGGTGACTTAATCAATTAGCGTATTGTAATTAATTGATGAAAATTAGAGGGAATATGAGCGCTTTTGATGATATGTTGTCTACTTGTGGAAAAGGAGATAATTAGCTCAATTTAAGTATTTAAATTTCTTGGGTGTAATTATAGGTGTCTACAATAACAACTGTAAGGAAGAGTGATAAATGAAGGTAATATCTAAAGAAAGCTCAAAGTCTCAAAAGTCAGCATCTTGGATGAGGGATGGGTATGGTCGTATTTATAGGGTTGAAGGTGACCTAGATGTGTCTCCATAGAGTTTGGTGGTCCATTGATTTGGGTGGTGGAATATTGAAAAGCTTAAGACAAAGACCCCTTATGAAGGGGGCTCAAGGTTTCGGGAAGTAAATGTGATCTAGGATTGCTTAGGAAAGATGAAAAAGTAGGTAAGAGGTAGAAAACATGTATAAAGGTAGATGGGAGGTAAAATCATTAAATTAGGGATTAGATAGGACAAAGGGGGAATTTAGGGGGATAGATGGATTAGATGGGGATTTTGATTAATTAATGGCAATTAGGGATGTTTAGGGAAGATAGATTAATGGTATAATCAAGATGAGATTAAGGTGGAAAATAACAATTAAAGGGATAAATATATTTTATGAGGGAAAGGGGGTTTAAATGAAAAGAGAGGTATGCATGAAAATGAAGGGGAATAGACATGGGAAGGAGATAAATGATACCAAAAATTAGTGTTGACATTTTATCCTTTTTATCAAGTGGTTTGTGTTGGGAAAGCCATGAGACAAAAATGAGACATGATAAAAGATGATAATTTAGGGTCTCCCCTTAAAATAGGGATCAATGAGATAATGAGGAATTGATCATAAGTTTGAAAAAGATATATGAAGGGATAAAGAGTGGAAAGGATGAGAAAAGAATATGCCCCAGGTGAAGAGGGATAAGGACAAAAACAAAAATATGGCAGTGATTTGGGATTTACTTCAGAGGAAAAAAAAAGGAAGACATCAATGGAGATGATGACAATGTCCTATGGACTTATGAGTTGAAAAAAATCACTACATTATGGACATGCAGGTGTGGTACCAATGGGTCAAAGGAAGACATCAAAAGTATGCGCAAACAAATGCGAGGGTGGTCAACACAAGGATCGATAAAAGTGGGGGAAAAATTGAATGTTATATCCTTTGTACACGAGGAATCAAAAATATGCATTTGGGTGGGAAAAAGATAGAAGATGGCCAAAATGGTGGGCTTAGGATGAAATATGATGCCCTATGGGGGATAGGAATATTAGTGCATATCGGAATGTTGGATGTGATTCAAGGATGTATGATTAATATAAAAGAGAGATGATGGGATCCAATGTGACAAAGAAAGGTGAGTTATGAGGATAACACAAGGAAAAGTTGAAGAAAAGATAATTTAATGGAGAAATGGGGTGAAGTTAGAAAAGGATTATAAATTAGTGTAAGGTTGATAGAAACTTTGTAGGGTCAATGGGGACTGATTTTGGGTTGATGGAAACTAGGGCCGTTCAAAGACAACCTAGGTTGGTGGGATATATAAGCACATAGGAGACTAACTAAAAATCATTTTCACCAAGGGACTTTGAGTGAAAAATATATTTGATATTTGGAGTAATATTGTGGTCAAAAGTGAAAAGAGGAAGAACCAAGGACTCATAGGATGATAAGTGCTTAAGCCCTAGATTAGTTTTTAAGTTATTTAATGTTTATTATTATTATTATTTTCCATATTTCTTAGTTTTTAGGATGGCACCATGGGAAATCAATGGAGACTATACTTGGTCTCCATCGACCGGGGCCTAAAAGTAGTGACCCAAGATTGGATGACATCGACCCAAACTAGGTCGGTGTTGAATGGACTAAGATGTGACATTTTCTATTTGCAATGATGATTTAGATGTATTTAGATGCTAATTATTTTTTATGTGTTTTGCAGACCAAGGACTCACTATATCTTCGAGACAAAATCTCAGCCTTGTAAGATAAAATTATAGGATATGTGATAGATGAAGAGTGGGACCACTTATCCATAATAGGGTTAGGTGGATTCCAACACTACCATAAGATACCAAGGGATGTGGGTTTCATTATCACATTAATTGTGAGATGGGTTTTGCAGATTTGAGCGCTTTTTTTTTTCAGATCGGGAGATGATTGTCACTCTAGAGGATGTGTACAACATATTAATGTTACCAATATAGGGGGATACCATAGGTTTGATTAAAGATGAGAGGATATTGGGTGTTCTAACACAACTATTTGGATTTGATGCCCCATATATATAACTTACATCCGGGGCCTTAAATATAGAGGAACGATATGATCTACTGACAATGAGGAACAAATTGATATTTTTGTTGATTATGGCTATCTCATGTTATGTGCTAATAGATTCTGGTGAGTTATATTTCCATGGACATTTTTAGGGGTTTTGGTAGATATCATAGAGAATGTGGATCTGTGGTTTTATTTCACACAACACTATTGTCTCGTATGCCATGAGATTTGGATGTATGTGATAGAGAGGAGGTTGAGAATAGATGTCGATTTTTTACTACATTCTTGGGCCAATGAGAACATAGTTTTTATTAGGCCACTAGGAATTATATGGGTGGCAGAAGATAACATTGATTTATCAACTATATTCTTGAGATGGAGAGCCGACTGGGCTCATGGTGAAAGAGGAGTGAGAGGATATGATTGGTACATAGATATATTGGGAGGAATAGATGTAGAGATGATAATATGAAGGCCATATTGTTACTTTCCCATATGTCTTGGATATGATATTAACTTATATGGAATGAGAAGGAGTAGATGGGTCCATGGAAAAAGAATAGAGATGGTGGATTCAGTCCAGCTTTCCACTTGTCATGCGACAATTTGGGGTTGTATAGACAATGATGGGGGATCCTATTACATACAAATAGGATAAGGAATAGAGGGACTTTCTCATTCCTACAAAGGTCGATACATTAGAGGAGGTAGGACATCTTTGGGACATCGATGATGATGTGGGAGTAGGGGTTAGATTTGTAGAGTGGATGTGTAGACACCAAAATTAGGTCACATGCTCCTTAACCCTTCTTTAAATAATCAACTTAAACACACTCACCTAACCATGGCCCCTTACACCCTACACTAATATTAATTTAATTAATTTAATTTAATTGATCCATGTCCTCACAATATTTATTATTTAATTATTGTAATTAAGATAATTTCCACCTATCCACCACACATATACACTTCACCTAGCCACCTCACCCTAAGTCTATTCTTAGTATGTTGCCATAACTAACTAAGACCTAACTAAACACTAAAAATCAAAGCCTACATCCCCTCTAACCACATTCCCGCATAAGAAAAGGTAACTCCCACTCTTTCCCAAATGAATAGAGAGATCTAGTGGAAATCATTGCCATGATCTCCCATTTTTAGTAAACCTAGGGAATCCCACCCTAACCGAAATTGGTCACCCTTAACCAACGCCGCTTAACTCAAAACTATCGTCACACCTTTTATTCCCTTTGGTAACCTTATTTCGAGGTTGACACATTTCTAAGAGCAAGAAAGGAGACCAGAGCTGCATGAAAGTGAAACAAGCATCCTTTTAGATATCCAGACATCTAGAGCCATCACCAACATCAATCAAAGAGCCATTGCATTCACAGGAGCACTCCGAGAAAGCACCACTATAGGACCATACATGTATTCTTCCGATAAACCACATCCACCACTCATCCATTAGATCATTAACATAGTAAGTATGGCCCTAACTAACATGATTTATTTCAGTTAGTAATCTTTATTACTCCTGTTATTAATCTATTCTTTGCATGCTTATTGCTTCATCACCCATTTGCTTGTAAACCCAAATATTCTTTCACCCATATCACCAAATCACCTATTCTCACCTGTTGTATACTTTTGAGCATACCTAAGATCTCTACAGACCTCCCCATTCACTCACCCAAACCTTGTTTAACCCCAGATCACCTCTTCCATTTAACTTATTTGATTTTCTTTTACCATAACTATATTGATGCCATTTATCCACAACCTTCGTCGATTCTACTAAACCCGCATCATCACATTTAACCGACGTCGGTCTCAAGTGTTTTTACACCTTGACCAAGAACAAACTCAACAACCACCCTACCAGTTGACCTAAATAACCCAAAATATGACCCTGACCAGTCCCAGAACCTTAACAGACCCCTCACCTCTCAGATCTAACTATAACCTAGCCTATTGTGATTGGATTTGCTTATTGTATTTGAATGAGATACCTAAATCATATCAACTATAGTAGGAACTTGTTTATTTCTCACATTAACTTATTTTAAACAGTGGATTGATAGCCATTTAGGAAGTATCACACTTCCCTAACTAGAATATGCTAGATAGATCCATTGTCATATATCATTTAACTATATTTTGTGGTCTTGTTTTCTATTACAGGTAGTTCCTCCTAGCCAAAAGGAAGCTCTCACATTCAGTCTGTGGATCAAGAAGTCAAAATGCATGCAACAACCATCAACCGAATAAATTAAATAGGTATTCCTCCTTGGCCCTTACCCTTATCTATTTTGTCATTTCAAAAAGGTAAAGAAAAAGGTGAAACATTTTGGCATGCCCGGTTGGACCCATCAGGGTTCTTTTGCATTTATTCATTCCTAGGTGAAATTTGTGTGTTTGTTTCCCTTTGAAAATCATCCACATTAATTTTTCTTCTCTGGAATCATTCTCCTTCTTTCTATTGTCTAAAAACATCATGTTTTCGGTGCTTTAAAAATAATACATCTTCCTTTCTTTTTCATTGCATTAGTGAAAGAACATCCCTCTTCTTGTTCATCTCTTGCTACATCGAATATCACACTTTGATTTGGGTTTAAAACACTTGCATTGCATTTTGATTTGTTGCATTATTAGCTCACATTAAAATTGAGGGCAACCTATATGTTGGAAGTCATGCCCAACTGATGGTTGACACAAAGAATCATAGAAATCACATTTTTCTCTCTCTCTCTGTCTTACCAAACTTGCACAAAATCAAATATACACATCTTTCTTAAACAACATCTTACCCGGGAACATCTATCAGTGATCACACGATCTAATTGGTAGGTACTCCCCATCTCATTGCCTCTGTCAAGTCATCATCTCAGAGGATGGTAGCCCCCACCATAACATACCTAAAACCTCTCCTTTTAGATATCCTTCTTCATAGGACGCCTTCCCAACCAAAAAAATTCTATTCTAAATACACACAATCAGTCCTAAATAGCATAAGCTAAACAAACATAAGAAAATCACTATTAGGATTGTGCTTTTTCTTAGTGTTCTTCTTGGCTTGTGTTTTGAGGTGTGAGACTACGAATCCCCATTTTTCTTCTTCCTTACACACTCCACCATCATAGTTGGAGTATTCTAACTTTTTCTAAGTGTGTCAAGGCCTCATCTTCTCATTCTTAGGCTTCTAGGTTTGATTCTTCACTTAATTTGATTCACAAAACCAATTTTCTTTATTTCTTTCTAATTTCACAGTCACCGATGTTGGTCCAATGACCATTTCCGGTTCACATATGACTGTCATCGGTTAAACCCTAACCGGTGTCAGCTTCTAGCTTTCTAGTTACTTTACCTAGAACAACTTTCATTACTACTTCTGTTCTATTTCCAGCCCTCAGGGCATCATCATATTTCTCCCTTATTGATATTTTCTATCATACACAGTTTCACCAGTACAAATCCAACATTCCCACTTCATTTTTTTGAGACTAGTTTCTTCCATAGTGACTGGTATCGGTTTTAAAAACCATCATCGGTGTTGTCCTAACCATCACTGGTCATCCTAAATGTCATCAGTCAACCTGACCATCATCATTTTTCTGTGTTTTATTTTTCAAAATCTAGACATTGACCAAATTCACCTCCTAGATCCCATTATTCTTTGTTTTTACTATTTTCTGTGTCATCTATAGAATATAGTCTTACCAGGTCAACACTTGTTCACATGGTGCTGACTCATAGCCAGACTAACGCCCTCATATTCCACACTAGTCATCAACCACTCCCACCTAGTCCTCACCACCTTTCATCCTATCACCCATGGATCCAACCTTACCTACCACCATTTCTACAAGTGATGAGGATTTTACAGACTCCTTGATCATAATCTTGCAGCCTTACAATTCTACCTTTCCCACTCTTCCACCCGAGACTCCTCTAGTTAATTGATATATGGCATGCCTATATCAATCTCCTCTGCCCTTATTCTTGTTGTTGCATTACCCTCACCTACTTCACCCCTAGTAGTTTCAGCTAGGACCCATACCCGCCATGACCACCACATCAGCAGTTTCCCTCGTGCCTATCGTATTTGTTGTCCCCTCATCCACCACCCAGACCATAGCACAATCCACACCCATTGTCTCACAAATACCCATTGTAACACAACTTCCCATGGTGTTAGTGACCCCTACTCCATTCCAAAATCTCATCCTCTCCATCCCGCAAACATTTCCCCCAATCGCTACCAGAGTCACAACAACCATCCCACCTACATACACCTACTATCAACAACCCCCTATCTCATCTGTCACCCATTCTGATATGTTCCTTCCATGTCAGTTCCTTATTCTCAACCTCCCTATTAGGTTCAATATCCACCTCCTTACACCATAGGAGGTGTCCCCCATCACAACCTACCAACGACCTCATCAAGTTGATGATGGAAAAGATGCAAACACTAGAAGCATCATTTTTGGCTCACGTAATTCCCTCACCTATGATGAAATTTGTAATGAGCCTATTCACCCATCCATTCCCATTCAACCATACCCCGTACATTGGGAGATGCCAAAATTCAACCGCTTCAATAGAAAAGAAGATCTGCAAACAACATTTGTGGTCCTTTAAACATGGGTGTTACCTAATTTCCCATGATGACACTTTACTTTTGAGGACTTTCCCAATGTCCCTGATAGGACCTGCATTGGACTGGTACAGTGGACTACCAAGACACTCCATTTACTCATTCAATCAAGTAGCCCAAGCCTTCCTAGATCACTTCTCCATCAACATTGTTAAGAAGGTTACCATGACTGATCTTTATTCCACATGACAATATGACGATGAGTCTATCATTGACTTCGTTCACGCTCATTGTTGGCGCAAACCTCATAAACCAGCTCACATTCCAATTACCTCAAACCAAGCTTATAGAACTATTTACTTAAGCATGTGCTAGACACATCTCACCAACCCTACAGGTGTAAAATTTTCACACTTTCGACGAGGCATTCACCATGGCACAAAAATTAGAAATTCGTGCTATCGAAGAAAAGAAGATTCAACTTCATAATAAGAACATCACATTCAAATCAAATGATACTTCTTCATCTTCAAACCTCAAAATAAATATTCAAATCCCAAAGGGTCTACTAATGTCATAGTTCTCAAAGCTGGTCCCCTCATCAATCAAACCCATCCAAACCCCCTTCTAATCTTTCTCCTTGTCCAAGCTTTCTAGTTCAGATGAGAACAACAAAAGTACACTTCCCTAGGAGAATCTTACTCCTCCATTTTGGAAAATCTTGTTAAGGCAGGTTCCATTACCCTTCCACCCATAAAACCACATACTAGTTTTGACCCTAAGTGACCCATGCCTATGTGGTATAAGGAACACGACTTTTGCAACTATCATCAGGTCAAAGGTCACAATGACAATAACTACATTACCTTCAAAAATATCATTCAAGAAATGATAGAAAACATAGACTTAGTCTTAGATATCCTAAATGCACCCACTAACCAAAGCCTACACATCTTCAAGAAGCCATTCCCTAATCATGCCCCATCTTCAAACCAAGTGGGTGATACCTCAAACAATGATAACATTATCCGTGAGGTCCACGCTATTTTCAATGACGCACTAGTTGCTTCCCAATTACCTCATATTCCTTCCATAGATGAAATCTTAGCCCACACTCCCCTACCTACACCAACCTATTTCATCTACTCCTCTACCCATAGAGGAATCCCCTTCATCTTCTCCTTCATCCGTGAAAGATCCTATAATCAGCACACCACCTTTGACCCCTCAAAATTTTGAGCCCACTTCACCAACGCAAGGAGAGCCCACTTCGGCTGGCCGTCCTCTCCTCTACCCATGGAGGATACTATAGAAGTACCACCACTGTAGATGACCATGTTCACCATCAGACCTTCAAGATCCCATTGATCTGCTTTCAGCTCTCTTACCCATAGAGTCTAAGGCTAGCCATTTCTTGGTATCTCAAACACATTTTACGGGATTGCCACTCGGTCCACATCAGCTCCACTTACAATAGTACCATTCTCACACTTGGCCAATCACCTGGACTATGTCGATAGAGCCTTACTTTGGGGGCATCTTCTACTTCCTATTTCAACACAAATGCAGTTGTCACTCACTAACACCTCCACTATCTATCCAAAAGTGTTTCAACTGACCAAACCAAACACAACCACAACTATCACAAAATCTCCCATGACACCACTCATGGCTCAACTCACACCTCTACCCATAACCCAACATGCATCTGCACCCAAACCCACACCTATATCATCTTCCTTTCCTAAACCTATCACTACCTTAGGGGTCATACCAACAACTAGCCTTACTCATCCACCCATCAAATTAGATTTAACTACGTCTTCCAAAACTAACACCAAACTTAACCCGACCCCTAAATAGAAGAGCCAATCTCCTAGATCTCATACCCCAACCTCACCAACCACACCCTTATCACCTTCACCCCTTTCGTCCATCCTAGGACCTCACCCTTTGACCCTGGCCAAGAAACCCTCATCCACTGGTAAACCAAGAATGCAACAACCCATTTCCCCATCACAGACCTCTAATATACCCAAGCACCCCACATAACCTCCTTCCTCACCTATAACTTTTTTATTGTTGGACCATGATTTCCGTTAGACCAATACCCATAGGTATTAGTCTCCACTACAATTTCTAGAGTTAGGATCTACGAGAGGTGGTTAGTTCATGTCACAAAACTCACATGGAGTGTTGGAAACACATGCTAACCATCTCCCCCTGAGCGTTACCCAAGTGAGTTTTGAACTCGATACCTATCACTCTAATACCATTTTTTCAACCATGATTTTTGTTAGAAAAAACCAATAGGTGTCACTATCCACTACAATCGCTAGAGTTCCTACCAACCTATGAGAGGTGGTTAGTCCATGTCACAAAACTCAAGCAGAGTGTCGACACACATGCCAACATTTACCACCCATACCTCCAATACCATCAATAACTTCTTCACTACCCACAACACTTCCTTCTCTTTCACTCACGCCTCCTACCCAACCTACATCCACCTACCTCCACAACACCTCGGTTACCCCCATGGGTAACCCGCTCCCTCTTCCACCTTCACCTTTTCCCACCACATCTTGTTTTCACGTATCACCTTTACCCAAAGAAGGTGCAACCTAAAGCCAAAAATCCGCTACCCTCCAATAAGGTAGTTAAACCAACCACACCTTCTATTTCCAATTCATCTACCATGCCCCTACCCAAGCAGATATGACCAACACCTAAGACCACACCACACACCAAACTAGTAGCCCAACCTACTCCCCTCTTGTAAAAATCTTCCTACACAATCATCCATACACCTATACCCAAACCCACATTCACCTCCCATTGTGATCCATTAGCAGGGTCCTATGCCAAAATCCTAACCAACCTCCTCAAACTTTTGTCATCACATTACCACCTCTTAGACCTTATGACCCACTCAAACCCAAACCAAAAGGGTTTGATGAAACCAAAATTTGTGCCTACCATCATGTGCTAGGACACGATGTAGAGAACTATAAGGATTTAAAAACTACTCTTGTCTAGTTGTGTCCTCCTAAAGAAAAATTTGACGATGATGATCTTCTTGATGAGGACCCCATTTCACCTTCACCAATTTCCATAGATATTCTTCCTCATTTCCTACTCAATGACAAAAATCTCCACCCCCACAACTCTTAGATCCATCCCCAAGATTCAAAATTAACATGGTTCACATAAGAGAGTTGGCCAAACCACCACCCAAATGCAAATGCACCCTACTCATCTCACAAGGGTCATACCCACCACTAGGGTTTTTGTCCCTCTTGCCACTATACCTTCCATGACACACCCTCTCCATCCAACTCCCCTCAGATTAACATGATCAACATTGCCACTTGTGCTCAGAAAGACAAGGGAAAGGAGAAAGCAACTGCCCATCAACCAACCCTATACCCAATATACCATCTTGCACCCACACCCAAAGTCATCATTCACGGTCCTGCCTATCCCATTTTGATGGGGCCACACATCGTATAATGCTAAAACAACTACACCAATCCCCCTCAAAATTTCTTTATATGACCTCATCCAGACCTTGAGTCACATCATCAAGCCCTCATGGAGGTCCTTCAATCTATCAAGTCTTACCAAATGACCCCACACCCGTAGCCTCCATCATTACCCCTCACCATGTAGCCTCTCTCACTAGGTCTTCACCTTCCTCTACACCTTCACCCACTCACCAAGTGGCCGCCCTTAGTTTTGTAGATGAAGAGATCACTCCCTTTCAATCCGATGACCCCGACCCCACTCTTTTCATCTCCATCTTTATCGATAATATATGCATCCAACATGTTATGATCGATGGTGGTGCTAGCATTAACATCATCTCCTCCCATGCATACGCCCAAATGTAAATACCTACCAATTACATGCATAGTAACCCCATTATGTTGTGTTCCTTCAATGATGCCATAACCTCTACACTAGGTACCATTGTTCTCCATGTCCGCGTAGGTCCCCACCACCCCCCAAAACTTTTCTATGTCCTAGAAGGGGAGTTCTAGTATAAATTTTTGCTTGGTCAACCTTGGATTCATGCCATGGGTTGTGTCCCTTCGATGTTACATCGATGCCTTAAATTTGAACACGAGGGACATAATTACACCATCCCTTACCGACCCTCACCTTTCAAGACCTGTAACATGCTATATCGACCCAATGATGTGCTTGTACTCAAGGCATCTACCACCAAAACCACTTCACCTCCACCCACAAGCCCATCCACCAAAATTTCCACTACTTCTATTGCATCTAACCTCACCATCCCTACTGCAGCTATAGCCTCCACCACTAGCGCCCCTTACTTCCCCTTCATCTAGTGAGCCATCTATACCCACTACCACATACCAACTATTGATCCCTTAGAAGGTGTTTTTCAATGCCTCACTCTGGGGGAATACCACCTATACAATATCGATACCTTCCTCACCCCACAACAATATGGGAATTTGTATCAACACCCTAGTTATGACATTCACATCGTGACATTTTCCCTTATGGCCCTCCCCACCTTCGCACCAACCTAATGTATGGGGGACTTGATATGGCCACCTATAAACCCAAACCTCCATCCCAAACCCAACCATTTTCCACCAACCTACACTCCCTCACCAACCATTGTTTTGCTCACACTTTCCTCCACCGGTGCATGTGGAAAGGATTTGGCTTTGGTTTTTATGAACAAGGCTGCCACACTATCATCTCCTATACCTCTCATAAACACAATGACCATAGTGGCATTGGTTTTGATGCTCCATCTTCTAAGAAGGTTCACATCGACCTTATTCAGGATGAGACATCTTCCCCCTCTCATTCACCCACATTACCATCCTCACCCACGAGTCCATAGATCTTGAATCTATACCTCCTAATTTTTTTTTCATAAACACCATTTCCTTAGGACCGCTGACCTATCAATGTGATGGTGAGGCTCCCTCTTCTCTCCCATTCTTGTATCCTGACATGATCAATGATGATACGCCTTTAATTAATGTCATTCAATGTCAGGATGATGAGTCCATCCTCACCTACCTTGGTGTAGAAGACTCTTATATTCACCGGTCATTACCCTCTCGAGACGCAAACCATGCTGAACAAATCGACCATCAAAATCAACATTAATACCCAAGATGACCCACACATTCTAAAGATCAGCCAATCTTTAGATGCTACTAAACAAGAAGCCTTCACCTCTTTCCTTCGGGACCATAACAACGCATTTTCTTGGTCCTATGCCGATATGCCCGTATCGATCCTAAAATCATGGTTCACAATATCATGACCATTCCTAATGCCAAACCTATCAAACAAAAGCTATGGAAAATGCATCCTCACATTGCTCTTCTAGTCAAAGAAGAGCTTCAACGCCTTCTCTCGGTTTCCTTCATTCTACCCATTGATTATCCCCAATGGATTTCTAACATCATTCCTATCACAAAAGTGACAGGGGGACTCTGCATTTGCACATATTTTCATGACCTCAACCTTACCTATCCCAAAGATGATTTCCCACTACTAGGTATTGACCAACTAGTTGATCTCACTACTGGCCATGAAATGTTATCGCTCATGGATGGTTTCTCGGGCTACAATCAAATATTACTAGCTCTCGAGGATCAACAAAAGACTTCACCTTCATCACCCCTTGGGGGACTTTCTCTATACTATCGAGTCATGCCCTTTGGCCTAAAAAACATTGGTGCTACATATCAATGGGCCATGACTTACATCTTCCATGACATCATGCATCACATATTGGAGGATTACGTAGATGATCTACTTGCCAAATCCAAACATCAAACCAAACACCTACCCATTCTTAAAGTCATCTTTGACCACCTCATCAAATATTGTGTTCATCTTCAACCAAAAAAATGCATCTTTGTAGTACTTTTAGGGAAACTCCTAGGCTTCATCATTTCTTTGTGGTCATAGAATTCAATCCTACTAAAGTCAAGGCCATTCCTTGAAATACCTTTGCCCACTAATATCCATCAAATTTGCAGCCTACAAGGAAAATTGCAATCAATTCATCACTTTATCTCCCATCTCTCTAATCATTGTCAACCATTCTATCATCTTCTCAAGAAATACGTTTCATTCAAATGGGATGATGAATGCCATAAAGCCTTTGAGGCCTTAAAACAATACCTACTTCAACCACCAGTGCTCATTCCTCCTAAGGATGACTAGCCCTTCTACCTATATATTTCCACCACTAACCATTCTCTAGGTGCCATGCTTACTCATCGTGATGACCAACACCGAGAGCAAGTGGTTTATTACATAATTCATACCCTTATTGACTATGAAACTAGATATACCCACACTAAAAAAATTTTTCCTAGCCTTAGTTTTCATCACCACCAAACTCCGCCATTACCTACTCAACCACAAAACCTTTGTCATTACTAATACTAACCCATTACACTACATGTATGCCAAACCTTATCAAAATCAATGTGCCACACATTGGCTTATGCTTCTAGCCAACCTCGACCTCGAATTCATCCATCAAAAGTCCATCAAGGGCCAAGCTATCACCAACCAATTGGTCTGAACACACCTATTTCCGGGATCAACCCTCTAACTTGAACCTTCAAGATGAGTCTATTTCTACCCTTTCCTCGAGATGAACCTTCTTACTAAATGACACTCTTCTTCGATGGCTCCAAGTGTCAGTGGGGGTCGGGGCTAGTGTTATCCTCATTCCACTTGATGGTGAACCTATGCCTTTTCTTTCAAACTTGATTTTTTGTATAAACAATATTGCTGAATACGAAGCACTTGTATTGGGCCTCTAGGCTACTTATGCCTTAGATGTTAAGTCAATCAATATATTTGGTGATTCTTAGTTTTTCATAAACCAATTCAATGGTATATACAATGTTGTAATGAGATACTTAAAAATTATAAGCATCATTTAGACATACTTTTCACCACCTTTGACCATTACACCCTTCAAACCACCCCACATTCTACCAATAAATTTGTAGATACCATGGCCTCGCTTTGGCTTCTCGGATACCTGATTTACTCCCGCTGACTCTAAAATATTTGTCATGATATCAAGACTACAATCACCCTCTTAATTTCCTCATCAAGTTTACTCTATCAAACCACTTGCTCTCTGACCCGAGTGACCTTTGGTATAAGCAATACATAGACTATATTTCCCTATTCATTTTACCCGCCATCTCACTCATAATGGACAACGTGCCTTCCTTAAAAGTGTATCTCGTTATGTCATCATGGGTGTCTTCTTCATAAAATGTCGTTTCAACAGCATTCTCTTATGATGCCTTACCAGTTCTGAAATTCCTTACACCTTTAAGGAAGTCCATGATGAGAGTTGTGGAGGCCACTTTAGTGGTCTCGCTATCACAAAACATATTCTTCACCTAGGCTATTACTGGCCAATCGTAAACTGTGACTATTGCAATTATGTCAAATGCTGTAAAATTCTAGCAACATGCTAATATCCATCACACCCCTAGTCATGCCTTACATGTCACACGATACCTTTGGCCTTTCTCTCAATGGGGTTTGGATCTTGTCGGTGAGATCAACCCCCATTCTTCACAATGCCACCAATGGATCATAACCGCTACTAAATATTATACTAAATGGGTAAAATCCATTCCTCTCATTTCCACAAAAGATGAGAAAATATGTGAATTCATCAACCATCACATCATCTATCAGCTTTGGCGTTCCTCACCGCATTATCACAAATAATGGAAAATAATTCAAAAACAAAACCCTATGCAAACTATGTAATGTTTTTGCATCCAACTCAATTTCTCATCACTTATTACCCACAAACCAACAAAGTTAAAAAGAATCAACCAATAAAACCTTGAACAAAATTCTTATGAAGGTAGTCAATGATACTAGGAAGGATTGGCATACGCACATTCCTTTCACCTCATGGGCTTATCGCACTAGTATTCACACTTCGAATACTTCCACCCACTTTTCTCTAGTCTATGGCACTTTCGAGGAATTCTTACCTCTTGAAATCCAATTCCATCCCTCTCGCATCTTACACAAGACATTCTCAACGGCGATGAATTTTACCAAGATCATTTGGAACAACTTGAATTATTATATGAACGTCATCTCAACACCCTATACCATCTCCAAATCTACCAAAAACGTATCAAACGTGCCTATGAAAAACATGTTCACAAACCAACCTTTCAAGTTGGTGACCTCATCCTAAAGGAAAATCAACATGTAACCAAAGAGGAGAAATGTAAATGAGGTAAATTAGCTCCTAATTATCTTGGACATTATATAATCACCATGTTTATGGATCAGTGCTTATCATTTGTATTCATTTAAAGGTAAACTTGAACCTGAGCCCTTTAATGCCTTGCATTTTTTACCATTTTATTGTTGATATGAAGTCATATATCACTTTCTATCAATTGGTTGCTCATCCCTTGAGTGTTGTTCACCTTCCATTATTACCCATTTTTGAGGATCCATGATTAAACAAGAATCATGTGATTACCCATCACCTATTAGCCTTGTCTTCAATATGAGTACCACGGCTCTACTCATACCATAATTATCATGGATACTTTTTGTCTTCTTCAAGATGGAATCCCATGGTCATTCATCATTCAAAACCACCTCTTTACTAGTTATTTTTTTGTGTACTACGATCTTCCTTCTAAAACCGGAACCTAATCATCCTCTATGATCTTTTCTATGAGTTAAATGTCTAAAAAAAAAAAAAAGGATACAACTACTTGAGTCAAACTTCCAAAAAAATAATGACTCCCTCAAAAGGGACGTCTCTTCTCCATATTCTACCACTATCAATAGACTGCTCCCTCAAAGGATAGCTATGTATGATCATTACAAAAATGTAATAAATATTCAGAAGCTTCTTACATCGATCAACTTTATGAACACCTCAAGGAGATAATATATTCATCCCATTTAGACTTCCCGCATCAATCAGTCTATTAAAAATAAACAAATCAAGAAAAATATGAAATTTTCATCATGGAATTTCCTATTTCCTATTTTGGATTTGGGTTCTTGTTCTGAAAAACACGTCATGTCGCACACTAAGTTATGCTAAGCCTCTCATTCTCACGTTCTTGTCTTTTCCACCTAAATTCCTCATTCCTCAAGGGACTTGCCGCAAATATGACATTTTGTGATCTTGTGAATTTTCTTCACCCTTAAAACATTCCATTATTCAAGGCATGTAGGTTCTTATATTCATAAGCCCATCTAAGGTAGGATCGACTCATCAGGGTTCTTATCAATTACGCAGCTCTTTTACCACTTCTTACCATTCACCTTCCTCATTACCTATTGATTATTCTATATAGGACCAAATCCTAGGCACATGTATTTAAAAATCAATCAACCATACCTACAACCTAAACATAATCATGCCTATGACCTACACACCCATGCCTATTCCACTATTTCACCTTAATCTTCCCTAGCTTATGGGAGAACTACATCAGCCTGAGGTCCCTTTTCACCGAGACTATGTAGGAAGCAATCCGAGGGCATGGGGCCCTTGGAGGTTAGCCGCCACTCTCTACCCTAACCAATTCCCTCTCCCCTTTCCTAGTCACATTCTACCCTAGTTAGTTTCCTTTTTATATCAATAATTGGAAATTAACCCAAACAATTAATATTTTCTTCACATCTTTACCATCATCACTCATACATTCATTATGTCTAGCCATTTATTTACCATTATCATGCATTTTACTACAAAACATCTTAAAGTGACCCACATCATCATTAATTACACCAATTAATGAATTAAACACTCAACCAACCTCAATTCAACCATACCTAAACCAACCTAAACTTCATCATACCTAAGTCAACCTGACTCAATCCATGCCTACAACCTAACTCAATCCATGCCTACAACCTGAATTCATCATACCTAAGTCAACCTGACTCAATCCATGCCTACAACCTAACTCAATCCATGCCTACAACCTGACTCAATCCATGCCTATGACCTGACTCAATCCATGCCTACATGACCCTGACTCTATCATACTTAATTCACCTAGTTTCCATCACATACACAAATAATAATGGAAATTACAACAAGTAACCCATCCATAGTATAAATATCATCATCTGTGTATACATATATATGTACACTAACACAAATGAATCCAAAATCTTAAAAAACCTCATGTACATCCTCACCATTTTTGTACGCAAGCCATTATATGATAAAATCAATCAACTCTCATATACATCTTCCCTCTCTTCCACACACAAGCTAGTATATCAAAAATAAATGAATATACAACATAGGAGGTATATACGGCTATTAGATATCATCCTACTAGATATTCTCCATATATGTCTCCCCAGTCTCCTCCTCCTCCGTGGCTTTTGTATGGCGGCCTACTAACATCTCACCACCCATCATGGGTTGTGGTTGGGTCCCTGCTAGTACTACACCTAGAGCTAGCCTTTGTGAACTGGTAGCCTCACCCTGACCTTGTCTCGAGGCGTTGGCCCATTTGTACTCTCTATATTGCGGTTCCACAACCTGGTCCTCTTACTCGAGGCCTATTGTGCCTGTAGTCTACATAAGATAGAAAATATATCCCCTATAGCCATAAAAATATCCTTATAATACCTGGTCTTTCCTAGGGAATCCTACAATCTAGCTACAGTTATTGTCTTTGGTGACCCCGTTGGCCTCTAACCCTGTCCTTATGCCTATGCCTATCCTGAGGGACCCTATCCTACTCCTACCTATATTTGGGACTAAAGAGTTGCAGCCTATGCCTTTGCAAAGGTGGCCAACTAGCCCTACAAACCTATAACTTACACTGTAGAACAATGGCCACATATATCCCATTACCACTACCACCCTATGCGGGTGCTCGTCCTCGTGCTATATGGGCTGTAAACCGCCACCTATTCTCGTAAAGTGTCCACATGTGCCTTTGCACCTATCACCTGCCCCCGTACCATCCTTAGCTATGTAATCAACATGGCTACCTACCCCTATAGGGTGTTCCTATGAACAGTGATGGTGGCTAAATCTAGTTGCCTCGGCCTCGGCAAGATTACTCGTAGGTGTGTAACCCTCCACTATCTATATATGTTAGTCATCCTAGCATCATCGATCCACCGTTATCTCACATGCCCTCTCTTTCCATTTAGGCACCACATCTCGGGGCGCGAGGTCATCACAATGGGGTAGAGGCAATGGCCTCTCCACTTCATCCCTCCTATACTTGAGTGAAGTGTGGAGGTATATCATGTAAGATCCCGATGTTGCCTAACTCGGTCTATGGGTATCATCTTGTGCTCTCTGGCACATCACCCTCTATCCATCTAAGAAGCTATAATCCATCTAGCTCCACAACCATCTTGCCCATATGATGGATAACCCACATAGGGCCTCCAAATGATGTCTACGCTAGATAACCCCTCCAGTAACCACCTGTAGTAGGTGACATCATGTGTCACCCTACCCACTCGACACTCTCCAATAACTGGCACCCATCACCTATAGCCCACCTGAAAAAAACCTGGCTTGAATGCATCAGCCTGAGGCATACCAACTAGGTGCACACACACAATGTGCTCATATGCCCAACAATGTAATAGGAAAGTGTAGCACAAACTGAACCTCCAAAGCCACCCATACACCCATAGCTCCCTATATAGCTGCACTAGGAATGTTGGCACCCATGCAAAATGGGTTTTGTCTATCACCATATCATGTAGGACCCCATCAGTGATCATGGGAATCTCCCACCCTCTGCATCTATAGTGCAAAGTAGTAGACTGCCTCCATCAACAACACAATAAGCCTCGTCTCCTGGATGGGCCTAGTACATCTCTCCGTAGCTTAGGCTAGCACTATGGAACCTCAACTCCACCAACCCCTCACCAAAGACCATCAACATCAACTCCTCAGACACCTCTAAAGAGATCGAATATACCTATGTCCCCACTATAGGAAACTGTAAGATCCTGTATACATCCTCCAGGGTGACTATGATCTCACCCATCAGTAGATGGAATGTGTTGGTCACCGAATCCCATCTATCAATGAGGGTGACCATCAAACTAGGCTACTGGGACATGCCCTGGTAGTGTGCCTCGACCCCAATTAGGCCAACCACGGCAACATGCCGCCAATCCTCAGTTGTCGCACCTCCTTGAACTATCACGAGCAGGGGCAACACCCTATCTCACATCCACAACTGGTCTCTCACCTACATCTAACAAAACATCACATTAATACAACTTGATCATACCCATAATCACTCTTGACACTTCACCTACACTTATTACCCTCCCTCTTTTTCCCCTCACAACTTACCTTCTTATCACATATTCTATCTACCCACCCCAACCCTCACCCACTATCGATCATACCATACCTCTTTCAACCTCTTACCCATGCTTTGTTTTTCATCAACAACATCTTCCTTTCCCACTATCTATCTCACCCAACCATCACAGAGCTCTGTTGGCCCCTTTTTCCCCACATGTTGACTGGTACCGGTTACTTATAACCGACCATGGTCTATCCCACACTGGCATTGGTCACCTTATCTATGACCAGTACCAGTTTGACACCACCGACATCGGCCACCCCTTAACCACCGCTGGTCACTTTCGTGTAAAAATATGCAACACTCAAACCCCCTTTTCCTAAAAACACTACCTTCTTCTCCCCATTCCTACCTACCTCTACCCTCATCTCCTCCCCACCCCTCATACACCTAACCACACCTCTACCCATTCCTATTCTACCCAATTTTCCTTCCCCAATTCAAATTCCCTTTTCCCCCCAAAAACTTATTTTCCCTCCCTAACCTATCTACCCAATCTACCTCCAAAACCAATACGAGAGATCAAATATTACCTCATCAGACTACTATCTCTGTGGTGGTAAGTTGGGCCGCTACATTGGTGGTCCACCTGATCCCTCTCCCTCCTCTATCATGTCCAGATCAAATCTTACCTCATCAGATGCTATCTCTGTGGTGGTAAGTTGGACCACTACATTGGTGGTCCACCGATCCCTCTCCCTCCTCTCGTCATGTCCAGATCGCTATCTCTCGTGGTGTTAAGTTGGACCACTACATTGGTGGTCCACCTGATCCCTCTTCCTCCTCTATCATGTCCACTCACCAAATCCAATCCTCTTTCTCTCCACCCAATCACAATCGATCTACCTATTCTCGTGAACCTATCTACCTAGCTCCTCTAACCAACCGGATCCCTCCACCTTAGCAAGATATCATCCCTCATATTTTTCTCCTAAAAAAACACAACTCATTCAGCGCTCTGTCATTTTCACAAAAGCCAAAATGTACAAATGAATCCGTATTATATGGATTTTTCTTTTTATATACCTGTTGACTTAACTCGTCACCGATTATAACTAAACCAACATTGGTCCTATGCCCTATCTCATAGTGGTTAGTTATACTAAGATCAATATCAGTCATCTGCCCCCATTTGACAATGACTAGGATAGAGTAGGCCAAAAATAGATGCATAAAAGAAAGATCTAAAAGCACTATTTTGAAGCTGATCTAGAACTGAATTGATGTTGATAAGAGGTAAGGAATATGGATCTAAATGAGAATATAAATTATGTAAGAAGATTAAATAAAAATTAGGTACACTTTGATAGGTTTAATGGTGACAAAGTGAGACTGAAAAGAGATAGAGGACATAATGGATGAAAAAAATCAAACATAAGTACATTGGGTATATGTTGACTAGTTAGAATCAATGATGATTGCAAGAGATCTAGGGTTTGAAGGATAAAATGGAAGGAAATGATGATCCATAGAGAGGGATGGAAGATGAATGATGTAAAAGAAATTCTCCAATATGGTGAGGAACCTTGAAAACACAATGATGATGGGATGGCAATGGTAGATCATAACTTGTAAAAATGAGGTACGAAGAAAGGAAAGACTCAAAATAT
This sequence comes from Taxus wallichiana var. yunnanensis, assembly GCA_018340775.1. Taxonomy (NCBI): domain Eukaryota; kingdom Viridiplantae; phylum Streptophyta; class Pinopsida; order Cupressales; family Taxaceae; genus Taxus; species Taxus wallichiana. The sequence continues at coordinate 24,065,683 of CM031239.1, read as the reverse complement.
CCAATGGTGATGAAAATATCTCCAAACTAGTTCCAAGATGATGAAAACAACTATAAGGAAGATTGATAAATGAAGGCAAGATCTAAAGAAATCTCAAAGTCTCAAAAGTTGCACCTTGGATGAAGGACGGGTATGGTCATATTTATAGGGTGGAAGGTGACTTGGATGTTTCTCCATAAAGTGTGGTGGTCCATTTATTTTGGTGGTGGAAGATTGAGAAGCTTGAGAAAAATACCCCTTATTAAGGGGGATTAGGGTTTCGGGAAGTGAATGTGATCTAGGATTGCTTAGGAGGGATGAAAAAGTAGATGAGAGGTAGAAAAATTCATAAAGGTAGATGGGAGGTAAAATCATTAAATTAGGGATTAGATAGGACAAGGGGGAATTTATGGAGGATAAATGGATTAGATGGGGATTTTTGATTAATTAATGGCAATTAGGGATGTTTAGGGAAGATAAATTAATGGTATGATTAAGATGAGATTAAGGTGGAAAATAACAATTAAATGGATAAATATATTTTATGAGGGAAAGTGGGGTTTAAATGAAAAGAGAGGTATGCATGGAAATGAATGGGAATAGACATGGGAAGGAGATAAATGATACCAAAAATTAGCGTTTACATTTTCTCCTTTTTATCAAGTGGTTTATGTTGGGAAAGCCATGAGACAAAAATGAAATGTGAAACAAGATGATAATTTAGGATCTCCCTCTCAAAATAGGGAACAACGAGACAATGAGGAATTGATCATAAGTTTTAAAAATATATATGAAAGCATAAAGAGTGGAAAGGATGAGAAAAGAAGATGCCCAGGTGAAGAGGGATAAGGAAAAAAAAACAAAAAATATGGTATTGATTTTGGAGTTACTTGGGTAGGGAAAAAATGACGACATCAATGGAGACAATGACAATGTCCTATGGACTTTTGAGTCAAAAAAATCACTACATTATGGACATGCAAGGTGTGGTACCAATGGTCAAAGTAAAACATCAAAAGTATGCACAAACAAATGCCGGTTTGTCAAGACAAGGATCGAGATAAAATGCGGGGGGAAAAGTGAATGTTATATCCTTCATACATGAGGAATCAAAAATATGCATCTAAGTGGGACAAAGATAAAATATGGCCACAATGGTGGGCTTAGGATGAAATATGATACCCTATGGGGATAGGATTATAAGCACATAATGGACTACTGGATGTGATTAAGGGATGCATGCTTAATATAAAACAAAGATGATGGGATCTAGTGGGACAAAGAAAGGTGAGTTAGGAGAATAACACAAGGAAAAGTAGAAGAAAAGATAATTTAATGGAGAAATGGGGTAAAATGAAAAAATGATTAAAAATTAGGCTAAGGTCGATAGAAACTTGGTAAGGTTATCGGGACTGATTTTTGGTCGATGAAAACTAGGGCCGTTCGATGGCGACCTAATTCCGTGGGCTATATAAGTAAATAGGGAGGCTAACTAAGATCATTCTCGGCAAGGGACTCGAGTGAAAAATATATTTTATATTTGGAGTAATATTGCGTCGAAGAGACCAAGAGGAATCACCGGATGACTACAGACTATACATGGTCTCCATCGACCATGGCACAGAAAGTAGTGAACCAAGGTGGAAGACATCAACCCAAAGTATGTCGGCATAAAATAGAATAATATATGACATTTTTATTTACAATGATGATTTACATGTATTTAGATGCTAATGATTTTTATGGGTTTTGCGAGGTCAAGGAAACACTATATCTTCGTGACAAAGTCTCTCGCCATGTATGATCAAATTAGAAGATATGTGAAAGATCCAGTGGGACCACTTAGCCGGAATGGGGTTAGGTGGATTCTAACACTACCATAGGATACCAAGGGATGTGTGTTTCATGATCGTATTGATTGACGGATGGGTTGTGAGGACAAGCACTTTTTTAATTCGGGATTGGGGAGATGATGGTCACTCTAGATGATGTGTACCACATATTAATGTTACCAATATAAGGGAAGACCATAGATTTGATTAAAGATGAGAGGATTTTGGGTGTTCTAACACAACTATTTGGAGTTGATGCCCCATATATAACATTTACATCTAGGGCCTTAAATATAGAGGAATGGTATGATTATATTTTTGTTGATTATGTCTATCTCATGTTATGTGCTAATAGATTCCAGCAGAGTGAGATTTCTATTGACATTTTTAGGGGTTTTGGTAGATATCATAGAGAATATGACTGTGGTTTTATTTCACACAACACTATTTTATCGGTATGTTGTGATATTCGGATGTATGTGATAGAGAGGAGGTCGAGATTGGATGTCAATTTTTACTACATTCTTAGGCCAATGAGCACATAGTTTTGATTAGGCCACTAGGGATTATATGTGTGGTAGGAGACAACATTGATTCATCAACTATATTCTTGAGATGGAGAGCTGACCGGGCACATGGTGAACGAGGAGCGAGAGGAGATGATTGGTACATAGATAGATTGGGAGGAATAGATGTAGAGAAGATAATATGGAGGCCATATTGTGACTTTCCCACATGTCTTGGATATGATATTAACTTATATGGAATGATGAGGATTATATGGGTCCATGGAAAAAGAATAGAGATGGTGGATTCGGTCTAGTTTCCACTTGTCATGTGACAGTTTGGGGTTGTACAGAGATAGTGATGGGGATCCTATTACATACAAATAGGTTAAGGAAGAGAGGGAATTTCCTATTCCTACAAATTTTGATACATTAGAGGAGGTAGGAGCTCTTTTGGACATCGATGATGATGTGGGAGTAGGGGTTGGATTTGTAGAGTGGATGTGTAGACACCAAAATTGGGTCACACGCTCCTTGACCCTTCGTTAAATAATCAACTTGAACACACTCACCTAACCATGGCCCCTTACACCCCACACTAATATTAATTTAATTAAATTAATCCATGTCCTCACAATATTTATTATTTAATTATTCTAATTAAAATAATTCCTACCTATCCACCTCACATATACACTTCACCTAGCCACCTCACCCTAAGTATATTCTTAGTATGTTGCCATAACTAACTAAGACCTAACTAAACCCTAAAAATCAAAGCCTACATCCCCTCTAACCACATTCCCACATAAGAAAAGGTAACTCCTGCTCTTTCCCGGATGAATAGAGAGATCTGGCAGAAATCATTGCCATGATCTCCCATCGTTAGTAAACCTAAGGAAACTCACCCTAACCGATACTGGTCACCCCACTGAACCGACACCGGTCAACCCAAAACTGCCCTCGTCACCTTTTATTCCCTTTGGTAACCTTATTTAGAGGTTGACACATTTATGAGATCAAGAAAGGAGACCAGAGTTGTATGCAAGTGAAACAAGCATCCTTTTACATATCTAGACATCTAGAGCCATTGTATTCATGGAAGCACTCCAGAAAGCATCAATACGGACCATACACATATTCTCCTATAAACCACCTACACCACTCATCCATCGATCCTTAACACTGTAAAGTATTGCTGTAACCAACATGATTTATTTTAGTTAGTAATATTTATTACTCCAGTTATTAATCTATTCTTTGCATGTTTATTGCTTCATCATCCATTTTCTTGTAAACCCAAATATTCTTTCACCCATATCACCAAATCACCTATTCTCACCTTTCGTATACCTTTAATCATACCTAATATCTCTACATACCTCCCCATTCACTCACCAAAACCTTGTCTAACCCATCACCTATGTCATTCAACTTATTTGGAGTTTCTTTTACCTAAAATATACCGACGTCGGTTATCCACAATCTATCGTCGTTGCCTACCTAAACCGGCATCAGTCCACATTTAGACGATGTCAGTCTCTTTGTTTTACACCTTGACCAAGAATAGACCAAACAACCACCCTACAAGTTGACCTAATTAACCCAGAATCATACTCACCAGTCTAGACCATTTACAGACCCCTCATCTCTCAGATCCAACTATAGCCTAGCCTGTTGTGATTGGATTTTATTATTGTATTTGAATGAGATACCTAAATCATATCAACTATAGTAGGACCTTGTCTATTTCTCACATTAACTAGTTTTAAATAATTGATTAACGATTCTAGGAAGTATCACACTTCACGAAACTAGCATACACTAGGCAATCCACTGCCATATATCGTTTAAGTATATTTTTTTGGTCTTGTTTTCTATTACAAGTAGTTCCTCCTAGCCAAAAGGAGCTTCTCACATTTATTTTTAGATTAAGAATTTAGAACATGTACAACAACCATCAACCAATCAACATTAAATAGGTATTCCTCCTTGGCCCTTACCCTTATCTATTTCATCATTTTGAAAAGGTAAAGAAAACGGTGAAACAGGGATGAGGAGGGGTATGGGTGTAGTCATTTTAATACCCTTAGAAAAAAATTCAAATCCCATACATGCTATCCTATCACCCAATGGGTGCTTAGGCACTCACCCAAGCCACACGTAGGCATTGAGACCCCTCCTTTATGTGATTCTTGTGATAATTCATCATTTATGTCTGATACTTAAGTGCAAAAGAATGGGAAATAACCATGCATTCATGCTAAAATATTAGGATGAGTTATTATATCATTGTATCAATAAAAGAGAATTATCAAACAACATATATAATTGATGCATAGATAGAGGAAATGCACTAGGATTTATGCTCATGAACACTTTACATTAATTGAGGCCATAATAGACCCATATAATAATGCAGAACAAGGTCATGCATCAAAAACTATACTACGTTCTTCATAGTACAATGATAAACATAGACCATCCCTCTAAATATGTGATCACTCATATATTTCCTCTAATCCCAACCCATAGAATTCTCCATGATATTTTTATAGAGCTTTGCCTCTCTTCTACCACCTATGCTACTCTACCACACCTCCTTTCTACTACCCATGCATATCTATATATAGCTTTTTTCCTTCACTTCCATGCCTTATGAGGTAACAAATTGGCTACTAAGTGTCAAACTGACCCTCTAATGGAGCATGCTTCCTTTGATCCAAGATCTCCATTCTTTCAAATGATGTCTTTCTGGATCCTTCCATCGCATGCATGGATTATTCCATTCTTGATCCTACTGCCTATCAAATCGAACCTTACCCACTCTGCATGCTAGATGGGTCACACTTTCATCATGTGTTGTGCGGAACTATGAATATGGATAATTCCCAAAACCCCATCTTGTCTTACACACATGCGCCATGTGTTTTGCTAACCCCTGCTAGAACCCCGACTGCATGCATTCAACTCATGTGCCCTTCTTTAATTACGTATCGTGCACCCATACACCTTCTTTTATTTATCCAAACATTAAGGGCCTAACATCACCCCACACTACGCCTATTCTCCATCCTTAGAAACACTTCTCTTTAATGAATAAAGAATGGTGGTCTCAAAATAGGGGAAAAAGAATGAAGGAATGAAGAATTGGGAGAAATAATGAAAGAATGGGGAGAATGAATGAGAAAAATGATTATTTTTGAAGGAGGAGAGGGAAATCCTTCCCTATTTCTACCTCTAGCTTTTCCCAAGTGTCAACCTCATTTTGTGCTTGCTGAAAAAGGTCTCTGACTAAGTCACTCACCTCCTCAAAACTTAATTCCTCCCCTTTGGCACTCATTTTTTCAACAATACTTTCTAATTGTTTTCCCAAGTCCTCAAGTGCATCCATCTTGTGGGTGATCTGGGGGTAAAAATCATTTATGTGGATTTTAATCAAACCTTAAAAGGTCTCGATAGCTTCTGACTTATTTTCTACCTTGGAAAGTATTTTATCTCTCTCTGCCTTATTCCCCTTATTATTTTCTTGAAAATCCTTGAGTTAAATTTCATGACCGTGACCAGGATGCTTTCCACTATAACCCTATCGTAATAGTTTTCATATGAAGCTTTTTTGACTTGCTTGTTGGCCTTTACCTTTGTAAGGAGTTTAGTATATCGAGAAATAATCTCGACAACTTTCAACTTCTCTTCCTTTTCTTGGTGTTTTAGTGCCTCTTCTATAGACACTAAGGAAAGTGGCCTCCTTTCCATTGTGAGGATGCAGGTCAATCCTCTAGGAACTACAAGGTTGATTCATATTTGTGTTCGGTGGTACTAAGTTAGGATTATTTAAAACAATAGCACCTGTAATCATTTCAATCTTCTTGTGTAGTTCACACACCCTTGCCTTCTCCTGTTTCATTTCATGCCTTAACTACACGCTAATAAGATCTTCCTACTTCAATTCCTTTCTCTTCTTAGTGAGATCCTTCTTTTTCTTCTCCAATTCTTCCTCCAAGAATCTCACTCTATCATTTCTTCCAAACAGTTTGGCCTCAATCTCAACTAAAACTTTGTTGAGCACATTGTAGACCTACTCATTTGATAATTATTCAACATTCACAAATAAATTAACTCCTTTTGTTTCTAGAACCTTCATCATATCTCCTTGACTTACTTTAAACTCAAGTTCATCCATGTGGGACTCAAATGACAAAGATAACATCTTCTTGGTTCGGGGATATGTGCCTTCTTCATCAAATGAAGACATAGGTAGGAGTTGTTCCATTGGTATGGTTCTTTGAAAGAACATGCATAACATTTTTCTTGGATCATTAATTTATCCCATTACTTTCTCTTGTTCCACCACTACACTCTTCCAACCTGTTTGTACAACTTTTGGGAAGCTTACAACCAAATTTGGATTGCCACCCATGCTGCCATATTCTTTCCCAATGCTTTCTTCTTTCATATCATTCAAAAATTCATCTACTCTTCACTCCAAATCTTGCTCCACTAAATCCATAATGATTCTTGCCACTTCTCTATCCATGGTTGCTTCCACTTGTTCCTTGGTGAGGCTTGGGATTACTTGATTCTTGGTGTTGACCTCTTCTTCCTGTTCATTAACCTTATCCTCTTCATATCCCTTAGCATACTTGTTTTCACCTTCCTCCTTCTCATATTCATGTATATCATACACTGGATGGTCTTTACATCCTTTAGGCTCATCATCATCCTTATCACCAATGTAGGAATATGAACTTTTTGTCTCCTCGGATTCTTCCTCTTCTCACGTCACCTTCTACTTCTTCCTAACTTTCGATTCCAGTGAGATTCTTCCCTCTTCTTCTCCTTAACAGTGACTTCTTATTTGGTGATTCTTCATGTGTGAGGGGAAATTCATGATCCAATGAATCTTCTTCTGGGGTCTTTTCCTTAACTAGGTAATTCTTTCCACGCACTTAAGTGTTAGGATTCGTAACTACTTCTGGTGTGCCCACCGATTATGCGGTCTACATATGTAACACCCTTGACAATTGTTATATTCCTCCTTTGCATTTCAAGTGTTGACATGTGATTTTCTTGATAAAGATGTGTTCTTTTGACTGACTGAAGATCATGCTTGATATGGATAAATCATTTCTGCTCTTTGATTGTAGGGATGGTATGTTGTTGCTTACAATAATCTATTTCACTTCTTATGAGAAAGTTGTAATCTAGTTTGAATGGTTATAAACTTATCCTTTGCAATTGGACTCATCCTTGGATCAATTCCATTGATCCAAGGTATGTTTTAAATCTTCTTATCTAAACTGAATGAAAAAATGACATTCATTGATTAAGAGACTTAACGGACTAAACTTGTGTTTGTTGCAAATTATTTACTATCTCGAAAGACTATGCCTACATTTTGTTTTGTGTTGTGCTCAGCTCTTCTTGATTGACCCTTGTAGAATGCTTAATGGTGTTAGGGGAAACCTACTTCAGGATTCTTGAGAAAGAGAGATTTTAATGTGTCCTATATCTATAAGGTCTATCCTAATAGATTCAAGACTCATGTAAGTTCTATCTTAAATTTTTCTACACCTCTTTAAGTGGGATGACATCCTAACCTAAGTCACTAACACTATGTTAGTATTAAGGAAATAACCTAAGGATGTAAAGTTATTTATAATCAATTTCCTATACTAGTTGGTTATGTTCAGACCTAACCTAGGGTGGCTATCTATTTAATTGTGGGTTATATCCTAAGGTTATATATTTTAAACTAACCTAAGATCTAACCTAAGAAAATTCTATCTATCCTAAACTAATGGGATATGAAAGGGAACCTATGGGTCATTGGCAAGTGGGGAACTAAGTGGCGGTTCCTAAGATTTTAATGAGATTTGATTTTGATTTGGTTTTAAATGCATGTAAGTACTGCCAGTTTGGTAGGGGCTAGTGAAAGTTTAGAGGAACCTACATGGAGGCATCACTAAGTTTGGAAATTCATGTGGAAATCTGATTTTGTCTCACCAACTTTGGGTGGCAGTGGAAAAGAGAGAGAAGTAGGAATATGCAAATTAATGTCATTTATTTGCCTTGGTTCTAGTGAGAAAACCCTCTTGGAAGGCATGCTGGTGGATTTGTTTGGGTTTTTTTTGTTTTGCATGCTTCCCGATTTTTTCTCTACATTGAGCTATCTAGTTCTTCGAACCAGCAGTTTGATGTCCACTTAGTGGGTATTTTTAAATTCTCTAATCTATTTTCGGTTCAAGGAGTGTATAAGTGTCATTATGGAAAAATATTATGGTTGTTTGATCTTTCTTGGAAAAGAAGAGGTGTTGGAAACTCGGCTGGAAGTCTTCTTTGAATCGGTAGAGGCACTATCAGGCATGATAGGCTCTACCCATTAAGATTTCTTGCTTTCTTCTAAATGATTCATTAAAACAATTATGCTCACTAGAAATTTATATTTACATGATGTATCTGGTTATTTACTTGCATGTATTCTTGAAAATTATGTGGGTTTTGGAATGTGAATCCTTTTCTGCTATTGGCATTTTTGGGAACTTTCTCTCAGACCGTTATTAGACATTTCCATGTGAATCGTATTGAAAATCAGAACTTATAATTGAAGTATGAATTTGTATTGAAAATTTGTTTCTATCATTTGAGACTAATGTTGATCGAATGGGATTGTTGCTTGTTGGGTTCTGAATCTCTATTTAGACTTGTGTTTTGTGAGTTGGAAGTGGATCTCTGTAGGGGTTCTAAACTAGCTTTGAAACTCAAATTTCTTTTAGCTTTATTAGAACCTTGTGTTTGTTTTGGACTGTGTTGGAACTTATTGAAGTTTTGAACCTTGGTTGAATCTTCCTATTTAACAATTGTACTTGTATATAGTTCTTATGAGTACTGAACTTGTTGTTGAGTTGTTGCATTATACCCGATTACTTAGCTTTGAACGAGGTTTTATTCTTCCTTAGGGAAACAGAAGGCTTGAACCCGTAATAGGGTGTTGGTGTTTATTATGAGCTTTTATTAGGGCCATGGGTTCTGTTTTTTACTTGTATTTGAGTTTGTGTTGTTGGAACTTTTGTTCGAAGATCATATTTCACGTAGTGTAGGTATTCCATTGTTGGTTGTTTTGATTATGTATTTGGAATCAATGTGTTGAATATTTACAGGTATTCTGAGCTGGAGTTTAGGGGGTATTATGAATTGTAAAACTTCAATCTCATTTAATACTATCTGATGGAAGGGGTCTTGTGAGTTTTGTTTGGTTAGAGTAGACCATGTAACTTCTTTGAGGTCTCCTTTGTTTTGAGTTTGAGAAGGATTGGTTGTATTACTTCTTCCTTTTAGACTACACTTGTGTTCTCAAACTTGACAGGGCATGTGAATTAAGGAGTGTATTCTATTCATCTCTTCTCTGAGCGTACCCATGTCTTGTGGGAAAACTTGACTATTTTTTTCATAGAAATAAATTGAATTAGAACTACGTTCTATTATGGGATAGTCGTATCAGTTGTAGAGGTTAATGGAATGAATTATTTACTTCCTTTTTGTCTTTGATGTTGAGAAAATTCTTACCTGTCATAAGATTTTAATGGAACTCGAGAGGCTTGTGGTGATTCTATTTAGTCATGCTAGAAGAAGTTGGGACAGTATTTGTCTTTGATGAACTATTTATTTCCTTACTCTCTCTTATGACCTTTCATCTGATTTGTGGGTTTCATCTAAATGTTGAATATAAACCCTGTTTACTAGTGTAGTATGAAGGGATACAATATCCATGTTTGAATTGCTTGGAAATTTAGTCCTTGGGTCTGTGAGTTTTATTGACCCTTGTCTATCTTACACTGTTTCATATTTCTCTTCCTTGTTGGGCTCTTTGAACGAATCTCTAAGTTTTAGTCAAAGAAGTGAATAGGATCTCTTGGGGACAGTATGTTGTTTAGAGATAGTGCTGTGAATTTTGTTTTGAGAATTGAATCTAAACTTGAGCTTGGTGAATGGAAATAGGTAATCAGTTTGTAAATTTTCAGTGGAAATTGGAAGTATGCATGCTTTGACTGTGCATTCGGTTTTGAGTTCTCTTTTGGGAACTAGCTTAAGAATTTCTAAGTTTGTATTAGATAATGGATTTCATTTCATAGTATAAATGAAATGAAATATGGTTTGGGTCCTTGTTGGTTTGAGATCCTTTTCTGTTGACTGATAATTTCATTGATTGAACTTCTCGTTATTTGATTTTCTTCTTTGTCTGTATGGAAAGATGAAACATACTAATATGAGATATGTTGTAACTAACTCCTTTACAGATTGGAAAAAGTTAAATGTGTCTTTCTATCCTCATGAATTTATGAAATAATTTAATGACAAGACTTGTTGACTGTTTTAAAGTGATTGATAGGATCAATTAAGTCTTGTGATATAATTATGATGTTGCAGAATATAATATGTTATTTTCTTAAAAGTAAATTCAGATCTTTGTAATTGTATTTCTTTCTAGATGTTATTACTTATGATTATTTGTATGATGTTTATTAATTGTTTCAATAAAGCAGAGTTGTTTAATGAAATAATTAGTGGAATGCACTTTACTTTAATGCTTAGTGCTTATCATGCTTAGTTCATTGAACTGACCCGTGCTAGCAATTTTGCAAATAGACATCGTAAGTGAACAAAGAAGACAAGAACTTTCATGATGTATTGGGCTTATTTAATTTTGAACCTTATGTAAAGAGTTTCAATTCATTCTTGAATTATATTGAAAAATAAAAGTTGTATTCTTTTTGGAATGGAGGTTGTTTGTTATACAACATGCATGAAATACATAGTCTTGTAAATGAATAAGTTTATAACGAGGAATTGAATGTTGAAGATTTACTTGTATTGGTTGTGTAAATTATCTTGTATTTATGAAGAAGACGGTATTCCTATCTTGATGATATTATTCATATATGTTATATGCTTAATTCGGATAACTTGATAAGTTAGATAAAAGGGAATTAGTTTAATCTCCCTTAATAAGTTGCAGCTTGTTAAGTTGCATAAGATAACTATTTTTATCTAAACAATTCTATCATAGTAATGGAATGTGTTTTGAATATGCAGTAAAACTAAAGATAATGTGAAAGATATGAAGGTTTTTACAAACCCTAACACATAATCAAGTAGACGAAGGCTCTTCCTCTCTCAAAGGAACGTAATATAAAGAATGGTGATATGATTGTAAATCATTAGACTTAATTTCCCTATAAATTCTACTATAGCTTAACCTATTTGGTTACCACACCTTCTTCGAATGGTTAAGTTACATTGAATGGAACTTATGATATTTATGTCTTGTTTTGGTTAACTGTTTGTTAAACTAAGTAAATGAACATTAAAAGCAATCATGAGTTAAAGGAATTTCTTTAATGCTTAATTGATTAAAGTATAGAACAAGAACTTATGGAGTGTTGGATTAGGGTTTAACACTGTTTCTGTAATCGGTGTAAATATCCAAATTAATAATGAATTAATAACCTCCTTGGGGTATGTACATCTCGATGAGGTAGTTTCTGTAGGATGTTGGCACACGCCAGTTTGTAGGGATATACTTTTGAGAAGACTTGGGTCTTCTAGAGATAAAAACGATGCAGTTGACATGTGGCAACACCCTTCTGCATTGATCATCTAGATCTACACACAAATAAGGACTTGAACTTAGTTTCTCTCTAGGTCAAGTTAGTGGCATATTTAGGATAGGTATTAGCTTCCAATAGCTCGGGGTACCTTGGTGCATCCAGTTAACTTAGGTCAACCGAGTATGCCCATTTACCCTAAGTCATTGTGAGTGTCTTCCTATGATAAATTATGTTTCTAACCAAGGCTAGGGTCAAACTTGATACAAGTGGACTGACGGTAGTAAGTAAACACCATTATTGATAATAGAGGAGTGACGTGAAGGACGTATTTCAAAATGACGAGTATGTCATCTAGGAATAGTGACATAAAATGCAGTATGTTGAAAATATTTGACCAAAGTATCGCAAATTACTAGTTGCATTTTCCTATGTCACCAAGTTTGAAGCAACGTGATATCAGATGAATATTGGTAACAAATATTCAGATATGTTCTTTAAACAGATCACTCAGTACCCATTTTAGGGTAGGAAAACCAAGTATATGATAAGTATTCAATACTTAAAGTTAACATAAATAGATTGGTATATCACTAAGTTATGAAATAAATAGATGGGTAGATTACCGAGTTATGAAATGAATAGATTGGTGGATCATGAGTCATTTATAGCTGCATATGGTTATCTGTTTGAGATTGATTGACATGGAATGTTTGTTCTAAATAATGCTTTATTTAGAACAGAGAACATTATGTAAATATTTTTTTCCCTTGTTTCTAAATTCTTAAAATGGGAATGTTACATCTTGGTATCAGAGCTAAAGGTTGTAGCTCTTGCACCTATTGTGTTAATAATCTGATGAAACTTAAATTTTCTTGTAACAAAAAATGGTTAAAACAAGAGGAAATGTTGCAAATAACCCTCCACCTAAGGAAGGAGTAACAACTACCCAAAAACTAGATGAGATCCTTGCTACCCTGTTGGACACAAGAGATTGTTTGGCTGTACTTGAACAACAAGTAATGGGAAATGAGGAGGAAGAAGATGATGTTGATAATAACAATGTGAACATACTTGTTTAGCTTGAGAACAAAAAGGCTAGGCTTACAGTTGAACTCACTAATGATATAAAAAGGATAAGTCCACCCAAGTTTAATGGAACCACATTACGAGTTGGGGCTGAGAACTAGCTCGGTGAAATGGAGAAATACTATACAATAAGGAATTTCTTTGAAGAAATAAAGGTGATATGGGGCATATCAACTTTCTCATGAAGCATCTTCATGGTGGGACAAGCTGTAAGGATGAGTTAAATATTGATGAAACTAATATCACATGGGATAAATTTAAAGGTTACTTTCGAAATGTTAGCTGCCACAACTTTATTATGACAAAAATTGACTGAATTTTAGAACTTATCACAAGGAAAGCTAAGCAGAATGGCGAGTATTGGGAGTGGTTTACAAAACTTCTTAAGTATGGACCTCGGTACAAACCGATGAGAAGTTCGGGATATGGATATTCATCATGGGATTGGATCCCGTTATAGGAGGAGAGGTGGATGTTCACATTGAACCATGATGGAAGGGGTTGTTGAAAAAGCAATAAAGCGGAAAAAATTAAAGGTAATTTCTACTTATAAGGAGGAAGTAAGGAAGAAAGCTACCAACTCCTCTTCATCATCTCTTACACCTAAGAAAGGACCACGAAATAAATTCGAATGAAAAGTAAGTTTTCATTTGATACTAATAAGCAAGTAGAAAAAAACAAGTATGTTGGTAATGTACGGAACAACTTTACTAAGAACAATAATAAAAAACAAAAGTCCTATAAGGGCCAGAATGATAACTTGAAGGCTGGAAATAAACCCAAGCCTAGGAAGGGACTTGTAGGAAGCTATTATAATTATGGTAAATATCATTACGTAAATCAATTCCCTTGGAAAAATAATGATCGTAATCAACAACACAAGATACATGTTGTAGTAGGTGACAAGATAGTAGGCTGAGAAATAGGCCATGCCTATAGAAGTTCGTTAAATTATTTGGTTTACCTATGACTATTATTTTTTATATTGGAGCTATTGAATGTTTTATTTCTACTAAATTAGAATCAAAATTAAAAATAAAATATGGAAACATGGACTGTATTGTATGGAAACAATGTTGTTCATACAGTTAGTATGTGTCTTTTTGGAGAAATCCTTGATTTACCTAATGTTTCCACTAATGTTGATATTTATGTTACACCTTTGGGGTCTGTTATCTCATTTTAGTGATTCCAGCTAAAAATAAGATAACCATAGAAAAATTTTGGACATATCTCTTAAAATTCCCCTTTGAAGGAGATTTTCGGGTTTTCGGGTTTTCATTGCATGAAAGCATGTTTCTTGCATGTTACATGTCTGATGTTCCCGAAACCTAAAACTCAATTATCTTAGCAGTGTGTCGGGGTTTTGGAACTCCCAAGCATCGAGAACATGCTTTATCTAATGCATGTTTCATGTCATGTGATTCCTGAAACCCAAAACCCAAATGAAGCCTTTGTGTTGGGATTTTAGGACTTAGAAGCATCTCAACATCTCATGTGTCATGCTTCATGTTTTCCAAAAATGAAACCCAAATTAAACCAAATCCTTTGTATCGGGTTTTAGACGCCCCAAGCATGATGACATGTCATTAATGTCTAGTTGTCTAGTAGTTGGCACACGTGTCAAGTGAGGTGTAATTAATGTTAGGGTTTTATAAATAGGTGGTTTTCCATGTCATTTGTTACCTGGTACATTTTTGATGTGTTGGATTTTTGTGCATGCTTCTTCCACCTCCAGACACGATTGGGATTCTCAGTTGATTTCACCATCCATTCTTGATCATTTTTCGATCTAATTGAAGGTATTCTTCTCTTCTTTATATTTTGAATATTTTTGGGTTATTTGTGAAGGGATTGATTGGGGTTTCCTTTTCTTTTTCTTCTTCTTTACTATTTTAGGGTTTTAGGTTGTTTTTCTTGTTTCTTATCTTTTTCATGTGGGCTCTCATTTGGAATTTTCCCACCTTAGGTTATTTACTTGTTGTAAGTTGTGGATTTCAAGGTTCTAAAATTCCTAAGAGATCATGAGATGGGGATTTATCATGTTTTGAAAGGTCGAAACCTCATATATTGATTTCAGGTTTTGCGGTGCTGCTCGACATCATCCATTTTTGCCTTGTTTAAGGTTTTTCTAGTTGCTCAACATCTCACTTTCTTTGCCTCATGTCAAGTCTTGTTAGGTGCTTGACATCATCTCACTTCCACCTTGTGTCAAGTTTTTTTGATGTGTCGTATGCCCTAACTTCTAACATACACCTTACCGGTGTTTTAGTTTTCTCAAGGTGTTCAACATACTCCAAACTCCACCAGTGTTTTGGGTTTCTGTTGGTGTTTGACACAGCCTACTTTATGACATAAAATTCATTATGTCGGGTTTTCGAAGGTTTTTTGCAAGTTTCAAAAACCCAAATGGTGTGGCGGGTCAATGCACTTGTCCAACAAGATTTCACACCTGACTACTCTTCCAGAAGTCATCAAGGCATTTTCAAGACTCCTCATGTTAGACCTTGGACCATCTAAGGATAAGTCGGATAAGTCGGAGAAAATGAAATATAAGTACCAGAAGATGGAATATTCTTCTATGTAAGCTTAAATAATGACAGTCGGGACACGAAGCTTGACAATATAGATATGGAAGACTTATGGAAAAGAATTGTGGATTCTTATCAAAATTCATGTATGAATTCAATATCCAGCAGATGGTATACCTCTCGTAATAAGATTTCCAATATCAACTCAATGCCCTAAATTCATCCTGGCATGTGCTTCCCACTATGACTCAACCTCCCGCTCAGTAAGAAATCAAGAAAGGGATTCTATAGTAAAATTGGACGGAGATTACTTTGATCAACTCCTAAAGTTTCCCAACTTTATGGAATATGTTGATTTAGACTTTAAATCAGCATAAAGGCCCAGGGAAAAGATCAAGAAGATTACATCAAGCATGTAAATAAGAATTTCTTGATCAAGGCTAAGCTAGTTGTTTCTAGGTTTCCTAAGTTAGTCCCTAGAAGTGATTTTATTCTTGAATTTAGTGATATCATCACCCTGTTGAGCTGGTTATTTGGACTCCCAAATTCAAAAGAATTCCAAGGGTGGATGTACCAGTTCATGGTCATCATAAAGAAAAATGACCAAGGGATTGATTGGGGTAGCCTAATAAGTAATGAGATAGACTCCCAAATGAAAATGGTCTTGTCTACCGACAAGTTCTATATGATGTCATACGTCACCTATGTGGTAGCAAGCATGAGAAACTATCCAGGGCTAGATGCAAAGGGAAACCGAGCAATGGAACACATATATCGGTACTTCCCACAGCTGACAATAAAAGGGTCTAAAGACCAATTTAGAAGAGTGAATGATGCCTTCTTCTATGAAAACATTTACAGATTGGATCCTGATCTGAGGAAGAGAAGGGTTTCGATGAAGCATGGACCGAAGTGTCAAAATGGGGTTACATCTTCTTGCAATTCAATAAGTTTACTTATCTTCGGTGGTAAGGTTCCATGGTAATCCCTTCCATTTTCCTAGGTTCCCAGGTGACAACCTGATCCTAATGGAGTTGGTCAGACAGTTGTTGGATTTTAAAAAATTCCAACAAAGCAGGCACAAAGCCACCATCTCCTTCCCCATTTTGATTGGAAGGTATACATATTCCACCATGGTTAAGGCCAAGAACGTGGTGCACGAGATTTAGGATAAATTGAAGAAACAAATGAAGATGAGGGAGGGATTCGACATCCAAGGAGTCCTCAAGTCATTTGGGACCTTGTACCTGCATGTGCCCACTATGGAAGATATCTGGGTTGATCTTCATGATGAAGTTTCCATCCAAAGAAAAGAAAACAATAGAATGACACTTGAAGAAATTTAGATGTTAGATCTAGTTGATATCCTGAAGGCATCATGGAAAATGAAAGTGTTCTGGAACCTAGGTATGAATAGTTAGATGGAGAGTAACTTGGATTCCCGGTCATTAATTGTTACATTCTGAAAAAGGCTTCTATCATTGATAGATATGCTCAGACTCTTGTCCGCACTAAGGCATGGCTCATTTCCTAGGGAATGAGTTATAAAGAAAAGAGATTTTTAAAAATAACTACTTTAGAAGTGGGACCCTCCAAGGGAGAGAAGGAAAAGGATAAAATCCCTACCAAGAGGAAAATAAAGTTTAAGTTTGTCGAAAAGGAGAAAAGCAAGGGCCCGAATCATCTATTACTCCTACACAAATAGTTGAGATATTGGATTCACCTCCTCCACTAGAATAAGGAGAAATTATTTCAAAATCAAGGTTGGTCAACCTCTTATTTCTCCTTTTGTGGATTGCTTGTCAGAAGTAAGTCTTTCTCTTACTTCTCAAGATTTGGCTTTAGAGTATTTACCTCCTCTCTCCAAATCTTCCTTATCTCATATTTCTACGCCACTCTCATCAACCATGGCTAAAATTTTCTATGACCTCTCACCTCTCTCTGTTGGACCCATGATGGCCATAGAAATTCCTCCTCCTTCTACACCTTCATTTCCTAAATCTATTCCTATAGTCACTACACTTGTACTCATTACCACTCCAAAAGTAAATCTTCCTCCACCTGTAGATACAACCATAAAAACTCCAATTTGGGAAACTTCTTCCACTATACCTCAATGGTTAATTGATCAGACCCCAAGGAAGAGGAAGGTGGTAGTTCCCTACTAGCCTTCAATTTCAATTCACTCAAGGCTTCTCCTGCCAAATCTACCAATAAACCCAAAATAGTTTCAAGGGTTTCAGTGGATGCCTCATGGCATAAGTTTTCAGAGATTGGCACTCCCATGGATGACAAAACCAAGGAGGATATAGTGGTTATTGACTATCAGATTATAAGGGTTGATCTGGGAAAAGTAACAATAGAATGAGCATAATAGGATGCACATGATGTCATGAACGTGCTTTCCCAGAAGTTGAAGGAAACAAAGGTAAGCATAGATGAGCTAAAGGAGAAATTTGAACGGTTGACAGAGGTATTGCTCAAGCTTTCAAATCGTTCTCATTCAACACCATCATCTTCTACCCCTACTCTTATAAGGCTTGATTTCTCATTGGTGCCTAAGATTGAAAATATCAAGGAGAAGTGGAGAACATTTGAAGAATGGATAAAGAGGCTACTCCTACAAGGAAGAGAGGTCATAGATGACATAGTGGAGGTTTATAAATCCTTGGAGGAAATAAAGAAGGATGGTGAAAAATGGATGATGAGTTTTCACAAGAAGTTAGGAACCTTGACTTAACTTTAGAAGCTCTAAATGCACTAAAATAGGTTCCGTCCTGGATCTTAATGGAAGAAGGAATCATTCCACATGGGGATAAGCATTTCTAGCTAGCTAAGGCTATCAGATTCAGGGTAAATATTCTTAGTGAAGATTACAGCAAATTGAGGGAATCTAGAGATCAGTTGGTTGATGCCACGAATGACATAGAAGAGGAGCTATCTAGGATCTTCACCATGGTGTTGGGTGAAATCTCAGAGATTCTACCTACTGACAATCTCTATAAACAAATTAAGGAATAAATTCAGCATGAAACAACTTACGTCTTCGATCTGACAATCATTGATAAATTCATAAGGATTGAGAATGTTTTGGAATCACTAAGGAAACTCAACAAGAGGTTGAAGAAACTTCCTGGAAATGCAAGTGACACTCAGGAAACTTGTGAAGTCCTAAGTGATTATTCTAGTGCACTAGATGAAGACAAGATGCAGAGCATAATCCAAAAGTTCCAAGAATTTCGAGACAAGCAGGCTTCACTGGAAGAAGACAAGGATGACGAAGTAGAATAAGCATAATGTTTCATGTCATTTCTACCAAGAAATTTTCATGTCTTTTTCATTTTTTTTTCATCACATAGGAAGCGACTTTTGACTTGATCTCCTGCATGAGAGTCAAGCAAAATAAGACTCTCGTTAAAAAAATATTTTCTAGGATTTATCCTATTTTCTCTCTACTCTCTCTATTATAAATAATTGATGCTTGTGCACTCCAAGAGGGATACTTTATGAATATCAAGATCTATTGTGAAGAAGAAGAAGAGAAAATTTTATTTTCCTTTTAATCATTGAAGAATAGAAACAGTAATATTTTACAAAATTCATGTTGTGAGATTCATCTATCTTGAGAGATTGTTCTTACATCCAAAATCTTGAGCTATTCTTTGTTTAGTATTCTTAATCATTTTAATTGTTTCAAAATATTACACTCATTATGTAAAACTCATATAAGTATTTCATGATCTATGTTTGCTTGAAATAAAATACGTTCCTCTCATTCCCTTCCCACTTTGTTTTGTCTATAATATTTTTCCTTCTAATTCTTTCTCATCTAAAGTTGTAACATCTCCATTTCATGTTGATATGGATTTTAGGATTGTATCCCAACCCCAATGGTTAGAATGGTTTAGATATTGTATATATTATTTCTATTGTGTTTTAGATTAGTAATAAACAGGTTGCCTCACCTATCTTTGTGAAGGAATTTGATCTCTTACATTGTGTTTGAACCTCATATTTTGTCTTGATAAGATATCCAACCAACAGTTTTTGGTGACTCCATTGGGGAATATGGATTGATATGACTAAGCTTATCCTATTGGTGTCTGGCGACTCCATATTTTCCTTATTTTTAGAAGATCCATTTTCCGAGTTCAAGCTGGCTAGAAAGATATTCACTCGGTCAAGTCAAGCCAAGGGTGAAACTGATCCATTCTTTAATCTACTTCAACAACATAATTTCAGACTTTCCCCCAATAGTGTTGTATCTAGCCGAGAAATAAGTTCTTCACCTATCCGAAGAACTTGGGTTTCTCAAGAACAATAAGATTCTACAACCTACCAGAATTATTCTTGTCGATAATGATATTTCTATATGAACTTCATTCAGAAGGATGGTTGCACAACCTATGCCTTGGGGTACAACTATTGGTCCTCTTTCCCTAACTCCACTTTGTTGCATGATCTACCTCATGGATCTCATAAGAATATTCCTAAGTTCAACGGTGATGGGAAGCAGCACCCTGATGAACACATCACTTCATTCTTTGTTGCATGTGGCATCCTTGGGGTTTCTCATGAATATGTCCCTCTCTCAATTTTCATTGAGACATTACATGGTGTAGCAGTGAAATGGTTCTACCATCTTTTGAATGCATTCATTACCAACTGGGATACCATGAGATCTATATTTGAAGCAAGGTTCAAACCAGATGAAGATTCTCATGCCTTTTTAGCACAACTTACACATATGAAGAAGGAGTCTTATGAACCCCTGCCCAGGACTTCATAGCCAAATTCAACAAACTGATTTGTAAGATTCAAGATCTAGTCATTACCACTCTTGAAAATCAAAATTGTTTCTTCATCAATGCTTAGCCCCCGATGTGAGCTTCTTATTAAGGTCTGTTATCCCGAATTTTGCCACTTTGCTCAAGCTCTGACTAGTGAAATAGAAGATGATCTCATTACGTTGGAAAGATCGGAAGAGAGTCATCTAAACCTAAGAATCGAGTTCATCTCGGGGTACTACTAATCCTCCGATTCAAAGGATGGCCAATGACTTGGTCACTTTGAAGAAGAAAATGTCTTAACAAGTGACCAAAATTCCTTATCAAGATATTCCTAAACATAATTTCAATAATACCAATGGCACCCCAAGAGATAGGAATCGGTTTCTGCTCCCACCGGATCGCCATTGAAGCTCCTCCTATCAACACAACAATATAAATAGTTGAGGATGGTGAAGAAATATAAGATCAAGATTCTC
Source organism: Taxus wallichiana var. yunnanensis (assembly GCA_018340775.1). Taxonomy (NCBI): domain Eukaryota; kingdom Viridiplantae; phylum Streptophyta; class Pinopsida; order Cupressales; family Taxaceae; genus Taxus; species Taxus wallichiana. Next base: position 24,044,875 of record CM031239.1, on the reverse strand, counting down.
ATGAAGCTTCGAAGTTTTAGGATATGCTTTGATGAGTCTTTTGACGATTCAATGACAACTCCGATTGGGTATTTTGAATACGAGGAAGATGAATGTGAGCATGATGGTCAATCATTTGCAGTCTTCACTCGATCTCAGTCCCAGAACCCCAGAAAGCTGGTTGAAGGATCTAAGGAGAAAAGTAAAGAAGCTCCCATGGTTATGGCTAAAAGAGGCTCTCCTATCTTAGTGCAAACTAAAAAGGAGACAACTAAAAAGGTAACTTCACCTTCTAACTCTCTTTCTCCTTCCCCAAGGCTAGTACCTCAGCTCAGACTAGTGTAACCAGAATTGAGCCCACCATCATTCCTTCATATACCACTTTTGACATTATTGATCATGCAAAGAAAACTAAAATCCAAATGTCAGAAGTTGAATACCTTTAGTCAAATCCTGAGCAATTTGAGAAACTTTCCAAATTCATTAGAAGTAAGGTTATTATCCCTTCATCTTCAAAAGGCATTTTTCCTAGCCCCACTCAACCTTTACCTCAGAGTAATATGACCTCTGTTGCTTCTTTGGGAAAAATTGAACTATTTTATTTATCCTTACTTATAAATGGTTTTAAACTCAGTGATAAAATAATTGAATCAAGAGCCTTTGATAACATAATGCCCACAAAAGTAACCCATGCCCTTGGACTTACCTTGACTAAATATTATGGGTGGTTTTACTCCATGGAAACTAAACAAGTCCCCTTGATTGGCCAAATCAAGGATGCACAGTTTGCATTTGTTGCCTTCCCTGAAAAGAGAGTAAAAATGACTATCCTGGTTGTTGATATCCCAACTACTTATGGTATTCTCTTAGGAAGAGGTTTTTGCAAAGATGTTGGAGGAGAAATCAATATGGACTGGACCAAAGCTAAAATTCTAGTAAATGGATTTCCTCATGTCCTTCACCCCGAAGCATAGGAAAAGTACCTGGTCACTAAATTAGATGATCCCAAGGCCCAAATTCTCTTCGAAGATGTAGGCTTGGGTAATTATTTCATGACATCTAAGGTGCCCTCTATAGAAGTCAAGGAAGAATATCCTAATGTTGTTTAGACCCTCGAGTTTGACAGGAGATGTTCAACTACTAGGTCAGCGCTGGTGTAGTTATATCTCAAAATTTTGAGACTTTTCCCTTCACTTTCAAGATGGAGTCTGACAATACTAATAACACGGCTGAGTACAAAGATTTGTTATTAGGATTAGAAATGGCAAGGAAAAAAGGAATCTAAAATATCAAAGTGCAGGGAGATCTTTGAGTTGATTGTAAATCAAGTAAGGGGGATCTATCAGGTGAAAAATGATCACCTAAGGCATTACAGGAACAAGGTGTGGGACAACATAGAATGCTTTGATGATTTTTCCATTAAGGTAGTTTTGAGAGATCACAATGATAAAGATGATTCTTTATCCATGTCTACATCTCTTCTCCTTCCTCACCCAAAGTTCAAACAGGACAAGTATACCATTGAGATTGTGTATCGTCTAAGTGTTCCAGATAATTTAGCACATTGGCAAGTGTTTAATGATGATCAACATTTATTGTCTTTTCTTGAAAAAGATAATAATTTTAGAAAGCTTTGTTTAGAAGGATCAGAATCAGATTTTTATGAGTCCATCTTGAATTTATATCAATATATTGATGGTGAATTCATCCACTCAAAGGAAATAAGATTTGAAGGGGTTAGTTTCTCCGGAAGGCTGTTTGATAATCATGACCGTTTCATTCGGGATAAAAGAAAAGCTGAATGTGCTTCCTCATCGAGGTAGATAAAGTTAATCTAGGCTCTCCTAACAAACCACAGATGGTAAACATCTAGAAATGCTATTCCCTGGAGGAGAAAGAAAGATTAATTTCACACCTGAAGAGATATATGGATTTTCTAGCATGGTCATATGTGGATCTGAAGTCTTTCAAGCCCAAGGATGTGCAACATAGCATCCCTTTAAAGTCTGAAGTTAAACCCTATAGGAATAAGCAAAGGCATTACAACCCAAAGATATCAGGGACTATCCTTGAAGATATTCAAAATATGTTAGATGTAAAGATTATCTTTCCAATCCATCATTCCACCTGGGTTGCTAAAATTATCCCAATCAGAAAGAAGAATGGTGAGATCTAGATTTTTGTTGACTTCCAAAACCTTAATCAGTCTTCATTGAAAGATAATTACCCATTTCCTATCATGGATCAAGTATTACAGACTATCACTAGATCAGAAATGTTATCCATGCTTGACAGATTTTTGAAGGGTATAATCAGGTTGAGGTAGCTACTGAGGATCAACATAAAATAACATTCACCACCCCATGGGGGACCTTTGCTTACAGGAGGATGCCTTTTGGTTTGATTAATGCGAGCCATGTTTCAAAGAGCTATGGACTTAGCTTTCATATATTTTATGGGAAAGGTCATAGTTGTATATTTGGATGACTTGACGGTCTTCTCTAAGAAGCAAAAGATCATTACGATCATCCGGAGCAAGTACTCTTAAGGTGCGGGCGCCATGGGATTTCATTAAATCCCAAAATTCCATGTTCGAGTAAGAAAATGAAATTTCATGGGTCATATCATGACTTAAGAAGGAACCAAGATTGACCCAGTGGTTGAAGGCCATCCAAAGACTTACTCTTCCTACAAGTAAAATTGGGGTGCATTCCTTTTTTGGAAAGGTCAATTTCCTAAGAAAATTTGTACCTGATTTTGTTGATAAAACCAAGGATATCCTTGGGATGATGAAAGGTAAAACTCCATTTTGATGGAGCAATGAAGGGAAACTTTCTTTCAAAGAAGTCAAAATAGCAATTGCTCATACTCCCATTCTAGTATGCCCAAAATTCAAGAAATATTTCATCATGTACAGTTACGCTTCTGCACATACAGTATCAACTATCCTTATGCAAGGAAATGAAGAAGGAATCGAAGCCCTCATTGCTTTCATGAGATACCCACTAAAGGTTCAACATGAATTAAAGATGTCACAAATTGAAAAGCATGCTTATGCAGTAGTGAGATCGGTGAAGCATTTTAGGTATTATGTGTTGAGTTCTCACACTCTTGTTCTCGTTCCTGATACTGCAATTAAGTCCATTTTGAATCAACAAGAGTTGGGTATTCAATGGGGTAACTGGATAGCCAAAGTACAAGAATATTAATTGGACATCAGACCTACCAAGTTCACACAAGGAAGAGGCATGTGCCACTTGATTGTAGAAAACAAGTCTGAGACAGAATGTGAAGAAACTAAAGATACTTCTTTAGAATTTCCCATGGTGCTTTTTGTAAGCACAACTGATGAATGGTATGCAGACATCACTTTATTTTTAACTTATGGTGAATGTCCCCTACATTTGAGCCAAAAATAAAATAGGATAGTTAAATTAAGGTCTGCAAGATACGTTCTATGGGATAATGGTATATACAAGAAGGGCATTGATGGTGTATTCCTGCGTTATGTTGATAAGTCTCAACAATAATTTTACTATAATACTTTCCCAATCTATCATGCGAAGGAAATTTCACTTCCTCCATCATGTCCTACAAGATCTTATAGGATAGGTACTATTGGCCTACTCTCTTTCAAGATTCAGTAGAATGGGTGGCTAAGTGTGAAGCTTGTCAACATTTCATTGGTCATCCTAAGCTGACAGCTCTCCCCTTGAAGCCCGTGATAATTGAAGAACCTTTTCACCAATGGGGAATTGACTTCATTAGAGTATTGAATCCTACCTATAATTCCAGTCATAATTATGTGCTCACCACCACAGACTATTTCACCAAGTGGGTGGAAGTTGTGCTAATCAAACAAGCAACCTCCAAAGCTATGTGTAATTTTCTCAAGGAGAATATAATTGTTAGATTTGGAATTCCTCACAAGATTGTTGCTGACAATGCTTCCAATTTCTCATCACATGAGTTGATAGAATTTTGTTATGGATTTGGGATCACATTGGCTCATTCATCCGATTATTACCCCCAAGGCAATGGTCAGGCTAAATCAAGCAATAAGAACCTAGTGGCCATAGTCGAAAAGATGGTTGATGAGAATCAAAAGAAATGGAACAAAGCATTACATGATGTATTATGGGTAGATCAGATTACTCCTAAGTGAGCTATTGGAATGTCTCCATTCCAGGTGTTGTATGGAATTGATGTTGAGATTCCTATCTCTGTAGAATTGTCAGCCTTATGATTGGCTAAAGTAATTGAGGATGAAACTTTTCAAAGTTTCATTGAGAAAAGGATAATGTACCTAGCAAGGCTAGAATAAGAACGGAGCAAGGTGGTGGATTGCATTATAGATCATTAAAGAAAATTCAAAAATATATTTGACAAAAAATCAAAGTAACATGATTTCTAGATTGGAGATCTAGTACTTCTCTGGGATAAGAGAAGGGAACAGAAAGGGATGCATGGCAAGTTTGATTCTTTATGGAAAGGTCCTTTCAAAATTCATCATCTGAATGGTGAAAATAGTTTTTTTCTATCATACCTTGATGGAGAGTTTCTCCCTCTACCTTTCAGTGGTCAACATCTAAAGTTGTTCCATCAATAATGCAAGATGCTCTCTTGCACTGTATTATAATTATTTTTGTTATGTGTTTGCTTTGTTTCTTTGTTTCTTTGTTTTTGGTTTTTCTTCTCCCAACTCCATAGCCCAATGGATAGAGCCTTTTGATTCTGATTTCTCTTCCTTTGATGTCTCAAAGAAATTCCCCAACTAGAGCCAATTGTTATCTTGTTTTAGTGATTCCAGCTAAAAATAAGATAACCATAGAATTTTTTTGGACATATCTCTTAAAATTCCCCTTTGAAGGAGATTTTTAGGTTTTGGGTTTTCATTGCATGAAAGCATGTTTCTTGCATGTTACATGTCCGATGTTCCCGAAACTCAAAACCCGATTGTCTTAGCAGTGTGTTAGTTTTTAGAACTGCCAAGCATCAAAACATGGTTTATCGAATGCATGTTTCATGTCGTCTAATTCCCAAAACCCGAAACCCGAATGAAGCCTTTGTGTCGGGATTTCAGAACTTAGAATCATATCAACATCTCATGTGTCATGCTTCATGTTTTCTAAAACCCAAATCCTGAATTAAACCAAATCCTTTGTGTCGGGTTTTGGAAGCTCCAAGCATGATGACATGTCATTAATGTCCAGTTGTCTAGTAGTTGGCACATGCATCAAGTGAGGTGTAATTAGTGTTATGGTTTTATAAATAGGTGGTTTTCCCACGGTCAATTTCGCCATCCATTCTTGATCATTTTTCGATATAGTTGAAGGTATTATTCTCTTCTTTATATTTTGAAGATTTTTGGGTTATTTTTGAAGGGATTGATTGGGGTTTTCTTTTATTTTTCTTCTTCTTTACTATTTTAGGGTTTTAGGTTGTTTTTCTTGTTTCTTGTCTTTTTCATGAGGGATCTCATTTGGAATTTCCCCCTTAGGTTATTTAATTGTTGTAAGTTGTGGATTTCAAGGTTCTATAATTCCTAAGTAATCAAGAGATGGGGATTTTTCATGTTCTAACAAGTTAGAAACCCTGATATATTGTTTTTGGGTTTTGTAGGGTGCTTGACATCATCTAGTTTCCACCTTGTTTTGGTTTTTTCTAGTTGCTCGACATCTCACTTTCTTTGCCTCATGTTAGGTCTTATCGGGTTCTCGACATCATCTCACTTCTACCTTGTGTCAGTTTTTCATCGATGCACTGCATGCCCTAACTTTTGGCATACACCCTACCAATGTTTCAAGTTTCTCAAGTTGTTCGACATCCTCCAAACTTCACCAGTATTTCAGGTTTTCATTGGTATTTGGCACAACCTAATTTCTAAAAATAATCTATTCTATTGGGTTTTCAAAGTTGTTTTGAGAGTTTCAAAACCTAAATGGTGTGGCGGGTTTGTGCACTTGTCCAACAAGCTTTCACACTTGACTGCTCTTCCAGAAGTCATCAAGGCATTTTCAAGACTCCTCATGTTAGACCCTGGCCCATCTAAGGATAAGTCGATAAGTTAGGAAAAATGAAGTATAAGTACCAGAAGATGGAATCTTCTTCTTATGTAAGCTGCAATTATGACATCCGGGACACGAGCTCAACAATATAGATATGGAAGACTTCTAGAAAAGAATTGTGGATTCTTCTTAGAATTCATGGATGATGTCAATAGTCGACAGTGGTCTACCTCTCATATTAGGATTTCCAATATCAGCTCAATGCCTTGAATTCATCCTGGCCTACGCTTCCCACTATGACTCAGCCTCCTGCTCAGTAAGAAATCAAGTAGGGGAGTCTATAGTGAAATTAGACGGAGATTACTTTGATCAACTCCTAATGTTGCCCAACTTTACGAAATATCTTGATTTAGAATTTGAATTAGAAAAAAGGCTGGGATAAAGATTAGGAAGATTGCATCAAGCACATAAATAAGAAGTTCTTGATCAAGGCTAAGCCAATTGTTTCTAGGTTTCCTAAGTCAGTCCCTAGAAGTGATTTTATTCTTGAAGTCAGCGATATCATCACCTATTGAGCCAATTATTTGGACTCCCAAATTCAAAAGAATTCCAAGGGTGGATGTACCAATTCATGGTCGTCATAAAGAAAAATGACCAAGGGATTGATTGGGGTAGCCTAATAAGTAATAAGATAGACTCCTAAATGGAAATGGTCTTGTCTACCGGCCGAGTTCTATATGATTTCATACATCACCTATGTGGCGTGCAGGAATGAGAAACTATCTAGGGCTGGATGCAGGGAAACCGAGAAATGGAACACATATATTGGTACTTACCACAACAAACAATAAAAGCATCGAAGACTAATTTAGAAGAGTGAATGACACCTTCTACGAAAAAATTTGTAGATTGGATCCTGATATGAGGAAGAGAAGGGTTTTCGACATGAAGCATGGACCGAAGTGTCAAAATGGAGTTGCATCTTCTTGTAATTCAACTTATCTTTGGGTGGTAAGGTTCCATGGTAATCCCTTCCATTTTCCCAGGTTCACATCCGACAAACTAATCCTTATGGAGTTGGTCAAATAATTGTTGGATTTTCACAAATTCTAACAAAGTAAGCACAAATCCACCATCTCCTTCCCCATTTCCATTGGAAGGTATACATGTTCCACAATGGTTAAGGCCAAGAACATGGTGCATGAGATTTAGGATAAATTGAAGAAACATATGAAGATGAGGGAGTGATTAAACATTTGAGGAGTGCTCAAGTCATATGAAACCTTGTACCTATATGTGCCCATTGTGAAAGATATTTGGGTTGATCTTCATGATGAAGTTGCCATCCGAAGAAAAGAAAACATTAGACTAACACTTGAAGAAATTAAGATGTTAGATTTGGTTGATATCCTGAAGTCGAGCAGACAACAAAAGTGTTTTGGAATGTAACTATGAACATTCGAGATGGACACCAACTTGGATTTCCCAGCCATTGATTGGTATGTTTCTGAAAATGCTTCTATCACTAAAAGATCTACTCAGACTCTTATTTGCACTAAGGCATGGCTCATTTTTTAGGGAATGAGTTATAAAGAAAAGAGATTTTCAAAAATAGCTACTTTAGAAGTGAGACCCTCCAAGGGAGAGAAGGAAAACGATAAAAGCCCTACCAAGAGGCAAATAAAGTTTAAGTTTGTTAGAAAAGGAGAAAAGAAAGGGGTCGAATCATCTACTACTCCTACACAAATAGTTGAGATATTGGATTCACCTCCTCCAATAGAACAAGGAGAAATTATTTCAGAAATTGAGGTTGGTCAACCTCTTATTTCTCCTTTTTGGATTGCTCATCGGAAGTAAGTCTTTCTCTTGCTTCTCAAGCTTTGGCTTTAGAGTATTTACCTCCTCTCTCCCAATATTCCTCATCTCATATTTCTATGCCACTCTCATCAGCCATGGCTAACAATTTCTTTGACCTCAGACCTCTCTCTACTAGACCCATAATGGCCATAGAAATACCTCCTCCTTCCACACCTTCATTCCCTAAATCTATTCCTACACTCACTACACTTACACTCATTACCACTCCACAAGTAAATCTTCCTCCACCTACAGATACAACCATAACAACTCCGATTGGGCCAACTTCTTCTAATGTACCTCAATGTTTAATTGATCAGACTCCAAGGAAGAGGAAGGTGATGATTCCCCTACTAGCCTTTAATTTCAGTTCACTCAAGGATTCTCCTACCAAATCTACCAAGAAACCTAAAACGGTTTCAAGGGTTTCAATGGATGCCTCAGGGCATAAGTTTGTAGATATTTCCACTCCCATGACCAAAAAAACCAAGGAGGATATAGTGGTGACTAATTATCAGATTACAAGGGTTGATCTGGGAAAAGTAACAACAGAAGGAGCACAACAGGATGTGTAGGATGCCATGAACATGTTTTCCGAAGCTGAAGGAAACAAAGGTAAGAAGGGATGAACTAAAGGATAAATTTGAATAGTTGATGGAGGTATTACTCAAGCTTTCAAATCCTTCTCAGTTAACACCATCATCTTCTACCCCTACTCCTATCAGGTTTAATTTCTCATTGGTGCCTATGATTGAAAAGATCAACGAGAAGGGGAGAACGGTTGAAGAATGGATAAAGAGGATACTCCTACAATGAAGAGAGGTCATAGATGACACAATGAGAGGTTTATAAATCCTTGGAGGAAATAAAGAAGGATGGTGAAAAAATGGATGATGAGTTTTCACAAGAAGTTGGGAACCTTGAATTAACTTTAGAAGCTCTCAATGCACTGAAACAGGTTCCATCCTAGATCTTAATGGAAGAAGGAATCATTCCACATGGGGATAAGCATTTCTAGCTAGCCAAGGCTATTAGATTCAGGATAAATATTCTTAGTGAAGCTTGCAGCAAGTTGAGGGAATCTAGAGATCAGTTGGTTGATGCCACCAATGACATAGAAGAGGAGCTATCTAGGATCTTCACCAAGGTGTTGGGTGAAAGCTCAGAGATTCTACCTGTTGATGATCTCTATAAACAAATTCAGGAATCAATTCATCACGAACCAGCTTCCGTCTTTGATCTGACAGTCATTGATAAATTCATAAGGATCGAGAATGTTTTGAAATCACTAAGGAAACTCAACAAGAGGTTGAATAAAATTTATATTAATGCAAGTGATACTCAAGAAACTTGCAAAGTCCTAAGTGATTATTCTAGTGCACCAGATGAAGATGAAATGCAGACCATAATCCAGAAATTCCAAGAATTTCATGACAAGTATGCTTCACTTTGGAAGAAGACAAGGATGGAAAAGTAGAATAAGCATAATCTTTCTGTCATTTCTATCAAGAAATTTTCATGTCTTTTTCATTTTCATTTCTTCACATAGGAAGCAAATTTTGACTTGTTCTCCTGCATGAGAGTCAAGCAAAATAGGACTCTCGTTAAAAAACTATTTTCTAGGATTTATCCTACTTTATCTTTGTTCTCTCTATTATAAATAAGGGATGCTTGTGCATTCCAAGAGGGAGACTTTTGAATATTAAGAGCTATTGTGAAGAAGAAGAAAAACTTTGTATTTTCTTTTTAATCATTGAAGAATAGAAACATGTGTTATTTTACAAACTTTGTGTTATGGGATTCATCTATCTTGAGAGATTGTTCTTACATCCAAAATCTTGAGCTATTATTTGTTTATTATTCTTAATCATTTTAATCGTTTCAAAATATTACACTCATTATCTAAAACTCGTATAAGTATTTCTTGATCTGTTTTTCTTGAAAGAAAATATGTTCCTCTCATTCCCTTCCCGCTTTGTTTCGTCTATAATATTTTCCCTTCTAATTCTTTCTAATCTAAAGTTGTAACATCTCCATTTCATGTTGATATGGATTTTGGGATTGTATCCCAACCCCAATGGTTAGGATAGTGTGGATATTGTATATATTATTCCTATTGTGTTTTAGATTAGTAATGAATAGGAAACCTCACTGGTATTTGAGGAGGGATTTAATCCCTTGCACTGTGGTTGAACCTCATATTTTATCCTAACAAAATATCTAACCAAGAGGGTATTATGACATAATCATAGGTGGTAATTGGTTAGTAGAACATAAGGCTAAAGTGGACTATTTTGAAAAACACATTAGTTGTTTAGATGACTTGTAGAAAACAATAGAGATTTAGGGTGTGAAATGTGAGATTTCTATCAGAAAACTATCGGCTATGCAACTTAAAAAGGCCAAAAATAAAGTTTGTACCTTATATGCAAGTGAAAAGTACTAAAATGAATTAAGAGAATAGTGATGTTATGGAAAGATATCCGTTGTTACAAGATTTCAGTGATGTATTTCCAAAGGAATTGTCAATTCTTCCACCCAAAAGGGAGTTTGATTTCATGATTGAAATCAATCCTAGAACTGAACCTATTTCTAAAACACCATATCAAATGACTACTACATAATTAGTAGAGCTTAAGGCTCAGTTGCAAGAAATTTTTCTAAAGGTTTGATTAGACCAAGTGTTTCACCTTGGGGAGCACCTGTAATTTTTGTGAAAAAGAAGGATGGAACACTTAGATTGTGCATTGATTATAGAATGTTAAACAAAGCAACAATCAAGAATACCCACTCCCTAGGATTGATGATTTATTTGATCAAATGCGTGGAGCATCGATATATTCTAAGATAGATCTTCGATCTGGATATCATCAATTGCGGATTAAGGATGAGGATATTCATAAAAAAACTTTTAGAACAAGGTATGGACATTATGAGTTCACATTTTTACCTTTTGTATTAACTAATGCACCTGCAACATTTATTAATTTAAAGAATAATATCTTTCAAGAATATTGTTAGTGCAAATCAAGATCACCCCCTAAATGACCTTCGATCTTCAATTGAGAATTGGGTCATTTAGTGTGATTGCACAACATGGAATCTTTTCCCCAAGTGTGGGACTTGCAAAAATGGGAAAAAAATCTCCGTTGAAGATTGGTTCCTCTACTCATCCGATTAGATGTATGCATGAAATTTGCAGAGGTTTAACTCAACATTCTACTCTAATTCTTCCAAGGAGACAAGGATAGAAAGAAAAGAAAAGAAAACTAAACTAACAAGGTGATACACCAAAGGAGTGGTGAACATCTATTTCTGCGACTAACATAGATTATAAATGCAACACAAATCATGCACACATTGCTAAAATGTAATGAAGGATCGAAATTAATCAAACAACACAAGAAATGATTGAAAATTCATTCACGAGATCTTGTATTGTCATTTCCATTTTTAAATATAGTGCATTACAATAGCAACGAGGTAAAAACATGTTGCATAGTCCTACAAAAAGTCTTATATTCAACAAATTCACTTTCCAAGGTGAATGAGGAGCTTGCAGAACATAAAAAAATGTCCAACCCTTTACAAATGAGCCAAATCTAGCTTTTAATAATGAAAACCCAAGTTCAGAAAGGAGAAACACGGGAAAAATGAAATGAATGATTCAACCACCAACCAAATCCCTCAAAATAACATGGGTACCCTTAAAATTTCATTCCCAAGATTTTTACCATCTTTGGAGAAGAATGGAAGCCAAAGCGCATTAAAAATGGTGGTTGAATGTCGGTTCTACTCTTTTCCCCATGCCAAAGGTGTTTTTCTCATTTTTCTCTCACTAAACTCCACTAAAAAAAAAAAAATTGAAGATTCCATCATGTAGAGGACTTCAATAGATTTCCAATGACACCAAAATTGAGAAAAATTGAGCTCTGGATTGAAAGATATGCCCCTCTAAAGATTTAGGGAAAAACTGGGAAAAAATCGGGTCAGCGGGCCGAAACCTAAATTTTTTTCCCTTTTTTGAATTTGGGAAAAATTCCCTAGAAAGCTTCATGCCCTACCACACCACCACCACATGGCACATTCCCACTAGTTTTTGGGTTCAAATGGCCATTTTACGCTTTTTGAATTTTGGAAAAAATTCCAAAATTTCTGCACTCCCGCCGCTCCAGGACACGTGTCACCACCTTATTTGTTATGGGCAGGTGCTCCAAATTTTGCATTTGACACCACTAACCACTTTGGAAAATTTGGTAAATTATTCCCATACCCCCATCCTCCACCAAGGATAGGACACATGTCACCACCCTATTCACTCACGGGGATTTAACCAAAATTTCCATTTCCTCCTTGCGGGGCTGCGGGCCAATTTTTTCCTTTGCGCCTTTTACTACTTTGGAAAAAGCCAAAATTTACTCCACCCCTCCGACTCCCACCAGTTTCATGGACACATGGCACACTTTGATTTGGTGTGGGCCTTAATCAACTTTCTTTCCTTTGTGGGCCCACGGGAAAAAATTTTCCTTTGCACCTTTTTTGACCACTTTTTCAACTTACCCCCACCGGTCTCGATCTCCACCGCCATGTGGCACATTCTCATTTGTCTGCGGGTTCAAACCATTTCTTTTCCTCCTCCTCGGTAGGCGCACAGAAAAAAATTTCCTTTGCGCCCCACCCACTCCTTGGTGATTTTTTCCAACTTACCTCTGCTGACCCACCATTCCGCTACCACGTGGTACATTCCTATTGGTTGTGGGCCTTCCTAGGGAAAATTTCCCTCAAAAATATGCCAAGCCATTACTTGCAAAATATGAGGAGTTTGAAAGAATATTTTACCTTTTTGGAAAGGTGATAAAATTCTCTATCTGATGAAGACATTTCCAAATAATTTTGAGTGCCTAAAAATTGGAAAAATTTGACTGAGGCACAAGGAAGGAATGAAAGAAAGTTAGTCATCTACCCGTTGGATGAAGTGACCAGCTACCTAAAGCAATCCATTGGGTAATGGAGTCATCAACTTAACTTCTTGGTACTCTCAACTCATTAGAAAAATTCTAGAAAGAAGATTGTAAGAGTAGAACATTACTTGATCTAGAACATGGCCTGCAAAGATGCATCCTTGGGACAAAAAGCTTGTGCCGAGCACTTAGGGAAATGTATAACTAAGCTAATATGTACAAGGTGAGGAGTTTCCCTTCTAGTAGCAATGATTTAGATGGATTCCATTAACTGGAATATGCAGTTCTTCACCATCCAATATAGACAATTGCAAGGCATTGTTGTTCTTACATTTTGTGACCATGTAGGGGCCACTCCAAATGGCATCAAAATTTGAATGCCTTCCTGGATTTACTTGGTCTCGTATCCCATTTCAACACTAAATCTCCAACTTGCAAGGTTCTAGCCTTATCTTTCCTATCAAAGGTTCTTTCGATCAAGGCTTGGTCCTTTTCCATTGTTTGGGCTGCATGCTCTCTGATTTCTTAGAGTTCCACCAATTCTACATATCTAACCTCCATGGGTTCAAACTCCAACAATTCTAATTTCTTCATGAGCTCCAATGTTGGAAACTCAAGTGACATAGGCAAGATTGCCTCTCTTCCATAAATAAGTTTGAATGGAGAGTTACTTGGTGGATCTCTTGGGAGTTATCGTATCAGCCCATAATGCTAATTTAAGTTTAGTGAGCCAAGTCCTCGATTTTCATCAAGATTCCTCTTGATGATCTTTAATAAGTTTTTGTTGGTTGACTCAGCTTGGCCATTACCTTGAGGGTAATAATTTGATGAAGTGCTTAGATAGATCCCATTCTTAATAGCCCATTCAGTTACCTTTGATCCTATGAATGTCAATGCATTATCTAATATTATAGTGGTAGGCACACCAAATCTGGTTACTATCCCCTCATAGAAGTCTAGAATGCTAGATTCATTTACCTCTTTGAGTGCCACTACCTCACCCATTTAGTGAAGTAGTGCATTCTGTTAGAATCCACTTGTGTCCTTAGCTATAGTTTGGGTTAATGAATCCAATAAGTCCAAAACCCATTGCATGAATGATTGGTCAATTGAATTTGGGTTCAATGGAAGGGATGCTAATCTTTCTTTTCCTGTGAAGAATGCACAATTTTTACACCTCTTGATCCATGCATAACAATCACTAAACAACTTGGGCCAATAATAGCTAGCCTTCATAATCTTGAGGACTGTCACTCTTGGATCAAAATGACCCCTAGCTGATCCACCATGGAACTCTTCTAACATTCTCTTAATTTGATTTTTCCCAATGCATCTCAACAACACTCCATTTATATCCTTTTTGAACAAGACACCATCAACAAGTGTATATGGGATAGCCTAGAATTTGAAGTGTCTTCTCTTGGTTTTGTTCATCTCTTTAGGAAATAGGCCTATTTGTAAGAAGTGCATTATGTCTTGGGTCTAGCAAGGAGTGAGCATACCACCATTCTCTTCTTGAACACCTCTTTGTTCTTGGTTGTCTTGCAACACCAAAACAACATCCTTCCCATTACTTGCTTCCATTGATTTTCTCAAGACCAGATGGTCATACAATCCCTTTCCTCGCACTCAGTTTGGTGATTACCTTAATCTCAATGTCATACTCCATGACATGAGTAACCCACCCTGCACGTTTTTCATTTAGGTATTTGTTGAGGAGGAAGTCTTTAAATCCTACATGAGAAACCAACAGTTGAACCTTGTTGTTTGAAACTAGATGATTAAATTTCTTCAAGCTCCTAATCACTGCAAGAACATGCTTATCAATAAAGGAATACCTCACCTCATAGTCCTCCAAGTTTTGGCTAAAGAAGGCAATTGGCTACTCTGCATTTTCTTTGTTCTTCCGTACTAAAATTACGGAAATTGTATCATCACACCAAATGCATAAAGGATAAAATATTTAGAGAAATCAAGTTAATGAGAGTTAGAGCTTGTGAGATAGCCTCTTTGATTACCTCAAAACTTTCCTTACCTTCAGCTGTCCATTTGAATGCCATAATTTTCTTAAACATCATAGCTATTGGCTTGACAAGGGCTACAAAGTCTGAACAAACCTTCAAACAAAATTGATTCTTCCTAAGAAACTTTGAAGGGCCTTCTTGTGACTTTGTAATGGTAGTAATTTTATTGCTTCAACCCTCTCTGGATCAATTGCTAATCCATCTTTGGAAACAACGTGGCCTAGGAGTTTTCCTTCATGAGCTAGGAAAATACATTTTTTGGGATTCAAGGATACCCAAAATCTTCTACATCTTTGGAACACTTGTCTCAAATGAAAGAGATGATCTGCTACACTTTTATAAAATACAATAATATCATCTAGGTATATCAGCACTATTTTGTTGATCAATCCCTTGAATGCCATATCCATTTCCCTTTGGAAGGTAGATCTAGTGTTAGACAGCCAAAATGGCATTTTCCTATATGCATAGGTTCCCCATTTGGTGGTGAAGGCTGTTTTTAACTGATCATCCTCCTTTACCATGATATGATTATATCATAAATAACCATCTAGCAATGAAAACCTCTCGAGATCCAAAGCAACAACTTGCAAAATTTTCTCCATAGAAGGAAGTGGGTAATGATCCTTAAGGGATGCTCTATTCAAATATCTAAAATCTACACACAATCTAATTTCTCCACTCTTCTTTATAAATAGAACCAAGTTTGCAACCCAACTTGAATGCTTGATGGGAAATATGATACTTGCCTCTATTAACTTATTTAACTCGTTCTTCATGAGAGGCTCCATGTGTGGATTGACCAGTCTTTATTTTTTCTGATGGGTTTAGCACTTGGATCTAATTCAATTGTGTGTTGAGCTAGCTTGGGATTGAAACCTCTCAAGTCTTCATAGCTCCAAGAAAATATATCTGGGAACTCTTGGAAAAGTTGCATGAACTCATACCTTTCTTTCTTGGTTGCCACTTTACCAATTTGAAGTGATTTTCCTTCTCCCACCGAGATGGGCACTAAATCTTCTCCCTTGACTTGGATGTTTGCTTTATCCTTCCTAAATTAATCATTAGGATTAAAAATGGACTCCAAAGTGACAAGTCCTTTCAGTAGTTTGTTGGTTATCAGCTGTACAACTTGATCACCATACTGTTGTTCTAACTTTTATTGATTTTTGGCTGAGAACTTAGCTTCTTCTTGCAAGAAATTGATGATTTGTTGGTCACTTTCAAACACTTGCCAACTTACATTATTTTATGGAACTGATGGCCTTACAAGAATGTTTGGCTACAATTTATCTTCCTTGATACTCTCCACAACATCAAAGGCTGCTCTAACTACTACAAGCCTCACAAGATCTTGGTTTTCTTTCATAGGGATGGAGTTGATGCCAAATCCTTTAAAATCCTCAATGAGGTCCCACACCCTATTCTTATAACTTTTGAGGAGATCATTCTTGGAAGCATGCTTCCTTTTAACTTGATTAACAATCAGCTCACTGTCACCAAAGACTTGTAAGTTTTTGATACCTCTCTTTCTTGACCAATGCAATCCTTGTATCAAAGCTTCATATTCAATAGTGTTGTTAGAACATGTAAAATGAAATCTAAAAGCTGAATAATACTTAATGCCTTGAGGTGAAACAAGCATAGCTCCCCTCTACACCTTGTCTACTTCTTTATCCATCAAATAATAGCTGCCATACTCCATTGTCATCTTTATGGTCTCACTTGGTGATGTTAGGAATAGGATGATTTTATTCATGCATGTAATAAACTCCTAGTTCAGATTACTCTATTCCTTGTAGGGATAAAAAGCATTTACCTTGCTTGCCCATTCATTAAGATTCAAATCTAGGATGCTTCCAATTTTGGTGTCAACTTCATCTATGCTTGAATAATCCTCTTGATCAAATGTTGAGCAGTTGAACTTGGAGTATGAGGCTCAATGTGAAAGTTTACAATAGGTTCAAACCTGATTGTGATCTTAGTTCCATATCTGGTCTGAAACAACATGTGTGACCAATGAGTAGATAAATAGCCTCTAATTCTAGCTGTGAAATCCCTTGATAAACATAGGGAAAAAAGTGGTGGTAAATCTATCACTGACACATCTTACAAAACAATGAAAATGGGGCATGCATGCAAAGTGAGGCTAATATATTTAACTACCCCTACTGTTGTTACTATTGTTGTCCAATCTAGTTACACCAACCCTTTGGATATGAATTCATATTGGAGGCCTAGGCTGATCAGTTATTTTCTTGGGCATCACAGAACTACTTGCCCCAGAATCAATCATACAATTATGTACTAGTTTATCCCCAATGATCAATGAAACATAGAATGGAGGGGGCTTCAAAACTTTACCTTGTTGTCCTCCAAGCTTCCCCTCAGGCTGAGTAGCATTTGTGAGTACCTTCTCTTGCATATGAGCTTGCTAATTTGAAGTTGACCAATTCTTCATGGTAGCTTGTAGTAGATCCCTTTGGCCTAGGATGGATAGTGATTCCCACATAGATATATTCACATTTTTCTTCTTCATTTGTTCAATGATGTTAAATGGGGATGAAACATCTCTTTGCTGCCCCTTAGCTTGCACATTCTTTTCTTGTACATGGGCTAGAAAAACTTATATTTGAGCTAGTCTAGAAGATGGCTTGGGCTATCCTTGCACATTTGGAACTACATTTTTCTTTCCATCACTTTGTGGAGTGATGGAAGGTTTTGGATCACATGGAGCTAATGACTTCCCTTCACCAATATTCCTCTTCTTTGACTGTGTGTTAGCTGATACATTCTAAGAAATTGTTTGATTCATACCAAAAAATCTTCAGCCTACCAATTCACAAGTGTAGTCTCATTTGGAGTTGTATTTTGCTAAGATGTTCCTTATTGTTGGTTTGTTTCTTGAATCACCTCAATCTCTATCCCAATTGCTATCACCATTAAGGCTTTGTTCAAAGCACCATTGAAGCACATAGACTAGTTGTGAGGTTCATTACATGGGAAACACCAATCATACTCTTGAGCTATATTATTTTACACTGGCACTAAGGCTTTAGAGGTGGATGCAACATTGGGGTTATAGGGAAGAAATGCATTGGCGGGATGCCTTATTTGATTTTTATTTGTAGCTAGATTGGGTGGCCTATTAGGTTGATATGGTTGCCTATTAGGCTAAGTTTGAGACTGATAAGAAGGTGTAAAACTTTGGGCTTGAGTGTAACCAACTCATTGCCTAAATTTTGTAATTGGTTCATGAATTCTTGAAGTTCATTTGAAGCACTAGAGGATGAAGTAGAAGTTTCATTTGAAGTCTGATTTCTAGGAGTGGGAATATGAGCTAAAGTAGGTTCTTGACTAGTGCTTGGTATTTCCAAGTTTGGATATAAGGGCATAAGAGGCCTAGGCACCAATTTACCAGCTTGGATCAAACAATTCTTAGCCCTAATGGCAATGTTATAAGATGCAAGTATATTTGCACCTCCCATGGATTGGATTAACATAGAAATATCAGAATTTAAAGATTTGAGATAGTATAAGAAACCACCTTCACCATTAGCTTTACTACTACCGGGATTCTATCGATGTCCTTTGAAATCTAAAATTGAAGCCTCGTTAGCTGCTCATTGGGAGCTCTCTTGATAGTTGTCAGTTGTTCCAATAGAGACAAATTATCTCCCTTTTCTCAAAACTACTCATGGAGAGCTATGCACAAATGTTTGCAATTTTGGATAGAGCACGCCCAAGACTCTGAACCATTGCAAGGATTTCCCTTTGAATTAAGATGCCAACAATTTGATAGCAATTTTCATCTTAGCAATCTCATGGATTACACAAACATTAGCAATGTATTTGACATGATCACCGGAGTGGTTTGATTTTCCCTAGTAAAGTATGGGATGTTCTTCAATGCTGCGACATTGGAATTGAGTTTTGTGCATTGAGAGAAAGTGGGCCATTTCAAAGAAGTTGACATAAGGGTTGTGTTGTGCCATTTTTATTGCCACGAGGACCCTTGTTGATTAGGTGAAAGGTCTACTAGGTGGAGGAGTTAATAGAGTTCTGTTTGGTGGAGATGGAGACCTTTGAATTCTTCTTCCCCTCTCTCTTCTTCCTAGGGATAACTAAAAATACTCGTAAAATCCATCCTCTCTAGCCCTTGACCTTTTTGGATCCTTCTCATGAATTTTCGGACTTGACTTCTGAAACCAGCTTGATTTTAACTCTTTGGAGTCACCAGATGTGCAAATTAGTGCTCTTTTAAGCAATAAACTTACAACAAATGCACATAAATTTTTTTGTAATGAATATGAAGACCTCTAAGGTCCCACTGGGCATGCCAAAACTATTAGTGCAAATCACCAACACCCCGTAAATGACCTTCAAGTCTTCAAGTGAGAATTGGGTCATTTAGTGTGATTGCACAACAAGGAATATTTTCCCCAAGTGTGGGACTTGTAAAAATGGGAAAAAACTCTCCATATTGAAGGTTGGTTCCTCTACTCCTCTGATCAGATGTATGCATGAAATTTGTAGAGGTTTAACTGAAAATTCTACTCTAATTCTGCTAAGGAGACAAGGATAGAAAGAAAAGAAAATGAAACTAAACTGACAAGGTGATACAAAGAAATGAGTGTTGAACATGTATTTCTGAAAATTGATACAGATTATAAAATGCAACAAAAATCATGCAAAAATTTCTAAAATGTAATAAAGGATTAAAATGAAGCAAACAACACAAGAAAGGATTGAAAAATCATTCACAAAGCTTGCATTGTCATTTCCATTTTTAAATATAGCACATTACAACAAGGAGGTAAAAATATGTTGTAGTCTTAAAAAGGTCTGATATTCCATAAATTCACTTTCCAAGGTGAAGGAGGGAGCCTGCAGAACATAAAAAGATGTCTAACCCTTTAAAAATGATCCAAATCTAGCTTTTCATAATGAAAACCTAAGTTGAGGAAGGAGAAATGCGGAAAAATGAAATAAATGATTCAACCACTAACCATATCCATAAAAATAGCATGAGTAGCATTAAAATTTTATTCCCAAGATTTGTACCTATGCTTTGGAGAAGAATGGAAGCGATACTACATTAAAAATGGTGGTTGAATGTCAGTTCTGCTCATTTCCCCATGCAAAAGGAGTTTTTCTCATTTTTCTCTCTAAACTCCACCAAAAAACAAAACTGAATATTCCATCATTTAGAGGACTTCAATAGATTTCAAATGACACCAAAATTGAGAAAATATGAGCTCTGGATCAAAAGATATGCCCCTCTGAAGATTTAGGGAAAAATTAGGGCAAAAATCAGACCGGCGGGCTGAAACCTAAAATTTTTCCCTTTTTTTGAATTTGGGAAAAATTCCCCAAAAATATCCATGCCCCACCACTTCAACACCACATGGTGCATTCCCATTTTTCTACGGGTTCAAATTGCCATTTTACATTTTTTTTGAATTTTGGAAAAAATCCTAAATTTCTCTCGCACCCCACCGCTCCAGGACATGTGTCACCACCTTATTCGTTGTCGGAAGGTGCTCCAAATTTTCCTTTGACGCTACTAACCACATTGGAAAAATTTCTAAATTCTTCCTATGCCCCCATCCTCTGCCGAGGATAGGACACGTGTTACCACCCTATTCACTCACGGGGATTTAACCAAAATTTCCATTTCCTCTTTGGCGGGCCTGTAGGCCAATTTTTTCCTTTGCGCCTTTTACTACTTTGGCAAAAATCCAAAATTTACTCCACCCCTTTGACTCCCACCCATTTCATGGACACATGAAACACTTTGATTTGGCATGGGCCTTAATTAACTTTCTTTCCTCTACGGGCCGACAGGTAAATTTTTTTCCTTTGTGCCTTTTTTTAGCACTTTTTCAACTTGCCCCCGCCTGTTTGATCTCTGCCGCCACATGGCACATTCTCATTCATCCACGGGTTCAAACCATTTCTTTTCCTTCTCCTCGATGGGCCCATGGGAAAAAAATTCCTTTGCACCCCACCCACTTCCTTGGCAATTTTTTCCAACTTACCTCCACCGACCCGCCATTCCGCCACCACGTGGCACATTCCTATTTGTTGCGGGCCTTCCCAGGAAAATTTCCCTCAAAAACTCTGTCGAGCCATAACTTGCAAAATACAAGGAGTTAGAAGGAAAATTTTACCTTTCTGGAAAGGTGAGAAAATTCTCTATCTGATGAAGCCATTTCTAGATAATTTTGAGTGCCTGAAAAGTGGAAAAATTTTACTTAGGCACAAGGAAGGAAGGAAGGAATGAAAGAAAGTTAGTCAAAATAAGCAAGGAGCTTATTTGAATAACAAATAATTTGACAAAAAAATTTATATTCTTCTACAACATTCTTATATATTCTAAAAGTATTGAGGAACACCATGAGCATTTGAAGATAGTTTTGGAAATATTAATAAAGAGATGGTTATTTGGTAAGATGTCTAAATGTTATTTCTATGACACAACAAAGACACTATTTGGGACATGTGATAAGTAAGAATGGAATTTATGTAGATCCTTCAAAAATTGTAGGTATAATCGAGTGGCTTTGCACCCAAGAATGTACATGAAGTAGGAAGCTTCATGGGACTTGGCTTGGCTATTATAAAAAATTTGTAAAAGATTTCCGTAAGGTGGCTGCACCAATAACTTATTTATAGAAGAAGGATAAAAAAGTTTGTTTGGAATGAGAAAAGTGAAATTGCATTCAAAACTTTGAAGGAACAGTTAACTTCAGCACCTATTCTTGCAGTACTAGATCCTAATGGAGATTTTATGGTGGTAACTCGATGCTTTTGGTGAAGTTTTAGGAGATATTTTGTTATAAAATCGTCATGTCATATCATACGAAAGTAGAAAACTAAAGTTACATGAGTTGAATTATGATCGACACAATTTAGAGCTTGTTGCCATTGTTCATGCAATGTAAGTTTGGAGGCATTACCTGCTTGGTAAACCTTTTGAATTGAAAACTGATCATCTTGGGCTAAAGTATATCTTCACTCAGCTAAATCTTAATGCAAGACAATGAAGGTGGTTAGAGTTTTTGTCTCAATATGATTTTGACATCAATTATATCAAGGGTAAAGAAAATAGAGTGGTTGATGCTCTAAGTCGTAGGAAGCACATTTATGCTCTTATAACATTGAGAACTCAATTTAAGGATGAAGTAAAAAGTGTTATGGAATTTGATTCTTACTTTCATAAGTAAAATTAGTGCTTGCTATAGATTCGAATGATTTGAGGTATAAAGGTTTTCACTTTGATAATGAAGGAATCTTACGATTTGAAAACAGAGTATATGTACCTTCGCTAAATGATTTGAGAAAGAAATTGTTAGCAGAATTCCACAATTCACCTTTTTTCGACACTCGGAATTAAAAAAATGCTTGCTAATATAAAACAACAATATTTTTAGAGGGGAATGAAAAAGGATGTTATAGACTTTGTGACACATTGCCTTGAATGTCAACATGTTAAAGCAGAACATATGCACCCAGCCAGTTTATTGTATCCTCATAGCATACCACAAAAGACAAATGACAAGTGATAAGCATGGACTTCGTAAAAGGGTTTCCTATGTTAAAAATAAACATGAAGTTATTTTAGTAGTTGTGGGTAAACTAACAAAGGTTGCAAATTTTATCGTTAGTAATCTAAAGGATGATTCTCTTGTGTTAGCTAAAATATTTGTACACAAAATTTTTAGATTACATGGAGTACCTGAATTAATCATTTCAGATAGAGATCCTAGAATGACATCAAGATTTTGGTAAATGATTAATGCAGCTCTAGGAACTAAGCTGAATTTTAGTTCTACATATCATCCAGAAACAGATGGACAGAATGAAAGAGTTAATCAAGTTTTAGAGGATATGTTACGAATGTATTGTATGGATCAATAGTATAAGTGGGAAGAGTACCTTCCACTAGTTGAGTTTGCATATAATAATACATATCATGCCTCTCTTAAGATGGCACCTTTCAAAGCATTATATGGAAGAAAATGCAGAACCCCTATTAGTTAGGACAACATTGAGGATAGAGAGGTAATTGGACATGAAATTCTTACCTAAATGGAACAACAAGTTAAATTGATTTGTGAGTGCTTGAAAGAAGCAGTTGATAGACAAAAGAGTTTTCTAATTTAAAGTAGGTAGATAGAAAATTTGAACTTGGTTAGAAATTATTTCTTTGGGTCAAACTGAAAAAGAGCTCTATAACTTTTAGCAAGACTTTGCCAAGTTATCACCATGTTTTGTGGGACCTTTTGATATAGTTGAAGTAATCAACCCTGTAGCTTATTGCTTAGCATTACCTCTTACTTTATCATGAATGCATGATGTTTTCCATATTTCTTTTCTTAAGAAATATGTTTCAGATTTATCACATGTGTTAAATTAGAATTCCTTGTAGGTCCAAGACCCATGAATAATTGTGGTTAAACCCATACGAGTGCTTGAAACTTGCTAGTTGCATTTGAGAAATCATGAGATAAGTCAATGCAAGGTCCAATGGGACTAGTTTAATGAAGAAAGTGCAACCTAGGAAAACCTGGATGATATGAAAATTGCTTTTCCATATCTATTTGAACAGAATTGATTCTGTTGACTGATAAAAAATTGTGATTTTATCTTTATAATACAATAAGTATGCTAGTTTTGGGTAGATATTTATTTGTTTTGAATAAACAACTATGTAATGCTGATTTCTGGAACTTAAAAATTCTGATATGTTTTTGACATATGATAAGAAAATTCAATAAGTTGATAGTCATAGATGTAAACTATGAAAGTAAGGTAATCATCGGGATAATGATTCTTTGTATGAGGGAAGCATTTAACACCCTTGACAATTGATATATTCCTCCTTTGAATTTCAAGTGTTGAAATGTGATTTTCTTGATAAAGATGTGTTCTTTTGACTGCTAAAGATCATGCTTGATATGGATAAATCATTTCTATTCTTTGATTATAGGGCTAGTATGCTATTGGTTACAATAATCTATTTCACTTCGATGAGAAAGTTGTAATCTAGTTTGAATGGTTGCAAAATTATCCTTTGTAATTGGAATCATCGTGGATCAATTCTATTGATCCAAGGTATGCTTTAAATCTTCTTATCTAAACTAAATGAAAAACTGACATTCATTGATTAAGATACTTTATGGACTGAATTTGTGTTTGTTGCAAATTATTTACTATCTCAAAAGAATGTACCTGCATTCTGTTTTGTGTTGTGCTCAACTCTTCTTGATTGACCATTACAAAACGCTTAATGTCATTAGGGAAACCTACTTGATTCTTGAGAAAGAGAGATTTTAATGTGTCCTATATCTATAAGGTCTATCCTAATAGATTCGAGACTCGAGTAAGTTCTACCTTAATTTTTTCTACACCACTTTATGTGGGATGACATCCTAACCTAAGTCACTAACACTATGTTAGTATGAAGGAAATAACCTAAGGATGTAAAGTTATTTATAATCAATTTCCTATACTAGTTGGTTATGTTTAGACCTAACATAGGGTGGCAATCTATTTAATTGTGGGTTATATCCTAAGGTTATATTTTTAAACTAACCTAAGATCTAACCTAAGAAAATTCTTTTATTTAAACTAATGGGATACGAAAGGGAACCTTTGGGTCATTGGAAAGTGGGGAACTATGTGGCAGTTCCTAAGCTTTTAATGAGATTTGATTTTGATTTGGTTTTAAATGCATGTAAGTACTGCCAGTTTGGCAGGGGCTAGTGAAAGTTTAGAGGAACCTACATGGAGGCATCACTAAGTTTGGAAATGCATGTGGAAATTCGATTTGGTCTCACCAACTTTGGATGGCGGTGGAAAGAGAGAGAAGCGGGAATATGTAAATTAATGGCATTCATCTACCTCGGTTTTAGTGAGCAAACCGTCTTGGAAGGCATGCTGGTGGATTTGTTTGGGGTTGTTTTTTTTTGCATGCTTCCCGATTTTTGCTCTATATGGAGCTATCTAGTTCTTCGAACCAGCAGTTTGATCTCCACTTAGTGGCTATTTTTGAATTCTCTGAGCTATTTTTGGTTCGAGGAATGTATAAGTGGCATTATGGAAAAGGATTATGGTTGTTTGATCTTTCTTGGAAAAGAAGAGGTGTTGGAAACTCAGCCGGAAGTCTTCTTCGAATCAAGCGAGAGAGCACTATCAAGCATGATAGGCTCTACCCATTAAGATATCTTGCTTTCTTCTAAATGATTAATTAAAATAATTATGCTCACTGGAAATTTGTATTTACATGATGTATCTAGTTATTTACTTGCATTTATTCTTGAAAATTATGTGGGTTTGGAAATTTTAATCCTTTGCTTTTATTGGTAGTTTTTGGGAACTTTCTCTGTACTGGTTGTTAGAGGTTTTCATGCTAATTGTATTGAAACTCTGTAACTTGTACTTGAAGTCTGAATTTGTATTGAAACTTTGTTTCTATCATTTGAGACTAATGTTGATCAAATGGGATTGTTTCTTGTTGGGTTCTGAATCTCTATTTAGACTTGTGTTTTGTGAGCTGGAAGTGGAGCTCCATAGGGGTTCTAAACTTGTTTTGAAGCTCAAAATTTGTTTTAGCTTTATTGGGACCTTGTGTTTGTTTTGGACTGTGTTGGAACTTATTGAAGTTTTGAACCTTGGTTGAATCTTCGTATTCAACAACTGTACTTGTATACAGTTCTTATGAATACTAAACTTGCTGTTGAGTTGTTTTTGTTGCACCCTGTACTTAAGCTTTGAACTAAGGTTTTATTCTTCCTTAGGGAAACAGAAGGCTTGAACCTATAATAGGGTGTTGGTGTTTATTATGAACTTTTATTAGGGCCATGGGTTTCATTTTAAACTTGTATTTGAGCTTGTGTTGTTAGAACTTATGTTCAAAGCTCGTATTTGACGCAGTGTAGGTATTCCATTGTTGGTTGTTTTGATTCTGTATTTGGAATCGACGTGTTGAATATTTACAGGTATTCTGAGATGGAGTTTAGGGGGTATTATGAATTGTAAAACTTCAATCTCATTCAATAATGTTTCATGGAAGGGGTCTTGTGATTTTTTCGGTTGGAGTAGAGTATGTAACTTCTTTGAGGGCTTCTTTGTTTTGATTTTGAGAAGGATTGGTTGTATTACTTATGAATTTTAGACTAGACTATGTTCTCAAACTTGATGGGGTGTGTGAATTATGGAGTGTATTTTATTATCTCTACTCTGAGCGTACCCATGTCTTGTGGGAAAACTTGACTATTTTGTTCATAGAAATAAATGGAACTAGAACTACATTTTGTTATGGGACAGTCGTATCAGTTGTAGAGGTTTATGGAATGAATTACTTACTTCCTTTCTATCTTTGATGTTGAGAAAATTCTTACCTGTCATAAGCTTTTAATGGAACTTGAGAATCTTGTGGTGATTCTATTTAGTCATGTTGGAAGAAGTTGGGACAGTATTTGTCTTTGACGAACTATTTAGTTCCTTACTCTCTTCTGACCTTTCATCCGATTTGTGGGTTTTATCTTAATGTTGAATTTAAACCCTGTATACTAGTGTAGTATGAAGGGATATAGTATCCCTGTTTGGAATGCTTGGAAATTCAGTCCTTGGGTCTATGAGTTTTATTGACCCTTGTCTATCTTGCACTGTTGTGTATTTCTCTTCCTTGTTGGGCTCTTTGATAAATCTCTGAGTTTTAGTCATAGAAGTGAATAGGATCTCTCGGGGACAGTATGTTGTTTAGAGATAGTGTTGTGAATTTTATTTTGAGAACTGAATATGAAATTGATCTTGGTGAATGGAAATAGGTTTCAGTTTGTAAATTTTTAGTGGAAATTGGAATTATGCATGCTTTTATTGTGCATTCAGTTTTGAGTTCTCTTTTGGGAACTAGCTTAAGAATTTATAAGTTTGTATTAGATAATGGAATTTATTTCATAGTACAAATGAAATGAAGTATGGTTTGGGTCCTTTTTGGTTTGATATCCTTTTCTTGTTGGTGATAAGTTCATTGATTGAACTTCTTATTATTTTATTTTCTTCTTTTTTGGTATGGAAAGATGAAACATAGTAATATGAGATATGTTGTAACTAACTCCTTTGCATATTGGAAAAAGTTAAGTGTGTCTTTATATCCTCATGAATTTATGAAATAATTTAATGACAAGACTTTTTGACTTTTTAAAAGTGATTTATAGGATCAATTAAGTCTTGTGATATAATTATGATGTTGCAGATTATAATATGTTGTTTTCTTAAAAGTAAATTCAGATTTTCATAATTGTACTTCTTTCTAGATGTTATTACTTATGATTATTTGTATGATGTTTATTAAATGTTTCATAAAAGATGAGTTGTGTAATGAAACAATTAGTGGAATGCACTTTACTTTAATGCTTAGTGCTTATAATGCTCAATTCATTGATCTGACCCATGCTATAAATTTTGCCGACGGACATCATAAGTGATTAAAGAAGACAAGAACTTTCATGTTGTATTGGGCTTATTTAATTTTGAACCTTATGTAAAGAGTTTCGATTCATTCTTGAATTGTATTGAAAAAGAAAAGTTGTATTCTTTTTGGAATGGAGGTTGTTTGTTATACAACATGCCTGAAATACATAGTCTTGTAAATGAATAAGTTTATAATGAGGAATTGAATGTTGGATATTTACTTGTATTGGTTGTGTAAATTATCTTGTATTTATGAAGAATATGGAATTCCTATCTTGATGATATTATTCATATCTGTTATATGCTTAATTCAGATAAAATTGATAAGTTAGATAAAAGGGAATTAGTTTAATTTCCCTTAATAAGTTGTAGCTTGTTAAGTTGCATAAGATAACGATTTTTATCTAAACAATTCTATCATAGTAATGGAATGTGTATTGAATATGCAGTAAAACTATAGATAATGTGAAAGATATGAAGGGTTTTACAAACCCTAACACATAATCAAGTAGAGGAAGACTCTTCCTCATTTAAAGGAATGTAATCTAAAGAATGGTGATATGATCGTAAATCATTAGACTTCATTTCCCTATAAAGTCTACTATAGCTGAACCTATTTGGTTGTTACACCTTCTTTGAATGGTTAAGTTACATTGAATGGAACTTATGATATTGATGTATTGTTTTGGTTAACTACTTGTTAAACTAAGTAAACAAACATTAAAATCAATCATGAGTTAAAGGAAGTTCTTTAATGCTTAATTGATTCAAGTATAGAACAAGAACTTATGGAGTGTTGGATTAGGGTTTAGCAGGGTTGTTGTAATCAGTGTAATAATCCAAATTAATAATGTATTAATAACCTCCTTGGGGTATGTACATCTGGATGAGGTAGTTTCTGTAGGATGTTGAAACATGCCAACTGCAGGGCTATACTTTCGAGAAGACTTGGGTCCTCTCGAGAATACAAAAATGCACGATTGACATGTGGCAACACCCTTCTCATTGATCATCTATATCTAAACACAAATAAGGACTTGAACTTAGTTTCTCTCTAGGTCAAATTAGTGGCATATTTAGGATAGGTAGTAGCTTCCAATGGCTCAGGGTACCTTGGCACATTTGGTTGACTTGGGTCAACTGAGTATGCCCATTTACCCTAAGTCATTGTGAGAATCTTCCTATAATAAATTATGTTTCTAACAAGGATAGGGTTAAACCTAGGACAAGTGGACTGACGGTAGTCAGTAAATACCATTCTTGATAATAGAGGAGTGAGGTGAAGGACGTATTCTGAAATGATGAGTATGCCATCTAGGAATAGTGACATAAATAGTATGTTGAAAATCTTTGGCCAAAGTATTGAAAGCTGCCGGTTACGTTGTCCTATATCACCAAGTTTGAAGCAACGTGATATCAGATGAATATTTGTAACAAATATTCAGATATGTTCTTTAAAATAATCACTCAGTACCCGGTTTAGGGTAGGAAAACCAAGTATATGAAGTATATGATAAGTATTCAATACTTAAAGTTAACATAAATAGATCGGTAGATCACCGAGTTATGAAATAAATAGATCGGTAGATTACCAAGTTATGAAATGAATAGATCGGTGGATCACCGAGTCATTTACAGCTACATATTATTATCTATTTGAGATGTATTGGTATGGAATGATTCTTCTAAATAATGCTTTATTTAGAACAGAGAACATTATGTAAAAAAAAAAATTCCCTTGTTTCTAAAGTCTTAAAATGGGAATGTTCTGCACACTTGGTGCGTTCTTCTCCTACACCTCTTCTCTTTCCCTCTTCTTTGGCATGGTCTTTTTCTGACTTGTGGGGTCTTCTAGAATGGATACATCACTCTCTAGATAGGATCCTTTCTTGCACTTAGGCCTTATGTGCGAGATATACCCTTGTTGTTTTTCAATCCTTCTAGTGATTGGTAGTGTTATAGGATTCATCATTTGTACTTCATGGGAGACATACTTCTCCACGTATGCATGCTTCTTAGGGTATATGAGATTTTAGTGTAACTTGTGGTGGTCTGGTCTACCTCACTAACGTTGCACCTTACTCTCTTGGCATCCTTCAACCCGTTGACCCCTACTTAGAAGTATTGTAGGGTGAAGGAGAAGGGTATCTTGCACCATGGGATCTTAGTCCTATTTTTCAAACTAAACCTGCCAATGTATAAATGTTGGTAAACTATAAACTATACCTCTCCATCCACAAGTGTAGCAAACTGATCTAGGATCATCCACTCTTCCTTGAATGCATCATGCATTCGTTTAAACCACTTCTCTAAGTGCACCTTGTGAGTGACCGTCATGGTTTCACAAGTATACTTCTAAAAAAATTACATGTGAGGAGTTCTCTTCTCGATACTCCCAAATGAACTTCTCCAGCCCATTTGGTACTCCAATCTCTGAAAATATGATCATGAGGAGGACATTTTTGAATAGTATATTCTCTCCTTCCTGCGCGTTGCTTATGATTTCATCCGTAATATAGATGGTCCCTTCTGATATTTTCTGGCATACATTTAACCATGCCTTATTAACTTACATCCATATTTATTGATCATTAAGCTTGGTGACCAAGTGCACGACCATCCTCATAACAGGTTCTGGAATTTTTGCAATGTCAAAGTATCATGAACCCTTTTTGTAGTCATAAGCTACTATTGTTTCCTTGATAGCTTCCTTATCACTCAGATCATCATCTATGGATTCTCCTTCACAATTTAGGCTAGTGAATTTGGATATCAACTGTGGTGTTATGCACATCTTGTAACCTGAAAATTAGAAATGGTATTCATACACATGTGACATCAACCATTGATATAGTCACTCAGGCTTACCAAAATAAGGCAACTCATACAGTTGTAATAGCCCTACCTTTTCCAGCTTTACTTTCACCTCATCATTGTAAATTGGCATCCCATCTAGTGTCCTTTTGTTAGTTAGATGAACCAACTCCAGTGCCATTTATTTCTCTGTAGTGCTCATGTGATGGTTGTAATCACTCACAGTCATCTATCTCAAGTGTGACACCCACTCGTTTCCTAGCAACACTCCATCTGGGTACTACATTTCTACATACCATTCCTCATTGGAGCTTACGACGGTAGTGGTTTATTTTCCTTTTCCCTTTCCTTTCTATTTCTTTGGTGAAACGGTCACATTCTTTACTGTCATTCTTTCTGTTAGTTTAAAATTTAAAACTCCTTTCTCTTCTCTATTGCTCTGCTCAATCTCAAAACTCAACTCCTTGAAGAAACCCTTCCAACTTTGTGCCCTAGCTACCAAACCCTAACTAGAAAAACCTTCCACAAGATGGAAAACTACAAACTAACTTTTCTCACACCTGTACTCCTTCCTCGCTGATTTTGGATCTAATCTAGTCATACACTTAGATTTCTAGGATTCTCCCCGCCTTCACAAAAATTTCTCTAGATGCCCTAGTTTGCAAGAGAGCTTCATTTCATAATAACAAGGTAGAATAATGACTTACATCACCTCATAATTATAGTTTTTTCTTCTTTCTAGTAATAAATGATATACCACCTACCAATATACTTAACATTAAATGTGGATTTTTCCACTAGGCCGAATTTAAGTGATGTTTCCCATGTGCCCAATCCTACACCGAAAACCTTCTATAACCTTTTGGTGTGTAAAAATCCAATCTGAACGAAGACTCTTACGTGCGCATATATAGTGCCAAAGGCACTTCTTCTGTCCTTTACCTGATTTTTTCCCACACCTACATCCTTTGTATGTGGTCTTTGTTACATCCTTCTTGACACCATTATTCATTATCCACCATTTCCCCACTCACTTTCTCAATCTTACGCACTTCCTTCTATTGGGTAACTCAACTTTTACTACTGGCTTATAATTTTCTTTACATTATTGTACCCCACACTAAAAATGTGTGGTTTTGTGCACATACACAACCTTGGAAAATAATGTGGTTACTAACACACAAGGTGTAAAATGAAACAAAAAGAAAGGAACAAGTAACAAGAAAGGGAAACACAAGAAAAGACAAAGCAATAAAGGGAAATTCTAAGCTAACTAGAAATAATGCCTTATTTACAAACACCAAGAAGACTTATTTATAGTAGGGCTTCAGTAAAATTCCATTGAAATGACCTGTAATCTTGTCCTATTTAGCACTTGAATCGGAAAGATCCCGATTCAAGGATGTATGAGATCATGTAAGGGCCAAATCTATGGGCTTTCAACTTCCCGAGATGGTGCAGATACTTGGAGTCATACAACACCATCTTCCTAACCTCAAACTATTTTTTCTTGATATGAAAATCATGCCATGCCTTTTTCTCTTGCATTTTCTATCTTCTAACTCCATCTAGTAAGTGATCGCCTCTTTTCTAACTACATCAATTTATCAATCCTCTCTTCCAAAGACTTTTTCATCATCTAACCCTTTGTGTGCACTATACGCAGCGATAGTAACATGAGTTCAACTGACAAAATATATTTTGTGCCAAACACCAATTGGAATGGTGTGGCTTTGTTTAACTTCTTGTAGGTTGTCCTATATGCTCATAGAATGATTGATACTTTGTCATCCCAATCTTGTCTTTCGACGTCACAGATCTTAGTCAATGTGTGACTTAGTATTTTTTAAATGCCTTAGTAGATCCATTTTCTTGAGGGTGATAAGGGGTAGTCTTGTGATGGGCCACCATAAATTGTGCTAACAGAATCCTGACCGTTTCATTAAGGAAATTTGTACCCCTATCACTAGTTAAGCTTAAAGGAAAACCATACCTGCTGATTATGTTCTCTCATAAAAATATAATAGTTGTCACCGTAGTGTAATCCTTTGTAGGCACCTTGCTTCTTCCCATCATGTTAAGTAATCGGTAGAAAGTAATGATATACCTGTGAGCCGAGTCCTTTTGCACAGCTGGTGAAATTGGACCTACAATTTCCCATTTTTCAAATGGTTTAGCGTTGGCTTTTAGTTGTAAGGGAATTTCATCCCATTTTCCAAGTTTTCTAACACACTATAAATGGTAACAAGTCTTACAAAACTCAATACAATCTTGGTATATGGTTTCCCACCAAATCCCTACAAGTAGAATCTTCTACACAAGTATCATTTCCTACACAATGTCCTCTTTTAATCCCACCATACGCTTCCTCCATAATTGTCACACACTCATTTTATAATACACATTGGTATAAAACCTCATCATGTCCTAACTTATACACATATCCACTACTAAACATGTAGGGTGCATCGCATACTACTATCTTCTTCCTCTCTAGAGCCTTCATCCTATCGAGACACAACACCGCTTTTTAGAATACTATGATATCTTCCAAGTTTGAGGGTGTGCACCGCAACCTAAATATTTGTGTGTTCAACATGGTATCCTCAATGCTTTGTGCATCCTCCCCTAAGTTAATCCTTGATAAGTGGTCAAGTCCTGAATTTCTCTTTCTGGGTTTTAAAACTACCGTAAACTCAAATTCTTGGATTAATAGGACCTAATGGCATATACGTCCTTGAAAAATGGGTTTTTGACTAAGTAATTCAGTTTCATGTGATCCATGTAGAATAAAAATGGTCTTTCGAGTAGATACTATCCGAACTTGTGCAAGGTGCATAGATCATTGATAGTTCCTCATGCTCAGTAGTTGTGTAATTTTGTTCTTCCGTGTCAACTTTCTACTTGAAAAACATAAGAGATGATCAACAATCCCTCATCGGGTTATGCTAGTACTCCTCCCATAGTTTTTCATGAGGCATCAACATACACATGGAAAGGCTTATCCCAAGAAGGAAAACATAGTATGGTCGCAGTGACAAGCCTATCCTTCAAAGTGTCAAATGTCATTTGTTGCGCCTCTCCCCAATGAAAGGAACTCTTGTGTTTTAGCAACTCCTATAAGGGCGCAATGATCTTGGCATACCCCTTGATGAATTTCCTATACTACCCAATATGCCACAGGAATCCACATACTGCGCTTTGACTAATAGTCTCCTCTAATCCCACAATAACTGCAACTTTTGTGAGATCCACTAGTAATCCTTCTTTACATATAATATGTCCAAATAGGGTCTCAAATGGAGTAGTAAAGACACATTTCTTAATGTTGAGGGATATCCTCAATTGCTGACATATCTCAAACATCAGCCTTAAGTTGTCACAATGGTCTTTCACCAACCCATTTATAGTCCAGTTATCTAGGTAAACTTGATGAAATTTATCAAT
The DNA here is from genome assembly GCA_018340775.1 of Taxus wallichiana var. yunnanensis. NCBI lineage: Eukaryota > Viridiplantae > Streptophyta > Pinopsida > Cupressales > Taxaceae > Taxus > Taxus wallichiana. The sequence goes on along the minus strand of CM031239.1, from coordinate 24,011,302 downwards.
GAATTCTTGAAATGCTTGTACCATGATGCAAAAAGAACACAACAGGCACATTATTCAATCTAAAAGGCATAACTATGTAGGAAAAATTTCCCATTTAGTAGAAAAACTTGTGTTTCTCTAGTATTTCTTCACAATCCTTACTTGGTGATACCTTGAGAACCCATCCATTAAAGAGTAGACTTTGTTCCTAGCTAGTCCTTCCAAAATTTCTTTAGTAAAGGGGGTTGGGAAAGGATTGATCACACATACTACATTCAGATCCCTATAGTCAACACATATCCTTATTCTTCCATCCTTCTTGATACTGATGACCATTGGACTTATCCATTCTAGTTCTTCCACTTCCTCAATAATACTAGATGATATCATCTTGTATATTTCCTCCTTGATGTGTATGCATAAATTTAGATTCATCCGATAAGGTATTTTCAAATCGGACATGCTATTCCTTCAACTTGATCTTCATCTCCCCAAAGGAATGGTGGGTTCATTTGAGTTCATGGTACCCGTGAGGGAAAAAATCATTAAATCCTTTGAAACTCGCTTTTCTGACCAATAGTCCCCAATGATAGCTTCCTTAGGTTTTGTCTTTGTCCCAATGTTAACCTTCTTTATTTTCAATGGCTCATGCTAGGCATGTGCTCGCTCATTAGTGTTATCTATAACTTCAAGCGTACCTTAAAAATGGTTAGCATCCAAACTTTCATTTTCTTTCCATCTACTATATAGACCATTTTTCCTTTTCCTTTTCCATGCATGCATGCTCAAATTGTACTTCCTTTGATTATTCTTCATTGAGGAGTGTCTCCATGTAAGGCTCACCCAACAACTCTAGTAGCCTATCTTCTACTAATGCACTATCTCCAATTATAAGACACTTGATTACTTATTTAATACGTTATCCATTGATGGCTTGGTACTCCTATACTTGAAAGCTTGAATGAGATCAGCCACCAACTCCTACTAATTAATTTTTTTATGGAAAAACTACGAATGAATATAGCATGCATGCACACAACCTTGTAAGGTGGAATATAACTTCTGCACCCATAATGAAGGTGGTAATGCTTCTGCACTTTCCATCAAGGATTTCTCACATACTTGGGACATGAAATGAGGTGGTCTCTTAACCATGGTAGTCTTGGATCATAGTGGGAGCGTTGCTCCCCGGAGAACCTTACAAAGAATGTGATTCTTACCTCGCGCCATTCTAAGAGGCCCTCCTGATGTGTAGCCCACAAACATGCTATAGTTCCAAGAAGGTTGTAATAGAGCATTACCCTTCTATCGTCCTCATTCTTCCACTGAGCCTCTATTTCTCAGAAGAAAATTTTAGGGTATGCTCCTCCAAAGTAACTTGGAAACTTCTTTCCCATGTGCTTGACTGAGCACGCCTTTTTTACCCTTGTTATAGATCACCTCAACTATTTCCCAATCAACTCATAAGTCCCATATGCCTAATTTTCACATGACATGCTAGTGGTATCACTCAAGGATTGAGAATCTTCAAACTAGATAACTCCTCTATGGGATGAGTTATTTCAGGATCTCGATGGAGTGGACATATATTCTGCCGAGGAATTACTCTCCTAAGGGCTGAGTATAATGCACTGAAATTTCATCTATTAAAGGGATAATCACCCTTTCTTTTGTGTTCTCAAATTTGATATACCCCTTGTTAAACCATAGGTCGGTATTGTTTTTATAACACCAAGGGCACCCAAGAAATGCTGGAAAGTTATATGCCTCAGTGAGAGCAAGAATTTGAAATCTCCAGTGAAATTGGCCCCTTCAATGGTGATAATTACATCCTTTAGGACTCCAAAGGGCATCACCTTTGTCTTGTTCACCATGTACATCACATTTGAAGATGGATATAATGTGGGACTACCCATTTGATGTCATGCATCTAAGGTAAGAAAATTTACCTCTAATCCCATTCGATCGATGAGGATATTACTTAGAAGCCACCCATCAAAAACTACATTCAAAGTAATCTCGTTATCATAATCAAGGCTATGAGGAGGAAGGTTTGCATGCAAAAACCACCTTTCACACTCGCTTCAAAGCAGTGCTACCTTCTCCCTCATCCATTATATGAGCAATGGAATAATATTCTCTTGTATTAAAATCCTACATACTTCCTTCACCTCATCTAGGTCCTCCTTTCAAGCCTTAACATTCTTCCTTTTCTCTAACTACTTTGACTTCTCCTTTAGACATTGGATCTCCCCTTGCAAACTCTAAATCACATCCATAGTCTCTTGATACACCTCCTTCTGATGAGCAGGGTCTAGATACTTTCCATGTACCACTTCCTCTCTTTAAACTAGTGTTCTTTGTCTTGGCATATCCTTGGTGCGTGTGGCCTCTGCTCGCGTTGTAACCAATGCAGGAGTTCTAGCCCTGACTCACACGCCACTCTTGCTATCCATTTTGAATTGACATTCTTGATGATTACCATCCCAATACATCTTTCCTTCTGATGTTGCTAGTTCATATGCTCATAAATCTCTGGACACTCTTCGTACTTATGTTTCTTCCCACACCACAAGCATTGCAACATATTAGGACACTCACGTTTGTAATGCTCTGTAGATCAACAATTATTACAAGTTCCTTATAGGAATTCACTTTTCCTCCACTCTAGTTATAATGACCATGATATCCTCCATGAAAACATCTTCCATGCAATCCTCCATATGCCCCCTTCATGTGATAATCATCATCCTTGGAACTTATTGCAAAAACTAGTTTAGTGCACACCAAGATCAATAGCATAATGAATATGATCAATCACCGCAATCCTTGATATCATGGGTCTTAGTAGTACAAATATTAAAATAGAAAGAAATATTCTTGTGGATTGTGCATTGTAGTAGAGGACACCTACTTACATCATGATCCACATGGAAAATCTCACAATCTACCATCATAGCATGTACCGAATTCGAGGTAAGTTATCCTTTGCATGCCCTTTCACTTTGTATTTTGTACACCAAAGCCCACTATGCACCTCATGTGTTGAGTTTACAGAGAACTTCTCCAACTACTTGGCCATTGTAGAAATTTGAGCTTCTAGAAAAGGGCTACCACTAGTATCCACACTCCCAATGATCCAAAACCAAATTTAACTAGCTATTGTGCACACACATTTTTCTTGCTTTGAATTGATCTTTGATGTAAAATTTGAGCATTATATCCTTTTATATTTTTAATAAAAGAATAAAAACTACAAGCACTGTGCAAATATTGAAAGAAATGAAGAGAATTCACTAGCAATTTGATGCAAGAATTGATAATGGAGTTCGGCGCTTGAGGCCTACGCCTCCGGTCCAGCTTAAATGGGACCGATCTATTAAAATCTTGAAAACAATTCTTTATAAATAATTCTACAAAATTCTGACCTTCTCACAGTCTTCCTCTGTCAAAAATAGCAGGGTTTACTTTTTACATCTCCTCCAAATTCCACTCCTAGCTCAAGTTATGAGCATTAACATATTTTAGCACAGCACTCAGAATGCTACACAAATATAATATCACTCCTTTTATACTGTTTCCAAACAACTTACACAATGGTTAGGCACCTAAAATTTTGCATGGGAGGTCAGTTGTTCCAATCCCCTCCACTTCTCTCTCCTTCTCCTTAGGTGGTTTTGTAGTGGTTTACCCCACATTGTGGGTGCGTGTAAAAAGGTAGGAATTTAATAATGCCAAAGGAGGGCTGTTTGTATTGGCTTAAGAGCCACCGTAATTGCTATGGAGTGGGCGCATTTCTTGGGGTGGCGCATGGTTGTATATTTTTAGGTGCTAAATAAGCCAAGGATAATGCGTGGACAGTTTATAAAGGATTACTATGCAATGCGTGGGAATATGGAAATTAGTAAAAATGCGTGGGAAATTTGCATAGTTTAAAAATGCATGTCTAATAGTCCCACATGCATAGTGCAAATGCAATTATAGGATTTTATATACACAAGTTGGTTTAGTGATTAAATGAGAAGGAGGCCAAGACACCCCTCCATAATCGAGTGTGTCAAACCTGGCTGAGGGCCCCTAGCCAATAAATAGCGGGGTCCATTTGTCTGAGAACGAGTGTCCAAGACCGGCATTCCCAAAACCAATTTTTAGTACGTCACACAATTCATCCACATGTCACAATATAATCGAAACACTTGGCAAGCGTGCACATGTCCAACCTGCACAAAACTCCAATTTTTTCCAGCTTGCCCAAAAATTTCAGGGGGCTATAACTTTTGCAAACGAGCTCTGTTTCCTGTAAACAAGATATCGTCAAAATCATATAATTTTTCTCCATGCTTTAAAAATGACTACAACTTATTCTGAGAAGATCTTAGATCAATGTTTCTCTATGAGGATCCTCTGGATCATTCCTCCCCACTGAGAAACTTTTGGACCCCAAAAGTCAACTTAATTGGTGAATAGGTGAGGGTATTTCTCCCTCACCTTTCTGGTTTCCATCCATTTAGCCTTGTTCGGATGCATGCCTTTGAACCCAACACGAAGATACTCAATATCACCCCTTCGTGAAGTTCTTACTTTCCTGTCCAAAATGATGTCTTCCTACAACTCATCAAGATACTTAGGAGAAAAATCATCAATGGAAGGCATTATGTTAGAATCATCATGATCAACAATCATAGGCGGTTCATACAATCTTAAATTCTCAACATTTACAACTGAGTAGATTTGCATATATGGAGGTAAATCCAACCGGAAAGTGTTGTTACCAATTTTTTCCAATATTTGGAACGGACCATACCGTATAGGTTTCAATTTTTTACCTTCACCTGTCAGTCTTTCCTTATTGATGTGAAGCCAAACTGAATCACCAACTTTGAACTTGTGATCAGTTCTATGTTTATCATGCCTAGCTTTGTACTTAGCCTGACTTTTCTCCAATTATTCATGGACATATTGATGAACCTCGTTGTATTCTCCTCGCACAAATCTTTTAGCCTTGTCGAATCACTTACACCATTAACAACAGCTTTCATGTCTATAATATATATCTAATGGAGAATTAGGTAGATATCCATAACAAGTCTCAAATGGAGACTTCAAAGTAGAAGAATGTAAGGCACGATTATAAGCATGTTGCACATAATAAAGATGTTCATCCCACAATTTAGGATGTTTGTTAATATAGCCCCTAAGTAATTGTACCACCGTGTAGTTTCAACCTCTGTTTGACCATCGACCAGTGGATGAAATGCGCTGCTCTTTTCGCTTTTGTGTCCATTAACCCCACAATGTTGAAAAAAATTCCCAAGAAATCTAGAGTCCCGATAAGATATGATTGAAGTAGGTAAACTAAAATGATCCCAAACAAATTGAAATAAAAATGTGCAGTTCCTCACCAGCTTATTTGTTTAGTAGATAGAACCAACACACACTTTTTGCTAAATCATGTCCACTACCACATATAAGTAATCACGTTTCTTCGTGTCATGGGCAAGCCTCCTAAAAAGTCCATGGAAACACTTTCCCAAGGCCTTGTTGGAACAGGAAGAGGAGTGTAAATTCCTAATTTCCCACTTGGCTTTCTTGTGGCACAAATAACACATCCCTTAATATACCGGTTTACATGTTCATGCATTCTAGGAAAATAACAATATTTTTGTAAATGTGCAACCTGTCTTACTAAAACCAAAATGCCCTGAAATAAGAGAAGTATGTGCTTCCTAATCATATGGACATGCTCATTTTCTAGAATACAAAGTTTTCCGAATGATATAACAATCCTTCATGCAAATGATAATCTTTTTCTCCTACTTGTTTCCCACTTACTAGATCCTCATACACTTCTCTAAAATCAACATCATTTACATATTGTTCCTTGTAACTAACATGAGCCAAAGAAATATGCTACAAAAGAATAGATGCTACTACCACTCGGTGGTCTGGATAACTGTTGTATATATCTTTTCCCGGGTAGATATAGACAAGCAGGAGAATGGAGAAATCAAAGAAGCTCAAATCCCTGACATGCCCAAGGCGCACAGAATGGGCACACGACACAGAGTGTCGATAGAGGAAATGGTGCACCCAAGGTGCACAGAATGGGCACATGACACAGAGTGTCGACAGAGGAAATGGTGTGCCCAAGGTGCACAGAATGGGCGCACGACACAGAGTGTCGACAATGAAATGTATGCGCCCAAGGCGCATAGAAGTGGTGCACAGAAATGAGTGTCGATAGGGAAATGTATGTGCCCTTGGTGCACGTAAGAGGATGTCGAAATGCACATGAATGCACCCTTGGTGCACCTTTAGGAGGTGCAACATTTTGAGCGCTGACAGGAAGCAGACCCTAGCACAGATATTCAGATGGCCATAACTTTTGACTGGGAGCTCGGATTCATGCAAGGTTGGAATTTTTGAAAGCTTACGAGGTCCTCTCATTCAACTACGACTGGATATATTTAATTAGGTGAGAAAAAATTATTAAAAAATGTAAAATACAATTCACCACTTTTGGGTTCGCTGGGTTCTCACCTACCATCATTATGAGATGAATTAAATACAACTGCGGTGGTTGGGGTAAATTTGGAATTTCTATCTCTTCCCTCTCTCATTATTCCTATAAATTGTAAGGAGGGGCTTATTTCTAAAGGTTGGACATTCTTGTTTTGGCCCTCCCTTCTTCTCTTTGGCAGGTGAATCTATGGAGTTCAAACCTCCTATCTAAAACTGTCATGCAACCTTGTCTCTTAGCATTTTGTGGTGTATTGTATCATCTTTGGAGAAAATAATGCATGTCTGTGGATGATTGTCAACCCTCTCTATGTTTATTTGATTCTTCCTGATCTTTCACTGTAAATCAGTTATTTGTGCATGATCTTGCATCGTATTTTAATAGTTTGTGTTTATTGGCAAGACAGTTGTTCTTCATTCCTCGGTGCATCACCTTTGTTAGTTTAGGTTTATTTTTATGCATCTTCTTACCCTGTCTCCTTGAAAAATTAGATTAGGTTTTGAGTAGACCCTCTACATTTTTATGTGTGCATCTGAACAGAGGAATAGGAACCGGCCTTCACCCGGAGAGCTTTTCTGATTTCGCAAGGTCCCACACTTGGGAAAAGCTCCATGTTATGCAATCACACTAAGAGTCTCAGCCCATCGAGTTGCATACTTTTAGGGGTACTGTGATTCAAATCAACAGCTTTGCACGCCTTGAGAGCAAGAGGTCATTCCATCAAGATTTGAAGGAACTTTCAAGAAATTCGGACTTAAAAAATTGCAGGTTTTACAGTTTCAGTTTTTTACCTTCCAGGCTGAACTTTGAAATCAATTTTTAAGGACTTAACTTGCTCAAAACAGGTCAAAATTTCAACAGTTGGTAGATCTGAGGGTAATCTTCAAAAGGGTATCTTTAGTTTTTGAGATTTTGACTTTCAAAATTTCATGGTTTTTTTTTTTTGGATTTCGGGTTTTCAGAAGTCTGGCATTTTTGGATTTTCGGGACTGTCATTCCAAATCAAATTCCAAACTCTAAAATCTCAAAAATACAGGTCTTTAAAAAAAAAATCGCTATTTTTAAAATATTGTCAGGTTTGGTGTGTAACTTGGCAGAAGTCTGCCTTTTGAGGCTCATTTTTCTAACACATCCGCGACTCCAAGGGATAGAATTCGGTGGTGTAGGCAGCAAAAGTTGCCTGCATATGAGAAGAATTCAAACTAGGTCCAATACTCGAGAAGAGGGGCTATTTTTCCACTTGCAACTTTCACCAGGTAGAGGAAGGAGAGGAAGAAGACCACAAAGATCACCATCTCCACCTAACAGGACTTTGTCTACACCTCCACCTGGTAGGCCTTTTCTCGCATCGACCAGGGTTCTTAGGCCAATCATAATGGCACATCTACCACCGAATCCCTTTGTCAATTTCACGGAAGTAGTCCACTTGCCCTAAATTCTCAGAATCAAATTCCATTGCAAAGACTAAAGAATATACCCTATTTTATAGGAGAAAATCATACTACTCCTATTGATCACATCCAGGATATTGCTAATGCATGTGCAATCCACGAAATAAATGAAATGGATGTTGCAGTCAAGCTGTTGGCTTCATCTTTCAAAGGCAAGGCCTTACAATGGTTTAGGAGCCTTACAACAGGGTCTATTACGAATTGGAACCAACTTTGTTCTGCTCTTTGTAGCCAATTCGGGGAGAGGGCGGACAATTTATCTTTATTGGAACAACTGACAACAATCAAAAGGGCTCATAACGAACAAATGGAAGATTTCAAATTCAGATTCCAACGGACATGGGACAAGATTCCAATAGCCGTTAGACCAACCGCCAAAGGAGCATTCCTTTATTTCTTAAAGGCTATAAATTCAGACATAGCCATGATGATCCAATCAATGGGAGGGACAACGCTGCCAGGGGCCTACGACATAGCGATCAGAGTAGAGAACTGTTTGATCCAAGTTGGCAAGCTTACACCAAGGCTGCCAATGGCTCTCTATCCAGACATGGGAAATCCTACAACCAGTCAAGCACTAGAGTTGAATCCCATTCCAACTCCTAGAAATCAAAGAAATAATGAGCGTTGACTTCTTTAAATACTTCAAAGGAATTGCAGGAGGTCATGAAACAATTACAGACCTTGAAATGAGCTTGTGACTATCAAAAGACAGCAAGCTCAAAGTGCTAGACCGTATCAGCCTCAAGCACAGTACCAAGCTAGGCCCCCATACCAACAAAATAGACCACCACCTCAGGCTGCAAATCAAAACCAAAACCAAGGACAACCTCAAGCTGCCAGGCCATTTTGACCGTATGATCCAAATGCAATGACGTCCTCAAGAGCTTTGGTCCCGACACAAAATAACATGGCACATGAGTACGACTGGTGTTACCCTTGTAATCTACCTCACAATCAGTCAGCATGTTTCAATGGTGCACTAAATCAGGCCTTGATGGTGCAAACCATTGGTGTTGCTCAAGAACCAAGCCAGGAGGAGAATCAACAGCAACAAACGCAGCAAGAAGGACCTCCAACAGAAACCACATTGGCAAATTGGCAAATGGAAGACTTCTGTGGAGTTAACCAACAACCTTTTCAAGGCGTGGCTACCAACACACGGTCAAAGAAGAGAAATATAGGAGAGGGACAACCGTGTGATCCAGTTGCTTCTCAGTCCACTCCTACACAACAAGGGGTCAGTAGACCAAACGCAGCTCCAAATGTGCAGAATCAACCTAAGGTACCTGTTGTAGCAACACATGCACCCGTTCAAGCTCCGTAAAAGCTTGCACTCAAGTAAGGAACAACAAAGGACAATTCATCCCCTTTCAGCATCATTGATCAAATGAAGAAGACGAACGTGAATATATCAATGTGGGAATCTTTATCCATCCCAGGACAAAGAGATCTTCTACAAGCTGCCATGAAGAATTGGTCAACTTCGAACCAACAGGCCCATATGCAAGAGAAGGTCCTCACGAATGCTGCTCAGCCTGAAGGGAATCATGGAGGACAACAAGGTAAAGTTTTGAAACCCCCTCCATTCTATATTTCATTAATCATCGGGGATAAATTAGTACACAATTGCATGATTGATTCTGGGGCAAGTAGTTCAGTGATGCCGAAGCAAATAGCGGATCAACTGGGTTTGAAATATGAGCCAGTGCTGAAAGGAGTAGTACAACTAGATGGAACGGCAGTAGGAACTGTTGGAGTCATCAAGGGGTTAAGCCTAACACTACATTCCTGTCCTAATGTTACAGTTCTGCAAGATGTGTCTGTGATTGACCTTCCGCCACTCTTTGCGTTGTGTCTATCAAGAGACTTCACTGCAAAAATTGGTGGATATTTATCTGCGATTGGTCGCACATGATTTTCGTGACAAGGTATGGGGCCAAAGCAACAATCAGGTCAGAACCAATTGCCCATTTCCATATTGAGCCTCATGTACCAAATCCTATCAATGCAAATTACTCGAGCTTTTGATTAGGAGGAGTGTTCAAGTGATCTAGAAACAGGTACTAAGGTCGAGGGAATTCCTGATTTAACTTTGGATGAATGGGCAAACAAGAGTCATGAATTTGACCCATACAAGGAAATTGAATAATTTGAATTGGGCGTGTATTGTATACACGAATAAAATTCACCCATCCTCGACATCATTCAGCCTGAACAAAAGGATGAAAACAAAGTTTGGAAATTATTTTTCGATGGTTCGAGAAGCAGACAAGGTGCTGGAGGTGGTGCAATGTTGATTTCACCACAAGACATCAAATATTTTTCAGCTTTTCGTTTCCAGTTTTCCTGTTCAAACAACACGGCTGAATACGAAGCATTGATTCATGGAATTCATTGGGCCAGGAAAAGGGGCATAAAGAACTTACAGGTGTTTGGAGATAGCGAGCTAATCGTCAACCAAGTTAGGGGACAACATGCTACAAAGAACGACTTGCTGAGGAGCTACAAGAATAGGGTATGGGACCTCATTGAGGATTTCGAAGCTTTCAACATTGTGTCCATACCCAGGAAGAAAAATGAAGTCACAGATAGGCTCGCAGCAGTTGGAGCAACGTTTGATGTGGTTGACAACATCAGAAGGGGAAAAACACAGCCACATATCCATGTGATTGTGAGGCCAGCAGTTCCAGATAATAACACAAGCTGGCAGGTGTTTGAGAACGATCAACAGATCGTCAATTTCTTACAAGAAGAGGCTGAATTCTCAGCTAGGAATCAGGACAGATTAGAGCAGCAGTATGGGGATCAAGTAGTACAGCTACGGACAAACAAGCTTCCTAAGGGTTTAGTAACATTGGAGTCTATCTTCAACCCTAACGACCAGTTCCGTAAGGAAAAGGCTAACATACAGGTCAAGAGAGAAGATTCAGAGCCAATTCCAGTTGGGGAAGGCAAAACACTTCAAATTGGCAAAGTGGCCACTGAGCAAGAGAAATCAGATTTCATGCACCTTTGCCAAGAATTTCCAGATGTCTTCGCTTGGAGCTATGAAGACTTAAGAGGATTCGATCCAAATTTGGCACAACATACTATAGAATTGGATCCAGATGCTAAGCCCATCAGACAGAAGCAGAGACCAGTCAACCCTCACATTGAGCCTCTAATGAAGAAAGAGCTAAATAAGCTGATAGAGGCAAGCATTATATTCCCGATCAAGCACTCAAGTTGGGTTGCAAACTTGGTTCTGGTTAGGAAGAAGAGCGGAGAAATCAGGTTGTGTGTAGATTTCCGAGACCTCAACAGGGCATCTCTCAAAGATCATTACCCACTTCCTTCAATGGAACAAATATTGCAAGTAGTATCTCGGTTCAGAGAGATTCTCTCTCCTAGATGGCTACTCAGGGTATAATCAGGTGATGGTGAAAGAAGATGACCAATTCAAGATGGCTTTCACCACCAAATGGGGGACCTATGCCTACAAGAAGATGCCATTTGGGCTATCAAATGCTGGAGCCACCTTCCAAAGGGCAATGGATATGGCATTCAAGGGGTTGATCAATAAAATAGTTCTAATATATCTTGACGACATCACTGTATTCTCAAAAAATGCAGTGGATCACCTCTGTCATTTGAGGCAAGTATTTCAGAGGTGTAGAAGATTTGGGGTATCATTGAATCCCAAAAAATGCATATTTTTGGCTCACGAGGGAAAACTTCTAGGCCATATTGTTTCAAAGGAAGGGTTGACGATTGACCCAGAAAGAGTTGAAGCAATTCAAGCATTGCCATTGCCAAGTCACAAGAAGGCTCTTCAAAGCTTCTTAGGAAGGATCAATTTTGTCCACAGATTTGTTCCAAATTTTGTTGCTCTTGTGAAGCCAATAACGCTGATGTTAAAGAAGAGTATGGCATTTAAGTGGACATCTGAAGGCAAGGAAAGTTTTGAGGCAATAAAAGAGGCTATATCTCAAGCTCCAACTCTCGTCAATCCAGACTTCTCCAAGGACTTCGTGCTATATGCCTTTGGTGGTGGGGACACGATTTCTGCAATCCTGGTACAACAAAACAAAAGAGGATTAGAACAACCAGTTGCTTTCTTCAGTCAAGGCTTGGAGGAATATGAAACTAGGTACTCTTTCATTCAAAAGCATGTCCTTGCAAAGTGATTAGGAGTCTAAATAAATTCAAACACCTAGTCTCAAACAACAAAATCCAATTGTTGGTCTCTCATGGAGTCAATGACTTCCTTCTAAACAAGGATATGAATGAGAAGCGTGCGGTGGTGGATCACTCATGTCATGGAATATGACATGGAGATCAAGGTCACCAAACTAGTACGTGGGAAGGGACTATGTGAGCAGCTAGCCTTGAGTCAACAAGTTGAAGCAGTAATGAAAAAGAGGTAGTATTGCCTATATCATTAGAGAACGCCTACATTGGAGTTCATGAAGCAGTTGGAGTTGGCTGAGTTTGAACCAATGGAGGCTAGGTATGTAGAGTTGACGGAATTGGAAGAAATTAGAGAGCATGTAGTTCAAACAATTGAGAAAGATCAGGCCTTAGTAAAAAGATGGTTTGATAAGAAAGCGAGAACAAGGACCTTCCAGGAAGGGGACCTAGTTCTGAAATGGGATGCAGATTGGGCAAAGCCAGGAAGGCATTCCAAGTTTGATGCCATTTGGAGTGGCCCCTACATGGTCACAGGATGTAAGAATAGCAATGCCTTCTAATTTTCTACATTGGACGGAGAGAAGAACTCCCGATTCCTGGTCCAACGGAATCTATCTTAAACATTCTACTAAAAGGAAAAAGGTTTACCCTTGTAAATATTAGCCTAGATTTCAATTCCTCTAAGTGTGTATGCACATTGTCTTGTTGTAGTTAGGTTTTTGTTTCCCTAAGTGCTTTGGCATAGGTTTTGTTACTCCTAGGTTGGATTTCTACAGTTCAGCGTGCTCTCGAAGAAGAAGTTGTGGTATCAGGCTCGGGATCAGATATCAAGTTGGTTTCAGGTTATTGTTTATGACTCCATGCCCAATGGATTGCTAAAAGGCCACTGATCTTCTACCTAGCAGGCAGGTAATCCCTTTGAGTCACCAAATTGTTGTGTATATTTTTTCCCCGGGTAGATATAGACAAGCAGGAGAATGGAGAAATCAAAGAAGCTCAAATCCCTGACATGCCCAAGGCGCACAGAATGGGCGCATGACATAGAGTGTCGATAGAGGAAATGGTGTGCCCAAGGTGCACAGAATGGGTGCACGACACGAGTGTCGACAGAGGAAATGGTGCACCCAAGGCGCATAGAATGGGCACACGACACGAGTGTCGACAGAGGAAATGGTGCGCCCAAGGCACACAGAATGGGCGCACGACACGAGTGTCTACAATGAAATGTATGTGCCCAAGGCACACGTAAGTGGCGCATAGAAATGAGTGTCGATAGGAAATGTATGTGCCCTTGGCACACATAAGAGGATGTCGACATGCACATGGATGTGCCCTTGGCGCACCTTCAGGAGGCGCAACATTTTGAGCGCTGACAGGAAGCAGACCCTGGCGTAGATATTCAGATGGCCATAACTTTTGACTGGGAGCTCGGATTCATGCAAGGTTGGAATTTTTGGAAAGCTTACGAGGTCCTCTATCCAACTACGACTAGATATCTTTAATTGGGTGAGAAAAAATTATTAAAAATGCAAAATACAGTTCGCCACTTTTGGGTTTGCTGGGTTCTCACCTACCATCATTATGAGATGAATTAAATACAACCTGCGGTGGTTGGGGTAGATTTGGAATTTCTCTCTCTTCCCTCTCTCATTATTCCTATAAATTGTAAGGAGGGGCTTCTTTCTAAAGGTTGGACATTCTTGTTTTGCCCCTCCCTTCTTCTCTTTGGCAGGTGAATCTGTGGAGTTCAAACCTCCTATCTAAAACTGTAATGCAACCTTGTCTCTTGGCATTTTGTGGTGTATTGTATCAATCTTTGGAGCAAATAATGCATGTCTGTGGATGATTATCAACCCTCTCTATGTTTATTTGCATCTTCCTGATCTTTCACTGCAAATCTGTTATCTGTGCATGATCTTGCATCACATTTTAATAGTTTGTGTTTATTGGCAAGACAGTTGTTCTTCATTCCTCGGTGCATCACCTTTGTTAGTTTAGGTTTATTTTTATGCATCTTCTTACCCTGTCTCCTTGAAAAATTAGATTAGGTTTTGAGTAGACCTCTGCATTTTTATGTGTGCATCTGAACGGAGGAATAGGAACCGGCCTTCACCCGGAGAGCTTTTCCGATTTCGTAAGGTCCCACACTTGGGAAAAGCTCCATGTTATGCAATCACACTAAGAGTCTCACCCATCGAGTTGCGAGACTTTTAGGGGTGCTTTGTGATTCGACATCAACAATAACATGTCGGCAACCTTGTTTTGAATACCTTTTTATACCTGATTACAAGATGAAATTTTTGCAAAAATCCCATCCACCAAATGTTTTAATCTGCTGCAATTTGGTTTGTGTTTGTAAGTATTGAAGCGGTTGATGGTCAGTATGGATAATTGTTTCTTTTCCCATTAAATAATGCTTCCACTTTTTAACACTTTGAACCAAAGCATACAACTCTTTATCATAAGTTGGATAGTTTCTTACCACACTTGTAAAGGTTTCTGAATGGTAACATATTGGTTGTTTGTTCTGCATCAAAATTGCCCCCATTGCGTAGTCACTAGCATCTATCTCAATCTCAAATGAATGTTGTAAATCCGGAAGTGCCAAGATCGGAGTGGTACTTATCTTCTCTTTCAGTGTATCAAATGCTTTTTGTTGTTTTCCTCCCCACTGAAAGACCTGTTTAATACTTGTCAAAGCATGAAAAGGAGATGCAATATATGAGAAGTTAGCAATAAATTTTCTCCAGTACTGAACTACACCTAGAAAAATTATAACTTCTGTCACATTTGTGGGTCTAGGCCATTTCACAATAACCTCTATTTTTGTAGGATCAATTCTCAATTCTCCATTTCCTACAATATAACCCAAGTAAATTAAAGATGTTTTTCCAAATTCACATTTTGACATCTTCAAATACAATTTCTCTTTCCTTAGTGCATCTAAGAATTTCTAGATGTGTTTAACATGTTCATCCCATGACTTACTGAAAATAAGAATATCATCTAAGTAGACAATAATGAAATTATCAATGAATGGTCTAAATATTTCATTCATAACTCTCATGAATGTTGCAGGTGCATTGCACAAACCAAAAGGCATCACTAACCATTCAAACAATCCCTGCTTCATTTTGAAAGTAGTTTTCCAAACATCACCTTCTACAATTCTTACTTGGTGATAACCACTTCTTAAGTCTAACTTAGTGAAATAAATTGCATTCTTTAATTGATCCAGTAAATCATCTATTCTAGGAAGAGGGTAACGATTATTTATAGTAATCTTGTTTAAAACGGAAATCAACACACATTCGCCAAGTGCCATCCTTCTTAGGAACAAATATAATTGGTGAACCACATGGGGATGTACTTGGACGAATTATACCTTGAGCCAAAATTTCCATTACCTGTCTCTTGATTTCCTCGTTCTCTACTACTGACAACCTGTACATTTTGATATTGGGAAGAGGTGCATCCTAAAGCAACTGTATCTCATGTTGAACCCCTCTTTTGGGAGGTAGACCTTGTGGATCTTGAAAAACATCATCAAAATGAGAAATTTTTTTACCAATTCATCCTTATGTTTTAGATCGCAAGTCTCAAAAGACATCTCATTTTCTTTTCCTTGGCTTTGACCACCATGAGCACAAAACTTTTTCTTGAGTTTACACGCCTTTTCATTTTACTCAGAGCTACTAAGGATAGATTATTCTTTTCATGGTGAGCTCTAATAATAAACTCAATTCCATACTTTACAAGAAAATATTTATTTTCTTCCCTATTGAAGATTGCTTTACGATCATACAAATAAGGGCTTCCCAAAACCACCCCACAAATATCCAAAGTAACTACATCCAATTTAACCTCATCAATAAACTTGTCTCAGAATGGAAAATCTGAAAGTACAAGTTTTAGTTACCTTTAGTTTTGCATCATCACAAACCCATCCCAAAGGATAAGGCTTAGGATGTGGTTTAGTTTTGAGTCCTAGTTTCTTAACAACCTCCTTAGAAATTAGATTAGCTTGAGATCCACTATCAAAAAGAGTATCAATTTTCATATGCTTTGAAATTACTCTAATGTGGAAAAGCTCATTTCTTTTCTTATTGTCAGGTATAGTTTGTTTACTAGAAGAAGATGTAACATCCGTAGTGCTATTGTTTGAAATTGAAAGAGTTTATTTACCTTGAAAACTCATAGTTGTGATTTTGGTTTCATCACCTGAATCATAACCAAGATCATGCACTATAGTGTTTGTTTTCTTTTCTTTTCCTTTCTTAACCATCCATTTAGGCTTCTTTTCAGGATGTAATTTCCAACATTTAGACTCATCATGGTTTTTTTTACAATGATTACAAAATGGTTTTTCATATTCCTTCTTAACAAAGAGAGTTTGTTTTATGCTTACCCTTTCCTTTTCCTTGTTCTTTCAAACCTTTCCTTCGATTGCTTATTCTTCTAATTAAAAGAAGAGAAAGAGGACTCCTTTGTCATTTTCCCTTGTGCTTCCAAATGGGTTGCTTGAACACATACTGCATCAAGATTAGTAGGACCTAAAACAAGTATCATATGCCTTAGATAACTATGCAATCCACCAATATATTTGAGCAGTGTTTCTTCTGTGTTTAGGGAAATTCCCAGAATTAGAGCCCTTTTCCTAAATTCTTGTGTGTATTCTTGAACACTTTGTGTTAGGAAATATAATTAGTTAGTGCTCCACATTTATGTTTATAAGTTTGGGTGATTATTATATTGGGTGAGTTGTTGAAACAACTCACGTATTGTATTAGTTAAGTTGTTTGTGGAGGGAGCTATTATAGGGAGAGTTGTTAGAGCAACCTCCTTGAGTATAGGAGCAGCTTCTTCTATATAATTAATGTATTGTGTTGAATATTTGATCTGAATAGAAAATATTTCTGGTGTTTTCTCTATGCAAATTGTTCACACCTTTCATATTGGCATCAGAGCGGGTGAATCTGCTGACAGAAGTCAGAGTGAAGGGGGCACAATGAGAGTCTGTATGCCTACTATGTGCATCTGTTCGGGTGTGCTCAGCTGTCTCATCACGTATAAAAACAAGTGCTCAGATCTTTATGCTCGAGCATTGTCTTGTGAATGGTCAGACGTTTGACATCTGCATGCCCACGTACATTCTATCATAGCGTTGATTCCTTTGCTGGCGCATTCTTGGAAACACTCCAAAATATATATCTTATTGCAGTCCTGTTACTTCCAAGCGTTCCACTTATTCCTCAGCCTGATTCGTCCCTATATGGTAGCATGTATCTCTGCATTCATTGATTTCTCTCCTGGCATCGATCTGGAAATTGTTTTGAAGTTGCTGAGTAATTATTAGTTTCGGTTCGTGTGTCTTCCTACATCTACAGCGCAACACAGATCCTATAGAAATTGATAGATCAGACTCCTGCTAGGCGTGTTCAGTAAGTTCAAAGTTTTTGATCTGGTCTTGATGAGTGGAATCCCCATCTCAAGCCTTCCTCTCAATTTGACAGAAGCACACAGCTTGGTCTTCTTCTCAAACCTGTGTTTTTGGCTGCTCCCATGTACATTGTAAAATTTTGAGACGTCTATGAGTTGACTACAAGATCATTGTGTAAGCTCTTCTTCCAAAGGTAGGATGCCCAATCTCCAAACTTTCATAGTACACGCAGAACACACAAATTTACTGTCTTGCTCACAGATCTCAATCCGAGCTCTCCACAAACTTGGACATCTCAGCTGTAGCAACCAGGATGCTCCGTATGCATGTATAGATCCACCGAAGAGGAATCAGAGGCTCACTAGAGACAAGCGTGTTGTCCATGCAATAGTCCACGTGTAGGTTTAAAAGTCTAGGGTCAAAAGGTCAGTACTAATCAATGTTGTGTTTATTTTTTTTAAGTCTCTTATCATTTGGTATCTGTAAAATTTTTTTTTTTCTTCCAATGTTTTGTCATTTATCAAGTGAGTATTCTTTTATCAAAGAAAGGGGTGATTAATGTCGTTAACTGTCTTGTCAAAAGTCATGCATTAACTTCTAGGTTGTAATTAAAGTTTGTGAAAATTTATAAAGTCGTGTCATGTTTAAAGTTTTGTTATCAAAAATTTCATAGGAGTCGGTTTTGTTTATAGTCTTGTCCAGAATAATAGTCGATACTCTATTTCTTGTATTTTATTTCCCATGTCAATTATTATTAGTCTAGTCAAAAATTGATTCATTAGTCTGTCAAAATAGTCAGAGTCAAAGTGTCAAAAATATATTTGTGTCAGTTTTTTATCGTCATTTAGGTGATTATTAGGAAAATTGTCAAAAAATATTGTAAAAATAAAAAAATTTGCCTCACATTTCAACTATTGGATGCATTATCACTTGTACGCGACGTCCAAGTGGGGGGGTGCATTTTCGGTGGAAACCGACACCTAGTAGTTTGTAAATGAGCCTCATTTCCATATCCGCTAAGTAAGTAGCAAAATAATGGAGGAAGGAGGCATCGAAGGAAGGAGGTTAAACAGGTGACCTCTCGTCAAATCACCAACGACGGGGCCACACACGAATGATTTTGTGGCACAAGTGTGTAGTGTGAGTACTTGTTTTTGAGTTTTGCAGTGTTCCGTTTCAGTTGTGTGGTGTGAATTTCAGCTTGGTGTGATTCTTTTCGAGTTTCTATTTTGTTTGGTATTTGATGGATGTTGGAAAGAAAGTTGTGTTGGAGCATAGATGACTATCGCGCTGATCCTTTGACCGACTTGGTCCTCTCGACTTCGTACTTTGTTGGAAGATGGTTAGCTAGCCTGAGAATACGTTCACTAGCATTAGTGACCATGTGCAAAGCAAGACCTAACTAGCAAGATCCATTCAGAGTATGTTCTTCGATGCATTTTGCTTCTCGGTATCTATTTGAGTGGAATTTCACATTATGGGGGAAATACATACCAAGTGTTCCATTCCCATTTTGCACTCAAACAAAATGACTTAGTCAAGGAAAGCTTCCAAGTGGCAAAGTGGCGCTTTTTATGTCTTTATTTGAGATCGAGTGGCGCGATCAAAGACAAAGACTACAATTAAGAACATTACGATTCTTATAGGAAGTAATGTGAAATTTTTCAAAGATATCTTCTATTGTGTAGTTTTGAGATATGCATGTTGTGTTTCCTACATAATTCCCTCATGTATAAGCATAGTGGTGAACAGTGAGCTTTCTGAGTAAGTCATTCATGGATCTTGAAAGGGTTTTTGGGAGGATCTAGAAAATGACACGAGGTGGATAGTTGATGAGGTTCCCGTCACTTCAAGGTTTGTGGTAAGCCTGTTTAAAACCATGGAAGGAGTGAGCCTTTCTTTTGGATCAAGGTCATGAGTCACAGATTTGGACATGCCACAAGGGTTAAGATACTATAGTTGAGAGTGTGGATGCTTTTCTACCATGTTTGCACTAAGGGGGAATGTTAGGAAATATAATTAGTTAGTGCTCCACATTTATGTTTATAAGTTTGGGTGATTATTATATTGGGTGAAACAACTCACGTATTGTATTAGTTAAGTTTTTGTGGAGGGAGCTATTATAGGGAGAGTTGTTAGAGCAACCTCCTTGAGTATAGGAGCATCTTCTTCTATATAATTAATGTATTGTGTTGAATATTTGATCTGAATAGAAAATCTTTCTGGTGTTTTCTTTGTGTAAATTGTTCACACCTTTCACTTTGTCCCTTATTTTGTCTTAATGTTTGCCAATCCATCATAGCTTGTTTCTTATAACCAAGAGGATAAAATTGTTGCCTAAGATTTGAAACAAATTCAGACTAAGAAGTGATTTCTATACCTTTGTTTTCTTCCACTTCTTGAAGCTTACTCTCCCACCAAATGAG
This sequence comes from Taxus wallichiana var. yunnanensis, assembly GCA_018340775.1. Lineage (NCBI taxonomy): Eukaryota > Viridiplantae > Streptophyta > Pinopsida > Cupressales > Taxaceae > Taxus > Taxus wallichiana. Next base: position 23,991,313 of record CM031239.1, on the reverse strand, counting down.
TGTTGTGCCACCCATCCAAAGAGTTTCCAGATGAATCTTTGCTTCATCATCAACAATTCTCTTAACCCTGCAATATACTTCTATCTGACTTGACCTAGTTATCCAACTTCTCTGCATTTAGCTCTCCAGTATACATAGGCAATTCAAACTTGATATCTAACTTTAATGAAGGAAAATTAGATTTTAAAGAGTCTCTTTTTGGAATATCAGAACTAGAGCTTTCTTCTTTCTTACCTCCTCTAGTTCCCTTTTCCTTTTTCCTATCTTGGTACATTTCTTCCACCATTTCCTTCATCTCGTTGGAATGATTGACGAAAGTTTTCTTCCACTTCCTCTCGATCCGCCATTATAGGACTTTGAGATCATCCGGTACCAATCTTGGGATCTCCTCAACTAAATCTCCTTCACCCTTCTTACATCAAGACCTTGTTAACATCCAACACACAAATTGCAATCTAAAACACGTTAATATGAACCAAAAATAAGTCAAAACCAGCTCGATACCAATGATCCGAAAACCAAATTTAACTAGCTATTGTGCACACACATTTTTCTTTCTTTGAATTGATCTTCAATGTAAAATTTGAGCATTATATCCTTTTGTATTTTTAATAAAAGAATAAAAACTACAAGTATCTTGTGCAAATATTGAAAGAAATGAAGAGAATTCACTAGCAATTTGACGCAAGAATTGATAACAGAGTTCGGCACTTGAGGCCTACGTCTTCGGGTCTGGTTGAATGGGACCGATCTATTAAAACCTTGAAAATAATTCTTTACAAAGAATTCTACAAAATTATGACCTTCTCACAGTCTTCCTCTCAAAAATAATAGAGGTTTCTTTTACATATCCTCCAAATTCCACTCCTAGCTCAAGTTATGAGCATTACAATATTTATGCACGAGACCCGAATGCTATACAAATATAATATCACTCCTTTTATATTGTTTCCAAAAAGCTGGTGCAATGGTTAGGAACCTAAACTTTTACATGGGAGGTCAGATATTCCAATCCCCTCCACTTCTCTCTCCTTCTCCTTAGGCGGTTTTGTAGTGGTTTATCCCACATTGTGGGTGCGTGCAAAAAGGTAGGCATTTAATAATGCCAAAGGAGGGTTGTTGGTATTGGCTTAAGAGCCACCGTAATTGCTATGGAGTGGGTGCATTTCTTGGGGTGGCGCATGGTTGTATATTTTTAAGCACTAAATAAGCCAAGGATAATGCGTGGATAGTTTATAAAGGATTACTATGCAATGCGTGGAATATGGTATTAATGGATTAATATGCAATGCGTGGGAAATTGACATAGTTTAAAAATGCATGTCTAATAGTCCCACATGCATAGCACAAATGCAATTATAGGAGTTTATATACACAAGTTGGTTTAGTGATTAAATGAGAAGGAGGCCAAGACACCCCTTCATAATCGAGTGTGTCGAACTCAAGCTAAGGGTCCTCAACCCAGAAATAGGGGTCCATTTATCGAGAGAATGAGTTTCAAGATCGGCATTCCCAAAACCACTTTTTATTATGTCACACAATTCATCCACGTGTCACAATATAATCGAAACACTTGGTGAGCGTGCACATGTCCAACCTGCACAAAACTCCAAATTTTTCCAGTTGCCCAAAAATTTTAGCGGGCTATAACTTTTGCAAACGAGCTCCGTTTCCTGCAAACAAGATATCATCGGAATTGTATAATTTTTCTCCATGCTTTAAAAATGACTAAAACTTATTCTAAGAATATCTTAGATTGGTGTTTCTCTGTGAGGATCCTCTAGATCACCCAACATCCTCGGCGACACGGTTTCTTCAAATTCCTCGTACAAGTCTATGAAAGTATTGTGTGATAGTTCCTTCATAACAATGTTATCAATCGTCCAATAAACCATTGATCATGTTGAGAAGGGTGAATTTTAGAGGATAGTTTTGAAAATAGGGTTTTGAAACACACCTCATAATCCCACACACTCTCACCATTCCTTGTTAGATCTCCTTTAAAGCGTTGATGATCTTCTACTCAAATTCGGGGATATGAAATGCTACTAACAAGGCATTCTTCAATGCATTATAGTCTACCACCATCCGATGGGGGTCATATTTCTGTACCAACTATGCATGTGCGCTAAGTAACGTTGTTGCAAACCCGACTTTCCTTTTTCTCCGGGGTAGTGATCCCTTTTGCATGCTATAGTAATTCACATTTATGCACATTATCTATAACACATTCAATACGTGTAGTCCTGGTAAGTGGAAAGACATCTAATAAAAAAATTTGGATGTGGTTTTGGTCCTTGTCCTCCTAATCCAGAGCCTTGGTTTCCTCCAATGTTTCCTCCTCCACCAGATCCACTAGATCCACCAGGTCTTGTTCCTCCTAACCCACCAGATTCTCCAAATCTACTAGGTCCACCATGTCTTCTAGCTTCTACACCACCGTATCCACCTCCCGTAGCCAAAAATGGCCTAAAGTGGTCATACCTAGTGTTCCCAACGTCCCACTGAACTATGTGTCGATGGTTTGTGATATTGTCCCACTACTAGTTGTGTGTCCCATGCCACTCCTAGACATGATACCAAAACCTTGCATATTTTCACCTTATTGAAAAATTCCTTGAAATACTTGGAATGGTTTATGTAACCATGGATGTTCCAAACTATACATTATATCTCCTGCGTGTAGATCGGTTACTCCCACCGATACCAACTAGGTTAACAATACTTCTCACTTGATTTGGAAAATCAAGCACCAATGGTTGGTTGCCATGTGGGTTTAGATGCATGTCGATGGCTCTCCCTTCTCAATGTGAAAAATCTCATCGATGTCAAGGAGATTCCCTCTCGTGCTTGCCAATATGGGGTAGCATAGAATGCTTAGGTTCCATGTCCTCTATGTGAACCTCAACTCCTTCCTACAACATCTGCCTCCATAGATCCATCACACTTACAACCTCATGTTTTTTAGTCATCTCCCTTTTATGAGCTTCGCTATACTTGATTCATCTCTCCTCCCTTTCCTTTTTAGCCGTAATGTCTTCCATCTTCCTCCACCCTAGCTTCCTCTCCTAGAACTCAAAGAAGTTTAGCCTACCATGGGAAATTCCTCTAAACTTAGGGTAATGAATAACATCTTCATAGAAAAGGAATATCATGCAAAAATGATCCTTGGGTCTCCTCAAAACTCACACTCAAGAAATTCTAGGCAAGAATACATAGAAATGGCATATTCTAGAGTATAACTGGTCAACACTCCTTTCCACCAGTGATCAACAACACGTGTCCAAGTTAGATCTATATCTTACAGCCTTTGGTAATCATCTTGGGTCCATACACATGATCTATAGTACCAAATCATTCTTAATGCATATGTTGAAAATCATTCATATAGTTATAATGGGAAAGAACAAAAGAATTTCTTGTACAATTCATGGGACATTCTCTTCTATCCATCTATGTGCATCGAACTTAGGTCCAATGTTGAATCTTTGAGAAAACGCATCCTCCATGCTCTTAAACCATCCTTAAACACTTTCCAAGGTCAGATGTTCTATCATCACACATCATAGGGACCAAGAAGTATGCCATTTCTTACAATAACTTAAGAAAATAGGTCCTAACAATGGAACAAAGATGTAGTCATTTTTTACCCTTAGAACAATAGTCTAATCCCATTTGCACCAACATATCACTCAGTAGGTGATAGGAACTCACCTAAGGAACGCGTGGGCACCGAGCCCCTCCTTTATGTGAGTCTTTTGAGAATTCGTCATCTATTTCCAATACTTAAGTGAAAAATAATGGGAAAGAACCATGCATTCATTCTAAAAGCTTAGGATGAGTTATCATATCATTGTATCCATAAAATAGAAGTATTAAACAAAATATAGAAATGATTCATACATAAAGGAAATGCACTAGGACTTATGCTCACAAACACATATATGTATTAGAACAAGACATTATATTCATATTCAAGAGTTTAATAACCACATTACATTCATTGGGGCCATAATAGAACCATATAATAATACAGAGCAAGGTCATGTATCAAAAACTATACTACGTCCTTCACATTACAAGGATAAACACAGACCCATCCCTCTAAATATGCCATCACTCCTATATTTCCTCTAATCCCAACCCATATAATCCTCCATGATATTTTTACAAAGCTTTTCCTCTCTTCCACCACCTCTGCTACTCTTCCACACCTCCTTTCTACTACCCATGCATCTCTATATATATCTTTTTCCTTCACCGCCATACCTTCTGAGGTAATAGATCGGTTGCCAAGTGTCCAAGTGGTCCTCCAATGGAGCATGCTTCCTTTGATCTAAGCTCTCCACTCTTTGTAATGATGTCTTTCTATATCCTTCCATCACATGCATGGAATATTCCATTCTTGATCCTACAGCTACTAGGTTGGCACCTTATCCACTCCACATGCTAGATAGGTCATGCTTTCCTCATGTGCTTTGTTTGGAACTCTAAATATGGCTAAGTCCTAAAACCCATCTTTTCTTATGCATGTGCACTATATATTATGATAAACCCTAATAGAACCCTTCCCTTTGCACCATCAACCTATATTCCATTCTTTAGTTAGGTCTCGTGCACCCATGTGCCTTTTTGTACTTAGCCAAATATTCGGGGCCAAACAATGGTAAGCCCAGGTGGTGGATGAGAGAGCATAGTTCATACTAGATGAGGAGGATGATGTTCTAGTAGGAGGGGATAATGTAACTCCTGGAGGAGAGGAGAGTGGAGATGGAGGAATAGTAAAAGAGATAGCTCATCTACGGGTGGAGTGAGATAATTCTCAATATGAGAGGGATGTAGCACACTAGAGGAAAAAAAGATCGCACTGGGAGACATACATGGTTATCCAATAGAGAGATAGGTACTAGAGATAGGAAGGACAACATGGATAAATTTTGAGATCTTACACCTTTAGTCATATCATTAGGGATCCATTTAGATGGCTCTACTAAGTATTATGTCACTAGACCAAAGATAAGGAATTGGGTACGCAAACGCGCTACTATGAGTGCATTGCGACATCAAGGATGTCAAATGTGCTGAGATATACAACATACCTAATAGGGAAGTGAGGAGTAGGTATCTTAGGGTGACCATTACACATCTAAGAGTACAACTAGTGTGGTGTAACCGAGGTTAAACCCAGAGCCCGGATGGAGGAGATAATGGTCGAGACATGTGCAGAACTTGCCCCGAGGGGAAGGCTTGATATTGAGATTATTTGATGTTTAGTTCACTGATTAGGTGGACATTGTATATATAGATTTTGATGATGTATTAATTTTTGAGATAGAGTCCTTAGCAACCTATCATGGATGTATGGATATATTTTGATGATATATGTATACATGATTTTGTTGGTGTACATGTGTTGTGATGAGATATTTGGTGGTTTTGATTATTTGATTGTGTTATAGATGTTAGTTTAGATGATGGATGTGATATGATTTGGATTGATGATGCGATGTTTATTTTTGTTGATGTGATATTGGATTAGATTTTATATGTTGACATGGATTTTAGATTAGATGATGATGAGATGATGATATGATAGATGTAGATTGGAAAATGATGTGATTGATGATAGAGAAAACATGGGAATTTTTAGATTAGATTTATGTGATGAATGAATTTTTAGATAACATAAGGTATTTATGTGAAAAATTAGGATTACATGATGAGATTAGATGTGACATGATGAAAAAATGTAGAAGTTAGGATGTTGCGATTGTGAGGCCTTAAGAGGGTGACCCAAACATGAGATAATACACTTCATCATAGAAAGGAGAAGACGTGGAAAATACACTTTCAAACTGGATTAGAGGTAAACATGAAAGATAATGAGACAAATAAATGCACTTGTGACCATTGAAAAGTGTTAACACATAACCAATGATAGTTAGTCATACTTAAGATCCTAAGGAAAAGATGGAAAATGTGCTTATAGACCCATTGTAGACATGACAAAGGGGTTAAGATGGAGCTTGTACAGGGAAAATAAGTTCTTCTTAGGTGGTAGATATAGGTCTATGCCCCAACTATGAGAAATATGGTGCAAACTGATAAATGTGGAAAGTTTTCTATAGATGGTAAAGTTGATCGATGTAGAAATATTTCCAGGATGCTTTATTTTTATATTTTTATTTTTACTTTTAGCTATTTAAGAAGACTGATCAATGTGGGAAGCCTTTTAATTCCATAACATAGGAAATAATCCATCCTTCTAAGTAGTGCTCTACATGTAGAATTTTTCTTTTTGACTTTAAATTTTTAGATGGCAAGATAAAATATGCATGATAATTTTCCTTCGAGGAATAGTCTATACTTTTGACAATTTTTTCTTTATATGAATAGTTTTCCTTCGAAAGATCGAGACTATTTTTTTGGATATGATGGTATTTCTAGATGAGTATCCATGATTTTGACTTTGGATAGAGTTAGGGATATCCAAGTAAACCACTTGGGGAGGGATGAGAAGATGTAAAAGTGACACCTATAGACCCCTAGCATGGTTCCAATAGGTAGATAAAAGGGTGATGGATGTAATGATCATGAGGTTCCCACCTAGAAGGAGGAAATTTTCTAGAAGGAAAATTCTATGGGATGAGCCATGGTTCTCGTATTCAAGGTCATATACGAGAAAACTGATGGTAGACCAAATAATTCCAAATCATTACGATGATGGATGAAAAGGATAATGCAGGAGATAGGATCACCGATATGACTACAATAACATTAGTAGAAATATTAACAGAGAAGGGTCACAAGTGTAAGGCATTGAGAGGTTCTATTTCTGGTTTACCATCAAGAGATGATAAATGATTGGCTCTAAAACCATACTTGTGTGTTATAATGTATGTTCCAATCCATTTAGGAGAAAACTTTCCATGTTGGCTCCTTTCTAGAGTAGCAATGTTTTGATTTTATTTAAGGACTAGGTCACTACTGTTAAATTCATGCTCCTTAAGATGTTTTCTATAAGCACATTTGATGCACTCTTGATAGATATGATGATGTTGAAGAGAAAATAAGAGACACTCATCTAAAAATTCAAGTTTTACAAGGCACTTTTAGAAATATTACTCTGCCGAGACAAATTCACGAAGAGAGATGCACAAAGATGGGATTTATAATTTGAGAGGAAGAATGGCCTCAGATCCATAAATGAGGGATAAATAATTATCACTCATAGAGGTAAAAATGCTATTCTAATAGGATTATAGGGAAAAGGGGATATGAAGATGTCAATTACGACATGATCCGCTGCCATCTAGTAGTCTTAGCAAGGATGTTATGGAGAGTTTTGTTAGTGGATTCATCTTCATCATTAGCTTGAGGATAATAAGAATAAGAGATGCTCATCTTGATGTTGATATAATCACAAAGATTCTTAAGATCCTTAATTTTAAATGACTTTTTGTTATATGTGATGATTTTATGGGGAACACCGAAATGGCGAGATAATGTTTTGATAAACAAAATCAATTTTTTTAGCTTTAGTGGATGCGAGTGGAATGGATTCCACCCATTTGGTGAAATACTTAGTTATGGTGATGATAGAATGATTTCACTAAGAATAACATGGATCGATGAGGCCAATGAGATCAATCCCCCATTGTGAGAAAGGCCATGGATCCCGAATTGGCTATAAATCCTGGCTAGGAATGCGAATTAGATTAGAATGTTGTTGACATTTAACACACTTTTGAAATAATCATAGTAGTATTGATTGAGAGAGGGAAAATAATAACCTATATAAAATATGCACCTAAAAATAACCAAACCATGAAAATTACCTCAATATATGTTGTCGTGGACCTCTTAGATAGTGCGAGATAGATTCGAGAGGATTCTAGGCATCTAAGAAGGATAATAGAAAACCCACGTTTATAGAGGATGACACCAAGAATGACATATTAGTTAGTGCCATGAAGGAAGGACCTCCTACCATTTTTGGACAGGTTGTAGAGAATTTTGGACTAAGACAATAAAAACTTAAGAATATTAGAGATTTTATTATTTAGTGTCAACATGATTGATACGCGAAGCTCATCGACATGAGATAAGTGATTGACATGATGAAAAATAGAAATATTAGATTCCTTTATTTCCTATGGGATGAGATATGTGATGGATGTCATCATGTTACAAAAGTGATTAGATGACCGAGAGATGGTCTGGATGGTGTAAAAGTTGAAGACCTCAAGAAGAAAGTTGATGACTTCCTTATATTTTTGAAGGACATCATTTTTGCATTGATATATGTCATTAACTTGATTAATGATGAGATGAGAGTCACCATATATGTTGAGTATTTGGATGTTGAGCATGAAAATGGTTTTAAGCCTAGGATAAGGGCTTCATACTCAGCCATGTTGTTAGTGCATTCAAAATTGAGTTTATAAGTGATAGGGATAGGAGTATCCCAAGGAGGAATGATGATAACATTGACACCTCCCCCTTGTTGACACTTAGATCCATCAAAGAAAAGTTTCATCTAGAGAGGTGAGAATTCATGATCAATGGTGAAGATAGACTCATTTGGAAATTGTTCATGAGGAGGATGATTGTTAGAAAGAGGGGCTTCAGCTAGCTGATCGGAAATGGCCTGACCCTTAATATATTTTTGAGAGATGAACTCTAGGTCAAACTCAGTCATGAGCATGATCCATCGAGTAATGTGATCACTATGATAAGGCTTAGAATGCATGGTTTTAAGAATTAAATTTTTAAATGGAAAAGGATTTATTATCTAGGAGGTAATGCCAAAGCTTATAAGTGGTGAAGAAAACGGTGTAACACAAATTTTCATCTTCATCAGTAGCGAGTATCATATTCATGAAGGGTGTAAGTGACATAATAAACAACCTACTCCCTACCCTGGTCATTTTGATGTCCCAACATGGAACACAAAGCATGATTAGTGATGGAGATATAAGTATAGAAAGGTTCCCCCTCGCATAGAGGTGTAACCACATATGAGGATAGAAGATATTGCTTAAGATCATTAAAGGCAATTTGGAAATTTTCATCTCAATGAAATTTGGTGTTCTTACAAAGAAGATGGTGAAAAGGGTGGCAATGTTCGAGAGATTTATGAGATAAACTAAAAGAAACATTGAATTTGACCTTGAAGGGTGTGAATTTTCTTTAGATTAGAAGGAGGCAACATATCAAGGATGGATTTGATTTTGGTGAGGTCTAATTCAATACCCCTAATATAAATGATGAAGCTAAGGAGTTTTCTAGTTAGGACTCCAAATACACACTTGGATGGATTTAGATGAAGGAATAATTGGATGAGACATGAAAAGAGTATTTTAAAGATGGAAATATGATCCCGTTAATGCTAGGATTTACACAAGATTTCATCGACATAGTCCTCTACAGTCTTATGGATGAGATCATGAAATATGTATGTCATAACACGTTGATAGGTGGCCCCCACATTTTTCAAACTGAAGCACATGCCATGATAAATGAAGGTCCCCAAAAGAGTTCTAAAATAAGTCTTATGTTTGTCTTCAGGTGTGATGAGAATACGATTATAACCATTAAAACCATCCATAAAATAAATCATCTTATGGTTGTCCATGAGTTTGACGGTTTCATTGATTTTAGGAAGAGGAAAGTTATCATTAGGACAAGTGAGATTTAAATATTGAAAGTTAGTACAGATGAAGAGATTTCCTGAATCTTTAACAATGGGTATGATGTTGGAGACCCATTTTTATATTCGATAGGAATGATGAAATTATCTAAGAAAATTTGTTTCAACTCTTCTTTGATAAGGAGATAAACGTGAGGATGCATGTTGTGAATCTTTGATTTAATCATCTTAGTGGTAGGGATGGTGATGATGTTATGGATAATGATGGATGGATCAAGGCCTGACATGTCAGCATAGGACCATGCATGTATTGATTATATTTGAAAAGAAAGGAAGTAAAATATTCAATATCTTGGGGATCAAGGGATTGGCCCACTTTAAGGATGTTGGGATCTTGTGGAGTCCCTAAATTAATATCGATAGTAGACTCATTGATAAGAGTGGATGTGTCTAGAGCTAATGTCCTATGATGATAGTAATCATCCACCCACATGTAGGAAAGAATGGAATCGTCATTGGTGCATTGAATAATTTCAATGGTAGGGAATATTTAGCCACCATACTCCAAAATTAAAGAGGAAGGGACCTACTTTTACCTTCACATTGATATGTGAGTGGTCCCGAGGTCATCATGGAAATTTCTAAGAAAAGATAGAAGAGATGAATATGCTATCTTCCACATCCATGGGCTTGCGAGTAGAGAATAATTGGTTGAGGGATCGATGTTCATAGGGGATGGGGAGGAAGAAGTTGTGAGAGAGTCGGTGGTTTGTACTTTAAAACCCAAGAAAAACTTCTCATGAGGTTTATGAGATTGGTCGATGATGAGATCATGTATACCTTGTTCATAATGCCCCATACCAAATCCTTTCCATGCATAATGATGGAGGTAAGTGTAGGAAAAGGATTTGTTATAGAGGAAATCAAATCCATTAGCATATGGTTTGGTGTGAGGTTGAGCATCAATGTGAGAAGAAGGGTGATTGACACCACCATAGATGAGATTAGTTCAAATATGAGGTGGACCAAAAGAAATGATGTCCCCAACATTTGGTTGATACATTGGCACTTTATTGGATCTACCAAATCTATTAAGCGTGGTAATAGCATTGAGGCCAAGAAAGCAATATTCTCCCAATGAAATATTCCACATCATAATATCAATAGATTACTCATAGGGGAGCTTGGATACATGTACAGATGAGCTGGTGGATGCTTCAGATGAGTCCTTTTTAGGGACAAGAACATCATTAGGTTGACAAGTCATGTGATATAATTTTAAGGGAGGAATGTTTTTGGGGATTATTATGATCTTCCCCTCACACTCGTACTTGATGTAATGATGGAGGGTGGAAGGAATGTAATGCATGACACAGATCCATGGTCATCCAAATAAGACATTCTACTAAAACTCCCTCCACGATGTAAAAGAGCTTGTGAAGGATTCTCTCACCGACGCAGATGAGAATGATGATTATTCCCAATGATGGGGCAATAGAGTCATTAAAAACATGAAGGAATGTGAGTGATTGGGTGACAACGAATTTAGGAAGCTTGAGTTGATCAAAGGTATGGGATGATATAATATTGATGCTATCTCCATTGTCCATCATCATGAATATTCAATGAAGGTATAGCTGATGTAGATAGTGATGAAGAGAGAAATATCGAGGTCCATATGTGATATATTGGTAATTTTGGTGTCATCAAATGAAATGGTGGTCGGGTTATGAGCATTCCAAAAGGACTGCAGTGAGTCTCATCACTAGTGATGGGGATGCACCGTAGAGCATCAATGAGATATTGTTTATGATTGGGGAAGCTTTTGATGATATCATAGAGTGATCTGTTAAATTTAGGTTGATGTAGTTATTTCACAATGCTTTGTTTGATAGAATTCAGTTTCAATGTGTGTGGGGTGGCTAGAATAGATACCTTAGCTTTAGATGAAGAAAATTGATTTGTTTGATCAGATGGAGCGGTGATGACAACTTTAGGTTTAAATTGAGTAGATGGTTAGGGATCATAATTCCACGAGTAGGTGGAAATATGAATGGCATCAATAAATAGATGGGATCCTTCTTTGATATTAGTATCCTTTGGTGAGGGATTGCGATGAAGCTATTGGATGAAGAAGTGGACGTAGAGGTGGTAGATTTCATGGGAGGAATACAATTAGATGTGGATCGTAGGGGATGATCCTCTTTAATAAGGTCATCTTCTTTAATGATATTATGTATGAGGACTTGGAGGGCCCTATAGTGCTCACTATTATTTCTATGGTTATGAGGATAGGCACACACAATACTAGGTGAAAACCATGTGTGTTTTTGTCAACGTGAGTGGAAAGACTTAATATGAGGAAGAGTGATGGTACATGCTTAGATAAGACATTGAAAATTTTCATTATACAACCCAAAGGGGTGTTTCAATAAGATTTTGTAGGGATGGTGGATATTTTGATGAAGGTAAGAGTGGTATCTTAATTTTATGAGGTTGTATGGGCACCTTGGACTTTGATTTGATCTTTAGAGAATAAGATGATTGTGGTTCTGATTTAGATCTAGGAGGGAGAATTGGTGACATTTATTATTACTTTGAATGATTGATGGTAGGTGATTTAGATAAAGCATATTGACAAAAATAGGAGGAGCTCCAAGATGGATGATGAGGCATGGGATTTCTTAGGATGGTGAGGTTTAGGAGGAGGGAGTTCAAATTTTTATGTGGATGGGTGAGAGATTTTTGAATAGGAATGCCAAGGTTTTTAGGATTTTTTTGTGATGTTTTTCCCTTGGTATGAATAAAAATGATATCTGAGGGGGATTGTTCTTAGAAGTGGAATTTTATTATTTTGATTTAGATTTTATTGAATATGTAGGGGTTGAAGATGAAGGTGGTTTTGAATAATATGCTTTGAAGGAGTCACCGATTCTGAGGAATTCACGAGTTCGATGTAGGAGTGGTTGAAGGTGTGGATGATATGGGGGAATTTTTGTGATTATATGGGGAGGATATGTTTTCTTAGTAGGTTCAGATGCTGATGTGGAAATAGTGATATTTGTAGATGTGGTTGTAGGTAAGGATATGGAAGTGGACATAGATGAAGGACTATGTGAAGAATAAGTTGTGAGAGATGTAGGGATAGATACGATAGGGGCTAGATGTGATTGGTGTAATAGAGGTATATATGCTTGAGGAATAATATTTGATACCCGAGTAGGTGTGGGGAAATATTAGGCAAGGCTATAATGGGTGTTGAAGTAGGTATATATGTAGACAAAGCTCAGGGCGAAAGAGGAGAGAAATCATTGGGTGTAGTGGATGAGGGAATAATGGGTGTAGGTGATGTTGTCAATTATTAGTTTATAGTGTTTATTCCATTAATGTTAGATTCATAAGATGCCTAAGGAGTGGTTTGATTATTCATTGGATGGTTGGGGAAGGGTTGTTTGAATAATTGAAGGGGTTAATTAGGAGGAGCATTAGGGTTATCTAATTAGAGGTCACCATCATCTATGAGACGTTATACAATATATTTAAAGTTTCATAACCTCTCAATGTCATGACCGTGGACCTGGTGGTATTTAAAATAGTGATACTCATGATATCATACATGTTTGGGTCATGAATCGTCAAGATTTTGGATGGGGGGAATTTGAATGAGATACACAGCATTAGCTTGTCGAAAATAGAACTATAGGACTCCTAAAGAGGGGTATAGTTGGGGTTGGTATAGGAGCTCTTTGTGGAGGCTCTGTGTGAGAATTGGATGTAGATGAATATTTGACTACAATAGCATTAGCCATTTTTTTAGATTTTTCATTGTGATTGGATGGCTTTCAAAATTCATACTTTGGTTTATTATATCAGAGTTTAACATGGGATTCCTCAAGGGTGAAAATTTCAAGTTTATAATCCATAGTAAATTCCTCTTCAAAAGTTTGGAAATATTGGATTTGAAGAGTAGAGGAAATATGCTTTACACAAGACCATGAAAAGAGTTTGATTATCTTGGTCTATGAAAGAGAGAAGGATAATTGATTGATTATTCCATGTCATCTAGCGATGAAGTCTACAATAGATTAGTCATCAAATTTTATAATGGGATAGAGATATGAAATGGTGATTTTACACGTAATGTTGATAGAAAATTTCTCTAGGAATAGTTGTGTGAGTTGAGGGAAGGAGAAAAAAATGTTGAGGATAACATTGCACCAATCCAAAGCAGGGTTGACCAATGACATAGGGAAGGTGTAGATCATTAGATCTTGGTCATGATAAATAAGGTAACATACATTCCTAAAAACACGAAGATGCTATTTTGGGTCCTCTTTAATGTTAAATAATGAAAAAATGGAATCTCCCAATGTGGAGGATAGGGCTTTACATAAACCGATGGATTGGTGGGTTTGTTAAAAATTTGTTCTTATAAGAATGTGGTTTTAGACCCTAAATTAGTGGCTTCAAGGTTGCTAATTCCACATTATAAAGTGTGAAGAGGGTCATTATATGTGTGAGGATTAGAAGCAAATGGATGAGATTTTTGGATGTAAGAATTAGATGGGTGAGATTGCAGATGGGATAGATACTTTGTTGTGGATAAGTGGGTGTTTGAGGAGGTGGTTGATAAGGGGGAGGTTGTTGAAGGGTTGTGATTGAATGGGTTGGGAAATAGGATGTTGTTGAGAGGTAGGGATGTAATTAGATGGGTAAGTTTACATTTTTGTTGTTGATAAATGGGGATGTTGGATTGATTTTTTATAGATTGAGTGGGGATATAAGTATGGGGTGGTTGAGATGCTTGAGTAGATTGATTAGGAAGGATGTAAAAAATGGCACTCCTAAGGGAGGTTGGTGAGTTTGGGTAGATTTTGAAGGGTGAGGTTGTGAGGTGACAACATTTTCATGGATTTGGGATGTAGAAATAGGAACCAAAGTTTGATCGTGTTGTTCAGGTGGTGGAGGAAGTAAATAGGATTCTTGCAAGGTTTGGATAGGGATGCTAGTGACGAAAGTGGATGAGGAAGTGATAGGTATGGAGGAAGTGGGCATGGTGTTGATATGAGGAAGATTATGAGGAATGGGATCCACCAATTGATTGGACTGGTGAGTTTGAGGAATTTTAGATGAAGGATGATGAGAGCCAAGATTTTGCTGAGCCACAACAAGGTCATTCATGTCACTTGGGGAAAACATAGTGTGTTTTTATGTGAGGACTTGGGTAGACTTGGGATGAGAATGATAGGCATAAATCTGTTGAAGAGGGGGCCCCTCAATGGGGAGGTTGGTAGATTTATGAAGGAGATAGTCATGTAAAGCAACATGATTGGCATCAAGGAGCTCTTATAATTCCACACACCCATGAGGAATGGTAGGAGGTGAAATTTTTCTAAGTAACATATAGAGGTGTAGCTGATCTAGAACAAATGGAAACAAAAGGGTTAGTCTCAACATGGGGGTTGTTTTTGACAAATTTATATTCATGGAGAGGGGTAATGGAAACTAGTAGGTTGGGAAATTAAAGAAGAAGTGACCAAGGGAGTGGAGGAGATAATAGAAAGAGATGAAGTTTTTGGGAGGAAATGTTGGAAATAGGAATGTTGTTGGATGACATGGCTTGTTCCATTTTTCTTTCTTGAGAACGTGTAATAATGGGCATGAAAGAATAAAACAAGAAATTATGTTTATTTTTTAGTATTTCAAACAAGTAACACAACACAGTTTTAATTATATTTATTATTAGAAGAATGTGAAAAATAAAACAAAATGGAATCAAAGGGGAACCTATGAAATGGCCAAACTATGGATGGTTTCAGGTAGTTTTTGATGGCATCTTCGATATACATAAAGGTATGTGATGCTAATTTTTTTGACAACTACCGGAATGGGGCCTAATATTGGGGTCAACCCCTCACTTCATGCACCACAACGATAAGGGTGTTGAGAACTTATAAAATACACGATAGTAAAAACAATTATAACACGTATAGAACACCATGTTGGATTTCCTATTGGGTGAAAAAATCAGATAGCTCCACCTAGAAGAAGATGTTTTAGATATGTAGATTTGTGTGTGTTTTTTGGATGTGTGTGGAAGAAGTGAATGCAATTAATTGACCTCATAATTAGACTATGTTTTCAAGTAAGATGAAGATTTTATTTTTAAGTCCCAAAATTGAAATGTGAAATATGATGAATTTAAGTGAACAAGAAGGAAAAAATGATGTAAAAGAGAAAATGGGGAAAATGAAGAATACCTAGATAACACTATTTTTCCTTTTGTTTTATTTTTATTTTTAGCAAACACTCCACCATGCATGCAAGCAAGTGAACCTCTATCCTGCGAGATTGTTATAGGAATGGAAAATGGAAATGGAAAATAAAATGAAATAACTCACCAAAGAAGGGTTGGTCCCACTGGGCATGCCAAAATGTTGACCATATTTTCTCACTCTTGTTTCGTGAGTAGTGAAATGGTAATAAGAAAATAAGAAAATCCAATATAAGAGGGTTTAAAGATACCTCTAGATGAGATGATGATTGGTACAGATGCAAAATATCCTCTTCATAGAGAGCTTGGTAACTGCAAAACAAAGAGAAACTCAACATGAAAATGGATTAGTAGATAGGATGGTGGGTTTCTCAAAACTCCGTCCCGAGAAGTGAAAAATTAATAGGATGGATTTCAACCCACTTTTAGATAAAATATGATAATGGATAAGTGATAACAAAATATGAAATGGTATAGAAAATTAGAGATGTGCAAGGAAATACAAGATGTATATTTTACTATATAAAATGATAATCTAAACAAAACCTAAGTGGGTTGATGATGACTCAATACTACTATTCACAATTGACTACAACTAGGATAGAGGAGGAAAAATATATATGTAGAAAAGATAGATCTAAAAGCATTGTTATGAAGTTGATATGGAACTGATGTTGAGATGAGGTATCAAATCGGATCTAAATGAGAATAGAAAGGATGTAATAAAATTAAAGAAAATTAAGTCTACTTGATAGGGTAGACGGTGAACCTGCTTTGATTGACAATGACTGGATGTGATGAAGATGATATCTAAAGCTTCACATGTGCAAAATAAAATGATTAACAAATTCTTAGGGACTGTGAAACTAGAAAGAAAATATAAGAGATAATGGATGATAAAAAACCAAACAAAAGTGGATTGGATTGATGAAGACTGGTATAATCGATGACGACTGGGAGATATATAGGTTTTGATGGATAAAATAGATGGAAATGACTATTTACAAAGAGGGATGGAAGATTACTGATACAAAGGTAGAGCTCCAATATGGCCAAGAACCTTTGTAAATCTGAAACAAAACGATGATGGGATGGTAATGGTGGATCCAGAATGCAAATATTTTCTACCAAGAAATAAAAGAATCCAAATCTCTAAGGGTGATGTAAAATATCTCCAATCTAGCTCCAAGATGATGATAACAGCTACAAGGAAGATTGAGAAACAAAGTAAAGATCGCAAGAAAGATCAAAGTCTCCAAAGTTACATCCTAGGAGAAGGAGGGGTATGGTTGTATTTATAGGGTTGATAGAAACCCGGATGATTTAGTGGAAACTACAGAGGTCTGCATTTATTTAGGCGGTGGAAGAATGATAATCTCAAGAAAAATACCGCTTATGAGGCAAGATTAGGGTTTTGGGAAGTAAATGTGAGCTAGGGTTGTTTAGGAAGGATGAAAGGGTAGGTGAGAGGTAGAAAAAAATTAATAAAGATAAATGGGAGGTAAAATTATTAAATAAAGGCATAGGGAGGATAAAATGGGGCATTTAGGGAGGATAAATGGATTATATGGGGATTTAGGATTAATTAATGGTGATTAGGGATGTTTAGGAAGATAAATTAATGATATGATTAAGATGAGATTAAGGTGGAAAATAAAAATTAAAGGGATAAATAAATTTTAGGAGGGAAAGGGGGATTTAAATGAGAAGATAGGTATGCATGATGATGAAGGGGAACATACATGGGAAGGAGAGAAATAATACCAAAAATTGGTGTGTCTATAATATGATTGAATTTGATCATGATCACCGTTGTTTGGTGTCCTTAGTCCTTTTCTTCATCTTTTTGTCTCATAAGCACATTTGAATATCAGTATATGAGTTTCATAGACTCCTAAATTCTTCATAGTCCACCTTTGCAACATCATTTTCTTCCTTACATTCATTTTTTTCTACTTTATTCATACTTTATTAAAAAATGTCTTTGATCGCCATTGATCCTGTCATCTATAATAAATTTACCATATTCTACATTTTTACAATCTGGTTTGATCTAACAAGTTGTTTGCAATAATGGATCTTCTCTAGATGACTGTATCATGTCTCTCTCATTTAATCACCAGAATTTAAGATATTTCCTTCATCCAAAAAACATTCATGTGGGAGTTCTACATACTCCAAGAAGTAACCATGTGTATCATCGCATTCACACCCAACTTCGAGGACATTAAAGATCAGTTCAAGATACTCCAAAAAATATGAGAATAAATGAAATATTCCTGGTATGACTATTTCAATGACTTATAGATTTCCCCAACCCTCATCTGGGCCACTTACAAAGCTTAATAGGATCTTCCTATCCATCTTTAATTTTATCTTTGTTTTAATTTATCATCTAAATTTTCTTATCATCATAACTTAATTATATCGAAAAATTTGACACCCTTCAACGAAATCCCCGAGGATTCCTTGATCAACATTTTATGAGAAACTCGTTATCATATCTATGTAATATATTTTATCTAGTTTTATTTTCTTACAAGTCTTCTCACTCAGCAAAAAGAGGATCATATTTACATTGTTCAAGTCCCTCCATCTCGACATTATTATTTTTGGAAAAGATATTGGTAAACCATGCTCATTTTAGTTTTAGGTACTTTCTACATTTGATAACTAACTAAAAACTACCCCGAACATCCTAAAGCATGCCCAATGTGACCTCTTAGTTCCATTTTCATTTATATTCTATTTTTAGTTTCCATTTATTTGGTTTCCTATTTCACCTAACTTTTTCATCTTGGAGTGTGTTGCATTGTTTTTGCGTAGAATAAAGAAAAATATAAAATAATAAAAATTTACAAAGGAAAAGTGATCACCTGGTAAGCTCCTTTCTTCTATCTTTTTCTTTTACAACATTGTATTTGTGTGTTTCTCCTCATCGAATTAATTTAAAAAGAACACTCATTTTCCCTAATCACATAGTTTAATTAGGGGTTTAAGGAATTTCATTCACATAAATCCCTTCACACACACAACCAAACCATATCAAACTTAACATGCATTTAAACACTCATCATGTAGACCTACTTGGATTCATCACCAAGAGGATAAGCTGACTCAATGTTCTGACCGAGTATAAATAAGTTGGTGGGTGGTATATTGGCTAAGCACCCAACATCCTTATGATTGTGGGATGTTCAAGTGAGAGGGTAGGCCCCAATGCCATGCCCCATATTGACACCAACATAGATTCAATACTCACATACTTTCATATATATCAAGTACTCCATCCTTTAACATCACCTAAAACAAGCCTTAGTATTCCATTTCCTAGTACCTTCTTAACCATTTTTTAAAATTTCATCATTTTCTTAATATAATAAAGATAGTAAAAAATTATCTTGTGTGACTTGTTTGTGTTTTTATCAATCATCTACATTCTTTTTATGTT
Organism: Taxus wallichiana var. yunnanensis; assembly: GCA_018340775.1. Lineage (NCBI taxonomy): Eukaryota > Viridiplantae > Streptophyta > Pinopsida > Cupressales > Taxaceae > Taxus > Taxus wallichiana. The sequence goes on along the minus strand of CM031239.1, from coordinate 23,971,936 downwards.
TTGTGATTTTTTTTAGTTCATGGTTCTAACAAAAACTTTTATGTGTACAAAAACTCTATAAAATGACTAACCATTTCCAACAAATCCCTAGATAATGTATAGTCTCGTATTGAAGACATTCCAAGATTAATTGACCAATACCGATCATCTTCATCACCTATAACAATTGATTAAGAACCCCCACACTCTCCTAGTAGTCAGTCATCCACATCTGAGATCACGATCCACCTAGTCCATGTTTCTTCAATAATGATGATCCATTCTTCACTAAGATTCTGGATTCAAACCCCATATATCTCAATGCCTATCTAAATAGCTGAGCTATTTTCCTCCATCAACATAAACCTGAAAATTGACCTCCTATCTCCAATGTCACTTTTAACCTTTCCTAAATTTTTGAACCTAATCACGATTTTGTCATTAAAAAGCTTCACGCTTATTCCACTCGCTAGTGGACTAGAAACTTCGACCCCTATGTCATTAATACCTATCATCACTTTTGACTTTAATGTCATTTTTTCAAAAGATACAACCAATTAATAGCCATATTTGTCATAAAACATTTCATCCGACTCATCTTTGCAAAACAATAAAAAAGCATCACCTTCCACATCTAGTTTTATATGTTCCAAGATGTATATTTTCTACACCACCTCTGAACATGACTGTCATCCCTAACATAACCCCTCTTATCTCATCACAAAAACTGACCTCTGTAGTTCATATTTTAGTCATTTTGATCCTCACATCAATACCCCTTATCAACACCAGTTCTATTGCTAGCACACATCCTTCTTCACAATAGGCATCAACTGCCCATGTTTCACAAATTCATACTCACTATACATCTTAATCATATTATCCTGTTCATCAATACGTCTATCCTATCTCAATATATACCACAACAATTTCAACCCCTTTACCAATGTAACGCCTCCAACATGACTAGTACCTATGTTGACTTCTACTTTAGAGGGTAGAAACATCGACAAGTGACTTTTTCTTAAGACAATAAACTCTTATGACTTTAGAAATCATGTTTTTAGTATAAAATAATTTCCCCGATTGAACATGTACATTCTGTCATGTTTATGCTGAATTTAATTGAGCAATCCACTTCGTTAGGTAGAATTAATTCGTTTCTTGAATTGAGAAGTTTGGTTTATATTTTCATAAATTTTTCTTTTAGAAAAGAAATACCTTGGATCAATTCCATTGATCCAAGGTATGCTTTTAATTCATGACTTTGTGGTCATAATGACCAAGTCAGTTAGATCAGGTGATCTCTAGATTTTGATTGTGCTAAGGAAAGGATGAAGTCTTCAGATCCTACTGTATATTGAATTTCGATGTCATGGTTGGTTCTTCTTTTGTTAGCATGTAATGCTTTCTTTGATTGGGAACCTATTATAACTATGTCTTAATGTTAGTAACTATATCCTAAAGCTAAGTCTAACCTATGTCTCTATGATCTTTTGTTAATTAGAATGTTAAGACTTTAACTAAAGACCTACCTATGGACCTATGTTGATTTCCTAAATTAATGTTAACCTAACTATGGGAATGGCTAACCTAAGGGGGCCTAAGGGATGACATGGTAATTGGTATGGTTGGTGGCATCATTTTCTAGACATTTAATTGTGAGTTATGACAGTCTTATCCTTTGGTTTTGCCAACTTTGGCATGGGCATGAGAAAATTTTGGGAAGATTGAGTTGGAACCTCCACCAAGTTTGGTTGCATGCAAAATTTAAATTTAGTCATCACCAAATATGGAGATGGCGGTGGCATGGAAATGGGAGGGAAATGATATTCCTTTGCATTTAATGTTTTTGAATTTGGCAAAAACTACCTAGGAAGGTGCATGAGGGGTTTAGTTGTTTTGATCTTTTGTTATTTCAAGCTTGGGATCTGCATGATGTTTTTTCAATTCTTCGAACCACCAGTTTGACTCTTACATGATTGTTATTTCTTGCATAACATAGATCTATTAATGCAATCTGTGAAAACTATAAGAAGAAAGGGGATTGATGTTCCATGGAGAGGAAGAAGATATTGAAGTTCTACTTGGAGATCTTCTTCGAATCAGTGAAGGAGAAGCTCTATCAGACATGGTAGGCTCTACCCATTAAGTTGTTTTCTTTTACTTAAATGATTCATTAAAAGAACTTTTCTCTTAGGAACAATCTGGTTATTTCGTGGTTGATTAAATCATCTCTGCATGTGATTTTTGGTGTTGGAGTGATTTTTTGAATCCACTTATACGAGGAAAGTTTGATCTTGGTTTTCATTCTTCTTGATTTGATTTGTTGGTTTATGCTTTACTCCTTTTGTATGATCTTGGGATGAATTAAAAACTATTTTTACTCTTTTTGAGCACTATGACAACACTTTAGAGGATAAATTTGTTAATATCTTCTCTATTGTTTGATCTTGTATGAATATTTTTAGGGAATAAACTTCTATGACCCTAGATTTAGCATATTCTTTGAGGTTATTATGGAATGATAAAAATAGAGAATGTGTCTGATTTCTTATCACTTATGTGTTATGATTCTAGGTTTTAATTTTAATCTCCCTGTTGTAGTTTTCTACTCTAATGTTTCTAGAGGAAAGTTAAATTGTTGGGTTGTTCTTCACAAGTGTTTAACGCTTCATGGACGTGGTAGTTATTTTGATTATTATTAAAATCTAAAATATTTAATTTCCCTCTTTCATAAAATTGTTTGGTTCACTAATCTTGAATATTGGAATCCATGAGAGAAATGTACTTAGTTTCTACTTTGTTGAGTTTTTGGGTAACTAATGGAAAGTTAATTCATTTTATGCTAAGAGGGAAAAACTCCTTGGGTATTGGTTTATTTTTTTCTTTTTGTTGTCTATTTGATCTTCTGGGTAGTTTACAAAAAAAAAAAATTAGTTATCTTTTTCTTGGCCTTGGGCCATCAAACTCATTTTCAGTTCTTTTACGAACTAAGGCTAATGTATCTCTATGAAAAAGGAATGTGTACTCTGGGACTTGATATATCATTATGCTCATGTATTTTCTTCAAGGATATGAGTTTTATGAGTCTGTTTTAGACTTATCCTTCTGTCATATTTTATGTTCCTTTCTAAGTACTTAGGGAAAGAATTACTTGTTGTCTTTTTGGATATTGACCTATCAATACCATATCCTTGAATTTTGATTTGTAACATCTTTGAAACAGTGTTAAAAATTTTCCTCTTTGCACTGCTAGCATTGATATGTGATTTTTCCTAAGAAGATGTATTATTTCGACTATTGGAAATCATGCTTGAAATGGATAAATTATTTTGTTCTTGGATTCATTTTGTTGAAATGTTGTTGATTACAAGGAATCCATTCTTCTTGAGATAGGTAAGGTTGTAAACTGGTAATTTTGTTTGCAAATTTATCTCTATATAATAGTAAAACCATGGATCAATTCCATTGATCCAAGGTATGCCGTAATTCTTCTTATCTGATCAGTATGACAAACCGACATTCAGAAATTAAAGAAAGTAAGGGACCGAGTCCTTAAATGTACACAATTTCATTGATCTTTCTTGGAGGTCATTGCTCTGCATTCTGTTGTATATAGTGTGCTCAGATCTTCTTGTTAATTTCTTAAAAATGTTGGATGGTATAAGAAGGATAGAGGTCTACTTTTGGACTATTAAGGTAAAACCTTAATCCTAGATATTTAAGATCTACCCTAAACTAAAATTCTAATATAAGTTAAGCTGAACCTGCCTTATATCTATTCCTAACTATGCATGTTGCACCCTAATCTAAGTTATATACTCTACGGGTGTGGGGTGTGAAGATCGCCTAAGGTAAAGAGAGGTCTATCTCTAACCTATTACCTAATATTGAACTATTATGGGATATGGTTTAATCTAAGTGGGAATGTTTATCTAAGATAATATAAAAGATGTAGGGTAAATTCTCTTTATTTAACCTAAGGTCGGATCCTAAACTAATGTTACCTAGCCTAAACTAATGCTAATTGGAAGGGGACCTAAGGGGGTCACATGGCAAGTGTAAGGTAGTGGAAATGGATTCTAAGTCATTTATGTGATTTGATTTTCCAATTTATGGGATGGTACTTCCATTTTTAGTAGAGGCATGGAGGTTTAGAGGGAATCCTAGTTGGCGTCATCACTAGAGTTAAGTGATGCATACTATCATTGAAATTGGACTCGCCAACTTTAGATGGCAGTGGCGTGGAGATATAGGTGGGGAAGTAGAATTTAATGGCATTAATGATCACTGGTTTTGGCGAGAAAACTACCTTGGAAACCATGCGAGTTGATTTTGTGGAGGTTGTTTAGTCTTTCATGCATTTTGATTTTTTCTCTATATGGAGATATCTGGTTCTTCGAACCAGTAGTTTTGTTTGCAATCTATTTCTATTTTAGCTCCTTTGGACTATTTTCATTCCAATGGTGGTATAAGAGGAATTTGAGAAAAAAAATTCAGTTGTTGACTTTTTTTGGAGAAGAAGGAATTATGGAGGCTCGGCCGAAATCTTCTTTGAATCAACACAAGCACTATCATGCATGGTAGGCTCTACCCATTAAGATGTTTTTACTTTCTCTAATCATCTTCATTAAAAAAACTCTTCTCTCGTGAAATAAATGGGTTTTTTATTTTTATATGGTTACCATGCAGTCTTGCTTGAAAATTCTCTGTATTTTTGTTGAGGAATCTCTTTTGGATAACATAGGAAGTGGATTGTTTTCCTTTTTATTTAATGGTGAATCACACCTTAAATCTGGTTATGACTTGAGTAATGTTGAACATGTGTCAATCCTTCTTGTCTGCTTCGAAAGGGGGTTTATGAAAATATAGTGTTTCTTTAAGTTTAGAACTGGGTTTGTTTGTTTTGGTTGTTAGAAGGTAAAAGAATATCCTCCTCCATTGCATTTTTGATTTGATAAAGTATTTTTACTTCTATTGGAACTATATTTAAATGGAAGCTTTGGTTCAGTGTTGTGTAAACTCAAACCATATGGGAACATTAAGGAATGAACCACTTCTCTTTGAACTTTGTTGTAGAAACTTTCACTGCTTTGAACCTTGCATTCGATGAGAGCTAAGTAGATAAGGTTGATCATATTTTCTATTTTTGTGGATGAAACTTGTATGGAAACAAGAATGAATGTTTTATTAATCCTCTTACCCCTTCTATTTTAAATTGAGTTGCTCGAATTAAGTTCTTTTATGGAAACTATGTGATAATTATTTCTTGGACACTTAGATTTTGAAGTTATCTTGTTGAGAATATATGTGTGTGAAGTCTCCTCCTTCTGAACTTTAAATATTATTGGGTTTTTCTTTAAATCTTAGGAAAATTGAACTAAAGGTGGGATAGATGAAGCCCTATTTTGTTTGTGGATTTTTCAAAAGTTGGTTTTGTCTATGTTTATAATTGGGTTTATTCACGTAGCTCTGTTGAGATTGCTAGGTCTCAACCTTTCTGTCTACTCCACTTTTGAGTTAGATTTTGTTGATTAAACATACCCGTTCTTGATCTGGGTTAACCTCTTAAGTAACTTGCTAGAGTAAAATTGTTAAATCCTTCCTGTTGTGGTATCGTGAAGCTTTAAGGAACATATATTTGGATTTTTGGTTGAGGTTTCATGATTTGGAACTAACCATATCGGTTCAAAATAAAGTGTTTTATAGACTCTTCAATTTATTTGATCTATGAGTAAGTTGGAAGGAATAAAATACCTTGTCAAATTGGTAGAGGTGTGCCATTGAACATTTCCATAGAAATTTAATGAAAAGAATTTTTATCATCTTTGTTGATAGCTTGTGCACTTGTACGTAAGCCATGTCAATATTGTGTTGCACCTTCTTTGAAATTGAATGTTGGTGGATATTTCTCTATCCATTCATTAGATGTTTTCCCTCACCTCTGTGAGGATTTGAATGTGATTCTTTCTCACCGATTGTTGCACTATCTTCTTGAAGGAATGGAAAGACTATGGTTCCTTTGAATGAAACTTTGATGATTTAGAATGACTATTGAAGGTTGTTAATTCCCTGTAAGTTGTTTAGCAATTCTTGTTATTACATATCTTTCTTGATGAGGATAGTAATATTGTTACTAATTTTTCATCATGTTAGGTGAACCTTATTTTGAAACCCGACTTACATTTTCGGTTTAACAACTTTTGGTGCATGATTTCTACATTTAAAAGATTTAAAGTATGTTATGATTGGGTTTGTACCAATACTTTTACGACCTTATTTTCTTGTGAAGGAATGTTGAAATCCTCCTCTAACCATGTAGATTGACTCCTTTCTCTTTTATTCTCTAAGGTAGAGATTCATCACTGCCTCCTTTGGAAACTGTAAGAGATTATGGGTTGTATTCTTCTTTACGAGTTGTGAAATGATATTCGATTAACCGAAGTAGAAGGGAAGTTATAATTTGTTTGTCTCAGTTCATCCTTCCCTCTTTTGTGTAATCTATTATATATGATTGGATCAATCTATTGCATTACTCTTTAGGATTAATCAAGTAGTTGTTGATACTTCTTTCTTATTCACTTAATTTGTATTGAAGGAATTAACGTTTGTAATGGGAAATTAATGTTATATGTCTTTTAATGAGTGAATACTTTCCTAATTCTAATGTGTGACATAACTTGAGAGCTTAGGTTATATCATGGGCTATGAATTTTGGTATAACATCTGAAATGGGAATCTCTTATTTTTATGTTGTAGATGATTCATCCTAAAACCTTTCAAGAAGCTAGAATTTTCTTGGCTGTAGATGTCTTTTTATGGAATTTTGTAATGTTGAGTTTGTTGGTTCCTACTTCTTAAAGTAACTCTATGTTTGGAAAATAGTGGAGTTAGTTTCTGTATTACTAATTCAAATTGAATTATGTAAGAAATAAGTAGTAAGTACTTTTATTTGATGTAGTTAAGTAATTTGGCTGAAATATTACTTATCTAATATAATGCTGTAAACTGCAGATTTTATCATGATCTTTTCATAATGTTAATTCAGATTGTTTAAGTGTTCTTATTTTGTGGTTGGTATTACTTATGATTTATTTATTTGTTTGGCCTTACCGCTTCATAAAAGCAGGTTGGTTTTATGAACAAGTTAGTTAAAAGCACATTGTTTTAATGCTTAGTGTTTATCATGCTCGGCCAATGAATCGACTCGTCTTTAGAAATTTTTACGAGATGGACTTCGTAAGTGATAAATGAAGGCCATAAATTATATGATGTATTGGTTGCTTAAAGTCTGGATCTTTTATAGAGAAATCGATTCATTATTGAAATGTATTGAAATAAGAAATGTTGTATTCTTTAATGATCTTGATGTTGATTGACGTGGAATATGTCTGAAATGTGTGGTCCTATAAAATATGTATTTTACCATGATTAATTGAAGAATATTGATAGTTCATACTTGATTTGTCATTTTCCTAGTGAATTATATGAAGGAAATTGGTAATCTTATTTACATTGTTATCATAGTTATCTCGTATGAATCCTTATTTTCTTATTATAACTAAATCAGTTGGATGTATGGGAATTAGTTACAATTTCCCTTATTTTATTGAAAATTATTAAGTTGGAATTCATTAATGTTCTTTTATATAATCATTTATGGTTCATTGAAAAGATTATAACAGAAGTACAACTTAACTACCACAACTTGCACAATGGGAAAGGTTATAATGACCCGTATCACTTAACTAGAAAAAGGAAGGTTTACTCCCTCTAGAGTAATACCTTGATAAGTTTCAAAACAATTGTTTGGTACATGAGTTCGTAATCAATTAGAATTCATCTCTATGAAGTCTACTTTAATGGAACTTGTTTTGGATCTTAAACAGGCTATGAATGGTTGAGTTATATTAAGTAAATCTTATGATGGATGTTGTTTCTATTTTCAATTAACTATACGTTAAGAAAAAGTTAATGAACATAAAAGTAATCATAAGTTTATGAGTTCTGTATTACATTAACAACTCAATTAAGGATGACAAACTTAAGGGTTGTTGGAATTAGGGTTAAGCAGGGTTGTTGTAATTTGAATCTTAATTAAGAAATAAATGGGTGTAAATGACCTCTTCTCGAGGTGTGTACATCAAGATGGGTAGTTCTGTCGGATGTTGGCACATGCCAACTACATGACTATACCTTCATGAAGGATAGGGTCTTCACGAGGATATAGTGTTGCAATTGACATGTTGCAACACCCCTCAACATTGGTTCATCTAGATCTACACAAATATGGACTTGAACTTAGTTTCTCTCTAGGTCAGATTAGGGATATGATTTAGCATAGGAAGTGACTCACAATGACTTAGGGTAACTAGGCACATCCAATTGACTTAGGTTGATTGAGTATGTCTATATACCCTAGGTCATCACGAGTGGTTCCCTATACCAAATTATATCACTAACCTAGGTTAGGGCCAAACCTTGAACAAGTGAACTAACAGGAGTTAGTGAAGACCATTCTAGATAACAAATGAGTGGGGTGAAGGATGTATTCAGCTAGATTTAGTATGTTGTCTAGGAATAGTAACATGAATAGTATGTTGGAAATATTTGGCCAAAGTATCGTAAGCTCCTGGTTACATTTTCTTATGTCACCTAGTTTAAGAAATGGAATTTTAGATGAATATTGGTGACAAACATTCGATAGGTTTTTAAATAGAACACTCAATATCCGAGCAGTGGTAAGAGAACCGGTATACTTAGTATACACGTAGTATTCAATACTTTAAGTTAACATAAAAGATCGGTTGGAAAACCGAGTCATGAAATGAGAGATCGATAGTTCACCAAGTCATTTACAAATGCATATGGTTATTTATTATGATATTGATTAGCATGGAATGTGTGTTCTAACTTATGACTATTTAGAATAGAGAACATTATGTATAATTTTTTTCCCCTTATTTCTAAAGTCTTAAAATGAGAATGTTACATTTTTGTATCGTGAGCAGAAGGTTACATTTCTTAGACCTATTGTGTCCATAGTCTAATCAAACTTAAATTTTCTTGTTAATAGAAATTGGTTAAACAAGAGGAAATGCAAAGAAAAACCCACTACTAGGTGGAGAAGCAAATACTTCCCAAAAAATCGATGATATCCTTGATGCCCTATTAGATAAAAGAGATTGTTTGGTTGTACTTGAACAACAAGTAATTAACAATGAGGAGGAAGAAGATGTTGGTAATAAAAATCAACCACCTCCTCGTGGACAACACCAATTTAGGAAATTTTGGTGTTGATAATAATAATGTAAACATACTTGATCATCCAGAAAATAAAAAGGCAAGGCTGACAACTGAACTCACTAATGATATAAAAAGGATAAGTCTGCCTAAGTTTTATGGAACCACATTAGGGGATGGAATTGAAAATTGGCTTAGCGAAATGGAGAAGTACTTTGCAATAAGGCAATATGGGAAGCATATCAACTATCCCATGAATCATCTTCATGGTGGGACAACCGTAAGAATGAGTTGAACATTGATGAAACAAATATTACTTGGGATCAATTTAAAAGTTATTTTAGGAAATGTTGGGTGCCACAACTATACTATGATCAGAAAATGACTAAATTTCAAAACTTAGCCCAAGGAAAATTAACTATAACAGAGTAGTGAGAACAATTTACTAAAATCTTTTTGTATGTACCTCGGTATCAAACTAATGAGAAGTTCAAGATACATAAATTTATCATGGGACTGAATTCCATTATAGGGAGAGGTGGATGTTCTCATCCCAACCACTATGGAAGGGGTTGTTGAATAATCCATAAGGCATGAACATAAATTAAAGGCAATTTCTGCTCATAAGGAAGAATTTAGAAAGAAAGTTTCAAAATCCTCTTCATCATCTCTTGCACCTAAGAAAGGACCATGGAAGAAGTTTGGTATGAAAACTAAATTTTAAACATATAATAATAATAAAATAATAACAAATAATCCTACTTCTAATGTAAGAAATAACTTTGTCAAGAATAATAATAACGAGACATAAGTCCTATGGAGGTCAGAATGATAACTTTAAGGCTAGAAATAAATTTGAGCCTAAAAAGGGACTTGTAGGAGGCTGTTACAATTGTGGCAAGGATCATTACATAAATCAATGTCCTTTGAAAAGGATGATCATAATCAGCAGCACAAGATACATGCTACAGTAGCTGACAAACAGGATGAAAAGTAAGTCACACCCATAGAGGTTCTAGGTAAGTTATTTGGTATACCTGTAACTATTATTTTTGATACTAGAGCTACTGAATGTTTTATTTATAGTAAATTAGCATCAAAATTAAAAAGAAAAGATGGAAAAATTGATAAAACATGGGTTGTACATTATGGAAATAATGTTGTTCATACAGTTAGTATGTTTCTTTTTTGGCGAAATCCTTCATTTACCTAGTTTTTCCACGTGTTGATCTTTATGTTACTCCTTTGGGTTCTTCTGATGTAATCATAGGTGTTAATTGGTTAGCTGAGCATAAAGAAAAAGTTGATTGTTTTGAAAAACATATCAATTTTTTAGATGACCTACAGAAAATAGTAGACATTCAGGGTGTAAAACGTGAAATTTTTGTTAGAAAGTTGTTAGCTATGAAACTTAAAAAGGCCAAAAGTAAGGGTTGTACCTTATATGTAGTAAATTTTTGGAATCTACTGAAGAAAATAGTGACTTCTTAGAACGTTATCCACTATTATGAAACTTCAGTGACGTGTTTCTAGAAGAATTACCAGGTCTTCCACCCAAATGGGAATTTGACATCATAATTGAAATAAAACTTGGAACGGGCCTATTTCTAAGGCACCTTATAGGATGACTACTATTGAATTAGTAGAGCTTAAGGCTCGCTTACATGAAATTTTTTCAAAGGATTTGATTAGACTGAGTGTCTCACCCTAGGGAGCACCAAGAATTTCGTGAATAAAAAGATGGTACACTTAGATTAAGTATCGATTACAGAATGTTAAACAAGGAAACGATTAAAAACCGATATCCACTTCCTAGATCTGATGATCTATTTGATCATATGCATGGTGCATCGGTATATTCTAAGATATATCTTCAATGTAGATATCATCGATTATAAATTAAGGATGATGAAATTCATAAAACAACTTTTATAATGAGGTATGGACATTATGTGTAACATTCCCATTTTAAGAATTTAGAAACAAGGGAAATTTTTTTACACAATGTTCTCTATTCTAAATAAAACATAATTTAGAACACACATTCCATGTAAATCAATCTCATAACAGATAACCATATGCAAATTTAAAATGACTCGGTGAATTACTATTCTCTCATTGCATGACTTGGTCTTTAACCAATCTATCATTCTTGTCTCTAAGTTTTTAATACTTTTATGTATACTACATATACCTAGTTTTCTTATCCTAATCTGAGTCTTGAGTGACTGTTTAAAGAACCTATATGAAAATTTGTTACCAATATTCATCTCGAAATCATGTTCCTTAAATTAGGTAATATCGCATAATGCAATCAACATTTTGTGATACTTTGGGCAAATATTTCCAACATAGTGTTCATGGTACTATTCCTAGACAACATACTTATCAAATCGAATACGTCCTTCACCTCACTCTTATGTTATTAATGGTGTTTATTGAATTCTGTAAGTCCACTTGCCGAAGGTTTGACCCTAACCCAGGTTAGTGACATAATTTGTTATAGGTAGAGACGCTCACGATGAATTAGGGTATATGTGCATACTCATCCAACCAAAGTTGACTCGAATGTGCCAAGGTACCCTGAGTCATAGAAAGCTACTTCCTATTCCAATTCATACTACTAGCTTTGCCTAGAGAGAAACTAAGTTCAAGTCTAGATGTGTGTAGATCTAGATGAACTAATGTGGAAGGGTGTTGCAACATGTCAACTGCAACATTATATCCTTGTGAAGACCTTAGTCTTCACGAAGGTACAGTTCTACAGTTGGCATGTGCCAACATCTGACAGAACTACTTCATCACGATGTACATACCCCTAGGAAGTCATTAACATTTAATTAATTTTGGATTAATATTATAAATACGGCAACCTTTGCCAACCCTAAATCTAACACCCCTTAATTTCTTCATCCATATTTAATTTAATTAATATTAAATAACTTCATTAACTCATGATTGATTTTATTTTTGGTAACTAAGACATGTCGAGCAATTATCCAAAAACAAAACAACATACATCGCAAGGTTAAATTAATGTAACTCAATTGTTCAAATAAAGTGCAGCAACCATTCAGGTTCAACTATAGCATACTTCATAGAAAATGAATTCTAAGTGATTAACGATCATAAACACCATTATTTTACTTTATATTCTTTTGAGAGAGGTAGAGTCTTCCTCTTTACATGGTTATGTGTTAGGGTTTATCATACCTTTTATATCTTTCGCACTTTCTATAGTTTAATTGTATATTCAATACACATCCCATTATCATTATATATTATTTAGTTAAATAATGTAACCATATACAACTTAACAAGTTTCTTTCAATTAAGAGAGAGATTGAACTATTTCTCTTCGTCCAACTTATCAAATGACAATAGAAATAAGAATACAAAAAGATATGCCAAATATCAACAAGATAGTATTCCAACTACCTTCATAAATGTACAAGATAAATTACACAACAATTTGAAGTGAACCTCCAATATTTTCAATTCATCATGATAAAATACACAATTAACAAGACTATGCATCTCAGACAAACTGCATGTCAAACAATACTAAGATCATTAAAGAATACAACTTTTCCTTTTCAATACATCTTAAGAATGAATTGGAGTTCTCTTGAAAAGAGCCAAACTTTTAATGAACCAATACATCATACAAGTTATTTCCTTCATTTATCACTACGAATCATCTCAAAAATTACTAGACGGGTTAGTTCATTGAACTGAGCATGATAAGAACTAAGCATTAAAATGAAGTGCCTTCAACCAATTGTTCCATTAAAGAAAACCCACTTTTACGAAATAGCAGGTGAAGTCATACAAATAAATCATAAGAAATAACATCTATACAAGGAGCACAATAATAAATTTGAAATAACTTTATGGGAAGAGATCATAATATAATCAGCTAATCCACTGCATTATATCATATAAGTATTGACCCAAACAATTACTTATTTATCTCAAATAACAGTTCCTATCAATTAATTGTTTCATAATTCTTTCTGAATTTGAAATACAAAATCAACTTCACTATATAAACAAAACAGTTACTTTTAGAAACCAAGACCTTCTTATTCATCTTTACAAAGTTTCAAGAAAACATGTACGGTCAAGTTCATTCCAACATAGTAACATTTATAGGATGATTCATCCAACAAATAAAATAATTAAGAGATTCACAATTCAGATGTGGCAACCTAATTCTAGGTCAATATATATAGCCTAGGTTCTTAGATTAGGCCTCTTATTACATTAGAAAAATATTTCCCAGCCACAATGTTTTACATCAATTAACTAAAACACTATAATAAAGTAGTAACAATTAATACTCAATTACCTTAATAAAAGTAATGCATTTGATTCTTTTAAACCTATAACAAGGTTTATCTAAAGAAAGGAAGATCAAACTGAGAGTAAACAGTTTACAACTTCCTCATCATTTGGTTAAACCAAATTCCCATATGCATCTTCAGAAAATAAGGATCAACATCCTACCCTACAATTTTCTAAAAATGAAAATGGAGAGCTTAACACTGAGAGTGGAAGAGAAAGGAGTTATGCCAGAAGAGGATTCTATTGTTCATTCAAAATAAATGAGGTTGTTGAAGAATCAATAGAGATAGTTCCCCATACCCCCAAATCTTTTAAGATAAAGATATCAGCTACAAAATATACAGGACCAATTAGATACAAAACTGTATCTTCGAATAAAAATTCCAAGAGTTTCACCATTTAAATAAACAACAATCGTTAATCATTTACTTAATTCATTCCAAGAAGAATGTGAGAAAAAAAGATAGTTATTATTCACATCCAAGTCCTAAAAGTGTTAAGAATGGAAAGATCAAACTTAAGATAGCCGAACATTGCTAAGAATGGTAATAACAAGATTGACTTACAGAAAACCATCTCCCAAAGTATATTCAAACAACATAACTTCAAATATTTACCAACAACTCAACTTAAAAATTTTAAACGAAGACTCAAAAATAATAACTACATAGAAGACTTCATCATTAATGTTTCCATAGTTAAATTCCAAGACCATTATAAAATCCAAAATTCCTTTCAAGAGTTTCAAAATAGAATACTAAAACCAAACAACAAGTTTAAGTCAACCTTTCCTTCTATTTCCTTCACGAATTCAAACTGAAGTCGTTAATCTAAATACCATACTCATCCAGCTCCCTATCGATTTTAAAGTTTGAAGTAATTCAAAAATAGATAAAATCATTCCTTCATGATTTTTATGCAAGTTTAGAGTACAAAAAAATTGACGATTTTATAAACCTCCTTCACCCATTAACTCTTTTTCCAATACAAGTTTGAGTTTATACTTCAAATTAAAGTATACAAATACGGTCTGAAAGGGAGTATTTAAACTTCTACAAAAAGATATGACATAGGAGAGTATTCTTCTACCTTCCACAAACAATCAAAGACATTCAGTTTGAACAATGCAGGTTTACCCAGAATAGAAGAAACAAGATATCCATTCCTTACCTTCATACAAGTTTGTGTTCAAGCAATGATTCGAAATAAAAACCCATACAGACCACAAAGGAGTGATAAAAATTTAATAACTCAAGGATGCATCAGAGAAGAGTATTTATTCACCTTCTAATTTGAAAAGAGACTTCTAGTTCAAAGCTCTAGGTAAAAATAGCTTACTTAAACCCTTTTTTGAGAAAACAAACTAGAATACAGATTCAACCCAAAAACACTCAAGTCTAGAACAACCCCAAGTGTATTTCCATAAAATTATTCAGAGAAGGCATCCAATGGTAATATTATCATGCAAAGGTTTCATAACCAAGAAAATAGAGGTTCCTTCAACAAGAAAAACAAATACCAAAATAAAAATAGAAACCCAATTATCTCATGAGAGAAGAGTTGTTTTAATGAAACATTTTGAGAAAAGCAAGAGATCTTAATGGATAGATCCTATCATGCCTGATAGTGCTTCTGTCGATTCGAAGAAGACTTCCAGCTGAGCCTCCAAAACTTCTTCTTCTCCAAGCAAGATCAACAACCAAAAAACTCTTTCTCAAATGTCTCATATACTTCCCTTGAATTGAAAATAAACCAAGGAAATGAAAAATAGCCATAAACTGAAAATCAAACTATTGGTTCAAAGAACCAGATATCTCCATGCAGAGTAAAATTCATAGAGCATGAATGACCAAACAACCTCTGAAAAATCCACTTGCATAGTTTTCTGGTGATTTTCTTGCCAAAAACGAGACTCATTAATGCCATTAATTCTCAAAATCCTACCTATCTCTCCATGCCACCTCCATCCAAAATTATCAAAACCTATTTCAACTTCTGCATGCATTACTAAACTTTAGTGATGACTCCATGTAAACTTCCTCTAATTTACATGCATCTACCTAAAATAGCAGTACGCTCTCCCATTAATTCCAAAATCAAATCAAATTACTAACTTAGGAACCGTCATCAAACTTCAAATTTTCCATATGAACCTTAGGTCCCTTTTCAATACTTCATTAGTTTAGGCCGATACCATTAGCTTATGACCATAGGATAGTTTATAAGTATTTACCATAGGTTTACAAACATTACAATAGGTAAATTTCCATCCTAGGATAGGTCATACTTCACAACCATATAGTATTAGGTATTAGATTATAAATAGACCTAGCATCACCTCATGTTGTTCCCTCAACATAGAACACGCAACATAGGATAGGATTCTATCTTGAATGCAATAGACATAGATAGAAAATTAGGTACATCTACCTTAGTTTAGAATCCTGTTAGGATAGATCTCTTAGGTTTAGGAATTAGATTGTTCCTCAATAGTCCTAAAGCAGGCCTCATTTCACTTAATGCTATTAAGCATCCTGAAGAGATCATTCAAAAATATCTGAGCACATAACATACAATAGAATGTAGCACGATCTTTCAAGAAGATAAAAGAATTTGTAAACATACTAGATTTCATTCCATTATGTCATCCAACCTCTGAATGTCAGTTTACCATTCAGATCAGGTAAGAAGATTTAAAACATACCTTGGATCAATGGAATTGATCCAAGGATTTTTTAATAAAAAGAGATAAGTTTACAAACTTCATTTACCAGATTACAACTTATCTATCTGAAACAAAAATGGATTCTTTGCAAGTAATATCATTTCAGCCCAATGAATCCAAGAGCATAAATGAATCATCTGTGACAAGCATTGTTGGTTCTCTTAAATATTGGCTAAGTACAAAAAGGTGCATAGGTGCGCAAGGCCTAGTTGAAGAAAAACGCACAAGGATAAAGTGATCGGGTAGGGTTTAAGGAGGGCTTTAAGGAAACCCATGGTGTTCACGCACGGATAGAACCAAGGGTTCAATACTCAGCCATATTAGGTGTTTTTGTAGAACACATGAAAATCATGACCCGATTACACATGTGGAGTGGCTAAGGTGTCATCCTGGCGATAGGGTGGCCCAGGAAGGATCAAGCCTACGGTAGAAGCTTCTAAAAACTCATCATGGTAAAATATGGAAAGATCGGGCCTAGAGGAGCATGCTCCCATGGAGGAACACATTCAGACACTTGGCATAGGATCTGAGGTCACTAGAGGATGATTTGGTAGTCCAGAAAGCCTATATATACAAGTTCCTACAGAAGTAAAAGAGATAGAGAGAGAGAGAGATAGAGGGCAGAGATTTACAGAAATACTACAAGAACTCTGTTAATTTGGGTAATTGTGTTTAGGGAAGGATGTACCATGAGTATGGGGTTTATAAATTTCTTTTGAGAGCCTAGCCATATGATTCTAGATATAATGCATGACTGCGGTCTACTTCTCTGTAATACTTTGTAATGGTTCCATGAATGTAATGAGGTTACCAACTTACATGAATATGAACATTGATGATTCTAATGCATACATATTTCTCATAGTTCCTTTTCAATTATGTTTATAATTAAGTATGGATGTCTATAAAACTTATTTCTGTTTTAGTATAGATATAAAATCTGTTAAAGTACTTCCTCTCTGGAATGACTGTAAGGACCTAGAAGTTATTCTGAGCTCTATGGTGCTTATATGTTTTACTTCCATTCAGATATCATAAACATGAATCATAGATGTTGTTTACCACTAAACTCACATAAAAGAGAGACTTGGCACCCACGCGTGCCTCGGTGAGAGCCTTGTATCCCATGGGTGATAGGCCGATGCACATGGGGTTCCTTTCTTTTGTGATGTGGGTAAAAATGACTACATATTGGTTTCATTTCCAGGACCTCTTTTTGAAGTTGTAGTGGGAAATGGCATACATCATGATCTAGGTAATGAGTAATGATAGAATGTTTAACTTTGGAAAGTGTTGAATCATGGTTCAAGAGCATGGAGGATGAATTTTCCCTACCATGATTTATATGAAACATTTTTTAGTTGTTTCCCAATGTAGAGCTGTGTGAATGGCTCTCAACATATGCATCTAGATCAAGCTGGTATTCTAGATCACACGCGTGGACCCAAGAAGAATACCAAAGGCTGCAGGATGCAGATCTAACATGGACTCATGTTGTGGATCATTGGTGGGAAGGTGTGTTGGCTAGCTACACTCTAGAGTATGCTATTTCCACATATTCTTGCCCAGAAGTTGCTAAGTTTGTATTTCTTTAGGAGCCCAGAGGATCATTTCTATGTGATATCACTTTGGAAATAAAGATCCTTGTCAATTTGATTTTAGAGGAACTTCTAATGTCCGGATAAAACATTATGAGTGTTGGGTGAGGGAGCTAGGGTGGAGGAAGACGTCATATATTACGATGGATAAGCAAAGGTAGAAGAGATGGATCAAGTATAGTGAAGCACCTAAAAGGGAAAGTGCTAGACAATGTGAGGCTATAAGTTTGATGGATCTATGAAGGCGACGTTGCATGAAAGGAGTTGAGGTTCACGCAGAGGATGTGGAACCTGAGCAGTCTCTACTACCCCATCTTGGCAAGCGCATAAGAGAGACCCCTTCAGCTTCTAATGATATTTCATCATGTGGAGAAAGAAGAGTCATTGGCACGTATTTGAACCCACCCAGTGACCAAACCCTTGTGCTTGTTTTTCCAGAACAAGGAAGGAGTATCATTGGCCCAGTTGGTATCAGTGGAAGTGATAGATCGATGCCTAGGAGGTACATTCTTTTAGTTCCCACTTCTATAGCTACTCATATTCCAGTATTTGAAGGTGTCTTTGGATAAGGATAAAGTATACAAGCCTTCGGTCTCATGTCTAGAAGTGTCGTGGGGTACAATAGTGGTAGTGGGGCATTATCATAGACCATCGGTGCATAGTTCAGTGGAACCTTGGGGGAACTTGGCACAACTACTACAGGACCTAGTGGTTATGGTGGATTTGGAGAGTCAAGAGGGATGTGACTTGGTGGATCTAGTTGTTCTAATGGATCTGGTGACTCGGGAGGCACATGACCTAGTGGACCTAGTGGATCCGGTGGTGGATGAAACACGAGGAAACCAAGGCTCTGGATCAGGAGGAAAAGGGCCCTAGCCACCCCCTCAGGTATTCTTTGAGATGTCGTTACACTTGCTAGATTATAGAGGTATTGAACATGCTACAAAACATGTTCAAAAGTGTGAGAGTCTATGGCACGCAAAGGGGATAAAAACCTCAGAGAGGAAGGCTAGTCAATTTGCAACAATGTTGCAGGGGTGCGTGTATAGCTGGTATAGGAAATATGACCCTCATCAAATGGTGGTGGATTATACTACTTTAAAGAACACCTTCTTGGCATAATTTCACATCCCTAAGTTTGAATAGAAGAGCATCAACACCCTGAAGGAGATTCAATAGGGAATGATAGAGAGTGTGTGGGAGTATGATGCACATTTTAAAACTCTCTTGTCTAAGTTATCTTATGATATTCACCCTTCACAGCATGCTTAGTTTTTTTTTGGAGGATTGATCACACATTTTAGAAGGGCCTTGTCTCATAAAACTTTCACAGACCCACGTGAGGCATTGTATGCTACTCTGCGCGCCGAGGTTGTTGGTAGCGTTGATACTAGAGTTAGCCCATTCCCGGAGGCTCAAATTTCTACTATGGCTAATCAGGGCTTGGAGAAGTTGTCCATGAACTCAGCCCATGAGACTTTCAATGGTTTATGATGTATAGATTGTGAAGTAGAGGGGCATGTTAAGGGTAGTTATCCTTGGAGGGCAAGACACATCATGACAAAGGACTCAGAAATTTTTCATGGGGACTATGATGCAAGTAGATGCCCCTTATTATAGCACATAATTCAGAATAATGTGTCTTGTTACTATAATATTTACACCTCTACAACCCACGATAGTAAGGATTGTAGGCTCATCGATCAGATCCATGAAGCCATTGATCATGGGGTACACCAAACCAACATTACCAATAGTTCTAAAGAAGATGATCACCGCTATGAGGAGCACATAGATGGTGGTGGCACGCATGTAAGGGGATTTCATGGAGGATTATATCATTTTGTTAACCACAGAGGACGAAGGAGTGAGTTCCCATGTGGAACTTGTTCTAATTGTGGGTCTACAAAACATTATAAACAAGAGTACCTGCACTGTTTGCAAAGTGCTTATGGTGCGAAAAGAAGCACAAGTATATGGAATGCCCGTAGGTGTTTGAGCACATGAACCAACAACAACGGAAAGACAAGGGCACCGCAATGGTAAGAATTAAGTAAGCATACACACAAGGGATTTCACAGTGACATATGATGTAGGCTAAAACTTGTTTTAGTAACAACAAGAGCAAAGGCCACATGCACAAAAATATACCCAGCAGAGGACCCTGGTTTCAAGAGAGGAAGTAGTTCTTGGGAAGTACCTAGACCCTGTTCATCAAAAGGAAGTATATCAAGATACCATAGATTTCATTTAGAGTTTACAAGGAGAAATCCAGTGTCTAAAGGAGTAGTCCAAGAGGGAGGAGAAAAGGAGGAAGGTCAAGGTGCCAAAGGATGACCTGGATGAGGTCAAGGAAGTATTTAAAATGCTAAGACAAGAGAATGTTATTCCCTTGCTAGGAGCATGGTTGAGGGAGAAGGTACCATGCACCGAGAGAAGAGTGCGAGAGACAAATCTTGCATGCAAACCTTCCCCCTCACAACCTTGACTATGATGAGGAGATCACATTGGATGCAATCATAGATGGATGCCTTCTTAGTAATATCCTTATTGACACATGTGTGGAGTTCAATGTTCTCACATTGGATGCTTGGCATCGATGGGGAGACTGCATTATAGCCATCTTCAAATGTGTTATATATGGCAAAAAAATGAAGGCAATTCCCATTGGTGTCTTAAAGGATGCAACTATCACTATCCAGGGAGCTAAGTTTACTGGGGACTTCAAAGTCTTGGTGCTCGCTGAGGTAGACAATTTCCTAGCACTACTTGGGTGCCCATGGTGTTACAAGAACAATGTTGACCTTTGGTTCAATAAGGGGTACATCAGCTTTGAAAATAAGGAGGAATGGGTTATTATACCCTTGGCTGATGGGAAGTCGACACCCTATACTGAACCTTTGGGGGAAGAGGTCCTGGATAGGATATATGTGCACTCAATTAGGGATCCAGAGATAATCCATCCTACTGACAGAGTTATCCAGTTTGAGGATGCTCAGTCAATAAGTGACACCACCAGCCTAGCATGTGATAATTAGGCACATGGGACTTATGAATTGATTAGACAATAGTTGAGAGGATCAGTAACAAAAGTAACAAAGGTACAAACCACACCTAGGAGGAAAAGAGATGCCTAAGTATTCGTGAAGGGCCTTCCCTAAGATCTTTTATAGGAGATGGAAGCTCAATAGAACGATGAGAAGGAACGGAGGGGGAGGTTAAGTTATGTCTTACTTAGTACAACGACATAGTGGTGGGATACACATCAGGAGAGCCTTTTAGAATGACATGAGGTGAGAATTTCTCTCTCTGTCAAGTTTACTAGAAGCAATGTGCCCACCGCCATCAAGGACTACCATGGTAAGAAACCTACCTCTTTCCACATCCAAGCTTGTGAGATGGTCTGGAGAGAAGGTGCAGAAGCTTTTTCACCATCCCTTTGGGTGCACAAGTTGTATTCTACACTATAGGGTTACGTGCGCACATGGTACATACATTCTGAGACACACCACCAAATAGGGAATTGGCAAGAGCTAGTAGTTGACCTCATTCAAACATTTGAATATTGAAGTACCAAGCCATTAGTTGATAAGGCATTGCAAGTTGTTAAGTACCTTACCATGGGGGATAGTGCCATGGCAGAAGATAGGTTGTTGGAACTGCTAGGTGGACCAGGTTTGGAGGTGCACTTTGAAGAAGAGGCAAAGGAAGCAGAAGAGATACAACTTGAGTGTGTGTGCTTAGAAAAGGAGAAAGGGAAATTAGTATATGTTATTGATGGGGAGGAAGTAGAGAGCTTGGATGTTAACCATTCTATAGGGACATGTGAGGTAGTGGATAGTGTAAATGCTCGTGTGCGTGCCTACCATGATCCTTTGAAGAAAAAGAAGGTTAACATCAGCTCAGGAGAAGAACCTAAGGAAGCTATTATTAGAGATTACTGGTTGGAGAAGGAGGTTTCTAAGATCATTGATCTTTTGCATGAATTTGAGGATTTATTCCCATGCGGGTACCATGAGCTCAAAGGAATCCACCATTCCTTGGGGGAGATGACGATAAAGCTAAAGGACGGTGCGCACCTAGTCAGGAAGAGACCCTACTGGATGAATCCTAATTTGTGCATAAAGGTAAAGGAAGAGATAGACAAAATTATAGCTTCTAGGATCGTTAAAGATGTGGAAGAATTGAAATGGGTAAGTTCAATGGTAATCAACATCAAGAAGGATGGGTGGATTAGGATCTGCGTGGATTATAGGGAGATGAACGCAGTTTTTCTCATTGATCCTTTTCCAACCCCCTTCATAGAATAAATTTTAGAGGGAGTCGCTAGGCGCGAAATCTATTCCTTTACGGATGGATTTTTGGGGTACCACCAAGTCTAGATTACAAAGGAAGACCAGGAGAAGACAACTTTCACCACTTAATGGGGAAGTTTTGCATACATGGTCATGCCCTTTGGGTTGAAGAATACACCTACTATTTTCTTATGCATAGTGGTTCATGCGTTCTAGGAATTCATCCAAAAATTTCTTCAGTTTATCTGGATGATTCGATAGTGTATGGGCTAGTGAAATACTGTTGTGATAATTTGAGGCTGATGTTTGAGAGGTTTTGGAAGTTAAGGATATCCCTCAACATTAAAAAGTGTCTTTGCTACCCCCTTTGGGATGTTATTGGGGCATATCATATGTAAGGAGGGCTTGCTGGTAGATCCTGCCAAGGTTACAGTTATTGTGGGATTGGGGGAGCCTACTAGCCAAAGCGTAGTGCACATATTCCTTGGGCATATGGGTTATTATAGGAAATTCATCAAGGGATATACCAAGATCATCATGCCTCTAGGATAATTTCTTGGACATAAAAGTGCCTTCCACTCGGGAGAGGTGCAATGAAGGTTTTTAACACATTAAAGGATAGCCTTATCACTATGCCTATATTACCTTTTCCCTCTTTGGACAAGCCCTTCCATGTTCACGTAGATGCCTCGGAAACTACCTTTGGAGCAAAGCTTGCACAACCAAGAGAAGGAATTGTTGATTATCCTCTATGTTTTACAAGTAGGAAGTTGACAAAAGCAGAACAAAATTACACCACGACTAAGCACGGAGCATTATTAATGATTTATGTGCTTTTTAAGTTCAAAAAGTATCTGCTGGAAACACCCTTTGTATTTTACAATGACCACATGGCATTAAAGTACTTAGTGAACAAGACCATTCTACAAGGGTACATATGTCGGTGGGTGTTATTATTTCAAGAGTTTGAGTTTATGGTAGTTGTGAATCTTGGAAAGAGTAATTGTGGACCTGATCATTTGTCAAGAATTGATTCAAGGGAGGATGCATAGAGTATTTAAGAGACTATGATAGATGCATAACTATTTAGGTTGCAGCGTGTGCCCTCGGATTCGGAGGAGATTGAAGTATTCCGAAAGGAAGGTGTGGGACCCGGGAGGGATGAAGGCATTAGAAAGAAAGTAACTAGCCATACGTGTCATTCCCTACATGTTGATCAGCAGGGACTTATACAAGTTAGGTTGTGATGAAGTTTTACATACGTGTGTACTAGAGCATGAGTCCCTCGCCATCATAGAGGAAGCATTCGAGAGAAGTGCAGTGGACATTATGCAGTGACGCCACCGCACGTAAAATTTTAATGTCAAGATTGTGGAGGGAAACTTTGCATAAGGATTGCAAGGACTATTGTAAAGTGTGTGACCATTGTCAACACATTGGAAAGATAGGAAAGAGATGAAATGACTTTATGCCCTATCCCTAGTACTTGAACCTTTTGAGAAATGGGCAATAGAATTTGTAGGTCCTATTGTACCAAAAACGTGTAGGACTCGAGTCACGCTATGTAATCATGTGCACGGACTATTTGACAAGGTGGGCGAGAGGCAGCCCCAACTAAAGATCGCACAACATCCAAAATGGCAAGATTTTTATGGGAGAATATTATCCTAAGGTATGGATGTCCTTTAATTTTATCTAGCGATAGGGGTACACATTTCTTCAAAAGACCATGAGGATCCTATTAGTAGAGTTCATGGTAGCTCATCACAAGACTACCCCTTATCACCCACAAGAAAATGGAACCATGGAAGCATTTTACAAAATACTGAGTCATACCCTAACCAAGATTTGTGATGTCGGAAGAAAAGATTGGGATGACAAGGTATCAGTTGTATTATGCACTTCAAGGAAAACTTATAAAAGGCTAAACAAATCCACACCATTTCAATTGGTGTTTGGAGCGAAAGTTGTTCTGCCAGTTGAATTCATGTTACCTTCTCTAAAAATAGTGCACGTAGGAGGGTTGGCTAATGAGAAAGCACTAGAAGAGAGAATTGATGAACTGATGAAGCTAGATGAAAGACAATCACTCACTAGGTGGAACCAAAGCAAAAAGTATGACATGATTGCCACATCAAAAACAAGAAGTTTGAGGTTGGTCAGATGGTCTTGTTGTATGATTCTAAGTTTATACACCATCCTAGGAATTTTAAGGTCCATTAGTTATGTCCCTATAAAACCTCATACATCCTTGATTTGGGTGCGTGCCAGTTACAAGTTCTCGATGGAACGAATTTCCTGGACACTTCAATGGGAGTAAGCTAAAGCCATACTATAAATAAGTTTTCTTAGTGTTTGTAAATAAGGATTTTTTCCAATTAGTTTAGAATTTCCTTTATGCATTTATTTTCTTGTGTTTCCCTTTTCGTGTTGTTTTGTTTTTTGCCTTGGGAACCGGTAACCCTTATTACTCTTTGAGGATTTTTTAGTGTGCGAGGGACCACACATTGTTTTAGTGTGGGGTGGAGTAATGTGAAGGAGAGCATGGGTAAAGTGCCAAGGAAGGTTGTGTTGAAAAGCCCAAATCGAATGGCCCCGTTGAAAGAGGTATATGGAGAATGATGGTTGGTGTGAAGATAAGGCTACTTTCAAATCCCACGTATAAAGGAGGAAAAAGTGCATAAGTAATTTGAGGTACACAAGAGAAAAAACCTAGATAGAAGAAGTTCCTTCGGTGCTAGTGATGTGTGCACAACATTCTCCTATCTAGATAGATTAATTACGTGCCAAAAGGTTGGAAGATTGTTTTCACAGGGTTGGGCAAGTGAGTTAAAGCGTTAAATTCAGAATTTATTTGAAAAATCCACATTAAATGTAAAAATTATGGTGGTAGGAGAAGTAGCATTTAATGCTTAAAAAGGGAAAAACTATAAATAAAGAGTCGAGGCACTTCATTATTCACTTTGCGTATAAGGAGAAAGAAGTGCTTTTTGCATTTTCGCAAACTAGGGCTTCCAAAACTGATCTGTGTGAAGAAAAATTTGAAGAGATTGAGCATAAGTGACTAGTTTGGATCTATGAACCAGAAAAAAATGGATCTCACGGGTGTAAGAGAGTTGTGAGAAGGCATCGTCTTGTGAAGGGATTATCCCAACTAGGGTTTGAAGAACTAGGGCACGGGTTTAAGGAATTTTCTTTACAAATTTGAGATCTAAGGTGGGAAAGAGTGGAAGAACAAAGTTACAAGAAGTGATTAAAGTAAGAAGCAAACCTAGACAATGGCACCCAAGAAACCAGTTAGCACACCCAAGAAGGGAAAGGGAAAGGGCAAGGGAAAACAATAAGAAACTGATGCACATACAAACAAAGAGAGGTATGTAAAAATGTATTACCCAGATGGAGTGTTGTTAGGGAAGGAGTGGGTGTCCCAACTAAGAAGCATGTCTGTGAATGACTACAATCATCGTATGAGCATAATCAAGAAGGAGATGGCATTGGAGTTAGTGCGCCCAATGAATAAAAGGACACCTAGAGGGTTTTCCCATTTATAATGATGATGTGAAGGTAAATTTGGAGAAGGAAGGGTTATTGTAACTCTTTGAGTTTCCCTACTTTGGGAAGCCTGAGTGTCTATATCAATGGATGATGTCACGCGTACATGAAGACTACTTATATTTCATAGGGTGTAATATGTGCATTACCCCTCAAATCATCTCAAATTTCACAGGCCTCATTTGTGAAGGAGACAGTTTGGAAGATGACCTAGGTGATAAAGAGGCAATTAAGGAGACTATCACTACCTATGCATACAAAAAGGGGTCAAGGTACTATGATATCATAGACATCAAGGACCCGGTAATGAAGATGGTTGTACATCTCATGCAAAATTTAAATGGCTAGGAGAGATGGACCCAGGTAAATAAGCCATGGTTGCATGTTTGTAGGAAGATCTCAGAAGGCACCATCTATAACTTGTTTGCATTCATCATGAATGAGATTGTCAGCTGCGCGAATGAAGGTTACAGGATGTTGTTCAGTAATGTCCTACTAACAATTGTGTTTTTAGAAATTAGAGTACCTGATGCATCAGACAAGTTTGTATGGGAGTACCCGGCTGAGGACCCTTTACCCACAAAAATATTTGAAAAATATGCATGTGACTCCATGACAACTATGCACAAGGCGTGCCTAGAAAAATGGTATACGTGCCTAAGGAATGTGTTTGGGGTGGAATGGATAATTCCTAAACAACTGCTAGTGGCCACCAAAGGAGAAGTTGAATTTTTGTGTACCAACATTTCTGCTTGGGTAGGTTCAAACTAATGGATGAGACATGGAGCCCATGGTGCAAGCTCCCCTTTTCCTTCACAGCTCAATACTTCCAAGCGGGAGTAAACAAGTTCAAAGAGTCCAAGAAGTTGAAACTAGACCTTGGTAATTATTGATGGTGAATCACAGCACCCCTGAATGTCTATAACTCAATGGGTTGAGAATCTCAGTGCAATTGCATAACATGGAGCTTTTCCCAAGTGTGGGACCTTGTGAATCGAGAAAGCTCTCCGGATGAAGGCCGGTTCCTATTCCTCTGTTCAGATGCACACATAAAAATGCAGAGGGTTTACTCAAAAACCTAATCTAACTTGCCAAGGAGATAGGGTAAGAAGATGCATAAAAATAAACCTAAACTAACAAAGGTGATGCACCAAGGAATGAAGAACACTTGTCTTGCCAATAAACAAAAACCATAAAAATGTAATGCAAGATCATGCACAGATAACCAGATTTGCAGTGAAAGATCAAGAGGATGCAAATGAACACAGAGAGGGTTGAGAATCATCCACAAACATGCATTATTTGCTCCAAAGATTGATACAACACACTACAAAATGCCAAGAGGAAAAGTTGCATTACAGCTTTTAAATGGGAGGTTTGAACCCCACAAATTAACTCGCCAAAGAGAAGAAGGAGGGGCAAGACAAGAATGTCCAACCTTGCATGAATCTGAGCTCCTTGTGAAAATTTATGGCCATCTGAATATCTATGCCAAGGTTTGCTTCCTGTTAGTGCTCAAAATGTTGCGCCTCCGAAGATGTGCCATAGGCACTGAAAATTACATGTCGACATTCTTTTCCCGTGCCTTGGCGCATCCTTTTTCGTGTCAACATCATTTTTTGTGCGCCCTTAACCTGCACCTTGGCGCATCCATTTACATGTTGACACTCTTTTTCCTGTGCCTTGGCACATCCTTTTTCGTGTCGACATCCTTTGTTGTGCGCCCTTAACCTGCACCTTGGTGCATCCATTTACATGTCGACACTCTTTTTCCTACACCTTGGTGCATCCTTTTTCGTGTCAACATCCTTTGTTGTGCGCCCTTAACCTGTGCCTTAGCGTAATAAACATCAGGCTTTGAGTTTCTTTGATTTCCATATTCTTTTACTTGTCTATATCTACCCGGGGGAGATATTTACAACAATTTGGTGACTCAACGGGATCACCTACCTACTAGGTAGAAGATCAATGGCCTTTTAGCAATCCATTAGGCATGGAGTCATAAGCAATAACCTGAAACCAACCTAATATCTGATCCCGAGCCTGATACCACAACTTCTTCTCCGACAACACTCTGAACTGTAGAAAATCAACCTGAGAGCAAAAAAACCTGTGCCAAGCACTTAGGGAAATTGAAACCTAACTACAACAAGACAATGTGCATATACACATATAGGAATTGAAATTTAGGCTAATATTTACAAGGGTAAACCCTTTCCTTTTAGTAGAAATGTTTAAGATAGATTCCGTTAACTTAATCGAGTTCTTCTCCATCCAATGTAGACAATTAGAAGGCATTACTACTTTTACATCCCGTGACCATGTAGGGGCCACTCCAAATGGCATCAAAATTGGAATGCCTTCCTGGTTTTGCCTGATTTGCATCCCATTTCAGAACTAGGTCCCCTTCCTAGAAGGTCCTTGCTCTTGCCTTCTTATCAAACCATCTTTTTACTAAGGCTTGATCCTTTTCAATCATCAGAACTGCATGTTCTCTTATTTCTTTCAATTCCATCAACTCTGCATACCTGGCCTCCATTGGTTCAAACTCAGATAACTCCAACTGCTTCATGAGCTCCAATGCTAGAAATTCTAATGATATAGGCAATATTGCCTCTTTCCCATAGACCAACTTGTAGGGAGAATTACCTGTAGATCTCTTTGGTGTTATCTTGTCAGCCCATAATGCTGATTTTAGCTTGGTATGCCATGTCCTTTGGTTTTCATCCAAAGTCCTTCTAATGATTCTTAGAAAATTCTTGTTCGTGGACTCTGCCTATCCATTACCCTACGGGTAATAATTTGAAGAGGTGCTCAAATAGATTCCATTCTTGACAGCCCATTCTGTAATCTTGGAACCTATGAATGCTAATGCATTATCTGATATGATAGTGGCCGGCACACCGAACCTGGTCACTATTCCTTCATAAAAGTCTAGTATGTTAGACTCATTTGCCTCTTTGAGTGCTACTACTTCGGTCCACTTGGTGAAATAGTCCGTTGCCATGAGAATCCACTTGTGGCCTTGGCTTGAGTTTGGATTTATGACCCCAATGAAGTCCAATCCCCATTACATAAATGGTTGGTCAACCAAAATTGGGTGCAATGGAAGTGTTGCTAGTCTTTCTTTTCCTATGAAGAGTGCACATTTCTTGCACTTTCTTATCCATGTATAGCAGTCACTGAACACTGTGGGCCAATAATACCCTGCCTTCATTATCTTGAGAGTTGTTACCCGTGGGGTGAAATGTCCTCCGGAATCTCCATCATGAAAATCTTGTAACACCCTCTCAATTTGACCTGTCCCAATGCACCTCAATAGAACTCCATTGATGTCTTTTTAAACAAAACACCATCAACAAGCACATATGGAATGGCTTGTAATATAAAGTATCTCCTTTTTGCTTTGCTCAATTTTGGAGGGCATAGGCCTACCTGTAGGAAGTGTATCATATTCTGAGTCCAAAAAGGAGTGGACACATCATCATTTTCCTATTCTTGACCATCTTGTAGTACCAAGATAGTCTCTTTTTCATCACCTGCTTTAACTTGTCGGCTAAAAGCTAGCTGTTCACATAGTCCCTTTCCATGTACTAGTTTTGTGACCATGATCTCGATGTCATATTCCATGACACGGGTTATCCATCCTGCACATTTCTCATTTAGATCCTTGTTTAGAAGGAAGGCCTTGACTCCCACATGAGAGACCAATAATTGGATCTTGTTGTTTGAGACTAGGTGCTTGAATTTCTTTAAGCTCCTGATCCTTGCAAGGACATGCTTTTCAATGAAAGAGTACCTTGTTTCGTATTCCTCTAGGCCTTGACTGAAGAAAGAAACTAATTGTTCTAATCCTTCTTTGTTTTGTTGTACCAAGATTACGAAATTGTGTCTCCACCACCAAAGGCATATAGTATGAAATCCTTGGAGAAGTCTGGATTGATGAGAGTTGGAGCTTGAGATATAGCCTCTTTTATTGCCTCAAAACTTGCCTTGGCTTCGATGTCCACTTAAATGTCATGCTCTTTTTCAACATCAGTGTTATTGGCTTTACAAGAGCTGTAAAGTTTGGTACAAATTTGCGAACAAAATTGATCCTTCCCAAGAAGCTTTAAAGAGCCTTCTTATGACTTGGCAATGACAACACTTGAATTGCTTCAACTCTTTCTGGGTCAATCGTCAATCCCTCCTTTGAAAAAATATGGCCTAGAAGTTTTCCTTTGTGAGCCAAGAATATGCATTTTTTGGGATTCAATGATACCCCAAATCTTCTACACCTCTAAAATACCTGCCTCAAATGAAAGAGGTGTTCCATTGCATTTTTGGAGAATACAGTGATGTCATCAAGATATATCAAAACTATTTTATCAATCAACCCCTTGAATTCCATATCCATTGCCCTTTTGGAAAGTGTCTCCAGCATTTGATAGCCCAAATGGCATCTTCTTGTAGGAATAAGTGCCCCATTTGGTGGTGAAAGTTGTCTTGAACTAGTCATCTTCTTTCACCATTACCTGATTATACCCTGAGTAGCCATCTAGGAGACAGAATCTCTCCAACCGGATACCACTTGCAATATTTGTTCCATTGAAGGAAGTGGGTAATGGTATTTGAGAGATGCCCTATTGAGGTCTCGAAGTCCACACACAACCTGATTTCTCTGCTCTTCTTCCTGACCGGAACCAAGTTTGCAACCCAACTTGAGTGCTTGATTGGGAATATAATGCTTTCCTCTATTAGCTTGTTTAGCTCTTTCTTCATTAGAGGCTCAATGTGAGGGTTGACTGGTCTCTACTTCTACCTGATGGGCTTAGCATCTGGATCCAATTCTATGGTATGTTGTGCCAACTTTGGATTGAAACCTCTCAAGTCTTCATAGCTCAAACCGAAGACATCTGGAAATTCTTGGCAAAGTTGTATGAAATCTGATTTCTCCTACTCAGTGGCCACTTTACCAATTTGAAGTGTTTTGCCTTCCCCAACTAGAATTGGCTTTGAATATTCTCTCTTGACCTGTATGTTAGCCTTTTCCTTACGGAACTGGTCGTTAGGGTTGAAGATAGACTCCAATGTTACTAAACCCTTAGGAAGCTTGTTTATCCGTAGCTACACTACTTGGTCACTGTACTGCTGCTCTAGTCTGTCCTGATTCCTACCTAAGAATTCAGCATATTCTTGTAATAAATTGATGATCTATTGATCGTTCTCAAACACCCTGCAAACTTGTGTTATTATCCTGAACTTCTAGCCTCACAATCACATGGACATGTGGTTGTGTTTTTTTCCCTTCGATATTGTCAACCACATCAAACGTTGCTCCAACTACTGCAAGCATATCCATGGCTTCATTTTTCTTCCTAGGTATGGACATGATGTTGAAAGTTTCAAAATCCTTGATGAGGTCCCATACCCTATTCTTGTAGTTCTTCATCGTGTCATTCTTTATAGCATGTTGTCCCTTGATTGTATTGATGATTAGCTCACTATCTCCAAACACCTGCAAGTTCTTTATGCCCTTTTTCGCCCAATGAAGTCCATGAATCAAGGCCTCGTATTTAGCTATGTTGTTTGAATAGGAAAAATGGAAATGGAAAGTTGAATAATATTTGATGCCTTAAGGTGAAACAAGCATAGCTCCTCCTCCTGCACCTTTCCTACTCCTTGATCCATAAAAAAATAACTGCCATACCTCATTGTCATCCTTATGGTCTGGTTTGGTGATGCTAGGAATAGGTTGGTTTTCTTCATGTATGCAATAGACTCCTAGCTCAAATTATTCTATTTCTTGGTAGGAATCAAAAGTATGTACCTTTCTTTCCCATTCATCTAGAGTCAAATCTGGGATGCTTCCAACTTTGGTGTCACTTAATCAGTGCTTGGATAATCTTCTTGATCAAATGCTTAATAGTTGGCATTGATTTGGTTTGGAGTATGAGGCTCAATATGAAAGTTTGCAATTGGTTCAGATCTGATCGTGACCTTAGTACCATATCTTGTTCTCGAACAACATGTGTGACCAGATCAGCAGATAAGTAGCCTCCGATTCTAGCCGTGAAATCCCTTGATAAGCATAGGGCAAACAAAGGGTGGCAAATCTATCACCGACACATCTTACAAAATGGTAACATTGGGGCATGTATGCAAGGTAAGATTCAAGCCTTTAATCACTCGACTATTGCTACTACTGTCCCATCCAATTGCACTACCCCCTTTGATATGACTTCATATTGGAGACCCAGCTAATCAGCTATTTGCTTGAGCATGACAGAACTACTTGCCCCAGAATCAATCATGCAATTGTGTACTATTTTATCCCTAATGATTAATGAAACATAGAATGGAGGGGGTTTCAAAACTTTACCTTGTTTTCCTCCATGATTCCCTTTAGGATGAGCAACATTTGTGAGGACATTCTCTTGCATATGGACCTGCTGGTTCGAAGTTGACCAATTTTTCATGGCAGGTTGTAGAAGATCTCTTTGGCCTGGGATGGATAAAGATTCCCACATTGATATATTCACATTTGTCTTCTTCATTTGATAAATGATGCTAAATGGGGATGAAACATCTCTTTTTCTCCTTTATCCTACACATTCCTTTCTTGCACATGGGCAGCAACAACTAGCATTTGTGTTGGTTTGGAAGGTGGTTTGGGCTGTCCTTGCGTGTTTGGAACTGTATTTTGCTTACCAACACCTTGTGGAGTGATGAAAGGTTGTAGATCACTTGGAGCCAATGAATTCCATTCACCAATATTCCTTTTCTTTGATCTTGTGTTAGATGCTACTTTGGAGAAATTGTTTGATTCATGCCACAAAATTCCTCAGCTTGCCAATTCACAAGTGCGGTATCATTTGGAGCTATGTTTTGCTAAGATGTCCCTTGTTACTGATTTTTTCTTGACTCACTTCACCCTCAACACCAGTAGTTGTCACCATCAAGGCTTGGTTCAAAGCACCATTAAAGCACATAGATTGGTTGTGAGGTTCATTGCATGGGAAACACCAATCATACTCTTGAGCTATGTTGTTTTGGACTGGCACTAATGCTTTAGAAGCAGATGCAACATTGGGGTTATAGGGCTGAAATGGTCTATTAGTGGGAGGCCTTACTTGGCTTTGATTTTGATTTGCAGCCTGAGTTGGTGACCTATTTTGTTGGTATGGGGGCCTAGCCTGGTACTGCGCTTGAGGCTGATACGGTCTAGCACTTTGAGCTTGTTGTCTTTTGATAGTCACCAGCTCATTTCCAAGGTTCTGCAATTGTTTCATAACCTCTTGGAGTTCATTTGAAGCACTAGAGGATGAAGTAGAAGTTTCATTTGAACTTTGATTTCTAGGAAGGGGAATAGGATCCAAAGTGGGTGTTTGACTAGTGCTTGGATTTTCTATGTTTGGATATAAGGGCATGGGAGGCCTAGGAGCCAGCTTACCAGCTTAAATAAAACAATTTTCAGCCCTAATGGAAATGCTATAAGTAGCAGGTAAGGTTGTGCCTCCCATAGATTGAATTAACATAGAAATATCAGAATTCAAATATTTAAGATAATATAGAAAAGAACCTTCAGCTGTTGGCTTGACGGCCACTGGAATCCTATCCCAAGACCTTTGAAATCTGAAGTTGAAGTCAGTCAGCTACTCGTTGGGAGCTCTCTTGATAGTTATCAATTGTTCTAGTAGAGACAAATTGTCTCCCTTTTCTCCAAACTACTCATGGAGAACTATGCATAACTGATTCCAATTTTTGGATAGAACCAGCTGCAAGGCTCCTAAACCATTACAATGCCTTCCCTTTGAACGAAGATGCCAGCAATTTGACAGCAACATCCATTTCATTTATCTCATGGATTGCACAAACATTAGCAATGTCTTTGACATGATCACCAGGAGTGGTATGATTTTCTCTAGTGAAAAATTGAATGTTCTTCAATGCTGCAATTGGAACTGGATTCTGTGCATTAAGGGCAAGTGGGATAATGCGCTAAAGTGAAATTGACAAAGGGATTCAGTGTTAGATGTGCCATTATGATTGGCCTAAGAACTCTAGTTGATGCGAGAAAAGGTCTACCAGGTGGAGGTGTAGACAAAGTCCAGTTAGGTGGAGATGGTGACCTTTGTGGTCTTCTTCCTCTCCTTCCTCTACCTGGTGATAGCTACAAGTGAACAAATAGCCCCTCTTCTTGAGTATCGACCTGGTTCAAATTATTATCATGTACACCGGTAACTCCGTGTGCTATACCACTAAATTATATCCCTTTAGAGTCTCCAGGATGTGTTAGATAATGAGCCTCAAAAGGCTAGATTCTCGCCAAGTTACACACCAAACCTGACAATATTAAAAATAGAATTTAAAACTTTGAAGGACCCGAAAGATACAATTCTTCAATTTGGTTATCGGGTCTTGTTGTGTAGCTACTAATCCTTGAAAGGTATAGGTGAAACTTAGGTCATGCAAGGTAACTTACAAAACCTGAAACACACTGTGTCAGAACTTGGGACATGCTCAACACCTAGGAAAACCTGAAATACTAAAAACCATGAAATTTTAAAAGTCAAAATCTAAAAAAACTAAGAATACCCTTTTGAATATTATCCCTCGATCTATCAATTGGTGAAATTTTGACTTGTTTTGAGCAAGTTAAGTCCTTGAAAATCAATTTCAAAGTTTAGCCTGGAAGGTGAAAAATTTGAAATTGTAAAACCTGTTAATTTTTAGTCCAAATTTCTTGAAAATTCCCTCAAATCTTGTGGAATGAACTCTTGGTCCTACCTGGCATGCCAAAACTATTGATGGAAAATCACAGCACCCCTGAATGTTTGCAACTCGATGGGTTGAGACTCTTAGTGCGATTACATAACATGGAACTTTTCCCATGTGTGGGACCTTGTGAATCGGGAAAGCTCTTTGGATGAAGGCCGGTTCCTATTTCTCTATTCAGATGCACACATTAAAATGCAGAGGGTTTAGTCAAAAACCTAATCTAACTTGCTAAGAAGACAGGGTAAGAAGATGCATAAAAATAAACCTAAACTAAAAAAGGTGATGCACCGAGGAATGAAGAACACCTGTCTTGCCAATAAACACAAACCATAAAAATGTAATGCAAGATCATGCACATATAACCATATTTATAGTGAAATATCAAGAGGATGCAAATGAACACATAAAGGGTTGAGAATCATCCACAAACATGCATTATTTTCTCCAAAGATTGATACAACACACTACAAAATGCCAAGAGGAAAAGTTGCATTACAGTTTTAAATGGGAGGTTTGAACCCCACAAATTCACCTACCAAAGAGAAGAAGGGAGGGGCAAGACAAGAATGTCTAACCTTGCATGAATCCGAGCTCCCCGTGAAAAGTTATGGCCATCTCGAATATCTCGCTAGGTTTTCTTCTGTCGGCACAAGACTAAAATGTTGCGCCTCCCGAAGATGTGCCATAGGCGCTGAAAATTACATGTCAACACTCTTTTGCCTGTGCCTTGGCACATCCTTTTTCATGTCGACATCCTTTGCTATGTGCCCTTAACCTACGCCTTGGCGCATCCATTTACATGTTGACACTCTTTTTCCTATGCCTTGACGCATCCTTTTTCGTGTCAACATCCTTTGTTGTGCACCCTTAACTCGTGCCTCGCCCATCCATTTACATGTTGAACCTCTTTTTCCTGCACCTTGGTGCATCCTTTTCATGTCGACATCCTTTTCTATGCACCCTTAACCTATGCCTTGGCACATCCATTTACATGTCGACACTCTTTTTCCTACACCTTGCACATCCTTTTTCGTGTCGACATCCTTTGTTGTGCACCCTTAACCTGCGCCTTGGCGCATCCATTTACATGTCGACACTCTTTTGCCTGCACCTTGGGGCATCCTTTTTCATGTCAACATCCTTTGCTGTGTGCCCTTATCCTATGCCTTGGCACAATAAACATCGGGATTTGAGTTTCTTTGATTTCCATATTCTTTTGCTTGTCTATATCTACCCGGGGGGGAGATATTTACAACAAAGTAATCTGACCGGGAACACAGGGAAATGTGCAAAGGGTTTGTCTACCCTAGAAAGTTGGCATATGTGGAGAGGTACATGTCACATGAAGTTTAGATGATAGGGCCCATGAATCTTCCCATCGTAGGAGGATCCGCGATGTGCATATACCTCTGTATAAGACCCAAATCAGAGAAGGGAACATATCTAAAGAACAATGTGTCTATGCTTGAGGATCCAACTGGCAGGAAGAGACTCACACCCAAGTAGGTGGAAAAGGATCTAGACAAGAGAATACCAATTGTGGTGGACACACAGGTAATAGGTTGCCCTGGGATAAGTGCTAGAACAAGCATGTATTTGTGTAAGAAGAGGCCCATTGTTAAGGAAAAGACTCCAGAGCCAGAAAATCCATCATATAAGGAGTCCTCGGGAGAAGAAGAAACAAATTCACCTACATCGAAATCCACAGCTAGAAAGAAGTAGAGGCTAGCAGAGGAGACCACCTTGGAAAAAACTGGAAGTTTGGAAAAGTACATAGGTGGAGAAGAAGATAGTGAAGAAGATGATAGTGGGGAAGACGAACCTGAAAAAGAACAAGGGCCACTTGTTTTCAATGTACATGATTTGGATGAAGAAGGCAGAGAAGAGGAGCAGGGGTTCCTCTTCATGTGGCACAAGGATAGCTAGGAAGGGAGAGGCACCAAGACATGAGAAGTGAGGAGGATGGTGCATAGACATAGAAGGATCCAAGCCTTACGATGGAACAAATGACCAAGGTGGTAGAGAAAGAAGAAACAAAGGCCATCAAGACCTTGGAGGAGGAGAAGTTGGAATGTAGCGCTGAGCCGGTGTTGGACAAAGAGAAGGAGGAGAGTCTCGGGAAAGGAATACGGCAACATTGGAGGCTCCATTTTAACTATAAGTATTGCTAAGGGTACCCACACATGGGGAAGGTGTGTAGGGGAGGATTTTCTAGGGATGGTTTATATTGATGACCCCAACAAAGTGTTTCGTGCGTAGTTCCAAAGCATGATTCCAGCAGAAGAGCTCATAGTAATGTCATCTTTTGACAAGGAGGCTGCATACCCATGGATGAGGAAGATGCTCTCATGGGAAATTGAGTCCCATCTTGATGAGCTAGAATTTGAAGTGAGCCACGGGGCAATAATAACATTGCCAGGTCCAATAGAAGATAATCTAGTGGTGAATGCTCAATAGATCTTGGATGAACAACTATGTAATGCACTTAAAAGGGTCTTCATTAAAATCCAAGCTAGAATATTTGGGCAAAATGATAGAATCAAAGATCTGGAGGAGGACTTGAAGAAGAAAGAGGAAGAGCTAGCTGCAAGGGCAAAGGAGCTTAGTCAAGAGAAACTAATCAGCGCCTAGTTGTAACATGAGTTGAAGGATGAGAAGGCCAAGGTGTGCACAGTGTACAAAAAGGTGGAGTCTATTAATAATGCTATAGTATTAAAGCATCCGGACCTAAGAACCCCGCGCAGAACTATGGATCTTCCTAACGATGCATGGAGGATTTAATAAGATTCCTCACCATAGAGAGGCATCCGTTAGCCTTGGAATCAACGAAGAAGTGGCCGCATGCTTGGAAAAAGAAGATAAATTGAAGGTCGTTGCATTCACAGTTGAGTACAACAAGGTTCTTGCTGAAGTAAAATTTTCTTCCCATACTACCTGAGGTCACAGTCACGATAATTGCATGGAAAGGGACAAAGTGGCAGGCATCTTGGTCTCCATGCATGAAGTGGAACTCAAGGAGTTTCAGGAGAAGAATAAAGGAAATAGGGTGGAAAGGTACATAATCTATGTCGAGGTTGAAAGAAAATCTTAAGCTGTTGAAGCTTTAAGGGGTTCAATTAAAAATTGGTTGAAGTAACTATACCCATAGATTATGTGGAGAATGGATGCGCAAGATGATGTAGGAAAGGAGCTAAAGAAAGTTTCTAACACCATAAGCACAAGGAAATGGGCTAAGATTTGTTGAGGTGAGCATTCTCATCGACAACCTCTGTCGAGAGAGCATAGAACAAATTTGATGCCTAGAACAAGTTGGAGGTTGACTTGCAAAAGGATTTTCCTAGCCTCTGTAGTGATTTCATTACTTCCCATTCTTTCTTCTTTCTATATTCTTTCATCCCCTTCTTCTTTTCCCACAGTGTGAGTCTATTGTATTCTTTCTTTTCACTGGAGAAGTGTTCACACATATGGGGAACAGGCGTAGTGTGGGGTAATGTTGGGCCCCTTAAATATTGGCCAAGTACAAAAAGGTGCATAGGTGTGCAAGGCCTAGTTGAAGAAAAGTACACAAGGATAAAGCACACAAGGCAGGGTCTAAGGAGGGCTTTAAGGAAACCCATGGCATGTGCGCAGATGAGACCAAGGGTTTAGGACTGATCCATATTGGTAATTTTGGCAAAACACGTGAAAATCATGACCCTAATGTGCATGCGGAGTGGATAAGGTGTCAGCCTGGCGACAGGGTGGCCTAGGAAGGAGTAGTCATGTAGTAGAAGCTTCTAGAAGCTCATCATGGTAAAAATTGGAAAGCATGAGCCCGGAGGAGAATGCTTGCATGGAGGACCACATTCGACACTTATCATTAGATATGAGGCCATTGGAGGATGAGTTGGCGCCTCTAGAAATCCTATATATATACAAGTTCTGTAAAGTAAAAGAGATAGA
Organism: Taxus wallichiana var. yunnanensis; assembly: GCA_018340775.1. Classification (NCBI taxonomy): domain Eukaryota; kingdom Viridiplantae; phylum Streptophyta; class Pinopsida; order Cupressales; family Taxaceae; genus Taxus; species Taxus wallichiana. Next base: position 23,933,492 of record CM031239.1, on the reverse strand, counting down.
GATAGATAGATAGAAGGTGGAGCTCTACAAAATACTGCAAGAACTCTGTTAGTTTGGGTAATTATGTTTAGGGAAGGATGTATCGTAGGTATGGGGTTTATAAATTTATTTTGAGAGCTTAGCCATATGAGTCCGTATATAATACATGATCATGCGGTCTCCTTCTTTGTAATACTTTTTAATGGCTCCATGAATGTAATGAGGTTACAGTTATTACATGATTATGAGTATTGATGATTATAATTCATACATATTCCTCATAGTTCCTTTTCCATTATGTTTATGATTAATTATGGATGTCTGTACAACTTATTTTTTTGCTATAGTTATAAAATATGTTAAAGAACTTCCTATCTAGAATGACTACAAGGACCTATAATCCGTTCACAGAGCTCTATGGTGCTTGTATGTTTTACTTCCATTCAGATCTCGTAAACATGAATAATAGGTTATGTTTCCCACTAAACTCACATAAAAGAGAGACTTGGCACCCGTACATGCCTTAGGTGAGCACCCAAAGTGCACGATGGGTGATAGGCCGACATGCATGGCCTTCCTTTCTTTTTAGATGAGGGTAAAATGACTACAAGAATGATTTCCAAAATCAAAGGAACACTCCTTATCTAGAAAAATCACATGTCAATGCTTGCAATGCAAAAGAGGAAAGATAATAGTTTGTCAAATATGTTACATGCTTCCCTCCTAAAAGAATCATCATCCCGATGATTATCTCCTTAAAACAATTTACATCAAGGACAATCATTTTTATTAACTTTCTTTTCATATGTTCAAAACATAACAAAATTTTAAAGTTCTAGAAATCAGCATTTACATAGTTGTTTATTTAAAATAAATAAATATCTACCCAAAACTGGTAGATTTATTGTTATAAAATAATTAAATCACAATTTATATCAGTCAATAGAATCAATTCTGTTCAAATAAGTATGGAAAAGTAGTTTTCATATCTTCTAGATTTTCCCATGTTGCACTTTCTTCATTAAAATGGTCCCACTGGACCTTACATTGACTTATTTCACAATTTATTAAGTGCAACTGATGATTTTATAACACTCACAAGGGTTTAACCATGATTATTCCTGGTCTTGGACCTGCAAGGAATTCCAATTTAACACGTGATAAATCTGAAACATATTTCTTAAGAAAATAAATATGGAAAACATGATGCATTTGTGACAAAGCAAGAGGTAATGCTAAATGATAAGCTACATGATTGATTACTTCAAATATTTCAAAAGGTTCCACAAAATGAGGTGATAACTTGGCAGCCTTTCCAATCATAAAGAATTTTTTTGGTTTAACTCAAGAAAGACCTCACCGAGTTCAAATTTCCTATCCACCAGCCTTCAAGTCAAATAACTCTTTTTCCTATCTCGCTGCTTCTTTCAAGCATTAACAAATCATTTTAACTTGTTTCATTTCCATAAGGATTTCAGTTCCAATTACATCTCGTATCCTCAATTTTGTCCCAACTAACGGGGTTCTACATTTTCTTCCATATAATGCTTCAAAAGGTGTCATCTTAAGAGAGGCATGATATGTGTTATTAGATACAAACTCAACTAATAGAAGGTACTCTTCCCATTTATATTTCCGATCCATATAATATATTCATAACATATCCTCAAAAACTTGATTAACTCTTTCAGTTTGTCCATCCGTTTGCAGATGATACGTAGAACTGAAATTCAACTTAGTTACTAGAGTTGTATTACGGGTTTGTCAAAACCTTGAAGTCATTCTAGGATCTCTATCAATTATGATTAGTTCGGTACTCCATGTAATCTGAAAATCTCATGTACAAACCTCTTTTCAAAAATAGGAGAATCATCCTTAAGATTACTAGCAATAAAATGAGCTACTTTTGTTAGTTTATCCACAACAACCAAAATAACATCATGTTTATTTTTTGACATAGGCAACCCTTGTACAAAATCCATGCTTATTACTTTCCATTTGTACTGTGGTATGCTGTGAGGATACAATAAACCATCTGGATGCATATGTTCAGCTTTAACACGTTGACATTCCAAAAAATGTGTCACAAAATCAATAACATCCTTTTTCATCCCTTTCCATAAATATTGTTGTTTTATATCAGCAAGCATATTTGTAATACCAAGGTGTCCAGAGAAAGGTGAATTGTGAAATTTTGCTAAAAATTATTTCTTAAATCATTTAGCAAAGTTATGTATACTCTATTTTCAAATCTTAAGATTCCTTCATTGTCAAAGTGAAAACTTTTATATCTCACATCATTTCGATCTGCAGCAAGCACTATTTTTACTTGCTGAAATTATGAATCAAATTCCATTACACTTTTTTCTTCATCCTTAAACTGAGTTCTTAATGTTATAAGAGCATAAATGTGCTTCCTACAACTTAGAGCATCATCTACTCTATTTTCCTTGCCTTTAATGTAATTTATGTCAAAATTATATTGAGACAAAAACTCTAACCATCTTCGTTGTCTTGCATTTAGATTTGGCTAAGTAAAAATATACTTCAGCCCAAGATGATCAGTTTTTAATTCAAATGGTTTACCAAGAAGATAATGCCTCCAAAATTGTAGTGCATGAATAATGTCATAAGCTCTAAATCATGTGGAGCATAATTTAACTCATGTAACTTTAGTTTTCTACTTTTGTAAGCTATGACATGATCATTTTCTAACAAAATACCTTCAAGACCTTCCCTGGATGCATTTGTTACAACAATAAAGTCTCCATTAAGGTTTGGTACAGCTATAATAGGTGATGATGTTAACTAATACTTTAAAGTTCTCGAATGCGATTCACATTTCTCATTCCAAACAAAAAATTTATCCTTTTTCTATAATGAATTTATTGGTGCAATAACTTTGGAAAAATCTTTTACAAATTTTCTATCAGAACTTCAAAGAAGACCCATGAAGCTTCTAACTTCATGTACATTCTTTAGTGTAGGCCACTCAATTATAGCTATAATTTTAGAAGGATCTACAACAATTCCATTCTTACTTATAACATGACCCAAATAGTGTACTTCTTAGTCATAGAAAAACCTTTAGATAGCTTACCATGTAACCATCTCTTTCTCAAAAATTCCAAAATATCTTCAAATGCTCATGGTGTTCCTCAATACTTATAGAATATATGATAATGTCGTCCAAGAATACAAGAACAAATTTTTCCAAGTATTCTTGAAAAATATTGTTCATCAAATTCATAAAAGTTGTTGGTGCATTTGTTTTTTTATTAAGGGCAAATAGTTTTGAAGGGACTATACCCTGTATACAAAAGGGCTCAAAAGCCAGATAGCATAGGTGAGAGAAACAACCCAGAGAAGGGAAAAACAACCAACCTAAGAGGGCTCAACAGCCAGATATGACAACACATGAGAAGAAAGGATCCAGACGTACAATGATCCAAAAAGTAGCAGAAAAGATCAAAAAGAAAACAAAAGATATTCATCATATAATAACTCCACCAAAAAATAGCTCCAGAACCGCCAGATAACAACAACTTCACAGCCAACAAACAACATCACAACAACCCGTTACTTGATAGCCCTGTCAATCTTGGTTTTGATAGCCTATAGTGACATGAAGAAGGCAATGGCAGTGGCCTGAGAGGAGTCTTTCATATCCACCTGAGCAATTGCAATATCCCTTTTCTCTTTGGGGCCCCAAATGTCTTCATTAATCCCACTTAAACTGCAAACACTATGAACATGTTGTTCAATGAAATTATAAATGCTTTTAAGGGTAGATAGTATGCAGTCATTGTGACTTTTTGCATTTCCCATTCGCCATCTAAAGACTGTAACTTCTTGAAAACTTCAGCAATAACCCCTCCTCATAATCACTTTGAAGTATTCATTTTCCCTTATCTTTTCCGTATTTTTATAGTCCCTTTGAGCTCTTGTATTTCCTTTTCCATCCTATCCGCTCTACCCATGAAGTCCTCCTCCTTGGGTTCCTCCATCATTAGATGATATGCAGGAGGTTCTCAAAGAAGGTCAAGGTCTTTGTGACTTCTGAGGACCCATTGAGAAGTAGGGATTTTAGTTTTTATGCTCTTTCTTTTCTTGCTAGAAGCAATGCTTCAATCTTCCTTTTCAGCAGGGGGAGTGAAGGCGGTGTGAGTAGGTGGAGGTATGGAGGAAGAGGGTGGGGTAGGATTCATGCGGGGGCAGTTTGAACAGTGGCGATGGATCAGCAGGATTAGCCCTTGGTGCAGAGGGACAGCCCTAGAATGGCTCTGAACTTCCCTAATTGATTTCTCCAGTGAGTTTATCAAGTAGTGAGGGAAGCTGATGATAATATTTCTATGAAAGTGATTAAGAAATATCAAATGTTTTTGAGGTATAGTCACAAATCTTCCTTCAAGAGTTACATACCTAACAACCATCCTGGAAAGCTCAGCAAAAGGCTCAGGAATCGACGCCACCTTGATGCCAGCAGTCACAAATTCAAGATTCTCCCCATCATCCAGGAACTTCTTAGTCTCCACCTCCCTGTCAACCTTCTTATTGAAGAATTTGGTGCCCTCAAGGCTGAGTCCTGTGATTTAGGTGATGAGCTCCTCCATGATCTCAATCTCCATGTTGCTATATTTGACAACCTGATTCTTCCATCCCTGCGTGAATCTAATAGAAATATCTTGATCAAACCCTTGAATCCTTTCAATTAAATTTGACAGACCTCCTATTTGAAGGTAGTTCCAAAGCACCGTATCCTTTTTCCACACCGGATTGTGGGTGGGTTCGATTTTACATGGAGGACCCCCATTTTTCCACTATTTATGTTCTTGTTCTCAACGGTAAAAATGTTATCACTATGCGGGCGGGGTGAACTTTGTTGTTTGTTTTTAATCTTTCCCTTCTATGAAAGCATATTTAATTATTATACCATACTTGTAATTAGTGCCTCACTCCTCGGATTTCTTTCTATGCCAAGAAATGATGATAGTCCATTTCACACATATCGCATCAATCATACATATCTTACGTGATGTCATCATACTGCATACTTGAGGATCCACACATTAGCATCCACATTACAGTAATTAGTGTTGATTTTCTCAACCATGTAGATCATTGATTATGGCTTTATTGATTTACGTGGGCAGAACATCGCCCCTAAGCCAAGTTTGAAAAGTATTAGTAACACCAAGGTTTTCCAAACTATTTACGACCCTATTTCCTTCCCGATAGGTGTGGGTGATTTTAAAATTTTTAAATCTCTTGCATATATCAATAGCTTCACAAATGAAATATCTAATTGACCAGTTGGGGTGTTGCTTTTTTTTTAAGAGATTGATGATATTCAGAGAATCAAACTCAATTATAATATTTAGAATATTACAATCTCTAGTAAGTCTTATACCCCAAAGAGCTGCCAGGGCTTCCGAGTAATGGTTAGTTCACCCGCCCATTCTCCCGGAAAAAGTAGCAACAAAATAGCCTCTTTGATCTCTGATGACTCGTCCTTCTCCAGAGTCTCCCAGATTTCCTTTTGAGGCCCCATCAAAATTTAACTTATACCAATCAGTGGGAGGCTTAATCCATCTGGACGATGTTTCTATCCATACCATTTTTATTCTTATTGAAGGCAAGTGTCATATTCCAATCAGTCAGGATGTATTCTTCCTTCTCAAGGTAAATTCTATTTTTAGGAGGTTTAAATCTAGCAATATTATCTTTGACAAATGATAATTTCCTTGTAGACTTTGTTACATGCCTTTCTAGTGTTTCTAAAAAATTCCATCATTACGAGCCTTCTAAACTCTCCACATAGTGTGGGGTAAAATGAGTTGCACAGCCTCTTCACCACAAAATTCTTATACGAAGAGTCCCATTATTCCCAAGCCTCGAAGACAGGTAAGGAGAAAAATCCATCTCTCGATTAAATTTTGTAAAAACAAGCTGCCAAATTTTGGAAGCATACTCACAATAGAGGAATAAATGTTTTATATCTTCTACCTCTTTCTAACACATGCAACATCTATTCAGCATGATGAATCTCTTCTTGATGAGGTTTTCGTTAGTCAGGATCTTTCCATTAATGATGAGCCACCAAAAGAAGTTCACTCTAGGGGTTAACTCAGACATCCACAACTTGTGCCACTTAATTTCACTTTCAATAGATATAAAGAAAGAATTATATCATGATTTAATAGAGTATTCCCCATCAAAAGAATCTTTCCAGATGAGTTCATCCTTAATATTTTGATTACTAATATGGATTAGAGAAAGTTAATTCAGTAAAGATGAAACATCAGCCTATACATTATCATTCTCCACCTTTAGCTATTTCCATTTTATTTTGTTTCCATCCCTCTCAATGTATCCCTGAATTTTGTGTCCATACTTTGTAATTAAGTTTTCTTTAATGTGATCATAGGAAGAAATCCAGTTAGAATCAGTCCATTTATCATTCCAGAAGTTAATGTTTTGTCCATTCCCAAGCTTCCAGCTACACCCCTAAGAAAGGATGTGTCTACTGTGAAGAAGGTTGTTCTAGAAAATAGAACCATTCGAAGAGACTGATCATAAATAAAGGAAATCTTGTTTTGGTTTGAAAGATATTTGATCTTAAATAACTCTATCCAAGGCTTGTGCTCTTTTATAATTCTCCAACCTAACTTTACAATAAGGGCGGCACTCATATGTTTGATATCTTTGATGCCTAACCCCCCAAGACTCTTTGGTTTTCATACCTGCTCCCAAGCCACAAGATGATATCTGAACCTGTCCTTAGTACCGTGCCATAAAAAGTGCTTTTGAATCTTTTCAATACTGTTCATCACTTTATTCTTTGGTATGCTTTGAACATAGACATGATGTAAATAGGCAAGTTTTGGAGTGTGCTTTTTATCAATAAGCACTTTCCTGCACTTGAAAGTACAACTCCTTTCCATCCAGTCAATTTTCTTTGAAATCTCTTAATAAGATCATTCCAGACCTCAACAGAAATCTTGTCGTCAAGATTTAAAGGTAAACCTAAGTAAGTAGCGGGAAGAGAATTAATAGTGCAACCTAGAATATTATCAATCTTTCTTTGCCTTTCCATAGGAGTATTGAAGAAATATATAGAGCTTTTGTCAAAATTAACTTTTTGTCCCAAGGCTTCCTCATAGAACCTAAGGATAGTTTTGATAGCCTTTTCCTCAATGATTGAGGCCATCAGGAGAAGAAGAGTGTCATCAGCAAACTATTGGTGGGAGGAGATTTGATTGCCAGAAGTTGGAGGAAAGCCTTTTATCATGCCAATGCAAATATCTTTAGAAATAGATCTTCTTAAACCTGTCACCATTATAATGAATAAAAGAGGGGAAATTGGGTCCCCTTGCTGATTCCTCTATTGTTGGAAAAAAAAACCACCGGTTCCCCATTAACAACAACCGAGAATCTAGAGGTAGAGATACAAGAGTGAATGATTTTTCTAAATTTGATTTGAAAACCAAACTTGAATAAGACCTCATCCATGAATCTCCGGAGACTCTATCAAATTCTTTATGCATGTCTAGCTTGATAGCCATCCCCAAATTTTTACTTTTATCCATAGAATGTATAGTTTCATGAACCATGATAATTCCATCTTGAATAATTCTTCCCTGAATGAATCCGCTCTGCTATTGTGAAATGATCTCCATAAGAATAGGTTTCATACTAGTGGTGAGAATCTTTGTGAAGATCCTATATATGACATTAACTAAACTGATAGGCCTGAAATCTTTGAAGTCCTTTGCATCTAACTTTTTCGGGGCAAGCACAATGTGTGTATTATTTAGTTCTTTAATAATATTTCCAGTTCTATAAAACCCATTAACAGCTTTCAATAGATATTCAGAGCATATTTCCTAGCATCTTTGGTAGAAGTTAGCCAAAAAAATCTATACTTGGAGCATTATACCCTAAAGAAAAAACAACCTTTTTTAATTCCTCGATGGTGACAATTTTGGAAAGACTCTTAAATCTCTCATCAGGTATTAGATTATTAGGAATGGAGTCTAAGAGAAAAGAGGCCACTTGTTCATTGTAGGAGTTATTCTCAGTGAGTAGGTTCTTGTAAAATTTGAGGGCTTCTACTTTGATGTCCTTAGAATCCTTAGTAATGTTTCCATTGTCTTTAGCAACCTCAGAAATTATGTTACAAGCTCTATGCTTGAGGGCTGTCAAATGAAAAAAATTGTATTCCTGTCTCCTACTTTAAGCCAAAGGGCTCTAGACTTCATTCTCCAAAAGGATTCTTCATGGCTGTTTATATTATGCAAATCCGAGAGAAGTTTTTTTTCCCGCTGATGATCCTCTAGAGACATACCTTTCACGGAAACATTGAGTTCAAGCTCTTCTAGATGTTGCTTAAGTTCTTTCTTCTTTTCAAAAATGTTTCCAAAAACCTCTTTATTCCATATTCTAATCTTTTGTTTAACATTTTTCAAATTCTGTAGAAGTTTGAATTGGGCCATCCCTATGCCTTCCCAATACCACCACTCTTTAATTCTATCCAAAATATCTTCATGCTCGAGCCACATTTTCTCAAATTTGAAATTGCCATGAAAAGGTTATGTCCAATTGAAGAAATTTAGGACAATTGGATTATGATCAGAGCCCATTCTGGGGAGAGAAGAAAGATGAAAATTCTGATCCAAGATCCAATTAAAAGAAATAAGAGCTCTGTCTAGTTTAACCTGGATTAAGTTCTCCCCAAATCTTCTATTAGACCAGGTAAATTGATTGCCATGAAGCTCTATGTCCATAAGATTAAGAGTCAAAATGAAGCCAACAAACTCTTCCATACCAAGAGAGAATTCATAGCTTCCCCAAAATTTTCTCCCAGATTTAAAGGAGTATTGAAGTCTCCCATAACCAACTAGTTCATTTTCTCAACATTGCTTCGAACAAGGTTAACTCTTTCCATATATTTTTCTTACTAGTAGTAGTATTGTGTGTATAAATATTAGACAGAATTCAGCTATGATTATTCTCAAGACTTTTAAAGATTATAGCTAAATGGTTTTAGGAGGAGGATATTACCTTACCATTAACAATATTGGTATCCTAAAAGTTTGCTAAGCCTCCGAAGCCCCTTGAGAGTCAACATCAAAGAAAGGCAACATTCTCCTGTAAATATCTTTTGCAATCTTCAACTCGCTTTACTTTTCATTTTAATTTCCTAAATAAGAAAAATGTTGGGTCTGTTTGATCTTTTAATTTCCTTAAGCATTCTTTGCTTAGGCCCCCATTGAGCCCTCTGACATTCCAAGAAATAACCTTCATTAAAAAAGTTTTGGAGATGAGGTTGCCGGATGGTTCAAAATTCTTTGTGTACCATCTGCAATTTCTTTCTCAGTCTCTTTTTCTCTTACTTCTCTCTTGGATAGTCTACCTTTTCTATATGTGACTCCAATATTTGTAGTTCTTCTAGCAGTGGCCCTTGTGATTCTTGAGGTGGAAGCTTCCCAGCTTCCAATCTACTTCTTTTTATCACTATAGAGTGATTCCAGAATTTCTTCAAGACTTTTTAGTCCTCGTTTCTTACTTCTCACTATGATGAATCCATCTTTATCACAGTCTGATATACTTTTCTTGCTAGTAGGGGTAATTTCCCCTTCCTCTTTACTGTGACAATATTAGTCTTTTTGTCAATTTTAGGAGCGAGCTCCTCCATATCAGTAAACTCTTTATCTTGGTTTAGATCTCTTGCTATGGATTCCAGAACCTCTTTGAATTTTCCTTGTCTCATTTTGAGTATCTCCAGAGAGCTATTCCTATTTAACAGCTCTTGATGAGCAAAAGTTTTCCATCTCTTCTTCCTTAGAAGTAAGAGAAATGATAATCATATTATCCAATTTCACCCCGGGGGTTGAATTGATAACATACATCGAAATTCTCAAGTCCTAGGCGATTGATTGATCCAGGGGCCAAAATCATGTTTCTAGGGTCCCTTCAGAAATTTTTTCTAACTCTCCGTCCAGGGTTGAAAAGAACAAGCTCGAGAAAATGCAAGAAAGTTGCGTAAAATAAGCTTGGGCAGAAAAATTGTGAAAATCGGCTAAGTCCTAGTCCCAGGACAGTCGGGACATTTGTGACGAAAAAGCATGGATCGGCTGAAAAACCTATAGGCGACCCAAACAACAAAGGGACATCTGGGACAAATGAACGTGAAATGCCCGAATCGGCCGAAAGAAAGAAAATTTTTCCAAGTCCTTAACCGAGAGCAAGTGGGACAACAGTACGTGGAAGACCCAAACCGCTAGTTTGGCCGAAACGGGAAACTTCAAAGACTTTGGGACATCCAGGACAAAAAAACGCAGTGGACGTGAAAATCTGGTAGGCCCGTGGACAAATCACAGCATGACACATGTCGCCAGGGAAAAAGGGTCCAAAAAGTCAAAGGGGTAAGGTTTGAAGTGCTGGCCCAACCCAATTAGTACAGGACACATGTCTAATGGAGCAGAGAAGTGCGGAGCCAAGGAAAGATTTGGGAAATTTGGCCAAGTTCAGCCAAAGAGCTAAAAGTGAAAGTCTACTCCGCGCCCCGTGTCGACCAATCAATGCATGCCATGTGTCCCAAGTGGCAGGGGCGCGAAGGAAAAGTAAAAAATGTTCCGAATCATCAAAAAGTCAAAGTTTTCAAGGAAAACCCATGGGACAGGTCAGATGAGAGAATAACATATCCAATCAGCATGTGCCACGTGTCATCCAGGTGGCAGAGCGTGGGAAGAAATTTAAAATTCCATTTTCACCTGTTTTGTGCCCTAGATCTTCGTATCTCCATATCTTTTGATCCATAGCTCGGATTGGCACGTTCTTTATATCAACGGAAATATTGTGAAATTCTCTACATGATTTTGGGGTTAATCTCAAGTTTTGGTGTAGTCTGGAGGGAGAAAATTAAGAAAATGTCTCTGACGCGTGTAATGCTTCAACAACCAACTTTAATACAGCAGACAACTCGCCGCTTCTGTTAGACAGCCCGCCGTTTTGCCAGGATCCACCACTTGGATCATAATGAGATGAGTTAAATGTGACCTAGGAGTGGTTGGGGCAGATTCGAATCTCCTCTCTCTTCCCTCTCTCTTTCTTCCTATATATTGTACAGAGGGGCTTCTTTCAAATTAATTACAAGTTGTTCATCTTTTCTGCTCTGCCCTCCCTTCTTTTTCTTCTCCAGGGTTGAAAATGGAGTTCGAACCTCCTCCCTTGCTCTGTAATGGTGTTTTGCCTTTTACTATTGAAATGATGTTCTGTGTAAACTTCTGGAGCAACAAAAACATGTTTTGTGATGCATCTGTCCATCCTTACTCGTTCCTTTGCTTGTTTTCTTCTTACCTCTCTTCATTGCGGGTATTTGCGCATGTTTTGATGTTCATTACAGTGTCCTGGAGTTGTGTTCACGGAGTTTGTGGGAATTTTCTATGTGAAATCTATCTTTGGGCCTATGATGCATCCATGTCCATCCTTCCATTGCTCACCTCTCCTTGTCCCATGGCAGTTTTGATAGATGTTCAACATTCTCCTTCTTTGGTGTATCACCGTTTTAGTGTAGGATTTTGTTATTTTTCCTTTTCTCTCTCTCTCTGTCTCCTTGGCATGGTTAGATTAGGTTTAGATTAGCTTTCTTGCACTAGAATAGCTTGTGGCAGGTAGTTTAGGAGTAGGAACCAGCCTTCTCTGGAGAATCCTTTCTCATCTTTACAAGTCCCACACTTGGAGAAAGGATTCCATGTTGTGCAATCACACTGGATGCCTGAACATCAACCTAGAAGCCTGATCTACATCCAGGGGTGCTTTGTCGATCCAGAATAACAATAAATTTTTCATTTTCTTCATCAACCTCCATACTCAACTTTACTGTTTTGTGTCAAAATGTTCATTGCTGAATCCACCGACATATCCCTTTTTCTTTCTTCCTCTTTTGTCGATTCCGATCAATTTTCTATTGAGTCTCAACTAGTTTCTTAGGTCTCCACACTTTTCTATAAACCGGTGGCCTCTTCACCTTAAATCCTTTTTTCCGTTCTTTTAGCTTGGAATGTCTCTGCAACTCGCTTGTCTACTTCTAGTAGCTAGATCGATTAGCGGATCTTTATCAGCCTTATCCGTCTGTTTCTGTCCTTGAGCCTCAGATAGATCTGAGGGTATTTCCAGCTTTTGCATTATTTGTTCAGGGAATTTACTGGCAAAGTGACCTAATTTATGACATTTGCTACATCTTAGTTGGAAAGCTTCATATTCTATTTTTTGTTTCCATGCTCCAAATTTGGAGTGCGAGAACAATGTGATCGGAAGCTCTTGATCCACTTCGGTAGAGACACGAACCTAGCAAATGCCGCTTGACCTATTTCTTGTGGACCCATCTAGCCCAATAGGTGAACCAATTGATTTGGCTACATGAATGAGGATTTCATCATCCCATAAATGAAGGGGTAGCCCTGGGAGTCTACACCAGATGGGTATGGCATGAATGTTCTCAGCATATGGATTGAACCTAGGATACCATTTTTTTAGAAATAATCCCATATTGCCCAGACACTAGGGACCTCCCAACAAGACAGAGTCAACATCAGATTGGAGATTAAAAAAAGCCAGAAAAAGGCCTTTGCCATGGTGGTGATGATCAAATCCCCTTTTGGTTTCCATCTGTGAATGGTCCATTTTCTGATAATGTCCACATTGGGTCTTGATCCCAAAAATTTACCGACTAGGGCTAGATTGGTTTTCTCCAGTGCTCTATGTAGACATCCGTCAAGCACTTGTATGTGGGTCACCCCCTCAACATATTTTTTACTTTTAAAAATCAGATCCAATGTAGGCTAAGGACCCACATTTTTGTCAAGAGGAATCTTTACAACATCCGTCCAAGCTCTAGATCCAAAACTACCACCTTTAGCTAATTCTCTCTTTTTACCGGTGCTTTAACAACTATTACGCAGTCCTTTGAAAGACATTGCTGCTGAAACCACACTCTCAAAACCCTCACGCAGTCCTCCCACATTTTTAAACACGCAGTCCTCATGCATTTTCAAAATAAATTTGAATCGGTGCATTTAATCAAAACATGCAAATCCTCCCACAGTTAATCCAAAGGTTAAAATTGTGAACTCATAATGTCCATACCTTGGTCTATAAGTTGTTTTATAAATGTCCTCATCCTTAATCCATAATTTATGATATCTATATCAAAGATCTATCTTATAATATACTGATGCTCCATGCATATGATAAAATAGATCATCAATTCTAGGAGTGGATATCTATTCTTGATTGTTGCTTTGTTTAACATTCTGTAATCAATGCATAATCTAAGTGTTCCATCCTTCTTTTTCACAAAGATTAGCGGTGTTCCCTAAGGTGAAAAACTTGGTCTAGTCAAACCCTTAGACAAAAGTTCTTACAACTATGCCTTACGCTCTATTAATTCAATAGTATTCATTTAGTAAGGTGCATTAGAAATAGGCTCGGTTCCAGGCTTGATTTCAATTGTGAAATCAAATTCTCTTTAGGTGGAAGACCTAGTAACTCTTCTAGAAACACATCAATGTAGTTTCATAACAGTGGATATCATTCCATGAATTTGTTGTTTTCCTCAGTGGATTCATAAATTTATACTACATATAAGGTACAAAATTTATTTTTGGCATTTTAAGTTGCATAGCTGACAGTTTCCTAACTAAAATCTCACATTTCACACCTTGAATCTCTGTTGTTTTTATAGATCATCTAAACAACTAATATGTTTTTCAAAATAGTCCACTTTTTCTTTATGCTCAACTAACCAATTAACACCTATGATTACATCATAAGACCCCAAAGGAGCAACATAAAGAACAACTTTAGTGAAAAATAGGTAAGTCAAAGACTACCCCAAAAAGACACATACTAACTATATGAAAAACATTGTTTCCATAATGTAAAGTCCATGTTTTATCCATTTTTCCATCTTTTCTTTTTAGTTTCGATGTTAATTTACTAGAAATAAAACATTCTGTAGCTCATGTATCAAAAATAATAGTTACAGTATGCCAAATAACTTACCCAGAACTTATATAGGCATGACTTGTTTTTCAGCCTGTTTGTCAACTACTGCATCCTGTATCTTGTGCTGCTGATTATGATCATCCTTTTTCAAAGGACATTGGTTTACGTAATGATCCTTTCCATAGTTATAACAACCTCCTACAGGTCCCTTTTTAGGCTCAGATTTATTTCTAGCCTTAAAGTTATCATTCTGACCTCCATAGGACTTTTTGTCTCGTTATTATTATTCTTGACAAAGTTGTTTCATGGATTTCCAACAGACTTATTTGTTGTTGTTTTCTTATTATTATCAGCTGAAAACTTACTTTTCATACCAAACTTCTTCCATGGTCCTTTCTTAGGTGCAAGAGATGATGAAGAGGAGTTGGGAACTTTCTTCCTCACTTCCTCCTTATGAGCAGAAATTGCCTTTAATTTTTATTCCTGCCTTATGGATTTTTCAACAACCCCTTCCATAGTGGTTGGGTTGTGAACATCCACCTCTCCTCCTATAATGGGATTCAATCCCATGATGAATTTCCATATCCTGAACTTCTCGTTAGTTTGATGTTGAGGTACATAAGGATTTTAGTAAACCACTCCTAATACTTAGTTACAATTATCTTTCCTTGCACTAAGTTATAAAATTTAGTCATTTTCTAATCATAATAAAGTTGTGGCAGCCAATGTTTCCTAAAGTAACCTTTAAATTGATCCTATGTGATATAATTTTCATCAATATTCAACTCAGCCTTATGGCTTTCCCACCATGAAAATGCCTCATGCGAAAGCTAATATGCTCCGTAAATTGCCTTTGTTTCTTCCAAGAAATTACTTATTGCAAAGTACTTCTCCATTTCATTAGTTAATTTTCAACTCCATCTCCTAGTGTGGTTCCATCAAATTTATGTGGACTTATCCTTTTATATCATTAGTGAGTTCAGCTACCGTGCTAGCCTTTTTATTTTCTCGGTTGATTAGGTATGTTCACATTATTATTATCAACACCCAAATTGGTGTTGTCCTCAAGAGGTGGCTGATTATTATTACCAACATCTTCTTCCTCCTCATTTCCCATTACTTGTTGTTCAAGTATAGCCAAATGATCTCTTGTGTCTAATAGGGCAGTAAGGATCTCATCAAGTTTTTGGGCAGTTGCTGCTCCTTCCTCAGGTGGAGGATTATTTGCAACATTTCCTCTTGTTCTAACCATTTTATATTAACAAGAAAATTTAAGTTTTATTAGATTATGGACACAATAGGTCCAAGATGCAACATTTAGCTCTGATACCAAGATGTAACATTCCCTTATTAAGAATTTATAACTAAGGGAATTTTTTTTACACAATGTACTCTATTCTAAATAAAACATAATTTAGAACACACATTCCATGCCAATCAATCTCCTAATAGATAACCATATACATATGTGAATGAATCGGTGAATTAACGATCTCTCATTGCATGACTCGAGTCTCTAACCGATCCCTCATGCTTGTCTCTAAGTATTGAATACTTTTACGTATACTATGTATACTTGGTTTTCTTACCCTAATTTGGGTACTGAGTGACCTGTTTAAAGAACCTATCTGAATATTTTTTACCAATATTCATCTGAAATCACGTTCCTTAAACTAGGTGACATCGGACAATGCAACCAAAAGTTTGTGATACTTTGGCCAAGATTTCCAACATATTGTTCATGTTACTATTCCTAGACGACATACTTATCAAATCGGAATACGTCCTTCACCTCACTCTTTTGTTATCTAGAATGGTCTTTACTGACTTTTGTTAGTCCACTTGCCCAAGGTTTGACCCTAACCTAGGTTAGTGACATAATTTGTTATAGGGAGACGCTCATGATGACTTAGGGTATATGGGCATACTCATCCAACCTAAGTCGACCGAATGTGCCAAGATACCCTGAGTCATAGAAAGCTACTTCCTATTCCAATTCATGTTGCTAGCTTGGCCTAGAGAGAAACTAAGTTCAAGTCCATATGTGTGTAGATCTAGATGAACTAATATGGAAGGGTGTTGCAACATGTCAACTGCAACATTGTATCCTTATGAAGACCTTAGTCTTCACGAAGGTACAGTTCTGTAGTTGGTGTGTGCCAACATCCGACAGAACTACTTCATCACAATGTACATACCCATAGGAAATCATTAATATTTACTTAATTTTGGATTAAGATTGGAATTATGAAACCTTACCAAACCCTAAATCCAACACCCCTTAAGTTCTTCATCCATATTTGATTTAATTAATATTAAATAACTTCATTAACTCATGATTGATTTTATGTTCGGTAACTAAGACATGTCAAGAAATTATCCAAAAATAGAACAACATACATCGCAAGGTTAAATTAATGTAACTCAACTATTTAAATAAGGTGCAACAACCATTCAGTTCAACTAGAGCAGACTTCATAGAAAATGAATTCGAGTAATTAATGATCATAAACACCATTATATCTTTCACACCTTTTATATCTTTCACACTTTCTATAGTTTAATTGTATATTCAATACACATCCCATTATCATTATATATTATTTAGATAAAGAATGTAATCTTATGCAACTTAACAAGTTGCTTTCAATTAAGAGAGAGATTGAACTATTTCTCTTCGTCCAACTTATCAAATGACAATAGAAATAAGAATACAAACAGATATGCCAAATATCAACAAGATAGTATTTCAACTACCTTCATAAATGTACAAGAGAAATTACACAAAAATTTGAAGTGAACCTCCAATATTTTCAATTCATCATGATAAAATACACAATTTACAAGACTATGCATCTCAGACAAACTGCATGTCAAACAATACTAAGATCATTAAAGAATACAAATTTTCCTTTTCAATACATCTCAAGAATGAATCGGAGTTCTCTTTAAAAGAGCCATACTTTAAATCAACCAATACATCATACAAGTTATTGCCTTCCTTTATCACTATGAAGTCCATCTGTAAAAATTTCTAGCATGGGTTAGTTCATTGAACTGAGCATGATAAGCACTAAGCATTAAAACAAAGTGCCTTCAACCAATTGTTCCATTAAAGCAACCCTGCTTTTATGAAACAACGGGTGAAGTCATACAAATAAATCATAAGAAATAACATCCATAAAAGGAGCACAATAATAAATCTGAATTCACTTTATAGGAAGAGATCATAATATAATCAACTAATCCACTACATTATATCAGATAAGTATTGACCCAAACAATTACTTATTTATCTCAAATAATAGTTCCTATCAATTAATTATTTCATAATTCTTTCTGAATTTGAAATACAAAATCAACTTCACTATATAAACAAAATAGTTACTTTCAAAACCAAGACCTTCTTATTCATCTTTACAAAGTTTCAAGAAAACATGTACAGTCAAGTTCATTCCAACATAGTAATGTTTATAGGATGATTCATCCAACAAATAAAATAATTAAGAGATTCACAATTCAGATGTGGCAGCCTAATTCTAGGTCAATATATATAGCCTAGGTTCTTAGATTAGGCCTCTTATTACATTAGTGAAATATTTCCTAGCCAAAATTTTTTACATCAATTAACTGATACAACTATAATAAATTAGTAACAATTAATACTCAATTACCTTAATGTTAGTGCAAAATCACAGCACCCCTGGATGTTGATCAGATTTCTAGGTTGATCACTCTAGCATCCAGTGTGATTGCACAACATTGAATCCTTTCTCCAAGTGTGGGGACTTGTAAAATGAGAGAAGAATCTCCAGATTAGAGGCTGGTTCCTCAAACTCCTCTGATTAGATCTAGTGTTTACACAATTGCAGAGGTTCAAATCCTAATTTTACCCTAATTTGCAAGTAGACAGGGATAAGAAATGCAGAAAATGAAACTAACCTAATGATGGTGATGCACCAAAGGAGTGGTGAACATTTTTGCTCATAAAAATAGGCACAAATCCATGAAATGTAACACAAAAACATACACAAGCTGATAAGATGCAATAAGAGATCTGAAAATGAAATAAAAACAATACAAACAGAGGACTGAAAACATTCACAGAGTTTGCACTGTCATTTCCATGTAAAATCCCTTGCATTACACCATCAAAGAGGTATAAACCTGTTACAATCCTTGAAAAAGGCCTGATACTTACAAAATTCACTTGTTTTTAGGTGAAAGAAGAAGTCTGATGTTCAAAAAAGTGTTCCTCTGAAGAAATGAGCCAAATCTGGCTTTTACATTGCATGGGTCGAGCCCAGAGAGAGAAAACATACAAAAACATGGGAGCCCATTCCTCATTGACTGAAAATGCATTAAATCAGCATGGGGGACCTTACAAACCCATACCCTATCATTTTTGACCAAATTGGAGGAGAATGCGACCCATTCTGTATTAAATTTGGTTGTTGAAATGTCATTTCTGGCCATGGACACGTACCAGAGCCATTTTTGAATTTTCTCTCTCCAAACTGAACCAAAATTAGAAATTGACCATGGAATTGTGTAGAGAAATTCAACATATTTCCAATGATATAAAGAACATGCAAATCCAAGTTCTGGATCAAAAGATATGATCATTTGAAGATTTAGGGCAAAAACGGCCCAAAACGGATCGGCGGGAAAAAATTTCAAATTTTACCTCTTTTTTGTCTTTGGAAAATTTTTCAAAAATTTCCGTGCTCGTTGGTTGGATGCCACGTGGCAAGCACTGATTAGATGAGCAATTCTCTCTCCTCTACCTCCCACGGGTTTCCCTTTGAAATTTTGATGTTTTTATAATTTTAAAAAAATTCACTTTCCCCGTGCCCCACCACTTGGGACACGTGGCATGATCTGGTTAGAGGACAGGGCGCGGGGTCATCCTTGTCTTTTAATTTTTTGGCCCAAGACTTTTGTCAAATTTTCCTAAGTCTTTCCCTAGCTCCAAACTCCCCGCCTTAGGACATGTGTCCTGTGTCTATTGGCTCGGGCCGACCCTTCAAACCTTGCCCTTTGAAATTTTTAGCCAACACTTAGCAAATTCTTCGAGTCATTTTCCCCTTGACACGTGGCATTTCTTGATTCGTCTCATGGGCCTCCTTGTCTTTTTTAGCCACTTCATTTTTTCGCGTCCCACGTATACTTTTGGCCTCGGATGTCCCAAACGAAAGTCCTCCATTTCGGCCGAACCGGCCGGTTCACGTCCTCTGCGTACTCTTGTCCCAACTGTCCCAGACTCGCTAGGACAAAAATCTCCGAACCACTCAAAATGGACTAACTTGCACCAAACCGATTGATCCGCGTCCTCTGCGTACTCTTGTCCCGGATGTCCCAGACAAAACTTGGTGATTTTTTCCACTTTCAGCTGGTTCGCCCTTTCGCGTCCCACGCGTCCCGATGTCCCAATTGCTGCATGGACCACCTGGCGGATTTTCGGCCGATTCGTGCCCCGATGTCCCAACTGTCCTAGCTGCTGCGAGGACTAGGACTTAGCTGATTTTCATGATTTTGGGCCTTGAATCAATCTACTTGCTCGGGACAGAATAATCTGATGCATGTTATCAAAATTACCCTGGGGTGAATTTTGGATAACAATTTGGTGACTCAGCGGGGTCACCTGCCTGCTAGGTAGAAGATACCAGTTGCCTGAAGTAGTCCATTGGGCATGGAGTCATCAAATATTCTATTTAGAACCCCAACTGACTTAGAATGTGTAAGGAGGAAGATGGAATATCACCTGATGGGAGCAAGGACTACAAAACATCTCCATGGACAACAAGCTATGTCAAAGCACTTAGGGAAAACAAAACTAACCTACAGCAAAACAATGTGCACAAGCACTTGGAGGAATGAAAATCTAATCTAATATTTACAAGGTGGTAATTTTTCCTCTAGAAGCAATGCTTGAGATAGATTCCATTTACTAGAATCTGCAGTTCTTCACCATCCAATGAGGCCAATTGGAAAGCATTGTTGTTCTTGCACTTTGTGACCATGTATGGGCCACTCCAAATGGCATAAAATTTTGAATGCCTTCCAAGTTTTGCTCTATCCACATCCCATTTCAACACTAGATCTCCAACCTAAAAGATCTATCCTTGGCCTTCCTATCAAAGGTCTTTTTGATCAAAGCTTGATCCTTTTCCATTGCTTGGGATGCCTGATTTCTGATCTCTTGCAGCTCCATCAACTCTGCATACCTCACCTCCATGGGCTCAAACTCTAGCAACTCCAGCTGCTTCATGAGTTCCAATGTTGGCAACTCAAGTGACATGGGCAAGATTGCTTCTCTTCCATAGACAAGCCTGAATGGAGAGTTACCTGTGGATCTCTTGGGAGTTATCCTATCAGCCCATAAGGCTGATTTCAGTTTGGTATGCCAAGACCTCTGATTCTCGTCAAGAGTCCTCCTAATGATCCTCAACAAGTTCTTGTTTGTAGACTCGGCCTGGCCATTACCTTGAGGGTAATAGTTTGATGAAGTGCTTAGGTAGATCCTGTTCTTAACAGCCCACTCGGTCACCTTAGATCCAATGAATGCCAATGCATTATTAGAGATTATTGTAGTAGGTACACCAAATCTGGTTGTTATCCCCTCATAAAAGTCTAAGATGCTAGACTCATTTTCCTCTTTGAGTGCTACTGCTTCTGTCCATTTGGTGAAGTAGTCCGTGGCTGTCAAAATCCATTTGTGCCCTTGGCTTGAATTGGGATTAATGACTCCAATGAAGTCCAAACCCCATTGCATGAATGGCTGGTCAACTGAGATTGGATGTAATGGAAGGGAAGCAAGTCTCTCTTTTCCTATGAAGAATGCACAATTCTTACACCTCTTGATCCATGCATAGCAATCACTGAAGATCTTAGGCCAATAATAACCAGCCTTCATGATTTTTAGAGCTGTCACTCTTAGTGAAAAATGACCACTAGCTGGTCCACCATGGAACTCTTCCAACACCCTTTGAATCTGATTTGTGCTAATGCATCTCAGCAGCACTCCATTCACATCTTTCTTGAACAAAACTCCATCAACAATGGCATATGAAACAACCTGCAATCTAAAGTGTCTCCTTTGGGTCTTGTTCATCTCTCGGAGGGCATAGGCCTGTGCCTAGGAAGTGTATAATACCTTGGGTCCAGCAAGGAGTGGGGGCAGCATTGTCTTCTTCTTGATTGCCACTTGGCTCATGGCTGTCCTGGACTGTCAAAACAACCTCTTCTTCATTGCATACTTCTTTTTGCTTCCCCAAAACCAGCTGCTCACACAATCCTTTCCCTCTTACCAGCTTGGTGATCTTGATCTCAATGTCATACTCCATGACACGGGTGATCCAACCTGCCCTTTTCTCATTCAAATCTTTGTTGAGGAGGAAGTCCTTAACCCCAGCATGTGAGACCAACAACTGGACCTTGTTGCTTGAGATTAAATGCTTGAATTTCTTCAAGCTTCTGATTACTACAAGTACATGCTTCTCAATAAAAGAGTACCTCACCTCATAGTCATCTAGGCTCCGGCTGAAGAAGGCAATTGGCTACTCATCATTGTCCTTGTTCTGCTATACCAAAATGGCAGAAATAGTATCATTACCTCCAAATGCATAGAGGATGAAATCCTTGGAGAAATCTAGGTTGATGAGAGTTGGTGCTTGAGAGATAGCTTCTTTGATTGCTTCAAAACTCTCCTTGCCTTCTGCTATCCACTTGAAAGCCATGCTCTTCTTTAACATTTTGGTGATGGGCTTGACAAGGGCTGTAAAATCTGGGACAAACCTCCAAACAAAGTTTATCCTTCCCAAGAAACTCTGAAGGGCTTTCTTGTGGCTTGGCAATGGTAGTGCTCTTATGGCTTCAACCCTCTCTGGATCAATTGCTAATCCTTCTTTGGAGACAATATGGCCAAGGAGCTTTCCTTCATGTGCAAGAAAGATACACTTCTTAGGATTCAAAGACACTCCAAATCTCCTGCACCTCGTGAAGACTTGTCTCAAATGAGAGAGGTGGTCTACTACATTTTTGGAAAAAATAGTGATGTCATCAAGGTAAATCAGCACCACATTGTTAATCAAACCTTTGAATGCCATGTCCATTGCCCTTTGGAAGGTAGCACCAGCATTGGATAGCCCAAATGGCATTTTCCTATATGCAAAAGTTCCCCATTTGGTTGTGAAGGCTGTCTTGAACTAGTCTTCTTCCTTCACCATAATCTGATTGTAGCCTAAGTAGCCATCAAGTAGTGAAAACCTCTCGAGCCAGCCACAACTTGCAAGATTTTCTCCATGGAAGGGAGTGGGTAATGGTCCTTGAGAGAGGCTCTATTCAAGTCTCTAAAGTCAACACACAATCTGATCTCTCCACTCTTCTTTCTGACTGGGACTAAGTTGGCAACCCAACTAGAATGCTTGATTGGGAATATGATCCTTGACTCAATCAGCTTGTCCAATTATTTCCTCATGAGAGGCTCCATGTGTGGATTGACTGGTCTTTGTTTCTACCTGACAGGCTTAGTATCTGGATCCAATTCGATGGTATGCTGAGCTAAGTTGGGATTGAACCCTTTCAAGTCTTCATAGCTCCAAGCAAACACGTCAGGGAACTCTTGACACAGTTGTATGAACTCATACCTTTCTTGTTCAGTTGTCATCCTTCCAATTTGCAATGGTTTGTTCTCTTCTACCAAGATGGATACTAAATCCTCTCTCTTGACCTGAATGTTTGCTTTCTCCTTTCTAAACTGATCATTGGGGTTAAAAATGGACTCCAAAGTGATAAGTCCCTTGGGCAGATTGTTAGTTCTCAGCTATACCACTTGGTCACCATACTATTGTTCCAATCTTTCTTGATTCTTGGCTAAGAACTCAGCTTCTTCTTACAAGAAATGGATGATTTGCTGGTCATTTTCAAACACTTGCCAACTGACATTGTTATCTGGCACTGAAGGCCTCACAATCACATGGATGTTTGGCTGTACCTTGTCTTGTTGAATGCTTTCCACAATGTCAAAGGCTGCCCCTACTACTGCAAGCCTATCAGCAGCTTGATTCTCTTCCCTAGGAATGGATTTGATGCCAAAACCCTCAAAATCTTCCATGAGGTCCCACACCCTATTCTTGTAGCACTTGAGAAGATCATTTTTGGTAGCATGTTGTCCCTTGACCTGATTTACAATCAATTCACTGTCACTAAAGACTTGCAAGTTCTTTATTCCTCTCTTGATTGCCCAATGCATCCCTTGTACTAAGGCTTCATATTCGGTAGTGTTATTGGAGCATGCAAACTGAAATCTAAAAGCTGAATAGTACTTTATTCCTTGAGGTGAAACAAGCATAGCTCCACCTCCTGCACCTTGTCTACTCCTTGATCCATCAAAAAATAGCTGCCATACCTCATTGTCATCTTTGTGGTTTGGCTTGGTGATGATAGGAATAGGCTGATTTTCTTCGTGTACGCAATAGACCCCTAGCTCAGATTCTTCCACTTCTTGATAAGGATCAAATGCATGTATCTTGTTTGGCCATTCATCAAGAGTTAGATCCGGGATGCTTCCAACCTCGGTGTCAGCCTCATCAGTGCTTGCGTGGTCTTCTTGATCAAATTCTGAATAATTGGCGTTGATCTGACTTGGAGTGTAAGGCTCAATGTGGAAGTTTGCAATAGGTTCGAGACTTGATTGTAGCCTTAGTTCCATACCTCATTCCGAATAGCATGTGTGACCAATTAGTAGAAAAATATCCCCCAACCTTGGTGTGAAGTCCCTTGACAAGCATAGGGCAAAG
The DNA here is from genome assembly GCA_018340775.1 of Taxus wallichiana var. yunnanensis. Lineage (NCBI taxonomy): Eukaryota > Viridiplantae > Streptophyta > Pinopsida > Cupressales > Taxaceae > Taxus > Taxus wallichiana. The sequence continues at coordinate 23,909,703 of CM031239.1, read as the reverse complement.
AGTGGTGGAAGGTCTATGATCGATACATCTTGTAAAACAAAAACATTTGGATAGGCATGCAAGGTAAGACTCAAGTTTATAATCACCCCAACTATTGTTACTGCTATCCCATCTAGCTGTACTACCCCTTTGGATATTATTTCATACTAGAGCCCTAGCTGATCAGCTATTTGTTTAGGCATTACTGAGTTACTTGCCTCGGAGTCTATCATGCAATTGTGCAGTAGCTGATTTCCAATGATCAATGAAACATAGAAAGGAGGGGGTTTCAAAATTTTACCTTGCTGTCCTCCATGATCTCCTTCAGGCTAGGTAGCATTTGTAAGCACTTTGTCTTGCATCTGAACTTACTGATTCAAAGTTGGCTAGTCCTTCATGGTAGCTTGTAGCAAATCTCTTTGGCCTGGGATAGATAGGGATTCCCACATTGATATATTGACGTTTGTCTTCTTCATCTGATCAATGATACTGAATGGTGATGAAGGATCTCTTTGTTGTCCCTTGGTTTGCACATTCACTCCTTGCACGTGGGCAGCAACAACTGGTATTTGAGTTGGCCTAGGGGCTGTTCTTGGCTGCCCTTGTGCATTTGAAATTGGATTTTGCTTGCCAACCATTTGTGGAGCCATGGAAGGTTGTGGATTGGTTGGGGCTAATGGCTGTTCTTCACCCAAATTCCTCCTTTTTGACCTTGTGTTGGTTGCAACACCTTGGGAAACTACCTGGTTCATGCCACAGAAATCCTCTGCTTGCCAATTTACCAACGTGGTGTCATTTGCGGCTGATTCTGTTGTTGGAATGTTTCTTGTCGTTGGTTGTTTCCTTAATCGCCCTCACCCTCCACACCAGTAGTTGTCACCATTAATGCTTGATTCAAAGCACCATTGAAGCACATGGATTGGTTATGAGGCTCATTGCATGGAAAACACCAATCATACTCTGGGAAATGTTGTTTTGTGTTCACACCAATGCCTTAGAGGCGATATGGCATTTAGATTATAGGGCTGAAATGGTCTATTAGCGGAGGCCTTGTTTGATTCATATTTGCAACAGGATTAGGTGGCCTTTGTGGTTGGTATGGCTGCATGTTAGGCTGAGCTTGGGGCTGATAAGAAGGTCTAAAACCTTGGGCTGCTTTGCCTTTTGAGAGTAACCACTCATTGCCTAGGTTTTGTAATTGCTTCATGACTTCTTGAAGCTCATTTGAACTCTGATTTCTAGGAGTGGGAGAAGGAGCCAAATTAGGTGCTTGATTGGTGTTTGGACTCTCTAAGCTTGGAAACAATGGCATGGGAGGTCTAGGGGCAAGTTTTCCAGCTTGGATCAAACAATTTTCAGCCCTAATGGCAATGCTATAAGCCATAGGGATAGTTATGCCTCCCATGGACTGAATCAACATAGAAATATCAAAATTTAGAGCTTTGAGATAGTAGAGAAAAGCACCTTCATTGTTGGCCTGACTACCACTAGAATTCTCTCCCAAGTCTTTTGAAATCTGAAGTTGAAATCGATCAGCTATTCATTGGGAGCTCTCTTGATGGTTGTCAGCTGCTCTAAAAGAGACAAGTTGTCTCCCTTTTCTCCAAATTGCTCATGAAGTGCTATACACAACTGATTCTAATTTGTGATAGAACCAGCTCCAAGGCTCCTAAACCATTACAATGCTTTACCCTTGAATGAAGATGCCAGTAACTTGACAGCCACTTGCATCTCATTGATTTCATGAATTGCACAAAGGTTAGCAATATCTTTAACATGATCACCTAGAGTAGTTTGATTTTCTCCAGTGAAGTATGGAATGTTCTTCAAGGCTGCAATAGGAATTGGATGTTGTGCATTGAGGGCAAGTGGGCTGCTGCCTATGAAGTTGACATAGGGGTTGTTTTGTGCCATTCTAATTGGTCTTAAAACCCTTGTTGACTGAATGAAAGGCCTACTAGGTGGAGGAGTTGAGAGAGTTCTGTTTGGTGGAGATGGAGACCTTTGAATCCTTCTTCCTCTTTTCCTTCTTCTTGGAGATAATTGTAGGTATTCAAATAGCACTTCTTCTTCTCCAACTCTTGACCTTGTGGTGACTCTTCTCATGAGTTTTCAGGCCTGCACTACTAAAACCAGTTGGTTCTTCCCCTTGGAGTCGCCAGATATGCAAATAATAGATTTTTTCAAGCAAGAAAATTACAGCTAGATGCACATCAACTTTTCTGCAATAAAAATGAGACCTCTAGTGTCCCACCGGGCATGCCAAAACTGTTAGTGCAAAATCACAGCACCCCTGGATGTTGATCAGATTTCTAGTTTGATCACTCTAGCATCCAGTGTGATTGCACAACATTGAATCCTTTCTCCAAGTGTGGGGACTTGTAAAATGAGAGAAGAATCTCCAGATTAGAGGCTAGTTCCTCAAACTCCTCTGATTAGATCTAGTGTTTACACAATTGCAGAGGTTCAAATCCTAATTTTACCCTAATTTGCAAGTAGATAGGGATAAGAAATGCAGAAAATGAAACTAACCTAATGATGGTGATGCACCAAAGGAGTGGTGAACATTTTTTGCTCATACAAATAGGCACAAATCCATGAAATGCAACACGAAAAACATACACAAGCTGATAAGATGCAATAAGAGATCTGAAAATGAAATAAAAACAATACAAACAGAGGACTGAAAACATTCACAGAGTTTGCACTGTCATTTCCATGTAAAATCCCTTGCATTACACCATCAAAGAGGTATAAACCTATTACAATCCTTGAAAAAGGCCTGATACTTACAAAATTCACTTGTTTTCAAGTTAAATAAGAAGTCGATGTTCAAAAAGTGTTCCTCCTGAAGAAATGAGCCAAATGTGGCTATTACGGTGCATGGGTCGAGCCCAGAGAGAGAAAACGTACAAAAATGTCATTGATTCCTCAAATGCATTAAATCAGCATGGGGACCTTAAAACCCATACCCTATCATTTTTGACCAAATTGGAGGAGAATGCGACCCATTCTCAGTATTAAATTTGGTTGTTGAAATGTCATTTCGGCCTTGGACACATACCAAAGCCGTTTTTGAATTTTATCTCTCCAAACTAAACCAAAATTATAAATTGACTATAGAATCATGTAGAGAAATTCAACATCTTTCCAATGATATAAAGAATGTGCAAATCTGAGTTCTGGATCAAAAGATATGATCGTTTGAAGATTTAGGGCAAAAACGGCCCAAAACGGATCGGCGGAAAAAATTTCAAATTTTACCTCTTTTTTGTCTTTGGAAAAATTTTCAAAAAATTTCCATGCTCCGCTGGTCAGATGCCACGTGGCAAGCACTTGATTGGATGAGAAATTCTCTCTCCTCCACCTCCCGTGGGTTTCCCTTTGAAATTTTGACATTTTTATAATTTTGAAAAAAATTCACTTTCCCCCTGCGCCCGCCACTTGGGACACGTGGCGTGATCTGGTTGGAGGACAGGGGCACGGGGTCATCCTTGTCTTTTAATTTTTTGGCCCAAGACTTTTGTCAAATTTTCCTAAGTCTTTCCCTGGCTCCGAACTCCCCCCGCCTTAGGACACGTGTCCTGTGTCTATTGGCTCGGGCCGACCCTTCAAACCTTGCCCTTTGAAATTTTCAGCCAACACTTAGCAAATTCTTCGAGTCATTTTCCCCCTGACACGTGGCATTTCCTGATTCGTCCGCGGGCCTCCTTGTCTTTTTTTGGCCACTTCGCCTTTTCGCGTCCCACGCGTACTTTTGGCCCGGATGTCCCAAACGAAAGTCCTCTGTTTCGGCCGAACCGGCCGGTTCGCGTCCTCCGCGTACTCTTGTCCCAACTGTCCCAGACTGCCTGGGACAAAATTCTCCAAACCGCCCGAAATGGACTGACTTGTGCCAAACCGGCCGATCCACGTCCTCCGCGTACTCTTGTCCCGGATGTCCCAGACAAAACTTGGTGATTTTTTCCACTTTGGGCCGGTTCACCCTTTCGCGTCCCACGCATCCCGACGTCCCAATTGCTGCGCAGACTTCTGGCGGCTTTTCACCGATTCACGCCTCGATGTCCCAACTATCCTAGCTGCTGCGAGGACTAGGACTTAGCTGATTTTCATGATTTTGGGCCTTGAATCAATCTACTTGCTTGGGACAGAATAATCTGATGCATGTTATCAAAATTAGCACAGGGGTGAATATTGAATAACACTTAATAAATGTGATGTATTTGATTCTTTTAAACCTATAACAAGGTTTATCTAAAGAAAGGAAGATCAAACTAGAGAGTAAACAATTTACAACTTCCTCATCATTCGGTTAAACCAAATTCCCATATGCATCTTCAGAAAAGAAGGATCAACATCCTACCCTACAATTTTCTAAAAATGAAAATGGAGAGCTTACCACTGAGAGTGGAAGAGAAAGGAGTTATGCCAGAAGAGGATTCTATTGTTCATTCAAAATAAATGAGGTTGTAAAAGAATCAATAGAGATAGTTCCCCATACCCCCAAATCTTTTAAGATAAAGAAATCAGGTATAGAAGATACATAACCGATTACATACAAAATTGTATCTTCAAATAAACCTTCCAAGAGTTTCACCATTTAAAGAAACAACAACCGTTAATCATTTACTTAATTCATTCCAAGAAGAATGTGAGAAACAAAGACAATTATCATTCACATCCAATTCCTAAAAGTGTTAAGGATAGAAAGATCAAACTTAAGATAGCCGATAGAGATAAGAATGGTAATAATGGTATCAACTTAGAGAAAACCATCACCCAAAGTATATTCAAACAACATAACTTCAACTATCTACCGACAACTCAACTTCAAAAATTTTAAAGGAAGACTCAAACATAATAACTACACAGAAGACTTCATCACTACTGTTTCCACAATTAAATTCCAAGACCATTATAAAACCCAGAAGTCCTTTCAAGAGTTTCGAAAGAGAATACTAAAACCAAACAACAATTTTAAGTCAACCTTTCATTCTATTTCCCTCAGGCATTCAAACTGAATCCGTTAATCAAAATACCATACTAACTCAACTCCCATCGATTTTAAAGTTCGAAGTAGTACAAAAATAGAGAAAATCATTCCTTCATGGTTTTTATGCAAGTTTAGAGTACAAAATAATAGACAATTTCATAAACCTCCTTCACCCATTAACTCTTTTTCTAACACAAGTTTGAGTTCATACTATAAATCAAAGTATACAAATACAGTCCCAAAAAGGAGTATTTAAACTTCTACAAACAAGATACGACATAGGAGAGTATTCTTCTACCTTCCAAAAACAATCAAAGACATTCAGTTTGAACAATGCAAGTTTACCCAGAATAGAAGAAACAAGATATCCATTCCTTACCTTCATACAAGTTCATGTTCAAGCAATGATTTGAAATAAAAACCCATATAGACCACAAAGGAGTGATACAACTTTAATAACTCAAGGATGCATCAGAGAAGAGTATTTATTCACCTTCTAATTTCAAAAGAGACTTCCAGTTTGAAGCTCTAGGAAAAAATAACCTACTTAAACCCTTTTTCGAGAAAACAAACTAGAATATAGATTCAATCCAAAAACACTCAAGTCTAAAACAACCCCAAGTGTATTTCACCATCAACTTATTCAGAGAAGGAATCCAATGGTAATATTATCATGCAAAGGTTTCATAACCAAGAAAATAGAGGTTCCTTCAGCAAGAAAAACAAATACCGAATAAAAATAGAAACCCAATTATCTCATAAGATCGAGTTGTTTTAATGAAACATTTTGAGAAAAGCAAGAGATCTTAATGGATAGAGCCTATCATGCATGATAGTGCTTCTGCTGATTCAAAGAATACTTCCAACCAATCTTCTAACTCTTTTTCTTCTTTAAGCAAGAACAACAACCAAAAATATCTTTCCCCAATGTCTCATATACTTTCCTTGAATTAAAAATACACCAAGGAAATAAAAATAGCCATAAACTGAAAATAGAACTCCTAGTTTGAAGAACCAGATAGCTCCATACAGAGTAAAAATCAGAGAGCATGAATGACCAAACAACCTCCAAAAAATCCACTCGAATAGTTTCCTAAGTGATTTTCTCACAAAAATGAGACTCATTAATGCCATTAATTCTAAAATTCCCACCTATCTCTCCATGCCACCGCCATCCAAAATTGGTGAATCCTATTTCAACTTTTACATGCATTACTAAACTTTAGTGATGACTCCACATAGACTTCCTCCAATTTACATGCCTCTACCTAAACTGGCAGTATGTTGTCCCATTAATTCCAAAATCAAATCAAATTAATAACTTAGGAACCATCGCCAAACTTCCACTTTGCCATATGACCCTTAGGTCCCTTTTCAATACTTCATTAGTTTAGGCTAGATACCATTAGCTTATGACCATAGGATAGTTTAGAAGTATTTACCATAGGTTTACAAACATTACAATAGGTAAATTTCCATCCTAGGATAGGTCATACTTCACAACCATATAGTATTAGGTATTAGATTAGAAATAGACCTAGCATCACCTTAGGTTGTTCCCTCAACTTAGAACATGCAACTTAGGATAGGATGTTATCCTGAATAAAGTAGACATAGATAGAAAAATAGGTACATCTACCTTAGTTTAGAATCCCGTTAGGATAGATCTCTTAGGTCTAGGACTTAGATTTTTCCTCAATAGTCCTAAAGCAGGCCTCATTTATCTTAACACCATTAAGCTTCCCCGAAGAGATCATTCAAAATATCCAAGCACATAACATACAATAAAATGTAGCATGATCTTTCAAGAAGATAAAATAATTTGTAAACATACTAGAGTTCATTCCATTATGTCATCCAACCTCTGAATGTCAGTTTACCATTCAAATCAGGTAAGAATATTTAAAACATACCTTAGATCAATGGAATTGATCTAAGGATTTGTTAATAAAAATAGATAGCTTTGCAAACTTCATTTACCATATTACAACTTATCTATCCGAAACAAAAATGGATTATTTGCAAGCAATATCATTTCAGCCCAATGAATCCAAGAGCAGAAATGACTCATCCATGACAAGCATGATTTCCAAAAATCAAAGGAACACTCCTTATCTAGAAAAATCACATGTCAACACTTGCAATGCAAAAGAGGAAAGATAACAGTTTGTCAAATATGTTACATTATGAATTCACGCTTTTACCATTTGGATTAACAAATGCACTGCTGAACTTTTATGAATTTAATGAATAATATTTTTCAAGAATACTTGGACAAGTTTGTGCTTGTATTCTTAGACGAAGTTCTCATATACTCTAAAATTATTAAAGAACATCATGAGCATTTGAATATAGTTTTAGAAATCTTGAGAAAGATATGGTTATTTGGTAAGTTATCTAAATGTTCTTTCTATGACATGAAAGTGCACTATTTGGGTCATGTTATACGAAAATATGGAATAGTTGTAGATCCCTCTAAAATTATAGCTATAACTGAGTGACCTGCACCAAATAATGTACATGAAGTTAGAAGATTCATGGGTATTGTTGATTACTATAGGAAATTTGTTAAAGATTTCTCCAAAGTAGTCTGCACCAATAAATTATTATAGAAAAAGGATAAGAAATTTGTGTTTAATGAGAAATGTGAATCTACATTTAAAACTTTGAAGGATCAAGTTAACTTTAGCACCTATTTTGGCTGTACCTGACCCTAATGGATACTTTACTATTGTAACAGATGCATCCGGGGAAGGTCTTGGAGGTATTTTGTTATAAAATGATCATGTCATAGCTTACGAAAGTAGAAAACTCAAGTTACATGAGCTGAATTATCCTCCACATGATCTAGAGCTTGTTTCCATTGTTCATGCACTTCAAGTTTGGAGGCATTATTTTCTTGGAAAACCTTTTGAATTAAAAACTGATCATCTTGGGCTGAAGTATATTTTTACTCATCCAAATCTAAATGCAAGACAATGAATATGGTTAGAGTTTTTATCTTAATATTATTTTGACATAATTTACATTAAAGGAAAGGAAAATAGGGTAGTAGATGCTCTAAGTCCTAGGAAGAACATTTATGCTCTTATGACATTGAAAATGCAATTTAAGGATGAAGTAAAAAGAGTTATGGAATCGATTCTTATTTTCAGCAAGTAAAATCAGCACTTGCTGTAGATCTAAATGATGTGAGATATAAGAGTTTTAACTTTGATAATGAAGGAATATTGTGGTTTGAAAACATGGTATACATACCTTATCTAAATGATTTAAGAAAGAAATTATTAGTTAAATTTCACAATTCACCTTTTCTCGACACCTTGGTATTATAAATATGTTTTCTGGTATAAAACAACAATATTTCTAGAAAGGGATGAAAAAATGTAATTGTGTTTGTGACACATTGCTTAGAATGTCAATGGGTTAAAGATGAGCACATGCATCCAAATGGTTTATTGTATCCTCATAGCATACCATAGTACAAATGGAAAGTGATAAGCATGGATTTTGTACAAGGGTTACCTATGTCAAGAAATAAACATGATGTTATTTTAGTTGTTGTTGATAAACTAACAAAGGTAGCACATTTTATTGTTGGTAATCTTAAGGATGATTCACCTGTTTTAGCAAAAAGGTTTATACATGAGATTTTTAGATTACATGGAGTACCTGAATTAATCATATCTGATAGAGATCCAAGAATGACTTCAAGATTTTGGCAAACACTTAACGCAGCTCTAGGAACTAAGCTGAATTTCAGTTTTGTGTATCATCCGGAAATGGATGGACAAACTAAAAGAGTTAATCAAGTTTTAGAGGATATGTTACGAATGTATTACATGGATCAACAGTATAAATGGGAAGAGTACCTTCCATTAGTTGAGTTTTCATACAATAACACATATCATGCCTCTTTGAAGATGGCACCTTTCGAAGCATCATACGAAGGAAATGCAAAACCCATGTTAGTTGAGACAACATTGAAGATAGAGAGGTGGTTGGACGTGAAATATTTACGAAAATGGAACAACAAGTTAAAATGATTTGTGAATGCTTGAAAGAAGCAGTCGATACACAGAAGAGTTATGCTAACTTGAAGCGGGTTGATAGGAAATTTGAACTTGGTGAGAAGGTATTTCTTTAGGTTAAACTAAAAAAGAGTTTTATAACTTTTGGAAAGGCTGCCAAGTTATCACCTCATTATGTAAGGTCATTTGAAATTATTGAAGTAATCAACCATGTATCTTATCATTTAACATTACCTCCTACTTTGTCATGAATGAATGATGTTTTCCATATTTCTTTGCTTAAGAAATACATTTTAGATTTGTCACATGTGTTAAATTGGAATTCCTTGCAGGTCCAAGACCCAAGAATAATCATGATTAAACCTATACAAATGCTAGAAACTCACCAACATGACTTAAGAAATCATGAAATAAGATAATGTATGGTCTAGTAGGATAAATTTAATGAATAAAGTGCAACCTAGGAAAATCTAGAAGATATGAAAACTACTTTTCCATATTTATTTGAATGCAGAATTGATTCTTTTGACTGATAAGTTTAAGTTTTTATTATTTTTATGTTAATAAATCTACTAGTTTTGGGCAGACATTTCATTATTTAAAATAACAGCTATGTAAATGTTGATTTTGGAATTTTAAAATTCAGTTTTTTTCAAACATCTATAAAGAAATATAATAATTTGATTTGTCCTTGTTGTAAATTGTGTAACTAGGTTAATCATCAAGACAATGATTCTTTTAGGAGGGAAGAATGTAACATCTTTGAAAAGATGTTAAAAATTTTCCTCTTTGCCTTTGCAAGAATTAATATTTGATTTGTCCTAAGAAGGTTTACTCTTTCAACTATTGGAAATAATGCTTGCGAATGTATAAATTATTTTGTTCTTGGATTTATTTTGCTGAAATTTTGTTGTTTGCAAGGAATACATTCTGCTTGAGATAGGTAAGGTTGTAAATTGGTAATGTTGTTTACAAATTTATCTCTATATAATAGAAAAATGATTAATCAATTCCATTGATCCAAGGTATGTTGTAATTCTTCTTATCGATTAGTATGAAAAATTGACATTCAAAAATTTAATAAAGTAAGGGATTGAGTCCTTAAATGTACACAATTTTATTGATCTTTCTTGGAGGTCCTTGCTCTGCATTCTGCTATATATAGTGTGCTCAGATCTTCTTGTTAATTTCTTAAAAAAACTAAATGGTGTAATAAGGATAGAGGTCTACTTCTGGACTATTATGGTAAAACCTTAATCCTAGATCTTTAAGATCTGCCCTAAACTAAAATTATAATCTAAATTAAGTTAGACCTACCTTATATCTATTCCTAACTATGCATGTTGCACCCTAATCTACGGAAATATAAAAGACCAAAGGTATATGCTCTTTATCTAACCTAAGGTTGGATCCTAAAATAATGTTATCTAGCTGAAACTAATGTTAATTAGAAGGGGACCTAAGGGGGTCGCATGGCAAGTGTAAGGTGGTGGTGGCGACGATTTCTAAGTCATTTATGTGATTTAATTTTTGAATTTATAGGATGGTACTACCAGTTTTGGCATAGGTGTGGAAAATTAGAGGGAATCCTAGTTGGTATCATCACTAGAGTTAAGTGATGCATTCTATTATTTAAATTGGACTTGTCAATTTTAGATGGCGATGCCATGGAGATATAGGCAAAAAGTATAATTCAATGGCATTAATGATCATTGGTTTTGGCAAGAAAACCACCTTAGAAACCATTTGAGCAAATTTTTCGAGGTTGTTTGGTCATGCATTTTAATTTTTCTCTGTATGGAGATATCTGGTAATTTGAACTAGCGCTTTTGTTTGCAACTGCTTTCTATTTTTAGCTCATTTGGACTATTTTTGATCCAATGGAGGTATAAGAGGCATTTGAGAAATAATTTGTTGGTTGTTGACTTCATTTGGAGAAGAAGTAATTATGGAGGCTCACCGTGGAAATATTCTTCAAATAAGTAGAAGCACTATCGTATGTTAGTATCTACCCATTAAGTTGTTCTACTTTTCTCTAATCATCTTCATTAAAACAACTCTACTCTCATGAAATAAATCAGTTTTTTTTTTTGTTATGGTTACCATGCGGTCTTGCTTGAAAATTCTCTGTATTTTTGTTGAAGAATCTTTGTTGGATAACATAGGAAGTGGGATTTTTTATTGTTTATTTAATGGTGAATCACACCTTAAATCTAGTTGTGACTTGAGTAATATTGAACATGTGTGAACCCTGCTTGTCTGCTCAAAAGGGGGTTTATGGAAATATAATGTTGCTTTAAGTTTTGAACTGGGTTTGTTTGTTTTGGTTGTTAGAAGGTAAAAGAATATCCTTCTCCGTCGCATCTTTGATTTGATAAAGTATTGTTGCTTCATTGGAATTGTATTTAAATTGAATATGTGGTTCAGTTTTGTGTAAACTTGAACTCGTATGGGAACATTAAAGAATGAACCACTTCTCTTTGATATTTTTGTAGAAACTTTCACTGCTTCTAACCTTGCATTTGATGAGAGCTAAGTTGATAATGGGTGATCGAATTTTCTATTTTTGTGGATTCAAATTGTATGGAAATAAGAATGAATTTTTATTGATCCTCTTACCCCTTTTTATTTTAAACTCAGTTGCTCGAATTAAGTTCTTTTATGGAAAATATGTGATAATTGTTTCTTGGACACTTAAATTTTGAAGTTATCTCGTTGATAATATCTCGTGTGTGAATTCTCCTCCTTCCGAACTTAAAATATTGATGGGTTTTTCTTTAAATCTTAGGAAAACTAAACTAAAGGTGGGATAGACAAAGCAATGTTTTGTATGTGTATTTTTCTAAAGTATTTTGTCTAACTTGTTAATTGGGTTTATTCAGTAGCTATGTTGAGCTTGCTAGATGTTGACCTTTTTCTCTACTCCACTTTTGAGTTTGATGTTGTTGATTAAACATACCGTTTTGATTTGGGTTAACCTCTTAGGTAACTTACTAGAGTAAACTTGTTAAATCCTTCCTATTGTGGTACCGTGAAGCTTTAAGGAACTTATGTTTGGATTTTTGGTTGATGTTTCCTGATATGGAACTAACCAAATCAGTTCAAAATAAAGGGTTTTATAAACTCTTCAATTTCTTTGATCTCTCGAGTAGTTGGAAGGAATAAAATACCTTTTTGAATTGGTAGAGGTGTGCAGTTGAACCTGTCCATAGAAATGTAATGAAAAGAAATTTTAACATCTCTGTCGATAGCTTGTGCACCTGTAGCTAAGCCATGTCAATCTTGTGTTGCACCTTCTTTGAAATCGAATCACGATGGATCTTTCTCTGTCCATTCATTATATGTTTTTCCCTCACCTCTGTGAGGATTCAAATGTGAGTCTTTCTCACCGATTGTTTCACTATCGTCTTGAAAGAATGAAAATACTATGGTTCCTTTGACTGAAACTTCAACAATTTAGAATGAATGTTGAAGGATATTAATTCCCTATAAGTTGTTTAGCAATTCTTGTTATTACATATCTTTCTTGATGAGGATAGTAATACTATTACTTCTTTTGCTTCATGTTGGGTGAACCTTATTTTGAAACCCAACTTGCATTTTTTTGTCACATGATTCGGTTTAACAACTTTTGGTGAATGATTTCGTGTTTAAAATAGTTAAAGGATGTTATGATTGGGTCTATACCAATCCTTTTATGACCTTATTTTCTTGTCAAGGAATGTCGAATCCTCATCTAATCATGTCGATTGACTCCTTTCTTTGTTATTATCTAAGGTAAAGATTCACCGCTACCTCCTTTGGAAACTATAAGAGATTATGTGTTGTATTCTTTTTTCGAGTTGTGAAATGATATTCGGATTAACTAAATTAGAATGAAAGTTCTAATTTGTTTATCTCAGTTCATCCTTCCCTCTTTTGTGTAATCTAGTATATATAATTGGATCGGTCTATTGCATTACTCTTTAGAATGCATCGAGTAGTTGTTGATACTTCTTTCTTATTCACTTAATTTGTATTGAAGGAATTAACGTTTGTAATGGGAAATTAATGTTATATGACTTTTGATGAGTGAATACTTTACTAATTCTAATGTGTGACCTAACTTGAGAGATTAGGTTATATCATGGACTATGAATTTGGGTATAACATCTGAAATGGGAATCTCTTATTTTTATGTCGTAGATGATTCACCCTAAAACCTTTCCATAATGCTAAGCCCTATAATTTCCCTTTCTTCCTATACACTTCCCTTGTAAAATCTATAGGAATGGTCAAGAAAGGTACCTTTCCCCTTCCTCTACACCAGGGCCTCATTAAATCCCTTCTTAGGCTGAGAACTCCCTTTTGGGGAAAAATGACAAATTTGGGGCATCTGTCACTGAAGGCTTGATGCCCAAGGAGGATAGTCTTAGTGAAGATCTGTTTGGAAAACTAGTGGCTAAACAAACTAGATCCAATCTAATTCATGGTGTTGTCAACAAATGTAGCAGGGTTGAGGAGGATCCTAACTGGTTGAGGAAGTGGAGATTTTAGATTTGGGTGAAAACCAAGATGGGAATCCAAACTTGTCGATTCCAATAAGGATAAGGTTGTTGTTGAAGGGGATAAAAATGATGAGGTGGCGAGTAAGAAATCTCAGGACTCTACAGATGATAAACATTCCAAGAATTCGAGAGGATGCCATTGAGAGCCTGCATGCTCTTAAAACTACCCAATCTAAATTGTTTACTGCCTAGGACTCTGCTATCAAGTCTCATACTTTCATGTGGGAATTTGAGCATTGTAGGCTTGATACTGATATTAACAGACATAGGATTAGTATGGTCTCCATGGACCTGAAGGATCTGACTGATAAAGTGGAAAAGTTATCTTCTTTGGTCCTTAGTGAACAGCTCAAGAATGCCAATGAGAGAAGCCTGGAGATGGCCAAGGATATGCTGAAGATGAAAGAAGTTGTGTTCCAGATTCGTGATGTCCATCTCCTCAATGTTAAGAGCACCATCCACCATCTCAAGCTTTTAGCTGAGATGATTCATTCCATGGAACTTGCTAAGGAAAGAGAAAAATAAGGAAAAGGCCCCAAAGTGGAGATCCTGAGCCAAACTATAAGTATTGGAAAGCTACCATTGATTCCCTTGTCAAAGAATGGAATGGATGTATGAAATTAGTGGGGGACCTGATAAAAGAGTGACAAAGAAAATGGGATATTGGTTTGCTTGTTGTTAGTTCTAAGTTGTTTTGTTGTTAGTTTCTTGGTACTGCTATTGTTAGTTATTGCTCTGTTTATTTGTTGTTTGGATACTTTCCTTTATGTTTGTATCTCTTTGTTGTTGGTCTTGTGTTGTTTTGGGTTTGTGGTTGGGCTTCAATGGTATATCCCTTGGCATTTTTGTAAGGAACTGGTAACATTTTGTATGGGGTAGGGTCCCCTCAACCCTTTTTACCTTTAATAATAAAAACCTTTCAAGAAGCTAGAATTTGCTTGGTCAGTAGATGTCTTTTTATGGAATTTTGTAATGTTGGGTTTTTTGGTTGCTTTGCTTCTTAAAGTAACTCTATGTTTGGAAAATAGTAGAGTTAGTTTCGTATTCCTATTTCAGATTGAATTATGTAAGAAATAAGTAGTAAGTACTTTTATTTGATGTAGATAAGTAATTTGGTTGAAATATTACTTATCTAATATAATGTTGTAAAGTGCAGATTTTATCATGATCTTTTCATAATGTTAATTTGGATTTTTATGTGTTCTTATTTTATGGATGGTATAACTTATAATTAGTGTATTTGTTTGGCCTTACTATTTCATAAAAGCAGAGTTGGCTTTATGAAACAATTAGTTGAAAGCACATCATTTTAATGCTTAGTGTTTATCATGCTCAGTTCAATGAACTGACCCGTGCTAGCAATTTTTGTAGATATACTTCATAAGTGATAAAGGAAGGCAATAACTTATATGATGTATTGGTTGCTTAAAGTCTGGATATTTTATAGAGAAATCTGATTCATTATTGAAATGTATTGAAAAAAGAAATGTTTTATTCTTTAATGATCTTGATACTGATTGACATGGAATATGTCTAGTAATGTATGGTCCTATAAAATATGTATTTTACCGTGATGAATTTAAGAAGATTGAGAGTTACTCATACTTGATATGTCATTTTCTGGTGAATTATATGAAGGAAATTGGTAATCTTATTTACATTGTTATCATTCTTATCTATATGGATCCTTATTTTATTTTTGTAACTAAATCGAGTTAGATGTATGGGAATTAGTTACAATATCCCTTATTTGAATGCAACTTATTAAGTTGGCATTCATCGATGTTATTTTATATAATCATGCATGGTTCATTGAAAAGATGATAATAGAAGTATAACTTAACTACCATGACTCGCGTAATGGGAAAGGTTATAATGAACCCTATCACTTAACTAGAAAAAGGAAGGTTCACTCCCTCTGGAGTAATACCTTGATAGGTTTCAAAACAAATGTTTGGTACATGAGATCGTAATCAATTAGAATTCATCTCTATGAAGTCTACTTTAATGGAACCTGTTTTGGATCTTGAACAAGCTATGAATGGTTGAGTTATATTAAGTAAATCTTATGATGGATGTTGTTTCTGTTTTCAATTAACTATACGTTAAGAAAAATTTAATGAACATAAAAGTAATCATAAGTTTATGAGTTCCGTATTACATTAACAACTCAATTAAGGATGAAAAACTTAAGGGTTGTTGGAATTAGGGTTAAGCAGGGTTGTTGTAATTTGAATCTTAATTAAGAAATAAATGGGTGTAAATGACCTCTTCTCGAGGTGTGTACATCAAGATGGGTAGTTCTGTCAGATGTTGGCACATGCCAACTACAGAACTGTACCTTTATGAAGGCTAGGGTCTTCATGAGGATACAGTGTTGTAGTTGACATGTTGCAACACCCCTCAAGCATTGGTTCATCTAGATCTACACAAATTTGGACTTGAACTTAGTTTCTCTCTAGGTCAGATTAGGGATATGATTTAGCATAGGAAGTGACTCATAATGACTTAGGGTAACTAGGCACATCCAATTGACTTAGGTCGATTGAGTATGTCTATATACCCTAGGTCATCGTGAGTGGTTTCCTATACCAAATTATATCACTAACCTGGGTTAGGACCAAACCTTGAACAAGTGAATTGACAGGAGTCAGTGAAGACCATTCTAGATAACAGATGAGTTGGGTGAAGGATGTATTCCGTAGATGAGTATGTCATCTAGGAATAGTAACATGAACAATATGTTTGAAATATTTGACCAAAGTATCACAAGTTGCTGGTTACGTTGTCCTATGTCACCTAGTTTAAGAAATGGGATTTCAGATGAATATTGGTAACAAACATTCAGATAGGTTTCTTAAATAGAACACTCAATACCTAGAACAAGGTAAGAGAACCAGGTATACTTAGTATACACGTAGTATTCAATACTTTAAGTTAACATGAGAGATTGGTTGGAAAACCAAGTCATGAAATGAGAGATTGGTAGTTCACCGAGTCATTTATAGCTGCATATGGTTATCTTTTATGAGATTGATTGGCATGGAATGTGTGTTCTAAATTATGACTATTGATAATGCAGAGAACATTATGTATAAATTTTTTTCCCTTATTTCTAAAGTCTTTAAATCGTAATGTTACATGATGGGTAATGAATGATTGTTTCTCATCATTCTTTCTTATCTTAGGTTGTTGTACATTCAATTTGATCCTTGATTAGTTCTCTATTTGGGATTTCAGTATGGGACAATAGAGAATGAGTTTGTCTATAATTGTTCCTGGTTATCTAATGGTCTCTTCCTAATCGTGCTTAGAACTATGAGGAAGTAATTTATCTCTCTCTTCATTTAATCTTCTTTCTGATTCAAACCACATGAAGGTGTTGTCCTTTTTCTTATCCGTTATTCAAAATCTTGGACTGTTTGGTAATATTGAGTTCAGGTTGTGCTAGGGAAGTATAGCTGAAGTAGAGAATATTTGGAAGGATTATTGCATTGGTTGGTAATATTTTGAGTAAATATTTATGTTTATTAGAAAATATGTGGATGGATGATTGAGTTGAAGCTTATTTTTAAACCTTACCATTCTACCCTATTGACTTTGTTGGTGCCATTTCTGAGCTTGCATAGTGTGCCCTAATTTTTCATGTCTAATTTTGCTCAGAAACATTTTATTTCTCAAATTGGTGACCTGTAATTTCTCCCCCTAGTTGAAATGCTTCAAAAATGCCCATAAACTTATTGTTTTTCCCTGGTTTAAAAGAAAAATCCATGTGTGCTCTTATTTGTGCCCTAGGTTTTCCAATTTGTGGGTTGTGTCATTTTCCCTTTATTAGATCATGCAAAAATCGAAATTGATCAAATATAAATTGTATGAGTTAATTTCCCAATCCCAAGGTTGAAAATAATGTCAAATCATGCTTCAGTTGATTTAAAATCAAAAAATTTGCAATCCTTGTTGAAAAATTTGATTTCTAGGGCATCCTTTAAATTTTTCACATTTTGACAGTCATACGGGTGTAATTTTCTGTCAAATTCATCATCATAAGGTATTTGCAACATGGTGGTTTCCTATTGGCCAAGGGGTGTCAGGAAATATTTCTAACTTATCATTTTTTGAAATTTTGGCAAAAGGAAAATTTTGATCCATGGCTCTGCCTTCTACAAGAAGTGCCTACGTGGCATGTTTTGATTGGCTAGGGATTGGTAGGTGGTGGACTTTCCTTAGGAAATTTTGATTTCATTTTGCAAAATTTTCAAAGACAAATTTTGGCCCAAAGGCCCACAATGAATAGGGAGAGGACACGTGGAACATACTTTGGTCTGAGGGCATGCGGGTGGCGGAGGGACTTGGAGAATTTTGATGTTTTATGGCTCAAAGTGATAAAGTGAATTTTTGGCCCAAAGGTCCTTGGCCAATCCCTAGTGGACACGTGTCCAAGAAAGGATAGGATGGGGCAGTGGGTTTTTACAATGACTTTGAAGTTTTTAACTTCAAATGGTAAAAAATCAAATTTTGGGCCGAAGCTCTGCTACAAGTTAGGAAGTGACACGTGTCCAAGGAAGAAAAATGGATAAGTAGGGTTTTGAGAGTTTTTGAGATTTTTTGCCTTTGGAGGTAAAAATCTCAAAATTGAAAAATGGTCCGCATTGCCACTTGCAAGAAATTTGTATGAGGAGGTAGAGATTTGGACCTCGGGGTAACTTTGAAAATTTTGCAATTTTGGAAAAATGTTTTAAAATCAAAATTTTGTGCGTGGCTCTGACTAGGTGTAAGTTTAAATCTTATGTGGGATCATGGAGCTTCGAGGACAAAGTAAAATTTTGCCTTTTTGGAAAAAGGAGCTAAAGTGTAAATGGGAAGCGTGCCTCCACAGCCTATCCATGGTGGACACATGGCACATTCTAAGAAGTCAAAGGAAGAGTGTGGGCCCATGGTAAGTTTTAAATTTTTCAAATTTTGTAGGAAGGTTTGAAGGCAGAATAGGAGACTTGGCCCCACGGCAAATTGGAGAGTGCCACGTGGTGGGGAAGAGATCAGTGTCCGGGCCCATGGAGGTTTTGTGAAAAAAATTCCTTTTCCACAAAAGAGGCAAAATTGATAGAATTGGTCCACGGTTTCAATGGGACCCACCTTTGGACATGTGGCGGGCCTAGGAGGCAAGCGGGGAAAAGTGGCAAAATTTTCCAAATTTTCAAAAGGTCGCAAATGCATTTTTAAAGGCATGGGCCCGATCCAATCATTTTTGACACGTGTCCCACCTTATCCAAAGTTTAAAAAGGTAATATTGAGCTTATTTTTGGATTGCATCTTCCACATGGAGGGCTGATATTAAAAGGTGGATGAGATCAATGGTTACTGTGCATCCATTTGTTTTGGCCACCATGGGAGCTCCAAGAAGCTTGGAAATCACATTTTTGCATCAAATTTCATCAAATCTTATATGATTTTGTGTCATCTTGGCCTTTTGAGAACATTGGCATCATTTTCATGACTTAATTCTTCAATCTATGGTGTTTTTTATGTAATTTTTTCTCAGGCCTGAGAAAAAATGTGAAATGTCAAAATTAAAAGTTGCAGAGGTAATTTGAAAAGGTAAAAAGGTGAAAATGATGAGTCAAAGGTGTTTACATGCCTCAATGATAAAAAATGTGCCTCCAGGATGGATAATGATCCAGATATTTGTAATGATTTAATCCTTTCTGGCACACCTGGCAGCCTATGAGTGTTTTTCTGTTTGATGTCATTTTCATTAAATCATGAAGAATTGTTGTAACAAACTTGATCCCATGGCATATTCTTTTCTTGGGAAAGAAGGCTCCAATGTGGCATAGGGTATATAGTACATTTTGGAGAAATTTTAAAGGTCGGGAGTTGAAAAACATGAGTGAATTCCCGAGAAAAAGCTCATTTTCTCGAGAAATCCACCAAAGAGCCATGTTAATGTCTCATATGTTGGAAATTCATGTATGTGAGTTGGTTGCAAGTGTATAGCCATCACACAGCTCTGAGATTGTTCATGTAACTCTCCCCGTTGTTGAATCGAACAAGTTTTGAATTAAATATGTGTTTTTCTTGGGAAATATGATTTCTGTTATCATTTTTAAATGCCTGCAAATAAATTTTGTTGTTCTTGTTGCAATCTTGCATTGAAAGTATTTAGAAATCACATAGGATCTCCATTTCTGGTTGATAGTTTAGTGGCATTTGCAATCTCATATTCAGAAGAGCCTTCATTTGATAAGGAGATAAACAAATTTAAAATCACTTTACCTTCCTTGACTACAGATATTTCTTGTAAGCCTTTGGGGGTACCTTAGGTGTGGTTTGATCATGGATTTTTGTGTTTAATTGAGTTCCTTCAAGATTTTTGTAGTGAGTTCTCAAATATTGTGTGAAGAGTGAAACCTGGGCTTCCATTTGTGCCTCTTCTGGTTGAAAGAACATCCTGATTATTTTAGGCATTTCATCTGATAGTTGTTC
This sequence comes from Taxus wallichiana var. yunnanensis, assembly GCA_018340775.1. NCBI lineage: Eukaryota > Viridiplantae > Streptophyta > Pinopsida > Cupressales > Taxaceae > Taxus > Taxus wallichiana. Next base: position 23,889,670 of record CM031239.1, on the reverse strand, counting down.
AAGTATTATACAGATTGTCAAAGATATGATCTATCCTAGTTTGTCTTGTCAATCCCCACCAAAAATCATCTAAACAACAAATATCCTATCATGTACTATCCCTTATTTACATTTGTATACCCACAACACTGAAATTCCATTTACAAAAGTATGCATAACAAATCAAGATTTTCAATGTCTCTAGTAACCTCTACCTTGTTTTGAGAACATAACCATGTTTTGAGAAGTGAAACTCTTGAGAGTTTAGATCTGGGGTGTTGATCATGTTTTCATCAATGTCTCCATCAAATAATTTCAAGCAAAAGGAAGGATATATTCATCTCCTTCACCATTACAAGGTTACAAAATAGGTCCTCTTACCTTGGTTGCAAGGCACAACCTAAAATAGCTAGGACAAGATCAAGTCCTATTGGAGTGCTATCCATTTCTCCACAAACCCGAGTGCCAGCTAGATCACATCCCCGACTACCAACAACATACAATATGGTCTAATCTATCCTTAAGCTCCATGACATATCTCGCTGCTCGGACTAAAAGGAGAACAAATTTGGATACCAACAGACTTAATGATGGAAATGGTGTATCCTTTTGAGGATTGAGTGTAGTCCCAATTTCATGCTAATTTGATCTTACCCTCTAATGATGTCTATTGTAGTTGTTTAACTTTAGCTTAAATTGGATTCTAATTCTAAATTTGAGTATTAGGATACTCAAATAAAAGGCACATTTTAGGTAACGATGTTTGGATCATCCTACACTTATTCTTATGTTTCTTATTTTGAATTGGCATCTTAAATTTTAGGATGAATTTAGGTGAATGAAATTTTGAGATGAAAGTTTTGTTGTTATCACCTACTACTGAACTATGCCTAAAAGATAGTTAGGATAGTTATATTCTTCTATTAAATAGGTTTAACCGAGAAGGCAAACAAGGAAAGTAATGTATGGAAATAATATTGGCATGATGATGAAATGTTACATATCTAAATTATTGTTCTAATTCTTTTGATAAAAGACAATAGTATGGAATGTGGAAGTTGTTTTATTCAGGACCTAATCTTACTTATGTTATGTTCTATCAATTATTTTTCTCTCTCTTTAATTTGAGTATGGTAACTTATTTTGGTTATGTCTTTCTGAATTGCCTATGACTGTTTCATAACAAAAAGTTCTTTTTACGAAACATTTAGCTAAAAGCACATCATTTTAATGTTTAGTACTTATCATGCTCATTTTAATGAACTAACCCATGCTAGCAATTTTAAAGATGGATGTCGTAAGTGATGAAAGGAGAAAAATGTTATAGGAAGTTACATTTGTTTATGAAATAGAATGGATCTATTATGATAAAATATGGTCATTATTGAAATGTATTTGATGGAAAAAGAAATTTGTAATTGAAATTGATCTTGTTATTGTTGTTTGACATTAGGAATGTCTCAAGTGTTTGGAGTAGAAAATGTATGAATCCTTTTGATAAATAAAAATTATGTGAAATTTATTATACTTTATGTATTTCCTTTTGGCATTCGGTGGGTGGAAATCTCTACTATTCCATCAAGATAACATACTCTTTTGATTGGAATAGATTAAATAGATATGAGGGGCGCTAGATGTGTTACCCTCTCTAGTGAAAATGTAACTTAATAAGTTGTCATTCTTGCATCATTATCCAACTATAAAAATATGACTATTTTTAATTCAAATGGTTGAATAAAGATAAAACTTGATGGTAATTTACAATGCACTATGAATTTTTTTAATAAACATTAACTCTCTATAAGGAAAAAATGAAGACAACTGCCAAGAAATTAATCATAGACTTGTCTTAAGACCTTTTGGGAATGAATCCGAATGTTATCTTTTGATAGTGGAAGATGTGATTCCTCTTGAAGAATTCCTTGACTATAATAAGAATGTAGGAAAGTAAAATAAATGGGATTAGACTCCATTCCATTGAAGTGTAATATAAAAACAACTTACTCATAACTTATGTAAGATAAGGCTTGGGTAAGTAACTAAGAAAAATATTTTTAATGTGTGCTAGATCTATTTTGTAAAACATAAATCAAAATGTTAATGGTACAAAAAAATAACTTATGAAATGGTTGGGAGAAGATGTATCTTCATACCTACTTCTAATTGCAATTTTAACTTGGAACCCTAATGTTCTATGAACCTAGTTTCTCTTTAGGGTTACTGCAAACGATCCTTAATGAGACAATCAATAAGTCATTAAATTTCTATCTAAGGTATGTTTTTCTAGATGAGGAAACCTCAGACAGATTTTGACAGACTCCAACTGTAGTGCAGTACCTTCGGGAAGACTAGGGTCTTTACGAGGATACTATGTTGTGTAACATTCCCATTTTAAGACTTTAGAAACAAGGGATTTTTTTTAAAGACAATTTTCTCTATTCTAAATAAAAAATCATTTAGAACACACATTCCATGCCAATCAATCTCATAACAAATAACCATATGCATATGTAATGACTCAAGATATCTTTGCCAATCTCTCGTTCCATGACTCGATTCGAGCGATCTCTCATGTTTGACTTAAAGTATACAATAATTTATGTATAACATGTATACTTTGTTTTTCCTACCCTATTCCAAGTACTGAGTGATCCATTTTGTTGGTCCAAAAATCTGTCGCGTGGACAGATCTATGGATAGGCACGGGCAGCCCCTCTTTGAGACAGCAAAGCGAAACTGGTTTATTGCTACTTCTACTAGCAGGAACCTATGCAAGTCTCACAGATTCTGCCTTCGGGGGTTGGGATCTCATCCCAGTAGAGTGTTTCAGGCTGAGAAAAGAAAGGAATGGAAGAGGGAAAAGAGAAAGATCAGATCCGAAGGAAGAAAAGAAATGAATTCCAAAGCAGAAGGGTCAGAAGATCTATGCTTTTAGTTTGGTAGTAAACAGAGCCAAACCTACTTGCATAAATAAACAAAGCAATACTGATAAACAAATGACGGAAAAGTAGATATGAATCCAACAGATTAAACACATACAGATCTAACGTAAGAAAGATCTAATGCATAACACAGTTATTGAGCACAAAGTCTGAATAATTGTATTACTGTTCTTTTCTGTTACAAGAAAGCTCAAAGTCTTTCTCTCCTCACTTCTATTTCTATCTAAAAATGTTCACCCATAATACAACAAGTATTGGGGTATTTATAGAAGAAGGAGAGAAAAGAAGGCAAAAAGGAGCCAACAACCTATTTACAAAGATATTTAAAAAGTCAACAATTGACTTGGGCAAGTTTTTGGATGGCAACATCCCATGGTGCAACATGGATGAAGTCATCGTGTATGCCAACATGCTTTTTAAATATCTTACAAAAATGATCAACGGATCCCAAGAAGAAACCACTCTTTAGTGTAAAAGGCGCACTTTTCAGCATGTCGACAGCGACTTCTCAGCGCCTTTGGAAATGGGCGCACTTATCAGCATGTCGACAGGAACTTATCAGCGCCATTTGGCGCACCATTCAGCATGTCGACAGCACATTGTCAGCGCCTTTGGAAATGGGTGCACCATTTTTCGTGTCGACATGAACTTATCAGCGCCTTTTGGCGCACCATTTTTCGTGTCAACATGAACTTCTTTGCGCCTTTTGGCGCACCATTTTTCGTGTCAACATGAACTTCTTTGCGCCTTGGCGCACCATTTGGCATGTCAACATGAACTTTCTTGCACTTGGCGCACTCTTCAGCATGTCGACAGGAACTTATCAGCGCCCTTTGGCGCACCGTTTGGCATGTCAACATGAACTTCCTTGCGCCCTTTTGGCGCAACATTTGTCGTGTCAACATGAACTTCTTTGCGCCTTGGCGCACCATTTGTCGTGTTAACATGAAATTCCTTACGCCCTTTGGCGCACTTTTCAGCATGTCAACAGGAACTTATCAGCGCCCTTTGGCGCACTTTTGGCATGTCAACAGGAACTTCCTAGCGCCCTTTGGCGCACCGTTTGGCATGTCAACAGAACTTCCTTGCGCCCTTTGGCGCACCGTTTGGCATGTCAACAGGAACTTCCTTGCGCCCTTTGGCGCACTCTTCAGCATGTCGACAGCAACTTATCAGCGCCCTTTCTGAAAAGACTGAAAAATGGCTAAGTCCTTAAAACTTGATTTTCGGAAGAGAACTTTGGACTTCTTTTGAACGTTGTCAAACTTCCTTGGGGCCAAAACAAAATTTTTGGGTATGGTTACCTGCAAATTTCCCTTGACAATTTTGCAGGATAACAACTGGCTCTTTCTGGGGACTATCTTTGAGTGAAACTCGGGGGTAGAGAATCCCAGTTCACATGTGCCTATCCATTGGGTACGGAGTCAAAAACAAGGGGGACCGGAGGGAGAACAAAGGAAACACACAACAAACTGAAAGCAAACACACGACGAAAGCAAACACACAACAAAGAGCAAACTGTACAAAGAAGAGAGCAAACTGTACAAAGAAGAGAGCAAGCTGTACAAAGAAGAGAGCAAGCTCTACTTCCAGAAGATCTTCAGATGCTGCCCGCTATAGGGAAGCGGGAGCTTGGTTCCATCCAGATATGAGAGATAGAAACTATTCTCTCCATTGAGTTGCTTGATTTTAAAGGGCCTTCTCCATAGGGAATCAAACTTTCCGTGCATGCCCTTTGGCTCTCTTCGCTTGTCCCAAAGAAGGACGAGATCTCCCACTTGAAAACTTCTCTGCTTGGCTTTCTTATCAAAAAGCCTCTTTACTTGATTCTGATGTTCAGTGATCCTGTCGACCACTTTTACTCTCTTTTCTTCAAGTTCTGTCAGATACATGATCCTCTTTTCAAGAGAATTTTGAAAAGTCTCATCTTCAATTGCTCGTGCCAAGTGCAGAGCAGGTAGTTCAGCAGAAATGGGAAGCTCGACATCAGTGTCATATAACACTTGAAAAGGTGACATGCCGAGAGATCTCTTGGGAGTAATGCGGTCCGCCCACAAAGCCTCGTACAAAGACTTGTGCCAGGACCGCTGATTCTCATCAACTAGCTTCCGTATGATGGTCACTAGGTTCTTATTACTAGATTCTGCTTGGATGGTGCCCGAGACCTTGGGATCATAGTGCCTCTGTTTCTGACGAAAGGGTTTGGCACCTTCTTTCAATGGGATGTCGTGATGGACATCCTTTGGCTTGAAAGACTTTAGATCAGCATAGGACCATGCTAATACATCCGTGTATTTCTTCAGCAGCTTGACAAATTTCCGCTTTTCTTCCGGCGTGCAACATTTCCCGATGTTCACAAATTGCGGATGTGCCTCAGAACCTATATTGACTGGTTCTGTCTCTGGGGATGAGCAAGGATCGTCCCGCTTCTTCTTTCTCACAAAACGGTCATGCCTGTCAAACAGGCGTTCCAGAGAAACCAGGCCCTTCGGAATTTTATTTCCTTTGAGCTGACATATGCCGTCTTTCTCCTCTGATTCATGGTTTTGACTGTTGATTGATTCGCGGCATGTTGAGGTGGATCCTTCAAAATACAACTCATCAAAATTTTCTGATTTTTCTAGAAAGGCAATGAGGTGATTATCATCGTTGAATACCTGCCAATGCTGAGAGTTGTCTGGCACGCTCGGGCGGAAAACCACTTCAATGGTGTATTTGTTCATTTTCAAACCCGGGTGCGGGAGCATGAGAGATGCTGAAACGGCCAATGAATCGGCCATGTCATTTTGAGCTCTTGGAATTGCCCCTATCGAAAAGGCATCAAATTCCTCAATGCTGTCCCATACTGCATTACGGTAGTGCTTGAGCCTTTCATTTTTCACTTGGTAAATCCTTTTGACCTGATTTACAACTAGCTCGGCATCACCTTGAACTTTTAGATTTTTAATTCCTCTTTCCTTCGTAGCTTGCATACCGAGCAAGAGAGACTCATACTCAGCAGTATTGTTAGTGTTGAAAAACTGCAATTTGAAAGAGAGAGGAATGACCTCCTCCTCAGGAGATATTAGCACAACCCCAGCGCCACATCCACTAGTTGCGCAGCTGCCATCAAATTGCAAGGTCCAGACCTTATTAAGGTCCTTTTCTTGAACGAAAACTTCCTTTGTATCCGCCTCGGTGGATAAGAAGTAGTTCCCCATCCCTGATGATTCGAAAAGGATTTGGGCTTTGGGGTCTTCAGAGTTAGTGACCAAGTATTTCTTTTGGGATTCCGGCTCCAAAGTTTGCATTACGCCTTTGACTGGAATTCTAGCTTTAGACCAGTCCATATGAATTTCTCCACCAACTTCGCTGCAAAAGCTCCTTCCCAGCAAAATTCCATAGGCTGCCGGAATGTCAGCGACAAGGACGGTCATTTTTACCCTCTTTTCGGGAATGCTGCGAACGCAAATTGCGCGTCTTTGATTTGACCAATCAATGGCACTTGCTTGGTTTCCAATGAGTAACATCTGCCGAAAGGCTTGGTAAGAGTGAGGCCCAAAGCATGGGCGACTTTCGCCGGCATGACGTTATCAGAAGCTCCGGAATCAATTATACAGTTGCTCAACTTATGGCCATTGATTAGGAGGGAGAGATAGAAAGGCTCTATCTTGCCTGATGCGGATGTTGAGGCAACATTTATATGGGATTCAGGAGGAGTGGAAAGGATTCCTTTAGGGGAAGCCTGATTAGATATAACAGCTTGACTTTGGATATACTTAGTCAATCTTACAAGCTGTTCGGGGTTTGACTGAAGATACTCAGCTTCAGACATTTGGATCTTGGTCTTTTTTGCATGATCTATTATATCAAATGCGGCCAAGGGTTGCGTTGGTAAAGGAATGAGTCCTTCACCCCGCGATGATGGAATAGGGTTACTGATCTTGATAGGAATATGAGAGGGCTGATTCGGAGGAGAGATAGGTGGAAAAGACTTCTTTGCAAAAGATTTAACAGGGAGTTGAGTGGGAAGAGGATTACCTCTTTTAACAATGGTTGGAGGCGCGTTTGACACGGCCTTCTCTTTCTGCGTATGGGCAGCAACTTCTGCTTCTTTTCCTTGCGAGCGGGTAAAAACAGCGTAGGATTGTCCGCTTGCATAGCCTTGCGTACTCTCTTCTTCATCAGATTCGTCCTCATTAAATTCCATATATCCAATTGTGGAGTCGCCAGTCGGCTCACCGACATCTTGATCATCTTCATCTTGAGGCGAAGATTCTTCATAGTACTGCTCTTCTTCTTCAATTTCGGCCAAAGCATTGACCGGAGGAGCTTCAAGCGCCAACCGTGGAGCGGTTGCAGGTAAGCGCGGCCTTTGTGAAGCATTGTTAGGAACAAAATTCCTCCGCGGGGTATCCCGGTACGAGGAACTAGGAGAGGCCTGGGCCAGCTGCTTTTTTAGTGCAAGCAAATCATTCGCCATTTTTTGGAATGCTGGATCAGACGAAGTGGTAGGCGAAGGGCCCAAAGACTTAGGCTTTGCTGATTCCTTTCTTAACTCGCCAGATATTATCAATTGTCTTCTATCCGGATGGCAGCAGCCTGAGCGAGAGGTAGAGTAGCTACTCGCTCTTGAAGGAGTAAGAAGCTAACTTTTGAGCTCATGGCATTTACGAAAAAACACTTCTGGTTCTCCGGTGTTGGAAGCATGGCAGTAGGGACACGGTTGATTAGCGCATTGAACCGGGCGACAAAATCGCGCATGGTCTCATTTGCCTCCTTCTTCAGATGAGTGATTCGTGACAATAAAGTAAATGCATCTTCTGAAGGCTTATACCTGTCTTCAAAAGCGTCCCGCAAAGTTGCCCAACTAGTGATAGATCCGGCCGGCAAATGCTGAAACCATTCAGCTGCAGGCCCTTGTAGAGTTTCTAGAAAAAGGCGAACTGACACATCTTCATGAGTCACATCCAAAATACTGCATGACATAATGAAAGCAGAAATGTGGGAATCCGTGCTTTGATTTCCGCTCCCGTCGAATTTAGGAAAATTCTTTCGATTTCCGTGAGGGAGTGCGTGAACTGGATGTGGTAAAGCCAACGGACCCATAGCGTTTCCCCATGGTACCGCCATCTGAAAAGCCGGAAAGAGAACACGAGCTGGAAGTGTAGTTCCGCTGAGTAGCAAAGCACTACAAAGGGATGTGGATGCTTCTGGCAAAAGACTTTTTCTTCGTGAAGGCGAGACACTCCTGGATGAACGGCTAGCTGAGCTTAGCGCTGAAAAACGTGCCGGTGTTACGCTGAAATTGTGCCTCTGAAGCAGATCGAAAGTAGGATCAGCTTCTCCACGGGCTCTTCTGCTGCGCGTAAAAGGTTCACTCGCCAGTGTACCTTTCAGATCTGTAATATTACAGCGCAGATTTAAACTTTATTTTTGGGTGTACTTGCTGATTTTCTGGTTTTTCTGTCAAAAACCAGCAGCATGCACTTTTCTGAATATTTGAAAATTATCCTCTTCAGAAACCGATTGCGGTTAAATGACAAATAACAGCGAGGATAAGATGGCAGGGAAGATAGTAAGCTGATTTTCGGATCTGGTTTTTAATTTTCAGAGGGTTTAGAACATTTCAGAAAATAGTTAAAAACTCAGATCTACGGAAAATGATGATTTTTGATAAAAACTCAGCGAACTAAAGATATGTAACAGGCCCAGATCTATGATTCTCAGAAGAAAATTTTCAATTTCGAGTACTTTTGCAAATTTTTAGGATTTTTAACAAAAAGGTTTAGATTTGCAAACTGGCAGCAACCTGCTGATTTTCTCTGATTTTTTATTTTACTACCAGCATAGATCCATGATTTATCTGCATTTACATTGCGAAATCATTAGAAAATCCGATCCCCAGTGGAGTCGCCAAAAACTGTTGGTCCGAAAATCTGTCGCGTGGACAGATCTATGGATAGACGGGCCAACGGTGTGCAGGGCTTAGCCCCTCTTTGAGACAGCAAAGCGAAACTGGTTTATTGCTACTTCTACTAGCAGGAACCTATGCAAGTCTCACAGATTCTGCCTTCGGGGGTTGGGATCTCATCCCAGTAGAGTGTTTCAGGCTGAGAAAAGAAAGGAATGGAAGAGGGAAAAGAGAAAGATCAGATCCGAAGGAAGAAAAGAAATGAATTCCAAAGCAGAAGGGTCAGAAGATCTATGCTTTTAGTTTGGTAGTAAACAGAGCCAAACCTACTTGCATAAATAAACAAAGCAATACTTGATAAACAAATGACGGAAAAGTGATATGAATCCAGCAGATTAAACACATACGGATCTAACGTAAGAAAGATCTAATGCATAACACATTTATTGAGCACAAAGTCTGAATAATTGTATTACTGTTCTTTTCTGTTACAAGAAAGCTCAAAGTCTTTCTCTCCTCACTTCTATTTCTATCTGAAAAATGTTCACCCTTTATAATACAACAAGTATTGGGGTATTTATAGAAGAAGGAGAGAAAAGAAGGCAAAAAGGAGCCAACAACCTATTTACAAAGATATTTAAAAAGTCAACAATTGACTTGGGCAAGTTTTTGGATGGCAACATCCCATGGTGCAACATGGATGAAGTCATCGTGTATGCCAACATGCTTTTTAAATATCTTACAAAAATGATCAACGGATCCCAAGAAGAAACCACTCTTTAGTGTAAAAGGCGCACTTTTCAGCATGTCGACAGCGACTTCTCAGCGCCTTTGGAAATGGGCGCACTTATCAGCATGTCGACAGGAACTTATCAGCGCCCTTTGGCGCACCATTGACATTCGGCGACATGTCGACAAATGGACATTGTCGGCGAGGCTTATCAGCGCCCTTTGGAAATGGGCGCACCATTTTTCGTGTCAACATGAACTTCTTTGCGCCTTTTGGCGCACCATTTTTCGTGTCAACATGAACTTCTTTGCGCCTTTTGGCGCACCATTTTTCGTGTCAACATGAACTTCTTTGCGCCTTGGCGCACCATTTGGCATGTCAACATGAACTTTCTTGCACTTGGCGCACTCTTCAGCATGTCGACAGCAACTTATCAGCGCCCTTTGGCGCACCGTTTGGCATGTCAACATGAACTTCCTTGCGCCCTTTTGGCGCAACATTTGTCGTGTCAACATGAACTTCTTTGCGCCTTGGCGCACCATTTGTCGTGTTAACATGAAATTCCTTACGCCCTTTGGCGCACTTTTCAGCATGTCAACAGGAACTTATCAGCCCTTTGGCGCACCGTTTGGCATGTCAACAGGAACTTCCTTGCGCCCTTTGGCGCACCGTTTGGCATGTCAACATCGAACTTCCTTGCGCCCTTTGGCGCACTGCCGTTTGGCATGTCAACAAAGAACTTCCTTGCGTCCTTTGGCGCACTCTTGACATGTCGACAATGAACTTATCGGCGCCCTTTACAAAAGAAGCTGAAAAATGGCTAAGTCCTTAAAACTTGATTTTCGGAAGAGAACTTTGGACTTCTTTTGAGCGTTGTCAAACTTCCTTGGGGCCAAAACAAAATTTTTGGGTATGGTTACTGCAAATTTCCCTTGACAATTTCACCCTAGCCTAGGTTAGCAACATAAATTTTTATAGGAAGATGTTCACGATGACTTAGGTTATATGGACATACTCGGTCGACCTAATTCAACCAAATGTGCCAAGGTACCTGAGTCATATAAAGCTATTCCCTATCCTAAAAATGCTACTAACTTGACGCAGAGAGAAACTATGTTCAAGTCCGGATGTGTGTAGATCTAGATGAATAAATATAGAAGGGTGTTATCACATGTCAATCTATGACATTATATCCTCAAGAATCCCTGAAATTCTTGAAGGTACGAGTCCTATAGTTGGCGTGTGCCAACATCTATTAGAACTGATTCATCATAATGTACATACCCCTTAGTGGTGATTAGATTTAAATTTTATTAGATTAAGATTGATATTGCATCAACCATGACTAACCCTAATTCCAACATTCATTAAGTTCTTTATCCATAATTAATCTGAATTGATATTAATAACTTTGTTAACTCATGCTTGCATTGATTTTTATTAATGTGGCCTAACCAATAGTTATCCTTGAAGATAGGGCAACAAACATCAAACGGTTAATTTTTAATGTAACCTAGTTGTCAAAGAAAGTGTATCATTCACCTAGATTCAAATTAGGGTTTACTTATTATAAACGAAGCATAATGATTAAAGATCATGACCACCATTCCATTTATTTTTCATTCTTTTGAGAGAGGAAGATTCTTCCTCTACCTGGTTAGATGTTGGGGTTATAACACATGACCTTTTTATCATTATTTACCCATATAGTTTAATTATATGACTGTTAGTGCATTGTTTTTAATACATTGTTAGTAGTTGTTAGTAAAAAGTTACATAACTGTTTACCTCCTATCTTCCCTCACGTAGCCTATATAATGGATTTCACTTCGTTATTGGAACATAGCAATCAATAGACATTCTTCCAGCGCCATCATTGGTATCAGAGCACAATCTTGTCCTCTGCCTACATTGAAATTGCAACGACCAACCTTGATCGTGACCTGTGTAGATGATTGGAGTGCCAGGGGCTGAAGCATGGTTTATGACATGAAATTCATGACCTGTGCATGGACAGTGACCAAGGAATCATGATTTGGAGGAAATGGCATGTGTGGAGACTGTATAGTCCTAGCAAGTGATCTGCTGTGAAGATTGGTGCTAGTGAGTGCCAGTTTTTCATTCCTCTATCTGCGTGAAGATTGGTGCCAGTTTTTTGGAGTAAGAAAACAATTTTTTGGCATAATCTATGTTTGTTGTGACATCACCTATGTGGAGAATTGTTTACACATTGCCTAAATATTTTCACATCTATTTTGGCATTTTGTACTCCTTGCTGGCGTGGAGGTGTATGTTGTGCGTGGAGAATAAAGCCAAACGTGGAGTCTCCATTAAACTGTGCATGGACAGTGACCAAGAGTGACCTGTTCATGGTTGAAGCATGGATTTGGCTGAGAAAATCCCTACAGACATACAACATGTGTACGCGCATTAAAGAAAGCCTGTAAATTACAAAACTATGTGTCCACGTATGTCACAAATTTCGATGCACAAAGCACTGCGAGAAATGCACCAAATATTTGGGCATTGAGTGACAATGAAGACACCACTGGACTATTCTTTGCCTTGGTCAATGAGCTACACAACACTAGGAATATTCTCTTTGACGAGATTGTGTGCCGAGGACTATTGGAGTATTTTTGGTTCGACGTTCGATGTCAAGCACGGTGGATTCATGTAGAACTTAAATGTGGTTATGATGTAGATGATGAACATGAAGTAGAATACCCACAAGAGCATCTATGTCTCACTGCATGAGCCTATAGAGCCCATCTTTGAGACAAATTCCTTCAGTAAGCATTGTAGCCATTTTTGAAAAATAAAATAAAAATAAAATAAAATACAATTTTGAGTTTTTAAAATGCCTGCGCTACAAAAATATTGCTATTTGATGCCCAACTCTTGAAAGGTCCAAACTTAGCCACATGTAAAACCAAGATGTGGATGATTCTTCAGTTTGAAGATCTTTGGGGGATTATTTCTGGAAAAGACGCCCCTCCCACAGACGTTGTTCTTACGTTGGTTAAATATGAAAAGGCTGATGTAAAAGCACTAAATCTTATCACCCTGAGCCTTTCTGATGAGGTGCAACCTTACATTTGGGAAGCAACCACTTCCTCTCAGGCATGGACCACATTGTGTACCATCTATGAAGCCAAGAATCTGATGACAAAGTTGCATCTTTAGACAAATCTTCACATGATGAGTATACATGATGGTGAATCAGTAGAAGCCTTCTTGCGGCATGTGGCTAAGTTACGTACAAAAAGCTCTACTCTCGGTGAACCGGTGGACAACAAGTTGCTAGTCCCACTCACCTTGCGAGATCTTCCTTCCCGGTTTTAGACACTGATCACCACATTGACCATCACTCAACAGGAGGTGAGTTTTTCCACCCTGGTGAATTATCTCCAGCAAGAAGAAGCCATTCAAAATGTTCAAGAAGCCTTCAAAGACAAGGCTCTCATCATGAGGCAAAAGTATAAGCCTCGGAAAGGCGCGCTTAGCCCCTAGAATCAAAATCAGCATCCTCAATAGCAATCTTCTCGGTGGACACCCCAAAAGTAACAGAAAAATAAGGTGGATTGATGGTGTCACATTTGCTCCATGGATACGCACACGACTACGAACTTTTATTACAATAGTCACAAGTATGGAAACTTTGGTGAAGAGAGCACTTCTAGCCAAGGATATTATAAGAAATCTTGATGGCATGCTCGTAATCAGAGGTAGAAGGGTCACATTGCTGCTCAGCAGGATGCCACCTTCAATGAAGAGGTTCCACAAATGACTCATTCTAACATTGTTCTATTCTCATCGACTTCGCAAATGTGTAGAAGATGTTTGGTTGATTGATTCGGGTGCTAGAAAACACATGAATAGAAATAATAAGTTGTTCCATACTCTGAGTGACTGGCCCACTAGAGATCGGATCACCATCACAGATAATCAAGAGTATATTACGGTGGGGATTGGTGATGTCATCATTCCTCTTGGAACACAAAGATGTACACTCATGAAGGTGCTATATGTTCCAGGTTTGACCTCAAATCTTTTGTCTGTGAGTCAACTTCTTAACCATTAAATGCAGGTTGAATTCTTTCTTGAGAAAGGGGTCAAGTCCTACATCATTTCTCAGGGAGATTCAGTAATTTCTCAAGCATTTTTGAAGAGCCATCTATTTGTACTGGATGCGGTCACTTCATCTAGCATCACTCTCTCTCTGCTTTAATGGCGAAATCCACTTTGCACTATGGAACTTTTGATATGGTCATCTTTTTGCTAGGGCTTTGCATTAGCTCAGTGCCAAGGAAATGGTAAGAGGGCTTCCTCCACTCTCCCATTCCTTACCTATTTTCTCGGGATGTCTTACGGAAAACAACATAGAGGTCCATTCAAACAGAGCTCCTATCATTCTACAAAGCATCTTCAGTCATTCACACTGATCTGTGTGGACCCCTGCCAACTAGCTTCTAAGGTTTTGAGTACTTCCAGCTCATCATTGATGATTACTCACAAAAATGTGGGTATATTTCCTCCAGAAGAAGAGTGAGGAATTTACCAATTTCCAAACCTTCTACTAGCAAGCCACCAGGCAGTCTGGGAAGCCTCTCCTTCTCCTCTGCTTAGATCAAGGGGGAGTTTGTGTCAAAGAATTTCTTAGCATACCTGAAATAACATGTCATTCAACAACATCTAACTGCACCCTACACGCCCCAACAGAATGGACTTTACGAGCGCCACAACAAGACTGTCATGGAGATGGCTCATTATATGCTCTCATTGCCAAGTTGGAGGATCGGGCTTTGGGCAAAAGTAGTCCAGACAAAGCAGTGTATCTACTCAATCGAGGAACCCATGAAGATCTTATAAAACAAGACACTAAGAGGTATGGACTGGTTGTAAACCTTCTATTCATCATTTGTGAGTTTTTGGTTGTATTGCATATATGCATGTTCTAGATAAGAGAAGGAAGAAGATCAATCCAAAGACACTGCCATGTCTTTTCTTGGAGTATAATACTATCTCAAAGGCATATCATCTCATGGATCCTAAGACAAAGAAGATCTATGAGAGTCGAGATGTGGTGTGTGATGAGTCATCCTTTGACTCCCTGCCACAAAATGGAGATCCAGTACCAACCTCATCACATAGATTTCTCACACATCTAGATGATGGGAAAGATGATTCTTCTCGGAGAAGAAGATCTAAGTGGAGAATTTTTGTTGATCTTGGCACACTAGAAAATGCATCTTCACATCAGCAGTAGCACCAATGTCTTAAATGGGTCTAGAATACTATTAGGGATGCACACCTGAACTCACTTCCAGGTACTTCTATGGGAGTCAGAACATGAAGTCAAGCCATACATGAGGTAAATTTTTCACTCATGAGCTCAATTTTTAAGAGCACCAAACCCGACACTTGTTCATGAGGCATTAAACCAACCACAAGGAAACATGATATGGATGTTGAATACAATTCCTAATTCAGAATCGGATGTGGGAACTTGTCGATCTACCTCCGTAAGAAATCCATTGGCTACAAATGAATTTTTAAAACAAAATATAAGGAATATGGTTCAATCGACAAACACAAAACATGACTTGTCGCAAAGGGTTATGCTCAACAAGAAGGAATTGAATATGATGAGACCTTTACACCCACTATGAAGATCAAAACCATAAGAGTTATTTATGCACTGGTAGTACAAAATGGATGGAAACTTCAATAGATGGATGTCAAGAGTGCTTTTCTAAATAGTGATCTAAAAGAAGAAGTATACATGGCCCAACCTGAAGGGTTTGTAGATGAGCATCAACCACACAAGGTATGTCGTCTGATAAAGTCTCTTTATGGACTCAAACAACCACCTAGGGCATGGTATATAAAAATTGATGATCACCTATTATAGTATGGATTCACTCGTAGCCCCTTAGATACAAATTTGTATATCAATAAGGTAGGAACAGAGATTGTCATTCTAGTTTTGTACGTAGATGATCTTTTGATCACAGGAAGTTCTGACAATCTTGTAGATGATGTAAAGAATGATCTAAAGAAATCCTTCGACATGACTAATTTGGGGCTACTTCACTACTATCTTGGCTTAGAGATATGGAAGAAGAAGAATCATATCTTCATCTCCCAGATGAAATATGCCAAGACACTCCTGGAAAAGTATGGAATGTCAAATTGTAAACCAATGTCCACTCCTATGGACAAATGTTTGCAATTATCTATATTATAGGATTCACCACAGGTAGATGGCACTCATTACAGGAAGCTTATGGGGAGTCTCATTTACTTGACTTATACTAGACCAAATCTTTTCTTTGCAGTGAGCTATCTCACCAGATTTATGCAAGAGCCAAAGAAATGTCATTGGATAGCAAATAAAGCATGTGTTGAGATATGTCTAAGGTACAGTTGACTTTGGTTTGGAGTATCATAAGAACACTTAGTTATTTTTAAAGGCATATACTGAGACTTGGACTATGCAGGATCTGATGATGACAGAAATCCACTTCAGATATGTTTTTCATCTCAAATCTGGACCTATCTCATGGATTAGCAAGAAGTAAATTGTTGTTTCTCTCTCATCCATTGAGAGTGAATCTGCTTATTGCATGAGGATCTATGTGTGAAGAAATTTAGTTACATCGCATTCTTGCAGATATAAGGATTTCGAAGAGAAACCTCCCATCATTCACTAAGACAATAAAGGTGTGTTGAAGCTTATTAAGAATCATGTTTTCCATGAACAAACAAAGTATATTGAGGTCGAATGACACTACATTCATGAATAGGTCTTGAACCACCAAATTCAGCTCGATCTGCCCTATTAATTTTTAGGTTGCGAGATATTCTCACCATGCCTCTCGTGAAGGTGAAGTTTTATTTGTTTAGGGGGTAAATTTGTAAGAGCAATGTATTAAGGGGGAATGTTAGCGCATTATTTTTAATACATTGTTAGTAGTTGTTAGTATAGTTGTTAGAAAACAGCTTACATAATTGTTTACCTCCCCGTCCTCCCTCACGCAACCTATATAATGGATTGCACTTCGTATTGGAACATAGCAATCAATAAACATTCTTCCAAAGTGACATCATGACTAATACATATTTCATTATTAAACTATAGTTGTGTAGTTATAGAATGACATCTTTTGCAATTTAACAAGTTTCATTAAATTAAGGGAGATTTTACAATCCCATTTAATCCAACATATCAATTGATAACAACAATGTTATATAAACATATATAAATAATATCGATAATATATCACTACTATTTATGTCATATAAAGTATAAGAGAATTTACACAACAAATTGGAGTCAGTCTCCATACCTTTCTCATAATCATGATAAAATATACATTTACAAGACTATGCATTTCAGACATATTGCATGTCAATCATCATTAAGATCATAAAAGAACATCACTTCTCTTTTCCAATACAACTCAAGAATGAATCGAAATTCTTTACATAAGATCCGAATTAAATAAGCCAATGCATCATAAAAGTTTTTTCCTTCTTTTATCACTTATGATGTCCATCTGCAAAAATTACTAGCATGGGTCAATTTAATGAACTAAGCATGATAAGCACTAAGCATTAAAATGAAGTGCATTCCACTAATTGTTCCATTAAAACAACTCTACTTTAATGAAACAATTAATATATCATACAAATAAGCATAAGTAATAAAAACCAAATAAGAAGTAAAATAAAGAGTTTGAATTCACTTTTAAGAAAAGAGCATAATATAATCCGTAACATCTACATTATAACATATAGTTTAATTGATCTTATCAATTCCTTTTAAAAAACAATAGGTCTTGTCATCTAATTATTTCATAATTCTATCAGAATAGAAATACAACATTTATCTTTACTATGTAGCAAAAGAAGTTATTTATAGCATAGCTCATATTAGGATGATTCATCCTACCACTTAAGCAAAAAGAAGAAGAATCAATACATACTATTCCCCATACACTAATCATCTGAAAGATAGAAACAGTTTAGAACACACATAACTCGATTCAGGATAACAATAAAAGGATACGACATTTAAAGAGACAACATCTAAAAAAGAATCCCAAATCAATCCAAGTAGGGATAGAGAATCCAAACAGTCTATCTGCAAGTCTTGCATAACTTC
Organism: Taxus wallichiana var. yunnanensis; assembly: GCA_018340775.1. Lineage (NCBI taxonomy): Eukaryota > Viridiplantae > Streptophyta > Pinopsida > Cupressales > Taxaceae > Taxus > Taxus wallichiana. The sequence continues at coordinate 23,871,956 of CM031239.1, read as the reverse complement.
TACATTTTAGAAGATATCATTAAAAGTTCTAAAACCAAACATTCCACAAATCAAATCAAGACTCACACGAGTTTAATCTCTTCTCGTGTCCATCCAAGGAGGATTCATAGAAAGATATAGTCCAAAGACAAAAAACCATCCAATATCAAATCCAAATGAAGTATGACTCAGTCAAACAAAGTAATCAATGTAAAAAAGTTTACATTTTATCTTCAATAGAATTGACTTAGCTATTCTCTTTCCACATCATTACAACAAATGACATAGTACAAAGTAGACTAAACAATCCACAAGGAAATTTCCATCTCAGAAGAGTGGTTTCCCACTATTTCCTACAAGACAAAAGGACAGAAAGTTGAACCCAAGGAGTTGAGTAGGCCTAAGAGAACAACCACTCTATAGCCAAGAAGAGATTCATGCCACAGATAAGTTTGGTCAAGTGAACTTATCTTTATAAAAGTTAAAGGATCTCAAATGGAAAAGATCCAATCAAGAACTCATTTCTTTTATACTAACAAATGAATTCCAAATTCTGTTTCAAACCGAGAAGTTATTTTATTAGTTCCCAAGAGAGAACACTAAACCAAACACACAGTTTAAAGAAAACAACACTTTTAGTTTCCCTTACAAATCAATACAACTTGGTTTATCTATTCCAATTCATTAAACACAAATTTGAATTCATTTCTCAAAAATGAGTACACTATACGATTCCAAAAACAAAATACTGTCCACAAGAGAAATATGTTCCTTTATCTTTTAAATACCTAGAGATTCCCCCAATGAATGTAGAAAAGGATACAAAACCCAAAATAGTATAAGCTAAACAAGTTCAAAAATACTCACGAACTCAAAAGAAACTGAAATCCCAATTACAAGGGCTTCAACAACTCAATACAAAAGAGCAAGTAGTTTGTGATCCAAAATAAGAACAAATTAAAGAAAAATCTCGATCCAAAGGTAATATATCCTATCATCAAGATTCGAATGACACACTATTCAACTATACTTTCGTTAAAAACCCAAAATCAATTTAAGAGGATCCGAAAGAGAGTAATAAAACCCAAAATGCGTTTAAGTCAAACAATGTCTCAACTTTTCCTTCAATGTCACTTGAACCGAAATCACAACAAGGAATCTCACAGATCCATCTATAAATATTAAAAAATAGAAGGTATTCATTTCAAACATTGATCACAAGTATAAGTATGTGTACTACATTACCAAAATAAACTTTGGGAACCGATAATGACTATTTCAAACAAGCTCTATATCAACCAAAGAGTATAAAATAGTACAGTATCTAACCAGAGGTTCCTTAATACCTCAAAAAGTTATAGTTACAGTCCATTAACCTACAAAAAATCATTCAAGCCTTCAACAAGATGCGGGTTCTCTCAGAGTAGAGGAGAGAAGAATATCCTCCATATTTACATGCCCTTACAAGCTCAAAGAAGGCGATACAATCTCAAAATATAAGTACCACAACCATTCCTACTCAAGAAGCTACAAGGAGAAGATCTCAAAAGATGTTACCAAAAAAACTCAAACCAAAACTATTCTCCCAAGATTTTTTAAGCAAAGAATTCCATAAACAAGTTCTAGAATTTTAAAACCTTAAATACTAGTAAATATCTAGCTCGAATACAAGTACATAACCAAACACAATGCCTCAAATACAAGTTCAGAACACACAAGTATTGAATACGAGTATAGTGCTAAACATGAAGCTTCGAATAAAGTTCAGAACAACAAAAATCTCCAATACAAGCTCAGAATCGAAACACAAGGCTCCAATATAAGTTCGAACGAAACACAAGGCATCGATACCAATTGAACAACACCAATGTTGAACATTAGTACAGAATGAAATACAAAGCTTCGAATATGAGTTTCACATGCATGTCACCACTAAACTTATACAAAGAGAGTTTCCAAAGGATAACATTATTTTGCAATGGATTTATATCCAAAAACCACAGAGATTCATAAAACCATGAAAGTAAATAACCAGACAAATCATGAAAACATTTATCTCATGAGAGCATAATTGTTTTAATGAATCATTTAGAAGAAAGAAAGAAATATTAATGGGTAGAGCCTATTATGCCTGATAGTGCTTCTGTCAATTCAAATGAGACTTCCAGTCAAGCTTCCAACTCTTTTTCTCCTCCATAAAAGATCAACAACCAAACATCTTTTCTTCCAATGCCTCTTATACTTTCCTTCAATTGAAAATAGACCAGAGAAACCAAAAATAGCCTTAAAGTAAAAGTCAAACTACTGGTTCAAAAGAACCAAATAGCTCCATGTAGAGAAAAATCACAATGCATGCAAGATCAAACAACCTCCAACAAATCCACCTTCCTTGTTTCTAAGATGGTTTGTACGTAAAAACTAAGGTTCATTAATGCAATTACTCTCAAATTTCTTGCTTATCTCTCCTTGCCACCACCTCCTAAAACTGGCAAATGCCATTTCTACTTCAACATGCATTTCCATCTTTAGTGAAGCCTCCATGTATGCTTCCACTAAAGTCTACTTACCTTTTCCAAAACTGGTTGTACCTCCATTCATTTAACCAAATCAAATCAAATAAATGCCATTGGAACCATCGCCATAATGCCATGTGACCCTAGGTTCCTTTTCAATAGTTTAGGATAGATTTCCCAAAACTTAGGTTAGTCTAAAAATAATTACCTTAGGTCTTAAAAACATTGCCATAGGTAATTTCCACCTTAGGTTAGATCAAATTCACAACCATATAGTATTAGGTATTAGGTTAAATAGCCTAGCATTACCTTAGTAATTTCTCCCTTATTCATTTAGCACAAGAACTTAGGTTAGGATGCCATCCCAACAAAATAGAATAAGAAGCTTAGGTTAGATTGAAACCTAAATAAGTAGACATAACTAGGAAGTAGGTGCTTTTACCTAGTTTAGGATACCATTAGGATAATCCCTTAGGTTTAGGATTTAGATTCCCCTCATCGTCATGAAGCAGACTTTATTTCGCTTATGCCATTAATGTCCTGAAGAGATCAATCCCAAAGATCCAAGCACAATCATACAACTGAATGAAGACACACTCATACAAGACCAAAGAATTTGTAACATACAAATTTCAGTCTGCTACGTCTCTCCTCCTATGAATGTCAATTTACCATTCGATGCTGTATGGAGATTTAAAACATTCCTTGGATCACTGGAATTGATCCCAGGATGAGTCAATAAAAGAGATAGGTTTGTAACTCTCAAAACTAGATTGCAACTCACCTACAAGAAGTGAAAATGGATTCTTGCAAGCCATATCATTTTAGTCCAATGAATCCAAGAGCAGAAATGATTTATCCATAAAAAGCATGATTTTCAACAATCAAGGAAACACACCTCATTCAAGAAAATCACATGCCAACGCTTGTAATGTAAAAGAGAAATATAACTGTTTATCAAAGGTGTTACATATTTCCCTCCTAAAAAGAATCATCATCCCAATGATTGTCTTATGTTTGACCATTGCATTAATGATAATAAATTTATTCACTTTCTTCAACATATTTTTGCAACAATATTAGAATTTAAATTTCCAGAACTCAGCATTCACATAGCTATTTATTTTTAAAAAAATAGTTATTTGCCCAAAATCGGAGACTTATTGACATATAAAGATAAAATCACAATTTTTTATCATTCCTCAAAGTCAATTTTGATCAAATAAATATGGAAAAGCAGTTTTCATATCCTCTAGGTTTTCTAGGTTACACTTTCTTCATTAAACTGGTCCCACTAGACCTTACATTGACTTATTTCATGATTTCTTAAATGTAACTGGTGAGTTTCCAGCACTTGTATGGGTTTAACCACAATTATTCCTAGGTCTTGGACCTGCAAGGAATTCCAATTTAACATGTGTGATAAATCTAAAATGTATTTCTTAAGAAAAGAAATATGGAAAACATCATGCATTCATGACAAAGGAGGTAATGCTAAATGGTAAGCTACAGGGTTGATTACTTCAACTATTTCAAAGGGTCCCACATAATGAGGTGATAACTTGGTAGCCTTGCCAAAAGTTATAGAGCTCTTTTTTAGTTTAACTTGAAGAAAGACCTTTTCACCAAGTTCAAATTTCCTATTAACCCATTTTAAATCAGCATAACTCATTTTCCTATCTGTTGCTTCTTTCAAGCATTCATGAATCATTTTAACTTGTTGTTCCATTTTTGTAAGGATTTTAGGTCCAATTACCTCTCTATCCTAAATTTTGTCCCAACTAACGAGGATTTTGGATTTTCTTTCGTATAGTGCTTCAAAAGGTTCCTCTTAAGAGAGGCATGATATGTGTTATTGTAAGCAAACTCAACTAGTGGAAGGTACTCTTCCCACTTATATTGTTGATCCATACAATACATTTGTAACATATCCTCTAAAACTTCATTAACTCTTTTAGTCTGTCCATCCATTTCTGGATGATACGCAGAACTGAAATACAACTTAGTTCCTAGAGCTGCATTAAGTGATTTCCAAAACCTTGACATCATTCTAGGATCTCTATCGGATATGATTATTTCTAGTCTTGTAACATTCCCATATTAACACTTTAGAAACAAGGAATTTTTTTGTTTTAAAACATAATGTTCTCTGTTCTAAATAAAAATCATTTAGAACACACATTCCATGTCAATCAATCTTATAACAGATAACTATGTGTAACTATAATGACTCAATATACTACCGATCTCTCATTCCATGACTTGGTTACCAACCAATCTCTCATGTTAACTTAAATCATAGAATAATTCATGTATACTATGTATACTTTTTCTCCTACCCTATTCTCGCGTCTTGAGTGATCTGTTTAAAGAACCTATCTGAATATTTGTTACCAATATTCATCTCGACATCACGTTGTTTTAAAATAGGTGAAATAGGACAATGCAACTAACAACTTGTGATACTTTTCCCAAATATTTTCAACATACTTTTCGTGTTACTATTCCTAGACAGCATACTCGTCATTCTGGAATACATCCTTCACCTCACTCCTCTGTTATCTAGAATGGTCTTTACTAACTACCGTCATCCACTTGCCCAAGGTTTGACCCTAGCCCTGGTTAGCATCATAGTTTGTTATAGGAAGATGCTCATGATGACTTAGGGTATATGGGCATACTCGGCTGACCTAAGTCATCCGAATGTGCCAAGGTACCCTGAGTCATAGAAAGCTACTACCTATCCAAAACATGCTACTAACTTGACCTAGAGGGAAACGAAGTTCAAGTCCAGATGTGCATAGATCTAGATGAACAAATATGGAAGGGTGTTGCCACATGTCAACTGCAACACTGTATCCTTGAGAAGTCCCAGGACTTCTCGAGGGTACATCTGCAGTTGGTGTGTGCCAACATCTGTGAACTGATTCATCAAGATGTACATACCCCCTAAGTGGTCATTAATCATAATTAAATTGGATTAAGATTCAAATTACAATAACCATGCCTAACCCTAATTCCAACATTCCTTAAGTTCTTTATCCAACACTAGCCTTGATTAGATATGGAGAACTTCATTAATTCATGTTTGCATTGTTATTCGTTAACATGGCATAACAAGCAGTTATCCCAAAAACAGGAAACAAACATCAAACGTTTAATTCTTAATGTAACCTAGTTATCCAAATCAAGTGTGTCATCCACCTAGATTCAACTAGTGTTTACTTTATAAACTTAGTATAAAGATTAAAGATCATAACCACTATTCCTTTTATCTTTCATTCCATGAGAGAGGAAGAGTCTTCCTCTACATGGTTAGAGGTTAGGTTTAACATAACCTTTTTATCATTCATTACTTATATAGTTTAATTATATGTCCCAAGCATATTTCATTATTAAACTATAGTTGTGTAGTTAGAGAACGACATCTTTTATAAATTAACAAGTTCATTATAATAAGGGAGATTATACTATCTCCTTAATCCAACTTATCATCTTATAACAACAATAGTATACAACAAATATAAAGAATACCGCCAAGATATCACTAGTATTTCCATCATTCAAGTACAAAAGAATTCACATCACAAATTAGAGTTCAACACAAAACCTTTCAATTCATGATAATAAATATACATTTACAAGACTATGCAATTCGGAAATTCTGCATGTCAATCAGAATTAAGATCTTAAAAGAACAACACTTTTATTTTCCAATACAACTCAAGAATGAATCAAAATTCTTTATAGAAGATCTAGAATTAAATAAGCCAATGCATCATAAAATTTCTTACCTTCTTTTATCACTTACGATGTCCATCTGCAAAAATTGCTAGCATGGGTCAGTTCAATGAACTAAGCATGATAAGCACTAAGTATTAAAGTGAAGTGCATTCCACTAATTGTTCCATTAAAACAACTCGCTTTAATGAAACAATTAATATATCATACAAATAATCATAAGTAATAACATCTAGAAAGGAAGTACAATAAAAGAGTCTGAATTCACTTTTAAGAAAAGAGCATAATATAATCTGCAACATCTGCATTATATCATAAGGTTTAATTGATCCTATCAATTACTTTAAAACAACCAATAGGTCTTGTCATCCAATTGTTTCATAGTTCTATAAGAATAGAAATACACATTTATCTTTTACTAAGTAGCTAAGAAGTTAATTACAACATAACTCATATTAAGATGCTTCATCTTTCCATATCAGCAAAAGAAGAAGAATCAATACATACTTATCCCCATACACTAATCATCTAAAATACGAAATAGGTTTAGAAGACACAAACTACCTCAGTTCAAAGATAACTATAAAAGGATTCATCATTAAAGGAAAAACATATAACAAGAATCCCAAATCAGTCCAAGTAGGGGTAGAGAGTCAAAACAATCCTCCTGCAAGTCTAAACTAACTTCCATATGTTAGAAGATATAATTCAAAGATCTGAAACCAAATGTTCCACAATAAATTTTTCCATCTCAGAAGAAGATCAAAAATAGAAAAGTTCAATCAAATGAACTTATCCAAACAATAGTAAGAAGGGATCTCCATTGGAAAAGGTCCAATCCCTAATTCATTTCATTTATACTATGAAATGAATTCCCATTTCTATTTCAAACTTAGAAATTCTTTAACTAGTTCCCAAAAGAGAACACAAAACCAGAACACATAGTTAAAGAAAGCACACTTCTAATTTTCCATTACAAATCTAACAAACTAGTTTACCTATTTCCATTCACCAAGCACAAGTTCAAATTCAAATCTTAGAACAAAGTACACAATACAGTCCCTAAACAATATACTATCCCCAAGAGAACATATTCAATTCTCTTTTTAAACCCAGAGATTCGTTCAATGAGTCCAACAAGGAATATAAATCCACAAACAAGTGTAAGATATACAAGGTTCAATACAACTCATGAACTCAAAAGACTGAAATCCCATTACAAGGCTTCAACAACTTAATGCAATAGAGTAAATAGTTTGTGATCCCAAATAAGAACAATAATACAAAGCATTCTGAATAGAGATATGTATCCTTCCATACAAAATTTAGTATACTAGGTTTTAAATTCAACCTTCTAATAAAACCCAAGAAATCAATTAAGAAGATCAGAAGAGAGTAAGAAAACCCAACAACGTTTAGTCAAGAGATGTTCCAATCTTACTTCCAACTCGACTGAAACAGAATCACCACAAGACTCTCGAGTTCCATCTAAAAATATTGCGACAGGAAGGTATTCATTTCAACATTGTTCACAAGAAGGAAAATGCATACTATATTTCCATAAACCTCTTAAACTATTAATGACCATTCCAACGAACTCTATATCAAACCAAACCCACAACAAGGTACAATTATAGTCTAATAATCCTTCAACAAAATAGTCATGCTTTCAACAAGATGTGGGATTTCTTATAGCAGAGAAGGGAAGAATATCCCCAAACTCATATGCTCTTACCAGTTCAAGAACATGGTACAGTCTAAAAGATAGAAGTATTACAACCATTCCCACTCAAGAAGCTACATAGAGGAGATCTCAAAACAAATCTCTCAAGAACCTTTCAAGCAGATAATCCATAAATGAGTTTAAAGCTTTTCAAATCCTTAATATGAGTAAATCTCTAGCTCAGAATACTAGTACAGAATCAAACACATTGATTCCAACACAAGTTCAGAACACACAAGTATGGAATACTAGTATAGTGTCGAACACGAAGCTTCAAACAGAGGTTCAGAAAAATACAAGCTCTAGTACCAGCTCAAACGAAACACAAGACTACAATACAAGCTCAGAACAACCATGAAGCTCCACTACAAGCTCAACGAAACACAAGACTACAATAAAGGTTCATAACCATACAAGCAACAAATGCCAAATCAGAACAACCAAGAAGCTCCACTACAAGCTCGAACAAGAAAAATGCTCCAATACAAGTAAAAATGAAACACAGGCTCCAAATAATAGTTCAGAATGAAACATAAGGCAATGAATGCCCGTTCAGTCAACGCCAGACCTGAATACCAGTTTCAGAATGAAATACAAAGCTTCAAATACAAGTTTCACATGCATGTCACCATTAAACTAGCATAGAGAAAGTTTCCCAAGAACTATCATTACTTTGTAATGGATTTACATCCCAAAACCCCAAAGATTCATAAAAACATGCAAGTAAATAACCAGACAAATCAAATAAACAATTATCTCATGAGAGCAGAGTTGTTTTAATGATTCATTTAGAAGAAAGCAAGAAATTTTAATGGGTAGATCCTATCATGCCTGATAGTGCTTCTGTAAATTTGAAGGAGAATTCTAACTAAGCTTCCGACTCTTTTTCTTCTCCACGAAAGATACAAAACTAATCAACTTTTCTTCCAATTCTTCATATACATTCCCTTGATAAAAAATAGACCAGAGAAACCAAAAATAGCCAAGAAGAAGAAGAATTCAAATTGCTGGTTCAAAGAACCAGATAGCTCCATGCAGAGAAAAATTCATGAGGCATGCAAAACCAAACAACCTCCCACAAATCCACCTCCCTTGTTTCCAAGATGGTTTACACACAAAAACCGAGATCCATTAATGCCATAACTCCTAATTCTCCTACTTATCTCTCCTTTCCACCGCCTCCCAAACTGGCGAATGCCATTTTTAATTTCACATGCAATTCCATATTTAGTGAAGCCTCCATGTAAGCCTCCACCAGAGTTAACTAGCCTTTGCCAAAACTGGCAGTACCTCATGCATTAAACCCAATCAAATCACTTAAATTCCATTGGAACCATTACCTTAGTGTCATGCAACCCTTAGGTTCCTTTTAAATAGTTTAGGCTAGATTTCCTAAGACTTAGGTTAGTCTAACAATAAATCACGTTAAGTTAGATTAAATTCACACCCATTAGTATTAGGCATTAGGTTAACATAGTCTAACATTACTATAATAATCTCCCCCTCCCTTATTCATTTAGCACAAGAGCTTAGGTTAGGTCACCCCCAACAAAATAGAATAAGAAGCTTAGGTTAGATTATAACCCAATTAAATAGATGTAGCTAGGAAGTAGGTTCTCTTACCTCATTTAGGATACCATTAGGATAGTCCTTAAGTTTTAGGATTTTGAGCCCCTTCATAGTCATGAAGTAGACTATATATCGTTTATGCCTTTAATGTCCTGCAGAGATCAATCCCAAAGACCCAAGCACAAACATACAACCGAATGAAGGTACATTCACTCAAGACCAAAGAGTTTGTAACATACAAAGTTTAGTCTGCTATGTCTCTCAAACTAATGAATGTCAATTTACCATTCAGTCTGTTAAGAAGATTTAAAACATTCCTTAGATCACTAAAATTGATCCAAGGATGAGTCAGTAAAAGAGATAAGTTTACAATTCTCAAAATTAGATTGTAGCTTATCAATAAGAAGTGAAAATGGATTCTTACAAGCCATATCATTCCATTCTAAAGAATCCAAGAGTAGAAATAATTTATCCATAACAAGCATGATTTTCAACAATCAAGGAAACACACCTCATTCCAAGAAAATCACATGCCAATGCTTGTAATGCAAAGAGAAATATAACAATTTTCCTAAGGTGTTACAGGTACTCCATGTAATCTAAAATTTTCATGCACAAATCTTTTAGCCAATACAAGAGAATCATCCTTCAAATTACCAGCAATAAAATGTGCTAATTTTGTTAGTTTATCAAAAACTACCAAAATAACATCATGTTTGTTTCTTGACATAGGCAACCCTTGTACAAAATCCATGCTTATTACTTGTCATTTGTACTGTGGTATGATATGAGGATATAATAAACTGGCTAGGTGCATATGTTCTACCTTAAGTTCACATTCAAGGCAATGTGTCACAAAATCAATAATGTCCTTTTTCATACCCTTCTAGAAATATTGTTGTCTTATATCAGCAAGGATCTTTGTAATACTAGGGTGTCCCAAAAAAGGTGAATTGTGAAACTCTTCTAGCAATTTCTTTTTTAAATCATTTAGTGAAGGTATGTATACTTTATTTTTGAATCTTAAGATTCCTTCATTGTCAAAGTGAAAACCTTTATACTTCACATCATTTGGATCTGTAGTAAGCGCTATTTTTACTTCTTGAAAGTATGAATCATATTCCATAACACTTTTTACTTCATCCTTAAACTGAGTTCTCAATTTTATAAGAGCATAAATGTGCTTCCTACGACTTAGAGTGTCAGCCACTCTATTTTCCTTACCTTTGATGTAATTGATATCAAAATCATATTGAGACAAACAATCTAACAATATTCATTGTCTTTCATTAAGATTTGGCTGAGTGAAAATATACTTCAACACAAGATGATCAGTTTTTAATTCAAAAGTTTTACCTAGTAGGTAATGCCTCCAAACTTGTAGTGTATGGACAATGGCAACAACCTCTAAATCATGTGGAGCATAATTCAAATCATGTAACTTTAGTTTTCTACTTTTGTAAGCTATGACATGATCATTTTGTAACAAAATACCTCCAAGACCTTCCCCAAGTGCATCTGTTACAACCGTGAAGTCTTCATTAGGATTTAGTAAAACAAGAATAGTTACTGAAGTTAAATGTTTCTTCAAAGTTCTAAATGTAGATTCACATTTCTCATTCCAAAAAAACTTCTTATTCTTTTTCTGTAATGAATTTATTGGTGCAGCCACCTTAGAAAAATCTTTTACAAATTTTCTATAGTAACTAGTAAGTCCCATGAAGCTTCTAACTTCATGTACATTCTTTAGTGTAGGCCACTTAGTTATAGCTACAATTTTATAAGGATCTATAGAAATTCCATTCTTACTTATTACATGTCCCAAATAGTGCACTTTTGTGTCATAAAAAGAACATTTAGATAGCTTACCATATAATCATCTCTTTCTCAAAATTTCCAAAACTATCTTCAAATGCTCATGGTGTTCCTCTATACTTTTAGAATATATGAGAATTTCGTCCAAGAATATGAGTAAATTTTTTTCCAAGTATTCTTGAAAGATATTATTCATTCAATTCATAAAATTTGTATGGGCATTTGTTAATCTGAAATTTAAAACCATGAACTCATAATGTCCATACCTTATTCTGAAAGTTATTTTTAGGAATGTCCTCATCCTTAATCCATAATTGATGATATCTTGATTAAACATCGATCGTAGAATATACCGATGCTCCACACATTTGATCAAATAGATAATCTATTCTTGATTGTTGCTTTGTTTAACATCCCGTAATCAATGCACAATCTAAGTAGTCCATCTTTCTTTTCACAAAAATTATTGGTACTCCCAAGGTGAAACACTTGGTCTAATTTAACCTTTGACAAAAGTTCTTGCAATTGAGCCTTAATCTCTACTAATTCTATAGTAGTCATTCGATATGGTGCCTTAGAAATAGGTTTGGTTCCAGGCTTGATTTCAATTGTGAAGTCAAATTCCCTTTTGGGTGGAAGACCAGTAACTCTTCCAGAAACACATCACTAAAGTTTCATAACAACGGATATCATTCCATGACATCACTATTCTCTTCAGTTGTTTCTACAATCTTTACTACATATAAGGTACAACCTTTATTTTTGGCATTTTTAAGTTGCATAGCTGACAGTTTCCTAACTAAAATCTCACGTTTTACACCCTGAATCTCTGTTTTTTTTTGTAGATCATCTAAATAACTAATATGTTTTTCATAACAGTCCACTTTCTCTTTATGCTCAACTAACCAATTAACACCTATGATTACATCATAATACCCGAAAGGTGAAACATAAATATCAACCTCGGTGGAAAAACTAGGTAAGTTAAGGACTGCTCCAAAAGACACATACTAATAGTATGAACAATATTGTTTCGTAATGTAAAGTCCATGTTTTATCCATGTTTCCAGCTTTTCTTCTAATTTTCGATGTTATTTTACTAGAAATAAAGCATTCAATAGCTCGGTATCAATAATTATAGTTATAGGTATGCCAAATAAATTACCCGAAGCTCTATGGGTGTGGCCTATTTTTAGCACTCGCTTGTCACCTACTACATCGTGTATCTTGTCTTTGCTTATTACAATCATCCTTTTTCAAATGACATTGATTTTCATAATGATCTTTTCCATAGTTATAATAGCCTCCTACAGGTCCCTTTCTAGGCTCGATTTATTTCCAAATTTTTAGAATTATCATTCTAACCTCCATAGGACTTTTTCCGTTATTATAATTCTTGACAAAATTGTTTCGTGCATTACCAACAAACTTATTTGTTTCTTCTTTCTTACTCTTATCAGCAGAAAACACTTAATTTTCATTCCAAATTTCTTCCATGGTCCTTTCTTATGTGTAAGATATGATGAAGAGGAGTTGGGAACTTTCTTCCTTACTTCCTCTTTATGAGAAAAAATTGCCTTCTATTTCTGTTCCTACCTTATGGTTTTTTCAACAACCCCTTCCATAGTGGTTGGGATGTGAACATCCACCTCTCCTGTTATAACGAGGTTCAATCCCATGATGAATTTCCATATCCTAAACTTCTATTCAGTTTGATACTGAGGTACATACTTAAGGAGTTTAGTAAACCGCTCCCAATAATCAGTTACAGTTAGCTTTCCTTAAGCTAGGTTCTAGAATTCAATCATTTTCTAATCATAATAAAGTTGTGGTGGCCAACGTTGCTAAAGTAACTTTTAATTGATCCCATGTGATATTAGTTTCATCAATATTTAACTTAGTCTTATGGTTGTCCCACCATGAAGATGCCTCATGGGAAAGTTGATATGCTCCCCATATCACCTTTGTTTCTTCTGAGAAATTCTTTATTGCAGAGTACTTCTACATTTTCCTGAGCCAATTCTCAGCTCCATATCCTAATGTGGTGCCATCAAACTTAGGTGGACTTATCCTTTTTATATCATTAGTGAATTCAGCTGCCAGCGTAGCCTTTTTGTTCTCAGGTTGATCAGGTATGTTCACATTGTTACTATCAACACTTAAATTGGCATTGTCCCTAGGAGGTGGCTGATTATTATTACTAGCATCTTCTTCCTCCTCATTTCCCATTACTTTTTCAAGTACAACCAAATGATCTCTTGTGTCCAATAGGGAAGTAAGTATTTCATAAATTTTTTGGGTAGTTACTGCTCCTTCTTGAGGCAGAGGATTATTTGCTATGTTTCCTCTTGTTCTAACCATTTTCTCATTAACAAGAAAAATTAAATTTCATCAAATTATGGACATAATAGGTCCAAGAGCTACAATCTTTAGATCTGATACCAAGATGTAATATTCCCATTTTAAGACTTTAGAAACAAGGGAATTGTTTTTTTAAACACAATGTTCTCTATTCTAAATAAAATATAATTTAGAACACACATTCCATGCCAATAAATCTCATAACAGATAACCATATGCAATTGTCATGACTCGTTATGCTACCGATCTCTCATTCCATGGCTCAATTACCAACCGATCTCTCATGTTTGAATTAAATTATAGAATACTTTGTGTATACCACGTATACTTGGTTTTTCCTACCCTATTTTGGGTATTGAGTGATTTGTTTAAAGAACCTATCTAAATATTTGTTACCAATATTCATCTAACATCACGTTGCTTTAAACTAGGTGACATAGGACAACATAACCAACAACTTGCGATAATTTGGCCAAAGATTTTCAACATACTCTTCATGTCAATACTCCTAGAACACATACTCGTCATTTTGGAATACATCCTTCACCTCACTCTTCTGTTATCTAGAATGGTCTTTACTGATTTTCGTCAGTCCACTTGCCCAAGGTTTGACCCTAGCCCATGTTAGCAACATAATTTTTTATAGGAAGACGCTCACGATGACTTGGGGTAAATGGGCACAATTGGTTGACCTAAGTCAACCAAATGTGCCAAGGTACCCTGAGTCATATAAAGCTACTCCCTATCCTAAACATGCTACTAACTTGACCTAGAGAGAAACTAAGTTCAAGTCTAGATGTGTGTAGATCTAGATGAATAAATATGGAAGGGTGTTGCCACATGTCAACTACAACATTGTATCCTTGAGAAGCCCCTAGACTTCTCAAAGGTACAGTCCTATAGTTGGCATGTTCCAACATCCATTAGAACTAATTCATCATGATGTACATACCCCTTAGTGGTCATTAGATTTAAATTTAATTAGATTAAGATTCAGATTGCAGCAACCATGCCTAACCCTAATTCCAACATTCATTAAGTTCTTTATCCATAATTAATCTGAATTGATATTAATAACTTCATTAACTCATGCTTGCATTGATGTTCATTAATGTGGCCTAACAAGCAGTTATCCCCGAAAACAGGGTAGCAAACATCAAATGGTTAATTTTTAATGTAACCTAGTTGTCAAAGAAAGTGTATCATTCACCTAGATTCAGCTAGGGTTTACTTTTTATAAATGAAGCACAAGGATTAAATATCATGACCACCATTCCATTTATTTTTCATTCTTTTGAGAGAGGAAGAGTCTTCCTCTACCTGGTTAGATGTTGGGGTTAACATAACCTTTTTATCATTCTTTACCCATATAGTTTAATTATATGACCAATGCATATTTCATTATTAAATTATAGTTGTGTAGTTAGAGAATGACATCTTTTGCAATTTAACAAGTTTCATTAAAGTAAGGGAGATTGTACTATCCCCTTTAATCCAACTTATCAATTGATAACAGCAATAGTATACAAATAGATATAAATAATATCGACAAGATATCACTACTATTTTTGTCATATAAAGTACAAGAGAATTTACACAACAAATTGGAGTCAGTCTCCAAACCTTTCAATTCATCATGATAAAATATACATTTACAAGACTATGCATTTCAAACATACTGCATGTCAATCATCATTAAGATCATAAAATAACATCACTTCTCTTTTCCAATACAACTCAAGAATGAATCAAAATTCTTTACATAAGATCCAAAATTAAATAAGCCAATGCATCATAAAAAAATTTCCTTCTTTTATCACTTACGATGTCCATCTGCAAAAATTGCTAGCATGGGTTAGTTCAATGAACTGAGCATGATAAGCACTAAGCATTAAAACAAAGTGCATTCCACTAATTGTTCCATTAAAACAACTCTACTTTAATGAAACAATTAATATATCATACAAATAAGCATAAGTAATAACAACCAGATAAGAAGTACAATAATGAGTTTGAATTCACTTTTAAGAAAAGAGCATAATATAATCCACAACATCTACATTATAACATATAGTTTAATTGATCCTATCAATTACTTTTAAACAAACAACAGGTCTTGTCATCCAATTGTTTCATAATTCTATCAGAATAGAAATACAACATTTATCTTTACTATGTAGCAAAAGAAGTTATTTACAGCATATCTCATATTAGGATGATTCATCCTACCACTTATGAATAGATAAGAAGAATCAATACATACTATTCCTCATATACTCGATCATCTAAAATACTGAAACAAGTTCAGAACACATGTAACTACTTCAATTCAAGGATAACAATAAAAGGATTAAACATTTAAAGAGACAACATCTAAACAAGAATCCCAAATCAATCCAAGAAGGGATAGAGAATCAAAATAGTCTACCTACAAGTCTTAACTAACTTCTACATGTTAGAAGATATCATTCAAAGTTCTGAAACCAGACATTCCACAAATCAAAGCAAGACTCACATGAGTTTAATCTCTTCTTGTGTCCATCCAAGGAGGATTCATAAAAATATATAGTGTAAAAAGAGAAAACCATCCAATATCAAATCCAAATGAAGTATGACTTAGTCAAACAAAGCATTCGGTCTAAGCATGTTTACATTTTCTCTTCAATAGAACTGACTCAACTATTCTCTTTCCGCATCATTACAAAAAATGACATAGTAAAAGAAGACTAAACAATCCACAAGGAATTTCCATCTCAGAAGAGTGGTTTCCCACCATTTCTTACAAGATAGAAGGATAGAAAGGAAAACCCAAGTAGTCGAGAAGGCCTAAGAGAACAACAACTCTACATCCAAGAAGAGAGCCGATTTACGATAGAAGTTCGGTCAAGTGAACTTATCTTTACGAAAGTTAAAGGATCTTAAATGGAAAAGATCCAATCAAGAACTCATTTCTTTTATACTAACAAATGAATTCCAATTTCTGTTTCAAACTTTGAAATTCTTTTACTAGTTCCCAAGAGAGAACACTAAACCAAACACATAGTTTAAAGAAAGCAACACTTCTAGTTTCCCTTACAAATCAATACAACTTGGTTTATCTATTCCAATTCATTAAACACAAGTTCGAATTCATTTCTCAAAAAGGAGTACAGTATGGTTCCAAAAAAGAAAACTATCCAGAAGATAAATATGTTCCTTCGTCCTTTTTAAAGACCCGAGAGATCCCCAATGAATCTAACAAAGGATACAAAACCCAAAATAGTATAAGCTAAACAAGTTCAAAAATACTCACGAACTCAAAAGAAACTGAAATCCCAATTACAAGGGCTTCAATAGCTCAATACAAAAGAGCAAGTAGTTCATGATCCAAAATAAGAACAAATTAAAGAACAATCCCGAACCAGAGGTAATATATCCTATCAACAAGATTCAGAATGAGAGAGTATTCAACTCTTCTTTCCTTAAAAACCCAAAAATCAATTTAAGAGGATCTAAAAGAGAGTAAGAAAACCCAAAATATGTTTAAGTCGGTAATTTCTCAATTGTTTATTCAACGTGATCAACAAGAAATCACAACAAGGACTCTCACAGCTCCATCTATAAATATTACGATAGAGAAGGTATTTGTTTCAAAATCGATCACAAGAAGGAGTATACATACTACATTTCCAAAAAATTCAGGAACCGATAACGACTATTTCAAACGAGCTCTATATCAACCAAAGAGTAAATAACAATACAATATCTAACTAGAGGTTCCTTAATCCCTCAACAAGTTACAGTTACAGCCCATTAACCTATAAACAAATCAGTCAAGCCTTCAACAAGATGTGGGTTTTCTCATAGTAGAGGAGAGAAGAATATCCTCCATATTTACATGCCCTTACAAGTTCAAAGAAGGTGATATAGTCTCAAAAACAGAAGTACCACAACCATTGCTACTCAAGAAGCTACAAGGAGAAGATCAAAAGGAGGTTACCAAAACAAATCAAACCAAAACTATTCTCCCAAGATTTTACGAGAAAAGAGTTCTATAAATGAGTTCTAAGAATTTCAAAACCTTGAATACGAGTAAAACTCAAGCTCAGAATACAAGTACATAACCAAACACAATGCCTCGAATACAAGTTTAGAACACACAAGTATTGAATATGAGTACAGTGCTAAACACAAAGCTTTGAACACAAGTTTAGAAAAACACAAAGCTCCAATACAAGCTCGAATGAAATATAAAGCTTCAGTATATGAGTTTCACATGCATGTCACCACTGAACTTGCACAGAGAGATTTTCCAAAGGCTAACATTATTTTGTAATGGATTTATATCCAAAAACCACAAATATTCATAAAACCATGAAAGTAAATAACCAGACAAATCATGAAAACATTTATCTCATGAGAGAATAATTGTTTTAATGAATCATTTAGAAGAAAGCAAGAAATATTAATGGGTAGAGCCTATCATGCCTGATAGTGCTTCGCGGTCGAAGGATAATTCCAGCCAAGCTTCCACCTCTTTTTCTCCTCCACAAAAGATCAACAACCAAACATCCTTTCTTCCAATGCCTCTTATACTTTCCTTCAATCGAAAATAGACTAGAGAAACCAAAAATGACCTTAAGGTAAAAGTCAAACTACTGGTTTGAAGAACTAGATAGCTCCATGGAAAGAAAAAATCACAATGCATGCAAGATCAAACAACCTCCAAAAATCCACCTTCCTTGTTTCGAATATGGTTTGCACACAAAAATCGAGGTTCATTAATGCAATTACTCCCAAATCTCCCACTTATCTCTCCTTACCACCACCTCCTAAAACTAGTGAATGCCATTTCTACTTCAACATGCATTTCCATATTTAGTGAAGCCTCCACGTATGCTTCCACTAAAGTCTACTTACCTTTGCAAAAATTGGTTGTACCTCCATTCATTTAACCAAATCAAATCAAATAAATTCCATTGGAACCATCGCCCTAATGTCATGTGACCCTAGGTTCCTTTTCAATAGTTTAGGATAGATTTCCCAAAACTTAGGTTAGTCTAAAAATAATTACCTTAGGTCTTAAAAACATTTCCATAGGTAATTTCCACCTTAGGTTAGATCAAATTCACAACCATATAGTATTAGGTATTAGGTTAAATAGCCTAGCATTACCTTAGTAATTTCTCCCTTATTCATTTAGCACAAGAACTTAGGTTAGGATGCCATCATGACAAAATAGAATAAGAAGCTTAGGTTAGATTGAAACCCAAATAAGTAGACATAGCTAGGAAGTAGGTGCTTTTACCTAGTTTAGGATACCATTAGGATAATCCTTTAGTTTTAGGATTTAGATTCCCTTCATAGTTATGAAGCAGACTTTATTTCTCTCACGCCATTAATTTCCTAAAGAATTCAATCCCAAATATTTAAGAACAATCATACAACTGAATGAAGACACACTCATACAAGACCAAAGAATTTGTAACATACAAAGTTCAGTTTGCTACATCTCTCCTCCTATGAATTTCAATTAACCGTTCAGTCTGGTAAGGAGATTTAAAACATTCCTTGGATTACTGGAATTGATCCAAGGATGAGTCAGTAAAAGAGATAGGTTTGTAACTCTCAAAACCAGATTACATCTCACCTACAAGAAGTGAAAATGGATTCTTGCAAGCCATATCATTTCAGTCCATTGAATCCTAGAGCAGTAAATGATTTATCCATAAAAATCATGATTTTCAACAATCAAGTAAACACACCTTATTCAATAAAATCACATGCCAATGCTTGAAATGCAAAAGAGAAATATAACTAATTGTCAAAGGTCTTACATGTTGCAGCTTAACTTGTTTCAATAGCCTTTTGAGTTTATTCATCTAGACTAACAGAAATTCGACTTGATCACATTTATTCCCTAGGTAGAGATATGGGCATGACCTAGTGTTGAGGTCAACTCACGTTTACTTAGGATAAATAGACATGCCTAATTGACACAAGTTGATTGAGTATGTCTAAATACCCTTAGTCACCGTAAGAAATCCTCCAAACTAGGCCATGTTGCTAATCTTGGCTAGGGGTAAACCTTGAACAAGTTGAGTGAAAAAGTTACTAAGGACCATTATAGATAAAGGATTGATTAGGGTGAGGGACATATTCCATTTGATGAGTATTTCATATAGGAATATAAACATGAACACTATGTTTAAAATCATTGGCCAAAGTATCACAAGTTATTGGTTGCATTCTCCAATGTCACTCAGTTTAAGAGGCGAGATTTCATATGAATATCAGTAACAGATATTCACATAGCCCTCTTAAACAAATCATTTGATACCTATAAAATGGTAAAAGAACCTGGTATACATGGTATACACATGATTAAGTTAACATGAGAGATCAAAATGATACCATGTCATGAAATGAGAGATTGGTGTTTCACTAAGTCATTTACAATCGCATATGGTTTTCTATTATGATATTGATTAGCTTTGTAATGTTTTTCTAAAATATGTTATTTTAGAATAGATAACATAATGCAAAAATAAAAAATAATTTTTTTTCCTTATTTCTAAAGTCTAAAAATGGGAATGTTACTTCTTGGTATCAGAGCTGAAGGTTGCAACTCTTAGACCTATTGTGTCCATAATATGATAAAACTTAATTTTTCTTATTAACAGAAAAATGGTTATAATGAAAGGAAATGCTGCAAACAACCCACCACCAGGTGGAGAAGTAGCTACTTCCAAAAAACTCGATGAGATCCTTGCTTCCCTATTGGACACAAGAGATTGTCTGGATGTATTAGAACAACAAGTAATGGGAAATGAGGAGGATGAAGAAGATGTTGGTAATAACAATTAGCTACTTCTGGGGATAACACCAATATAGGAAATTTGGGTGTTGATAACAATAACGCTGCCAATGCTAATGCAAATGTACCCAATCAACCTAAGAATAAAAAGGAAAGATTGGAAGCTGAACTCACTAATGATATAAAAAGGATAATTCCACCCAAGTTTGATGGCACTACACTGGGAGATGGAGATGAGAATTGGCTCGGTGAAATGGAGAAGTACTTTTCTATAAGGAACTTCTCGAGGAAACTAAAGCAATATGGGGTCTTATCAGCTTTCCCATGAGGCATCTTCTTAGTGGGACAATCGTAAGGTTGAGTTCAACATTTATCAAACAAACATGACTTGGGATCAATTTAAAAATTATTTTAGGCAACGATGGCTGCCACAACTTTACTATGATTAGAAAATGACTAAATTTTAGAACTTAGCTCAAGGAAAGTTAATTGTAATGGAGTACTAGGAGAATTTTACTAAGCTTCTCAAGTACGTGCCTCAGTATAAAACTGATGAGAAGTTCAGGATACAAAAATTCATTATGGGGTTAAATCCCATTATAGGTGGTGAAGTATATGTTCACATCCCAACCACTATGGAAGGGGTTGTTGAAAAATCCATAAGGCAAGAGTAGAAATTGAAATTAATCTCTTCCCATAAGGAGGAAATCAGAAATAAAATTTCTTAATTCTTCTTCATCCCTTGCACCCAAAAAGGGACCATGGAGAAAATTTGGTATGAAACAAGTCCTATGGAGGACAGAATGATAAATTTAAGGATGGAAATAAATTTGAGCCTAAGAAAGGACTTGTAGGAGGCTAATACAATTGTGGAAAATATCATTATGCAAATTAGTGTCCTCTAAGGAAGGATGACCGCAATGCGCAACATAAGATATATGTTGCAGTAGCTAACAAAAAAAAGTCGACATACAAGTTACACCTATAAAAGTTCCGTAACTTAATTAAAATACATGTTACTATATGTTTTGATACTGGAGATACTAAATGCTTTATTTCTACTAAATTAGCTTCCAAATAAAAAAGAAAAGTTGGAAAAATGGATAAATAATGGGTTGTAAATTATGGAAATAATATTTTCCACACAGTTAGTATATGTATTTTGGGCAGTCCTTTACTTGCCTAGTTTTTCCACTGAAGTGTAACTTTACATTGCTCCTTTGGGGTCTTATGATGTAATCATAGGTGTTAACTGGCTTGTTAAAGATAAGGAAAAGGTTGACTATTTTGAAAAACATATTAGTTGTTTGGATGACCTACCGAAAACAATAGACATTTAGGGGATAAAATGTGAGATTTTAGTTAGGAAATTGTTAGCCATGCAGCTTAAAAGGAAAAAAACAAAGGTTGCATTTTGTATGCAGTAAAAATTTCTGAAACAACTTAAGGGGATAGTGAATTCTTAGAAATATACCCACTTATTCGAAATTTCAGCGATGTGTTTCCAGAAGAACTACCCGGTCTTCCACCCAAATGGGAGTTTGATTTCACGATTGAGATCAAGTCGGGAACCGAACCTATTTCCAAGGCACCATATCAAATGAATACCATTGAATTGGTAGAGCTTAAGGAATGGTTACAATAACTATTTTATAAAGGTGTGATAAGACCAAGTGTCTCGCCTTAGGGAGCACCAAAGAAATTTTTGTGAAAAAGAAAGATGAAACACTTAGATTATGTATTGATTACGGGATGTTAAAAAAGCAACAATAAAAATGGATATCCACTTCCTAGAATTGATGATCTATTTGTTCGGATGCGTGGTGCATCAATATATTTTAAGATAGATCTTCGATCCGGATATCATCAATTAAGAAACAAGGATGAAGATTTTCATAAAACAAATTTTATGACAAGGTACAAAAATTATGATTTCATAGTTTTACCTTTTGGTTTGAAAAATGTACCTACAAATTTTATGAATTTAATGAATATTATTTTTCAAGAATACTTAGACAATTTTTTTCTTGTATTCTTGGGTGATATTCTCATATATTCTAAAAGCATTGATGAGAATCATGAACATTTGAAGATAGTTTTGGAAATCTTAAGAAAGGGAAGATTGTGTGATAAGTTGTCCAAATGTTATTTCTACGAGATGGAAGTGCACTATCTAGGACATGTCATAAGTAAAGATGGAATAGTTGTAGATCCATCAAAAAATGTTGCAATAACTGAGTGGTTTGCACCTAAGAATGTACATGAAGTTAGAAGATTCATGGGTCTTGTTGGTTACTATAGAAATTTTTTTAAATACTTTTCGAAGGTCACTACACCAATAACTTCATTTTAAAATAAAGATAATAAATTTGTGTAGTGAAAAATGTGAATCTAAATTTAAGAATGTAAAGAATCAACTTACATTTGCACCTATTTTGGCTATACCTAATCCTAATGGAGACTTTACTGTAGTAATAGATGCTTCCAGGGAAGGGCTTGGAGGTATCTTATTGCAAAATGAGCATGTTATAGCATATGAAAGTAGAAAACTCAAGTTACATGAACTGAACTATGCTCCCCATGACCTAGAGCTTGCTGCCATTGTTCATGCACTTCAAGTATGGAGGAATTATCTTCTTGGTAGAAATTTTGAATTAAAGACTGACCATCTTGGGCTGAATTATATTTTCACTCAGCCAAATCTGAATGCAAGACAATGAAGGTGGTTAGAATTTCTATCTCAGTATGATTTTGACATAAGTTATATAAAAGGAAAGGAAAACAAAGTGACAAATGCACTAAGTCATAGGAAACATATTTCTACACTTATAACATTGAGAAATCAGTTTAAGGATGAAGTAAAAAGTGTTATGGAATCTGATTCTTATTTTCAGCAAGTAAAAATAACACTTGTTGCAGATCCAAATGATGTGAGATATAGAGGTTTTCACTTTGATGACAAAGGAATCTTGAGATATGATAATAGAGTATATATACCTTCGAAATGAGATAAGAAGGAAATTTTTAATCGTATGTCATAATTCACATTTTTAAGGATATCCTGGAATTATGAAAATGCTCGTGATATAAAAATAATATTTATCGAAAGGGATGAAAAAGACATAATTGATTTTCTCGACACACTTCTTAGAATATCATCATGTTAATACTAAACATATGCATCCAACCGGTTTACTATACCCTCATATCATGCCTCAAGTATAAATGGTAAGTAATTAGCATGTATTTTTTAAGGGTTTCCTATGTCAAGAAATAAGCATGATGTTATTCTTGTTGTTGTGGATACACTAACAAAAGTGGCACATTTTATTCCTGGTAATCTTACGGATGATTCACATGTTTTAGAAAAAAGATTTGTGCATGAAATTTTTAGATTGCATAAGTACCTAAATTGATCATATCAGATAGAGATCCAAGAATGACATCTAGATTTTGGCAAACATTTAATACAGCCTTAGGAACTAAACTGAATTTTAGTTCAACATACCATTCAGAAATAGATGGGTAGATTGAAATAGTTAATCAAGTTTTGGAAGATATGTTACGAATGTATTGCATGGATCAGCAAAAGTACAAATGGGAAGAGTGCCTTCCATTAGTTGAATATTCTTATAATAACATGTATCACACCTCTCTAAAAATGGTACCTTTCAAAGAATTATATAGAAGGAAATGTAGAACTCCACTAAGCTGGGATAACATAGGGGACAAAGAGGTAATTGGACCTGAGATCCTTATTGAAATGGAATAACAAGTTAAAATGATTCATGAACATTTAAAGGAAGAAACCGATAGGAAAAAAAAAATTTATACAGACTTAAAAGGGTTGACAAGAAATTTGAACTTGGTGAAAATGTCTTTTTGTGGGTTAAACTGAAAAAGAGTTCTATAACTTTTGGCAAGGCTACCAAGTTATCATCTCATTATGTAGGACCCTTTGAAATTGTTGAGATAATCAATCATGTATCTTATCATTTATGTTTATCACCTTCTTTATCATGAATGCATGATGTTTTCCATATTTCTTTACTTAAGAAATGTGTTTCAAATTTAACACATGTGTTTAATTGGAATTCCTTGTAGGTCCAATACCTAGGAATAATCATGGTTAAACTCATTCCAGTCTTTGGAAAATTTCTAGTTGCACTTAAGAAATCATGAAATAAGTTAATGAAAGTTCTAGTGGGACCAGTTTAACAAAGAAAGTGTAACCTTGGAAAACCTCGAAGACATGAAAATTGATTTTCCACATTTATTTGATTAGAATTGGTTCTTTTGATTGATAAAAATTGAATATTTTATTCTTAGCATATCAATAAACCTACTAGTTTTTAGCAGATACTAAATTATTTAGCATTGAAACAACTAATTTAATGTTGAATAATTATGAAAATTTGAATTTCTCAAATTTGGTTCAATTATGAACTTATGAATGAAAGAATTATATTTTTGTTATATTCTTGATTAAATTTATTTGACTAAGTTAATCATTAGGATGATGATGCTTTTTAGGAGGGAGGTATGTAATGCCTCCAACATGATTAGTACCTATGATGACTTCTACTTTAGAAGGTACAAACATTGACATGTGATTTTGTCTTAAGACGGTGTACTCTTATGACTTTGGAAATCATGTTTGTAGTAGAAAATAATTCATCTGATTGAACAAGTACATTCTATCATGTTTTTGTTGAATTTAATGGAGCAATCCACCTCCTTATGTAGAATTAATTTTCTAATTGAATTGAGAAATTTGGTTATTTTTTCATAAATTCTTCTTTCAGAACAACATTACCTTGGATCAATTCCATTGATCCAAGGTATGCTTTTAATTCATGACTTTGTGGTCATAACAACCAAGTCAATTAGATCAGGTGATCTCTGGATTCGACTATGCTAAGGAAAGGATGAAGTCTTCAGATCTTGTTGTATATTAAATTTTGATGTCATGGATGGTTTTTCTTTTTTAACATGCAATGATTTATTTGATCAAGAACCTATTATAACTATGTCTTAATGTTAGTAACTATAGCCTAAAGCTAATTCTAACCTATGTCTCTATGATCTTTTGTTAATTAGAATGTTAAGACTTTAACTAAAGACCTACCTATGGACCTATGTTGATTTCCTAAATTAATGTTTTTTTAATATTGGCAAATAGTTTTTTGAAAGGGACTATACCCTTGAATACAAAAGAAGGCCTGAAAGCCGGAATAAGAGTGAGAAACAGAGCTGATGGAACAAAGTCCAAGTATTACAATGAAGTTCTACGTAGCCCAGAAACATAGCTACACAAACGAGACATAACAGCAAAACAACAGCAAAAAAATAGTAAGTCGACTGCCAAGAAACAACAAAAATAACAACTAAAAGTAGCAGAAGCATCCAGGACTACTTCTTGGCAGCTTTATCGATACTGATCTTGACTCTTTTCCAGGCATGAAACATACCCAATGCAGTCATGTGGGCAACATCCGTCTTATCGAGCTCCTCGATGGTTCTTTTACTCTCTTTTTCATTGCCCCAAAGTGTAGCCGGGACACCGCTGAGGTTGGAAACACTTTTGGCATGACCCTCGATGAACTCCTCGATGGCCCTAAAGGTGGAAATGTTGTAATCATGTCTAGTCTTAGCCTTCCCTAGGCGGGAGTCTAAGGAGGTCAGCTTCTTGTATATGTCTTCAATCTGACTGTTATCAATGCTCCCTTCCCCCTCCATGCTTTTCTTACCTTTTTGCTTAGCTAGGTTTTTGACCTCATCCTTCAGCAAATTTATCTCAGCCTCTAAGGCCTCCAGCCTCTTAGAAGAGCTATCCATCTGTACTTCCCGGGGACTGGCACTACTAATGTTCAGTAGGTCACGTGCAATGTCAAGTTCAATAGGCTCCTTCCCCACAGCAAGAGTCTCAAGGTTGAGTCTCCTGGAAGCCCTGGTGATTGGTCTTTTAGAGGTAGAGGTGAGGTGGGTGATAGGAGCAGCAACAGGAGGAATTGAAGGAGAAGCTTGTGTAGCCTGGCATGGGGGTAGCAGCACCGGTGGCGGGGGCAGCAGCAAGGGTAGCAGGGGAAACAGGACTGGCAGCAGCAGAGCCCATCAAAGGGGGAGCCGGGCTAGGAGAGGAAGGAAGACCAGGGTACTTAAGAAGGCAGCATTTGTGAATTAACAATATAAGCCCTTGATGCAAGGGAACCACCCGGGTGTGCTTCTGGAACTCCAAAATGGAGCGCTCAAGGGAGTTTAACAGATAATGAGGGAAGCAAACCAATCTATTCCTATGGAAGTGGTTTAAAAAGATGAGATGCTTAGCAGGGACAGTGACAAACCTACCTTCCAAGGAGATGAATCGAATCATCATGCGAGTGACTTCATCATAGGGTGATGGAATTGAGCTGACAAGCAGTGCTGTGCTAAATATGAGCTTCTCATCTTCCTCCACAAATCTTCTTTCTTCAGCTTCTTTGATAACCCTTTTGTTGAAGAAGCGGTACCCTTCCAAGCTGAGGCCGGTCGCTTCAGCAATGAGATCTTCATTGACAAGTATCTTCTGTCCCCCATAGTCGACAGTCCTCTCTTTCCACTCCTTAGCAAAGCATACAGAAATGCTTTGATCATGTCCCTGCACCCTATCAATGAAGTTGGTGAAGCCGCCTATGCTGAGAATGTTCCAAAGCTCAGTGTTTTCCTTCCAGTCGGGGTCCGCGCATGGCTCAATTTGACAGGGAGGTCCTCCCATCTTCTCTGTGGTATACTGGTTACAACAATTTCTCGAATGCCTCTGAGCATGAAGAACAGTCCGTTTCTTGCTGTTGAAGGTCGCATAAGACTGGGAACTATAGCCGTTGGTCTTCTCAACGAGCAGCAGTGCGTAGCTGGCTTGAACTAAGCCTGCGGGAAGTCGCGTGTGATAACCCTTTCCCTGTCAACAATCACATTGCATTTATCATCGGTTTTCGTGGAGCTTAGCATCTGGATATCAACAGCTGTTGTACCTCCCGCGTGCGTGATTTTCAAATCTAGATAACTCCACTTGAAGTTCCCTAAATAATTCTTGCTATCATTTGAAATTGATATTATTTGCCTCGCCATATTCATTAAAGCAGCACGTGTGAAAGTATTAATGATTCTGATCTTCCTCCAAAGATTAAGGCTCATCTCTAGGGATTGCTTGCTTATGAAGGTCCGCATGGATGCTGTTGTGAAGCTGATTAGGGATACTATCATTATCCCAGACGGTGAAATTTATATTAATGCCATAATTGGCCAGTGCATCCGCCAATTTATTGCCCTCCCTGTAAGTATGTATGATTCTGATGCTATTGAAGGTGTGACTAATGCTTATGGATTCAGAGATAAAATCTTTAATACTCCAACTGGGAGATGAGGACTGATTAAGAAGTTTAATGATATTAAGGGAGTCCCCTTCAACAACAAGGTTCTGAATATTTTGAGCCCGTGCAACTCTCAAGCCCCAGAGAGCAGATAATGCTTCGGCAAAATGATTGGTTTGAATTCCCATTTTTCCAGCATATGCAGCAATCAAATTACCTTTGTGGTCCCGTATTACTCCTCCTCCTACTGCTGTCCCAGGGTTTCCCTTAGAGGTGCCATCAAAGTTCAGCTTGTACCAATTAGAGTCAGGAGGATGCCATTTAATCGAAGATCTATCTACACTATTCCCAGGGTTGCTCCAATTTCCAATCTGCCAATTAGATAAGATGTGTTCTTCATTCTTAGGATAACACTTGTTCTTGGGAGGTTTAAATCTGGCCATGTCCTCTTTGAGACCTTGAGAAATTTTTCCAATACTGAGTTTATAATTTTGCTTCTTATTTCTGAAAATGATATTATTTCTATCCTTCCAAATCCTCCAGATTAAATGTGGGATGGCTAATTTCCAGATTCTTTTGATAACACAATGTCTGAATGGTGGGTTCCATTGATTCCATAGCTGATTAAGATCCTTCGGCAACACCCAAAGAGCTTCGAATTTAGAAAGGACAAAGTTCCAAATTCTATTGGCATAATCACAATGTATGAACAGATGACTAATGTCTTCGTAGTCATTCCTACAAAGGTGGCACCAATTAGGAATTATAAATCCTCTTCTCATCAAATTGTCAGTGGTGAGAATTCTACCTCTGATGGCCAGCCAAAGAAAGAAATTTATTTTGGGGGTTAACTCAGGCATCCAGATCTTGTTCTAGTTAAAATTAGATTGATTACTGTGAAAAAGATTGATATAACCAGATTTGACTGAGTATTTCCCATCATGTGAATTGTTCCAAACCAGCTCATCCTTGGAATCCAGCTGACTTAAAGGAAAGAGATCTAAAAGATCCTGAAGGGAGGAAGTAATTTGTTTCAGCTCAATTCGCTCCACAGTAAGTTTTTTCCAAATCTTGTTGGTGCCATTTCCTTCAATGTAGTCCTTGATT
Source organism: Taxus wallichiana var. yunnanensis (assembly GCA_018340775.1). Lineage (NCBI taxonomy): Eukaryota > Viridiplantae > Streptophyta > Pinopsida > Cupressales > Taxaceae > Taxus > Taxus wallichiana. The sequence goes on along the minus strand of CM031239.1, from coordinate 23,843,003 downwards.
TTAGTTCCATACTTGCTTATAAGGCTGTCCTTAGCTATCCCAAATCTATCCAAGAGATTATCACTGAACCAGTTATCCTCCCAGAAGTTTATCTCACTGCCATCCCCCACTTTCCATTTGCTGCCCTGCTTGATGAAGTTTCTACTCTTGACCAGATTATTCCAAAAAATGGAGCCATTGGGGAGGTGTTCATCATGCAGATAGGAGTAAACAGCTTGTTGATTCAAGTATTTTGCTTTAATAACATCAATCCAGGGTTGTTTCTCAGATAGCAATCTCCAGCCCATCTTAGCAATGAGTGCCTCATTCATTTTCTCAATATTTTTTATGCCCAGCCCTCCCATAGATTTCGGGGTGCAGACCTTATCCCAGGCCACTAGGTGAAATTTGAACTTCTCTTCCATGCCTTGCCATAAATTTTTTTTCTGAATCCTTTCTATTTTCTCTCTGAAGGAAGAAGGAATTTTGAAAAGTGACATGATATAGATGGGCAGACTTTGGAGTGTACTTTTAATGAGTAGGCACTTACCAGCACTAGAGAGAGTGGCACCTTTCCAACCAGCCATTTTTTTCTGAAATCTCACCAATAATTCATCCCACACCATGTGAGAGACTTTCTTAGTGCCAAGAGGGAGGCCTAAGTACGTTGCTGGAAGAGCACCTATTTGACAGCCCAGAATTTTAGCAATCTTGAGCTGTCTTTCCCCAGGGGTGTTGAAGAAGAAAATGGTGCTTTTGTCATAATTAATCTCTTGCCCAGAAGCAGATTCATAGAGTTGTAATAGAGCCTTAATAGCCTTAGCTTCCACAACTGAAGCCAGAAGAAGAAGGATAGTGTCGTCCGCAAACTGTTGATGAGAGACAGCTTGGCTGAATGAAGTGGGTTTAGATCCATTTAAAAGGCCGTCTTCAACCACTTTGCCAATTGTTCTACTAAGGCTGTCAGCTAAAAGAATGAAGAGTAAGGGGGAGATGGGGTCTCCTTGTCTTAGACCTCTGCTGCTGGTGAAAAAACCCACAGGCTCCCCATTAACAACCATAGAGAACCTAGCTGTAGATAAACAAGATTTAACAATTTTTCTAAATTTTTCCGTGAACCCAAATTTAGTTAAAATCTTGTCAAGGAAGACCCAAGATACCTTGTCAAAAGCTTTATTCATATCAAGCTTGAGGATCATATTTGCCTTTTTATTATTTTCCATGGAATGTATAGTCTCGTGCACCATAATCACTCCGTCTTGTATTATCCTGCCTTTAATAAAGCCACTCTGCTGCCTTGAGATGAGATCATTCATTATGAGCTGTAGTCTAGTAGTAATGATTTTGGTGAAGATTCTAAAGATAGCATTAACAAGACTGATAGGTCTGAAGTCCTTGAAATCTTTTGCATCCATTTTTTTAGGTGCCAACACAATGTGCGTGTTATTGAGCTCTTTTAGAAGATTTCCCGTTCTATAGAATTCATTCACCACTTTGAGAAGATCCTCCGAGCATATTTCCCAGAACTTCTGAAAAAAATTAATAGAGAACCCATCCGGCCCAGGAGCCTTATCCCCCTCAAGAGAAAAAACAGCCTTTTGCAGTTCTTCAAGCGTGACAGCTTTAGTGATATCTCTGAATTTCTGGTCCTCAATATTATTCTGAGGGATGGCCTCCAGCATGAAGGAAATAGCTTCAGGGTTGCTGACATTTTTCTCTTTAAGAAGATTTTTGTAGAAGTCAAGCGCTTGTTTCTTGATGTTGTTGGGATCTTTAGTGATACTCCCGTTGTTTTTAGAAACCTCTAAGATCCTGTTACTGGCTCTGTGTTTCAAAGTAGTCATGTGAAAGAACTTTGTGTTCCTGTCTCCCTCTTTAAGCCAGATAGCTCTAGATTTAAGGCGCCAAAAAGACTCTTCTCTACTGCAGATCGTATGCAACTCAGATAGAATATTCTTCTCATTTGCTTCATCATCAACCGATCTCCCCAAAGTATCCATTTTTAACTCCAGATCCTGAAGCTTCTGTTTTAACTCTTTCTTTTTTTCGAAAATATTTCCAAAAACACTTTTGTTCCAGATTTTGACTTGCTTTTTGACATTTTTGAATATTTAATATTTCCTATATTAATGTTAACCTAACTATGGGAATGGATAACCTAAGGGGGCCTAATGGATGACATGGAAATTTTGCTGGTCGGTGGAATTATTTTCTAGAAATTTAATTATGAGTTAAGGAATTCTTATCCTTTGGTGCTACCAACTTTGACATGGGCATGAGAAAATTTAGGGAAGGCTGATTTGGCATCTTTGCTGAGTGTGGTTGCATGAAAAATTTAAATTTAGTCATCACAAAATATGGAGATGGCAGTGGCATGGAAATGGGAGGGAACTGACATTCCTTTGCATTTAATGTTTTTGAATTTGGAAAAAACTTCCTAGGAAGGTGCATGAGGGGTTTAGTTGTTTTGATCTTTTGTTGTTTCGAGCTTGGGCTCTGCATGATGTTGTTTTAGTTATTCAAACCACCAGTATGACTCTTACATGATGTTATTTCTTGCATATCATAGAGGTTATTAATGGACTCTGTGAAAACTATAAGAAGAAAGGGAAATTTTGAAAGTTTTGTTGACGTTTCATGGAGAGGAAGAAGTTATTAAAGTTATTCTTAGAGATCTTCTATGAATTAGTGAAGGTTAATCTCTATCATGCATCATAGGCTCTACCCATTAAGTTTTTTTCTTTTACTTAAATGATTCATTAAAATAACTCTTCTCTTAGGAATAATCTAGTTGTTGTATGGTTGATTAAATCATCTATGCATGTGATTTTTGGTGTTGTTTTATGTGAATGATTTTTGACTCCACTTGTATGAGGAAAGTGTGATCTTGGTTTTCGTTGTTCTTGATTTGATTTTATAGCTTATGCTTTACTCATTTTGTATGAGCTTGGGATGAAGTCAAAACTATTTGTACTCTTGTTTGAGCTATGTTAAACTTGTAACTCAGTTGCTTAAATTTTTTGAACTTGTTCTAAGAGATCTTGTATCACCAATATGAGAACATTTTAGAGGATAAATTGTTGAATATCTTCATTGTTGTTTAATATTGTATGAATATTTTTGGGAATAAACTTCTACAACCCTAAATTTAGCATATTCTTCTGTTTATGATGGAATGATCAAAATAGAGAATGTGTCTGATTTCTTATCACTTATGTGTTGTGATTCGGGTTTTGATTTTAATCTCCCTATTGCATTCATCTGCTCTAATGTTTATAGAGGAAAGTTAAATTGTTGGGTTTTACTTGGAAAGTGTTTAACGCTTCATGGACGTGGTAGTTCTTTCGATTATTATTAAAGTCTGCAATATTTACTTTTTCTCTTTTGTGAAATTGTTCGGTTCACTAAGCCTGACTATTGGAATCCATGAGGGAAATGTACTCAGTTTCTACTCTGTTGAGTTTTTGGGTAACTAATGGAAAATTATGGCATTTGATGCTAAGAGGGGAAAATCCCTTGGGTATTGGTTTACTTTTTTAGTTGTTTTTGTCTATTTGATCTTCTAGGTAGTTCTATGGACATTGTTTTTAGTTAGCTTGTTTCTTGGCCTTGGGCCATCAAAATCATTTTTAATTCTTTTACGAACTAAGGCTAATGTATCTCTGTGAAAAGGAATGTGTACTCTGGGCTTTGATATATCGTTATGCTCATGTATTTTCTTCAAGGATCTGAGTTTTATGATTCTTTTTCAAACTTATCCTTTTGTCATATTTTTCATTCTTTTCTAAGTACTTAGGGGAAATAATTACTTGTTGTCTTTATGGATATTGAACTATCAATACTATATCCTTGAATGTTGATGGGTAATGAATGATTGTTTCTCATCATTATTTCTTCTCCTTGGTTTTTTTACATTCAATTCAATCCTGATTAGTTCTCTGTTTGGGATTTTGGTATGGGATAGTAGAGACTAAGCTTGTCTATAATTGTTCTTGGTTATCTAATGGTCTCTTCCTAATCGTGCTTAGAACTATGAGTAAGTAATCTCTCTCTCTCTCTCTCTCTCTCTCTCTCTCTCTTCCTTTAATATTATTTCTTCTTTAAACTATATGAATATGTTGTCCTTTGGTATTATTCGTTATTCAAACTCTTGGACCTAGTTAGTAAGATTGAGTTCAAGTTGTGCCGGGGAATTATAGCTTAAGTAGAGAATATTTGGATGGATTATTGCATTGGTTGGTAATATTTTGAGTAAATATTTGTGTTTCTTAGAAAATATGTGGATGGATGATTGAATTGAAGTTGATTGTTAAACCTTACCATTCTACTCTCTTGACTTAACGATGGAAATGTTGTATCCTTTTTAGGATTGAGTGTAGTCCAAATTGCATGCTAATTTGATCTTACCCTCTGATGATGTCTATTTTTGTTGTTGAACTTCAGCTTAAATTGGATTCTAATTTTGAATTTGAGTATTAGGATACTCAAATCAAAGGCACATTTTAGGTTATGATGTTTGGATCATCCTAAACTTATTCTTATGTTTTTTATTTTGATTTGGCATCTCAAATTTAAGGATGAATTTAGGTGAATGAAATTTTGAGATGAAAATTTGATTGTGATCGCCTACTATTGTACTATGCCTAAAAGATAGTTAGGATAGCTATCTTCTTATGTTAAATAGGATTAAATGAGAAGTGAAACATGTAATGTATAGAAATAATATTGGCATGGTGATGAAATGTTACTTATCTAAATTATTGTTTTAACTCTTGTGATAAAATACAATAGTATGGAATGTTGAAGTTGTTTAATTCAGGACATAATCTTACTTTTGTTATGGTTTATAATTTATTTTTATATCTCTTCTATTTGAGTATGGTAAATTCTTTTAGGTATGTATTTTTGGATTTCCAAGGATGGTTTCATAACAACAAATTTCTTTTTATGAAACAGCTTAGCTAAAAGAACATTGTTTTAATGTTTAGAGCTTATCATGCTCGGTTTAATGAAATGACTCATGCTAGAAATTTTGTAGATGCACTTCGTAAGTGATGAAAGAAAAAAATATTTATAGGAAGTTATATTTTTTATCAAAGAGAATAGATCTATTATGATGAAATATGGTCATTATTGAAATGCATTTGATGGAAACAAAAATTTACTTGAAATTGATCTTGTTATTATTGTTTGACATTAGGAATGTCTGAAGTGTTTGGACTAGTAAATATATGAATCCTTTTGATGAATAAAAGTTTTGTGAAATTTATCGTAATTGATGTATTTCCTTTTGGCATTCAATGGGTGGAAATTCTCTACTTTTCTGTTAGTAACATAATCTTTTGATTGGAATAGATTAAATAGAGATGAGGGGTGATAGATTTTCTACCCTCTCTAGTGAAAATGCAACTTAATAAGTTGTCATTTTGCATCATTATCCAACTATAACACCATGAATATGTTTCAATTCAAATCTTTGAATGAAGATAAAAATTGATGTTAATTTTCAATGCACTATGAGATTTTTTTATGAACATTAACCTTCTATAAGGAGAAAAGGAAAACAACTGCCAAGAAATTAATCATAAAATTGTCTTAAGACCTTTTTTGAATGAATTCAAATGTTATCTTTTGATAGTGGAAGATGTGTTTCCTCTTGAAGAATTCCTTAACAAGAATAAGAATGTAGGAAAGGAAAATAAATGGGATTAGACTCCATTCGATTGAAGTGCAATATTAAAAAACTTACTTATAACTTATGTAAGCTAAGGATTGGGTAAGTAAGAAAACATCTTTTTAATGTGTGCTAGATCTATTTTGTAAAACATAAATAAGAATTTTACTAGTATAAAAAACTTACTTATGAAATGGTTAGGGAGAAAATGTATTTGCACACCTACTTCTAATTGCAGTTTTATCTTGGAACCCTAATGATCTATGAACCTAATTCCTTGATAAGGTTACTGCAATCAATCCTTAATGAGATAATTAATAAGTCATTAAATTTCTAAGGTATGTTTTTCCGATGAGGAAACCTCATATGGATGTTGACTCTTGCCAGAGTGTAGTACCTTCGGGAAGAATAGGGTCTTCACGAGGATACTATATTGCAGTTAAATTGTTTCAACACCCTTTTGAGTTTATTCATCTAGACTAACATAAATTCTGACTTGATCAGAATTCTTCCCTAGGTATAGATAGGGGCATGACCTAGTGTCGAGGTTAACTCATGTTGACTTAGGATAAATAGACACGCCCAATCGACATAAGTTTATTGATTATGTCTAAATACCCTTAGTCACCATAAGTAGTCCTCCAAACTAGGCCATGTTGCTAATATTCGCTAGGGGTAAACCTTGAACAAATGGACTGACAGAGTTCAATGAAGACCATTCTAAATAATAGATCAAGTAGGGTGAGGGACGTATCCCGTTTAATGAGTATGTCATCTAGGAATATAAAAATTAACAATATGTTTAAAATATTTGGCGAAAGTATCATAAGGTGGTGGTTACGTTGTCCAATGTCACTTAGTTTAAGAAGTGGGATTTTAGATGAATACCAAGAACAAATATTCAGATAGGACTCTTAAAAGATCACTTGATACCTATAAAAGGGTAAAATAACTAGGTATACATGGTATACATATGATTAAGTTAACATGAGAGATCATAATGATACTCTTGAGTCATGAAAATGAGATATCGGTATTTCACCGAGTCATTTAAAGTTGCATATGATTTTATGTTATGAGATCTGATTGGCTTTGTAATGTGTGTTCTAAAATATGTTAATTTAGAACAGAGAAACATTACGCAAAAATAAGATATCCCTTGTTTCTAAAGTCTTAAAATGGGAATGTTACATTTATCATATCAATTATATAAATAAGAAAACCCACATACCTATAATCAAACTTGACTGTCTTCATTTAACCCTCAACAATTATCACAAAATAATACTTTGTAATTATTAATGAACAAGATCTCAAGTCTAGAAGTCACCTTTACAAGTCCTAAAAACACCCTTTCCTATGAGTAGATTTTTAATGATCCCATTTATCCATTTGTACCATGTAAAGCCTATCCTCATCATTAGGATCTCCCAAAGTTCCTTAAATTCCATAGTAAATATGAACCTCAACAACACATCTAAGTCTTATTCATTCCTATTATATTATTGTACCTAACCAAAACTTCATGCCGAGAACATTCCTTGTGTCCTTATCCGAGCATGCATTATATTGGTATACTAGTATCTCACAATACTCACTTTTCTACTTCACATAGCTTGCAAAAAAATTTATGAGAACATTTCTCAATTAACATCACTCATAAAGTTACAATTACAAATTTGTACACCATCAAATAATTCAAAGACAAATATATTGTAGATTTTGTCACTAGATAGAGGGGTATTATTAATCAATTATCCTTCTCCCTCCCACAAACCAAATTGATCGAGTTATTCACTCATTCATATGCCAAACATATATCATCAACACTCCAAATCCAATCTTTCCAAAATTCGATGAAGCCTTTACTATGGCTAATAAATTAGAACTTTTCACCCTCGAGGATGGAAGGGTATAACTTGGATTGAAGAAACGTAAACCTAATTCCTCATTCAAACCATCTTCTAGTCATGATAAATCTAAAACTCCACTAAATGTGGTTTCCATAAAATCTTATTCGAAGGAATGATCAGCTCCTAAAAACATCCTCCCTCAACATAATCAAACACCCATTGGAAAATCCTATAACATAGTTTTTGATAAAATCATGATTGCATGTATAATCACCCTTCTTCTGTTCTCCCTATTGACACATATTTTTAAAATACCTCTTGGTATCAATAAAATGACTATTGTAAATATCGTTGGGTCAATGGTCATGACATTGAAATGTGTCATTCATTTAGAAAAATCCTTTAGGACCTTATCAAAAAAGGTGAGTTATAACTAGATAACCCAAATGCACCTCCAAATAAGAACTTAAAAGAATTTAAAAACCCTTTCCAAACCATGCTCCATCCATTATTCAACCCCAATCTAATGTCATCCACTTGTTAGTGCAAAATCACAAGACCCCGGTATTGATCGAGTTTCTAGGTTGATTACTAATATCCAGTGTGATTGCATCAACATTGAATCCTTTCTCCAAGTGTGGGACTTGAAGAGTGAGAAAGGAATCTCCAGAGAAAGGCTGGTTCCTATTCCTCTGTTCAGGTGCATACGAAATATGCAGAGGGTTTTCCTCAAAATCTAATCTAATTTGCCAAGGAGACAAGGAAAGAAGATGCATAAAATAAATCTAAGCTAATAGAGGTGATGCACCAAGGAATGAAGAACATATGCTTTGCCAAATTTAACACAGATCATGTAGATGTAACACAACATCATGCACAGATAGCAAAAATGCAATGAAAGATCAAGAATGACAGTAATAAATATGTAAGAGGGTTTAGAAGTAACCACAGACACATATATATATTGCTCAAGGATAGATTCAATACATTGCAATGGCCAAAAGGCAAAAAACGGTGTTACAGTCTATATGGGAGGTTTGAAAAATCCACAAATCTTCTTATGAACAGGAGAGAAGGGAGGGTGCAAAGCGGAAATGTCCCCTTTAGAAAGAAACCCCTCCTTACAATTTATAGGAAGAATGGGAGAGCAAAGAGAGAGGAATTCGAAATCTACCCCAACCACCTCTAGGTTGCATTTAATTCGTCCATCATGGCAGAAGCGGCGGGTTCTGGCAAAGCGGTGGTTTGTCTAACAGAAGCGGCGGGTTGTTTGCTGCATTAAAGTGGTTGTTGAAGCATTACCTCTGCTTGTTATTTCGCGCCAGAGGCGTTTCTCAATTTTCATCCTCCAAACTGAACCAAAATGCAAGATTGACCTTGGAAACGTGTAGAGAATCTCATAAGCTTTCCGTTGATATCAAGAACGTGCAAATCCGAGCTCTGGATCGAAAGATATGTCGATCTGAAGATTTAGGGCACGGAACAGGTGAAAACGGATTTTGAAATATTTTCCCGCGCACTGCCACTTGGATGCCACGTGGCATGCTCTGATTCGCTGAATAATTCTCTCTCTTCTGCTTTTCGGCGGGCTGTCTTTTGAATTTTCCTTGTGGGCCCTAGCTGGGACACGTGGCACTATCCCATTGGTTCGGATCGGTGCTCGAAAACTCGCCCATTGACTTTTTGACTTTTCTCTTGTGAGGACACGTGGCAGCTTCTGATTGGTCCTCGGCTGATTCGGCTCCTACGCGTACTTCGCCTCCATTTGTCCCAGATGTCCCATTTGATTTTGGGCCCTTTGTGCTCATTTCGGCCGGTTCGGGCAGTTCGGGCATTTTTGGCCCGCTTGTCCCACTTTGCTTCGGACTGACTTGACTCTTTTCGGCCGGTTCGGCCGGTTCGGGCATTTCTGGCCCGCGCGTCCCAATTGCTTTTGGGCTCCTTGTACTGTTTTCGCGCGATCCGGCCGGTTCGGGCATTTCGCGTCCATTTGTTCCACTCGTCCCGAATGCTACCCTCTTCAGCAGTTAGCCAATTTTTCTCCTCGGCTGGATCGGCTTTTCGCGCCCGCCGCGTACTTCTGTCCCACTTGTCCCATTTGCTTTGTGGGCCGCCTGGACTCATTTCGGCCGGTTCGGGCGGTTCGCGTACCTTTGTCCCACTCGTCCCACCTTGTGCTGGACCAGGACTTAGCCGATTTTCACAATTTTTACTGGCCCAAACTACTTGCTTTCTGCAACCTTCTCCGCACTTTCTCAAAGCTTGCTCCCTCCTTCTTCGGCCTGGGGAGTTTAGAAAGATTCCTGAAGGGACCCTAGAAACCTGATTTTGCTCTGAATCAGTCATTTTTCTTGGAATTTGGACATCCTGATGCATGTTATCAAATTTACCCTGGGGGGGTGAATTTTGGATAACAATTTGGTGACTCAGCGGGATCATTCTGCCTGCTAGATGAAAAGGCCAGTTGCCTGAAGCCATCCATTGGGCATGGAGTCATCAAATATTCTGTTAGAATCCAAACTGACTTAGAATGTGCAAAGGGAAAGATGGAATGTGACCTGATTTAGCAAAGACATGCATCATCTCCATAGACAGTAAGCTGTGCCAAGGCACTTAGGGAAAACAAAACTAATTACAGCAAAACAATGTGCACAAGCACTTGGAGGGAAGAAAATCTAATCTAGTATTTACAGATGTAGTGAAACTCCCTCTAGAAGCAACGCTTGAGATAGATTCCATTTACTGGAATCTGCAGTTCTTCACCATCCAATGAGGCCAATTGGAAAGCATTGTTGTTCTTGCACTTTGTGACCATGTATGGGCCACTCCAAATGGCATCAAATTTTGAATGCCTTCCTGGTTTTGCTCTGTCCACATCCCATTTCAATACTAGATCTCCTACTTGAAAAGATCTATCTTTGGCCTTCCTATCAAAGGTCTTCTTGATCAAAGCCTGATCCTTTTCCATTGCTTGGAATGCCTGATCTCTGATTTCTTGCAGCTCCATCAATTCTGCATATCTCACCTTCATGGGTCCAAACTCTAGCAATTCCAGTTGTTTCATGAGTTCCAACGTTGGCAACTCAAGTGACAGGGGCAAGATTGCCTCTCTTCCGTAGACAAGCCTAAATGGAGAGTTACCTGTGGACCTTTTGGGAGTTATCCTATCAGCCCATAAGGCTGACTTCAGTTTGGTATGCCAAGCCTTCTGATTCTCATCAAGAGTCCTCCTAATGATCCTCAGCAAGTTTTTGTTTGTAGACTCGGCCTGGCCATTACCTTGAGGGTAATAGTTTGATGAAGTGCTGAGGTAGATCCCGTTCTTGACAGCCCACTCAGTAATTTTAGATCCAATGAATGCCAATGCATTATCAGAGACTATTGTAGCAGGCACACCAAATCTGGTAGTTATCCCCTCGTAAAAGTCCAAGATGCTAGACTCATTCGCCTCTTTGAGTGCCACTGCTTCTGTCCATCTGGTGAAGTAGTCTGTGGCTGTCAAAATCCATTTGTGCCCTTGGCTCGAATTGGGATTGATGATTCCAATGAAGTCCAAACCCCATTGCATGAATGGCTGGTCAACTGAGATTGGATGCAATGGGAGGGCTGCAAGTCTCTCTTTTCCTGTGAAGAATGCACAATTCTTACATTTCTTGATCCATGCATAGCAATCACTAAAGATTTTAGGCCAATAATAACCAGCCTTCATGATTTTCAGAGCTGTCACTCTTGGTGCAAAATGGCCACCAGCTGGTCCATCATGAAACTCCTTTAATACCCTTTGAATCTGACCTGTGTTAATGCATCTCAGCAGCACTCCATTGACATCCTTCTTGAACAAAACTCCATCAATGATGGTATATGGAATAGCCTGCAACCTGAAGTGTCTTCTTCTTGCTTTGCTCATTTCTAGAGGGCACATGCCCGTCTGTAGGAAATGTATCATATTTTGAGTCCAACAGGGAATGGACTCATCATCATTTTCCTGTTTTTGATCATTTTGTAAAAGCAGGACAGCGTCTTCTTTATCTTCTGGGTTGTTTAGTTGTTTGGAAGCGAGCTGCTCACACAAACCCTTGCCTCTTACCAGCTTGGTGATCTTGATCTCAATGTCATACTCCATGACACGGGTGATCCATCCTGCCCTTTTCTCATTCAAATCCTTGTTGAGGAGGAAGTCCTTAACCCCAGCATGTGAGACCAGCAACTGGACCTTGTTGTTTGAGATTAAATGCTTGAACTTCTTCAAGCTCCTGACTACTGCAAGCACATGTTTTTCAATAAAAGAGTACCTCAATTCACAGTCATTTAGGCTTTGGCTAAAGAAGGCAATTGGCTGTTCATCATTATCTTTATTCTGTTGCACCAAAATGGCAGAAATAGTGTCATCACCCCCAAATGCATAGAGGATGAAATCCTTGGAAAAGTCCGGGTTGATGAGAGTGGGTGCCTGGGAGATGGCTTCTTTGATTGCTTCAAAACTCTCCTTGCCTTCTGCCGTCCATTTGAAAGCCATGTTTTTTCTTAACATTTTGGTGATGGGCTTGACAAGGGCTGCAAAATTTGGGACAAACCTCCGAACAAAGTTTATCCTTCCCAGGAAACTTTGAAGAGCCTTTTTGTGACTTGGCAATGGCAGAGCTCTTATGGCTTCAACCCTTTCTGGATCAATTGCTAATCCTTCCTTGGAGACAATATGGCCAAGAAGTTTCCCTTCATGTGCAAGAAAGATGCACTTCTTAGGATTTAAAGACACTCCAAACTTTCTACACCTCTGAAATACTTGCCTGAGGTGAAAGAGATGGTCTGCAGCATTCTTTGAGAAGACAGTGATATCATCTAGGTATACCAGCACTATCTTGTTAATCAAGCCTTTGAATGCCATATCCATAGCTCGCTGGAATGTTGCTCCGGCGTTCGACAGTCCAAATGGCATCTTCTTGTAAGCATATGTGCCCCATTTGGTTGTGAAGGCTGTCTTGAACTGGTCTTCCTCCTTCACCATAATTTGATTGAAGCCTGAGTATCCATCAAGCAGCGAAAACCTTTCTGACCCAGCTACAACCTGCAATATTTGCTCCATGGAAGGGAGTGGATAATGGTCCTTGAGAGAGGCTCTATTCAAATCTCTGAAGTCAACACATAGCCTGATCTCTCCACTTTTCTTTCTTTGATCTGAACTAAGTTGGCAACCCAACTAGAATGCTTGATTGGGAATATAATTGCTGAGACTCAATCAGCTTGTCCAATTCTTTCCTCATGAGAGGCTCCATGTGTGGATTGACTGGTCTCTGTTTCTACCTGACAGGCTTAGTATTTGGATCCAACTCGATGGTATGCTGAGCTAAGTTGGGATTGAAGCCCTTCAAGTCTTCATAGCTCCAAGCAAACACGTCAGGGAATTCTTGACAAAGCTGTATGAACTCATATCTCTCTTGCTCAGTTGTCATTTTTCCAATTTGCAATGGCTTGTTCTCTTTTACCAAGATGGATACCGAATCTTCCCTCTTGACCTGAATATTTGCTTTCTCCTTTCTAAACTGATCATTGGGGTTAAAAATGGACTCCAAGGTGACAAGTCCCTTGGGCAGCTTGTCAGTTCTCAGCTGTATCACCTGGTCACCATATTGCTGTTTCAACTTCTCTTGATTTTTAGCTGAGAACTCAGCTTCTTCTTGCAAGAAGTGGATGATTTGCTGGTCATTCTCAAATACTTGCCAATTGACATCGTTATCCGGCACTGAAGGCCTCACAATCACGTGGATGTTTGGCTGTACCTTGTCTTGTTGAATGTTTTCTACAATGTCAAAGGTTGCCCCCACTGCTGCAAGCCTGTCAGCAGCTTGATTCTCTTTTCTGGGAATGGCCTTGATGCTGAAAGCCTCAAAATCTTCCATGAGGTCCCACACCCTGTTTTTGTAGCATCTGAGTAGATCATTTTTGGCAGCATGCTGTCCCTTGACCTGATTTACAATCAGCTCACTGTCCCCAAACACTTGCAAGTTATTTATTTTTCTCTTTATTGCCCAATGCATCCCTTGCACCAAGGCTTCATATTCAGCAGTGTTATTGGAGCATGCAAATTGAAATCTAAAAGCTGAATAATACTTTACTCCTTGAGGTGAAATAAGCATGGCTCCACCTCCTGCGCCTTGTCTACTCCTTGATCCATCAAAAAACAGTTGCCATACCTCATTGTCATCCTTGTGGCTTGGCTTGGTGATGTTAGGAATAGGTTGACTTTCTTCGTGTATACAATAGACCCCTAGCTCAGATTCTTCTACTTCTTGATAAGGATCAAAAGCATGCACCTTGCTTGCCCATTCATCAAGAGTCAAATCTGGGATACTTCCAACCTTAGTGTCGGCTTCATCAGTGCCAAGGTGATCTTCTTGATCAAATGCTGAGCAATTGGTATTAATATGACTTGGAGTATAGGGCTCAATGTGGAAATCTGCAATAGGTTCCGACCTAATTGTAGCTTTAGTTCCATACCTCGTTCTGAACAGCATGTGTGACCAATCAGCGGACAAATATCCCTAATCTTGGCAAAAGTCCCTTGACAAACGAGAGGCAAAGAGTGGTGGAAGGTCTATGACTGATATATCTTGTAAGACAACAACATTTGGACATGCATGCAAGGTAAGACTCAAATTTTTAATCACTCCAACTATTGCTATTGCTGTCCCATCCAGCTGCACTACTCCCTTAGATGTTATTTCATACTGGAGCCCTAGCTGATCAGCTATCTGTTTAGGCATTACTGAGCTACTTGCCCCAGAGTCTATCATGCAGTTATGCACTAGCTGATTTCCAATAATTAACGAAACATAGAAAGGGGGGGGCTTCAGCATTCTACCTTGTTGTGTTCCATGATTTCCTTCAGGCTGGGCAGCATTTGTAAGCACTTTGTCTTGCCTTTGAACCTGCTGATTTGAAGTTGGCCAATCCTTTATGGCAGCTTGCAGCAGATTTCTTTGGCCTGGGATGGATAGGGATTCCCACATAGATATATTGACGTTTGTCTTCTTCATCTGATCAATGATACTGAATGGTGATGAAGGATCTCTCTGCTGTCCCTTGGTTTGCACATTTTCCCCTTGAATATGGGCAGCAACAGCTGGCATTTGATTTGGCCTAGGGGCTGTTTTTGTCTGCCCTTGTGCATTTGAAACTGGGTTTTGCTTGCCAATCATTTGTGGAGCTGTGGGAGGTTGAGGATTGGCTGGGACTAATGGCTGTTCTTCACCCAAATTTCTCCTTTTTGACCTTGTGTTGGCAGCAACACCCTGAGAAACTATCTGATTCATGCCACAGAAATCCTCTGCTTGCCAATTTACCAACGTGGTATCATTTGGGGCTGATTGTTGTTGGAATGTTTCTTGTTGTTGGCTGTTTTCTTGACTACTCTCACCCTCCATACCAGCACTTGTTACCATTAAAGCTTGGGTTAGAGCACCATTATAGCACATGGATTGATTATGGGGTTCATTACATGGAAAACACCAATCATACTCTGGGCAATGTTGTTTTGTCTTTGAGTACTAATGCCTTAGAGGCAGATATGGCATTTGGATTATAGGGCTGGAATGGTCTATTGGCAGGAGGCCTTGTTTGATTCATATTTGTGGCTGGATTAGGTGGTCTTTGAGGCTGATATGGCTGCCTATTCGGTTGAGCTTGAGGCTGATACGAAGGTCTAAAACCTTGAGCTTGCTGCCTCTTGAGTGTGACCAGCTCATTACCTAAATTTTGCAGTTGCTTCATGACTTCTTGAAGCTCATTTGGGGCACTTGGAGATGAAGTGGAAGCTTCATTTGAACTCTGATTTCTAGGAATGGGAGAAGGAGCTAAGACAGGTGCCTGACTAGTACTTGGGCTCTCTAAGCTTGGATATAATGGCATTGGAGGCCTAGGAGATAGCTTGCCAGCTTGAATCAGACAATTTTCAGCTCTAATGGCAATATTATAAGCAGCAGGGATAGTTGTGCCTCCCATGGATTGAATCAATATAGAAATATCAGAATTTAAAGCTTTAAGGTAGTATAGAAAAGCACCTTCTGCTGTTGGTCTGACTGCTACTGGAATTCTATCCCAAGATCTTTGAAATCTGAAGTTGAAATCAGTTAGCTGCTCATTGGAAGCTCTCTTGATGGTTGTCAGCTGCTCCAAAAGAGACAAGTTGTCTCCCTTCTCTCCGAATTGATTATGAAGTGCAATACACAGCTGATTCCAGTTTGTGATAGAGCCAGCTCCAAGGCTCCTAAACCATTGCAATGCTTTCCCCTTGAATGAAGACGCCAGCAATTTGACAGCTACTTGCATCTCGTCGATCTCATGGATTGCACAAATGTTAGCAATGTCCTTGACATGATCGCCAGGAGTGGTCTGATTTTCTCCAGTAAAGTATGGAATGTTCTTCAGTGCTGCTACTGGGATTGGATTTTGTGCATTGAGAGCAAGTGGGCTGCTGCCTGTGAAGTTGACATAGGGGTTCACTGGTTGCGCCATTCTGATTGGTCTTAAAATCCTTGTATATTGAAAGAAAGGCCGCTCAGGTGGAGGAGTTGAGAGAGTTCTGTTTGGTGGAGATGGAGACCTTTGAATCCTTCTTCCTCTTTGCCTTCTTCTTGGAGATAGTTGCAGGTATTCAAACAGCACTTCCTCTTCTCCAGCTCTTGATCTTGTGATTCTTCTCATAAGCTTTTAGGGCTGACTGCTGGAACCAGTTGATTCCTCCCCTTGGAGTCGCCAGATATGCAAATAATAGCTCTTTTCAAGCAAGAAAATTGCAGCAGATGCATATCAACCTTGCTGCAAATAGAAATGAGACCTCTGTCCCACCGGGCGTGCCAAAACTGTTAGTGCAAAATCACAGCACCCCTGGGTATTGATCAGGTTTCTAGGTTGATTACTAATATCCAGTGTGATTGCATCAACATTGAATCCTTTCTCCAAGTGTGGGACTTGAAGAGTGAGAAAGGAATCTCCAGAGAAAGGCTGGTTCCTATTCCTCTGTTCAGGTGCATACGAAATATGCAGAGGGTTTTCCTCAAAATCTAATCTAATTTGCCAAGGAGACAAGGAAAGAAGATGCATAAAATAAATCTAAGCTAATAGAGGTGATGCACCAAGGAATGAAGAACATATGCTTTGCCAAATTTAACACAGATCATGTAGATGTAACACAACATCATGCACAGATAGCAAAAATGCAATGAAAGATCAAGAATGACAGTAATAAATATGTAAGAGGGTTTAGAAGTAACCACAGACACATATATATATATATTACTCAAGGATAGATTCAATACATTGCAATGGCCAAAAGGCAAAAAACGGTGTTACAGTCTATATGGGAGGTTTGAAAACTCCACAAATCTTCTTATGAACAGGAGAGAAGGGAGGGTGCAAAGCGGAAATGTCCCCTTTAGAAAGAAACCCCTCCTTACAATTTATAGGAAGAATGGGAGAGCAAAGAGAGAGGAATTCGAAATCTGCCCCAACCACCTCTAGGTTGCATTTAATTCGTCCATCATGGCAGAAGCGGTGGGTTCTGGCAAAGCAGCGGTTTGTCTAATAGAAGCGGCGGGTTGTTTGCTGCATTAAAGTGGTTGTTGAAGCATTACCTCTGCTTGTTATTTCGCGCCAGAGTGTTTCTCAATTTTCATCCTCCAAACTGAACCAAAATGCAAGATTGACCTTGGAAACGTGTAGAGAATCTCATAAGCTTTCCGTTGATATCAAGAACGTGCAAATCCGAGCTCTGGATCGAAAGATATGTCGATCCGAAGATTTAGGGCACGGAACAGGAAAACGGATTTTGAAATATTTTCCGCGCAGCCTTTGCCACTTGGATGCCACGTGGCATGCTCTGATTCGCTGAATAATTCTCTCTCTTCTGCTTTTCGGCGGGCTGTCTTTTGAATTTTCCTTGTGGGCCCTAGCTGGGACACGTGGCACTATCCCATTGGTTCGGATCGGTGCTCGAAAACTCGCCCATTGACTTTTGACTTTTCTCTTGTGAGGACACGTGGCAGCTTCTGATTGGTCCTCGGCTGATTCGGCTCCTACGCGTACTTCGCCTCCATTTGTCCCGGATGTCCCATTTGATTTTGGGCCCTTTGTGCTCATTTCGGCCGGTTCGGGCAGTTCGGGCATTTTTGGCCCGCTTGTCCCACTTTGCTTCGAACTGACTTGACTCTTTTCGGCCGGTTCGGGCATTTCTGGCCCGCGCGTCCCAATTGCTTTTGGGCTCTTTGTCTTGCATTTTTTCACGCGATCCGCCATTTCGGGCATTTCGCGTCCATTTGTTCCACTCGTCCCGAATGCTACCCTCTTCAGCAGTTAGCCAATTTTTCTCCTCGGCTGGATCGGCTTTTCGCGCCCATGTGCACTTCTGTCCCACTTGTCCCATTTT